>CM056056.1:43563966-44163966 GCA_029574335.1 Rana kukunoris | reverse complement strand
CAACTTGTAGGCAACTTGTAACCATTGATTTCAATGGAAGTCACCTCAGAAGTCAGATCACTGTCTTAACTGAAGCAACAATACAGGAAGATAACATACATTTCTCAGAAAAACCCCTCCCTCCCACAGAGCTGATTGTTGTTTGATTGGCCACTGGAAAGCCTCCTGTCCAGGAGGCGACTTGAGGTTGCCTTGTACTGTCCTGGAGGCAACTTGAAGTTGCCTTGTAAGTTGCCTGATGATTCATACTCAAGTCGTGTCCAAGTTGCCTCCCAAAGTCATTCTAGAATTCGTGTTGCCCCAGTGTGAATGGGCTCTTACAATACAACCTGTACACAGGAATATAATTAACACAACTGACATATACTATACACATTACGTTAACTAGCCACCTGGATGACTCAGATGTCTTATTTCAGATCAGACTTGCCGGCTTTGAGCTCTTAGAGCCGGTTCACACAGCCGGGGCACGACTTCGGGGGCGACTCTGCAAAACGACTTCTGTATAGAAGTCAATGCAGGTCGCCCCGAGCCACCCCCAAAGTCGTACAGGAACCTCTTTCTAAGTCAGAGCGAACTTGAGACTTGCGTCGCTCCTATTAGAACGGTTCCATTGCCCGACGAGTCGCCCCAGTGTGAACCGGCTCTTAAGGTACAATACACAATATTACAAGTATAAACACATGCCTCAATGGTTTGCTAGCAGACCGACAATAGGTGAGTTAATTAGCACCATTAGCAATACAAACTGGGATCTCCCCCCTCCTCAGACTACCTAGTAGACAACAGGAGACCCTGGGCTTTCCAGATCTCATTTCATCTTTCTTTTCACATACAGTACATCTGTCCACTGAGTCCCAAGCTGACAGAGACCATCATGGCATCGTTAATAATGTCCTTTTGCATTACATAACAGAACATCTTCCTAAATGCCCATAGACAGTGAGCAAGAGGCTAGCATTTAAACCTCTGTCCTGGGTGAGTCTATTACAATAGGCACATCGCTAAAGTGTAAAAATGGCCCTGGTCCATTAGGGGTTAACAACCGCTCGTCCCACTGAAGCGGTTAAAAGGGTGTCCCCTCTTTGGTCACAGAAGGCTCAGCATCCTGGCAGCGTCTGGTTGCACTCAGTCAACGCAGATAAAACCCGATGACAGAATAATCTAGGGAAGACAGATGTGAGCAATAGCAAACAGATTTGTCCAGGAAGATTCATTCGCTTTGGCCTGAGGCCAATTAGACCCGTAAAAGTGAAATTCCAGAAAATTAGATTAATGAGAAAGTCATTAGCAGGCGAAAAGCTAGATAATTTTGCAAGAACACGACTGATGATCACAGAGCAAATAATTGGATGACATTCATTAAATCTGCACTAAAACACAGGATTTAGCAGAAAAGCCAGACTAATCCCGGGATTTACAATTTTGGCTACTTTTCCTGAAATTGTATTTTTAATCGAACGACGTTAATATAGCTCTTTACTCTATCTCTATTACTATTCTTCCAGTGGTGAAGTTGGTAATATATTCCATGAAAGACTGGCAGTGCAGAATAAATCGGGGACGTCAGCAAAAGAGAGGACCGACTGGTGTACATCTACTCAGAAATCTTGTTTTGCTTTTCAGTATTTTATTTTACCTGTTGCTGCCCATGTAATACAAATGTGTGGCAGAAAAAGGGTGATCTTTACCATCCCCGTGCCACACATATATCTGGGCAGACAATATTTCTGTGCTGAGAGCGCGCTCACTGCACGCTGCCACTTCAGAGACCGAGCTGTCAAGGACTGAGCTGTCGGGATCCGCTTCTGATCATGTGACCACTGTGAAAGCCAATCACAGTGATCACATGGTCTTCCCACCCCATAATGTACAGACCTTGATAAAGGAAAGGGGCGCCGGGACTGATTCGGAAGCGTTTAATGTCTTTAATGTTTATTTAGAAGATGGGCCTCCAAACTTTTCAGTAGGAGGGCCACATCATATATTTCACAAGTTTCAAGAATGGATGAAATTTAAATGGATAAATATATTTTGCTGGAAGCTTTTGGCCTCCATCAGACCAGTGGACCGATTGGGTCTGTCTGTTTTTTTTTTTTTTTTAAGGCGGACGCGATCAGACCACTCATTGTTCCATACCTCCCAACATTTTGAGATGGGAATGAGGGACACCTATTAGCAAAAACTATATAGGCATAGGACACACCCCTGCCACGCCCCCTTTAAAGATTATTATATATTACTATAATAATTAGTTAAACCCTCAAGTGATTTTTTACCACTACTATTCCTATATAGTAGCTTTTGGAATTTATAAAAAAAAGTAATTTAGAAATTTGGATGAAAGGTTTAGTACTGTAAAACACTTTTTGATAAGTCATAAGTTTAGTGTTTTTCATATACAACTATATTGTCAAAAGTATTGCATCTATAACAGCTTCAACTCTTCTGGGAAGGCTGTCCACAAGGTTTAGGAGTGTGTTTATGGGAATGTTTAACCATTCTTCCAGAAGCGCATTTGAGAGGTTAGGCACTGATGTTGGATGAGAAGGACTGGCTCACAGTCTCTGCTCTAATTCATCCCAAAGATGTTGTATCGATTTTAGGTCAGGACTCTGTGCAGGTCAGTCAAGTTACTCAATCCCAAGCTCACTCATCCATGTCTTTATGGACTTTGCTTTGTGCACTGGTGCGCAGTCATTTTGGAACAGGAAAGGGCCATCCCAAACTGTTACCACAAAGTTGGGAACATGAAATTGTCCAAAATGTCTTGGTATGCTGACGCCTTAAGAATTCTAACTAAGAAACTAAGGGGCCCAACCCCTGAAAAACAACCCCACACCATAACCCCCCTCCGCCAAATGATTTAGACAAGTGCACAAGGCAATAGGGCCCATATTAGGGTCTCCCCTTACATCAAGCTCCACATCAGAGTCTCCACTATCGGGTCCCTCTTTACATCAGAGTCCACATCTGTGCCCACATAAGTGCCTCAGAGAACACTTACTATTCACAAATCATTGGGGGTAATGGCAAAAACCTCACAGACAGCTAAAAAGATAATTGATGTCATTCTGATGGCTCTGTCAAGTTGCATTGGTCTTGCATTGGTCTTGCATATGCAGGCACCATCAAATGGGAAGTCAATCATTCACATGATGCTTCAGACAGTAGTAATAAAGTAATATGACACATGGACTGAAAAACATAGATAATGCAAACAGCACCACATATTTAAGAAATATGCATGCATAAGCAATTTTAAAATTGGAAATTTAATTATTTAAATTGTTTCAATTAATTCCTAGTGAATGAGCAAGCTGCTTGCTGTCAGGACACTTGCCAGGAGTTCTGGCAAGGGACCCAAGAAGAGGAGGTTCTGGGCGGCTCTGTGCAAAACCACTGCACAGAGGAGGTAAGTATGACATGTTTGTTATTTTTATACAAAAAAACAAGATTTTAATATTACTTTAATGCATTCCTTGCATTAAAGGGGTTGTAAAGCTTTGTGTTTTTTTCACGTTAATGCATCCTATGCAATGCTTTTCCCCAGCTTGAGCGGCTCTTTATTGGATGATTGATAGCAGCGCAGCCATTGGCTCCCGCTGCTGTCAATGAAATCAATGACGCGGTGTGCCCGGGGGCAGGGCCGAGTAATACAGTCGGCGGCTATGGCCGCCGACTGTATCACGGGAGCGTGCCCGTAAGCTAACCCCCTTGGGAGAGCGCTTCCTAGAAGGGGGTTAGCTCTTGCGGGGAGGAGCCGAGACAGCCACCGAGGGACCCCAGAAGACCAGGATCAGGGCCACTCTGTGCAAAACAAACTGCACAGTGGAGGTATGGTATGTTTGTTATTTAAAAAATAAATAAATAAATAAATAAATACAACCCCTTTAAGGTAAAAAATGTTTAGGTATCAGCATCCCCCCTCACCACCCCCCTTTACATACCTGTGAATGTCTGAAGCTCTTCTCTCCCCTCACTTCCAGGTCTTGCTGGCTTTGCCAGAGCACCAGAAGCCATTGGCTTTCAGCGCTGTCACTAAAAAACAGTGATGAGGGAGTGGGAGGGTAGGGCCGAGTCTGTGTCAAAGGATGCAGCAGTGGGGCTAGGTAGCGAGCATGCATGAGTACCCCCATGGGAAGCGGCTTCCAATGAGGTCACTGCACAGAGAGGAGGGGGCCAGAAGTTCCGACGGGACCCGACAAGAGGAGGTTTTCAGCCAGTAAGCTGCACTGCGTGCCGTGATTGGCCGGGCAATCATCTGGAACCTGTGATGTGTCCCAGATGATTGCCGAGAGGGAGGGGGAGAGGTGAACTTCCTTCCAGCACCGTGGAGGTGAACTTCCTTCCAGGAGGAAGTGGGAGCTGGAACCCTCTAAAAAGAGGGTTCCTGCCCCCCCCCCCCCAAAAAAAAAAGACATACCAAATGTGGCATGTTAGGGGGACATGGTCACTCAAAGCGAAAGTTCCATTTTTGGGTGGAACTCCAATTTATGGGATTTTGCTTATGGCTTAGGTGATGCCATCAGTCTGGTGCAGGCAGGTAGAAGCATTTCTTCAGTCTCCTCTATCTCCACCAATGCTTCCTCCTACAGTACCTACAGCATCAACTTAGCTGAGACAAGGTCAACAGACTAGAGCCCAAGGACGGCTTTTTAATCATCAAAAAATGTAATCTTTAAAAAAAAAATGATACTTCCTCTGTATATTGTGACCTGTCAGGAATGTATTAAAGGTCCACTTTAGAAGAAAGGCATCAATGGAAAGGGCCCTTTGGTTTTTATTATTTGTTCTTGTGTAGAGATATTAAAAGATACATTGAGAAGAATTATTACTATTCTTAATTACAAAGCATTATGTGCATTAGAGATTCCTTTGGACAATGGAACACTGAATAAGATTTATTGTGACACGAAGCTCCCAGCACAAGCGTAACTCCGAGGCTTGGCTTTGTGATTTGTTGTCTGAAGGCACGATAGGATAAAAATACTTGTACAAGGTCGAAAAAAAAAAAAAAAAAACGGAATAGTATTCATTGCTGAATTTATGTTTATGCCTGCCTCGGGATCAGGAATGACGGTTTTGTAGAATTGCCAAAATCCTGTTTATCTGGGTTTGTTACAGCAAAACGTATTTTCGTTGCATAATAGTTTTTCTAATTGAGAAACATGGTACACTGTAATTATTATTATAAAAATTGTTTACTGGGTGGATTTTTAAAATTTACAAAAAAAGATTTGCTGATTATCACACAAACAGGGTGAAAAAAATAAATTGGTGTGCTGTAAACTTGGACTACAGGCAGAGTAAAATAAATAATACTAATAATAATAATGCAGTTATATGTTATTTAATTAATGTTTAACTACAAGTAATGTACTCTAATTTGGATTTAGTATCAGCAACTTTAACCACCTGCCTACCAGGGCAATTTTTTATTTTGTTTTGTTAAAACCAACATTTTTTTGCAAGAAAATACTGTAACCCCCCCTAAAAAAAAAAAGTATACATTGTCTAAAAGCAGCGGCCTTGGGAAATAAAATGGTGGTAGTTGCAATTCTTTTGTAGAACAATATTTGCCCAGCTATTTATCAAACACTTATTTTCAGGAAAAAAATAAACACAAATATAAATTTTAGTGCAAACAAAATAAATTATCAATTTTTGGGTAAAATATAAAAGATTGGAGTACCTTAAGTAAATAGATACCAAACACGTAAAGCCTTAAAATTGCACACACCCGTGTAATCGTAAAAAAAAAACTATGATACCCAAAATTCTCAATAGATGATGCTTTATTTCACGCAAAAAAAAATATTGTGATTTTGAGTATTGGTGCAGGGTATGTAAAACATTTGCATATAGAAATCAACGCAACAACGGTAAGGTTACAGAGTCAAGAAAATTATAGGAATAGGTCAACTGAATAGAGCAGAGGTGACGCTACAAATGACATTTCAAATTATAAGGAACAGGTAACTAACTGTACATGTTCCACTTTAATATAAGCTGCGTTAAGCTTCATCAGTATTACTACTTATGAGAGAGTATGCCTCAATGGGGACGGTAGAAGGAGGAAGGGATTCCAAAACCCAAGAAAGGGTGAGAAGAGGGGAGAGCATGGAGGAAATCTACCCAAAATCCATGGCAGGTGGTAGAAAAGAAGAAAAGGGAGAGTGGGGGAAGGCTTGCCTGGGGGGCAGAGGGAAGGGAATCCTGTGCGGGCCAGCCTGTTACACGAAGCAAAAATAAAAAGTCTGTCCAGAACGGTCCAAGTTTAAATGACAATTATAGATTATCCATAGATCCTAAATTTTCAAGAATTTGCCATTTGTTTCGGTAAGTATAGATGTGGGCTTCTCATAGACCATGGTTTCCATGAACCACTGTTTAACTTCAGCGAAATTAAGGAATGGTTGGCACCAGGCTCTGGCCAAGGTCTGCTGGGCTGCCAGGAACACAAATCCCACCAGTTTCCTCTGGGCTTCAGTCAAAGACAGGATTGACTTATGCAGCAATGCTTCCCAGGGGTTGCGTGCAAGAGATAAGTTTAAGACCATTTGGATCATTGCATTGATCCGGGTCCAAAATTGTAGGGCCTTGGAGAATGCCCACTAAATATGGGGAAGGGAGCCTGGTTCTCTGCATCCCCAAAAACACACAGGAGATGCCATAGGTGATGCTTTAAAAGCCTTTACATTTACATTTTTCTCATTCTAACAGCCCTTGTTCCCCTGCCCCCACTCACTGATCTCCTGTCTTATGCCGCATACAGACAATTGGAAATTCCAACAACAAAACCGAGATTTTTTTTTTCCTGACAGATTTTGACTCAAACTTGTCTTGCATACACATGGTCTGTTGTCAGAAATTCTGAACGCCAAGAACGCAGTGACGTACAAGAGGTACGAAGGCACGTACGTAAAGGGAAGTTCAATACCAGTTGTGTTAGTAGAAGTTTGGTGAGAGGCGATTTACGCTTTTCAGCCTTGTGCTTTTCAGTCCGTTACAGTGTGACGAATGTGCTCTCTCCATTATGAATGCTAGTCTTACCAGACTGAGCGCTTCCGTCTCGTACTTGATTCAGAGCATGCGTGGAATTTTGTGTGTCGGAATTTTCCACACATGATCGGAATTTACAAGAACGGATTTTGTTGTCTGAAAATTTGAGAACCAGCTCTCAAATTTTTGTTGTCGGACATTCCGACTCTGTGAGGCATAAGAGTAAAAGAAGGTATAGGAAGGACATAATAATCTTAGCGACATCATTTCAGTGATGATTTAAAATTGATACACAGTAAGAGTAAATATATCAATCTCTACCAACCCCGCAATATAAGTGGTTAAAGTGGATGTAAACCCACTCTCATCCTTTCTAAACTACTGCCATAGTGCTGATCTATAAGGATATAGATGCCTCCTGCATGTATCCTTACCTGTCAAATGTCTCCCCTCTGTCTGTTAGAAGAACTGAAAAACTGCAGATTCTGTGGGTGGATCTGTTGTCTGGAGCTCTGTGGGTGGAGTCGTGATGTCAGTAGACTCCCCGCCCTCCTCTACACTCACCTTGATAACATGCATTTTTCCTGTGTATTCCTAAGGCCGTGTACACACGGCAGAGAACCTCGACGGGCAGAACACATCGTTCCGCCCGTCGAGGTTCTCTGCCGGCCGTCGCAATCGGCGACCCGCCCGTCGGGAATGGCAACCAGCCATTCATCCAGGCGGGCCGTCGAGCAAAAAGAGAGCGTGCTCTCTTTTCGCTCGACGGGATTCCCGACGGGCGGGGCGAGTGCTCTGTGTACACACGGCCGAGGTCCTCGCTGGAATGCAGCGAGGTCGTGTGTACGCCGCCTTACACTAAATTCTGCTATGATCACTATCCAGTCAAAATCCAGAAAAGTAACCACATGACTTCAGAAAAGGAGTGGGGGTGGGAATTAAAAAAGAATGCCTGTCTGAGGCTAGTGCATGAGATATGTAAATAACATGTAACTCACAGCAAGTGGGCGGAACGGACTAAGGTTTTTCTCTGTAAGTCCGTTTTATTTCACTGAACAATAAAAGAGGATTGCCTAGAGCTGGATTAACTCTGTGTGGCAAGACTGGGAACAGATGATAGGAAATCTTATACTGTACATTGTGACATCAAAAAATAAATAAATACATTTTGGGTTTACATCCACTTTAAGGTAATTATGTCACTAACAGTCTAATATATTGATGAATATAATTGGTTCCCTTACACTCTGACTGGAGGACTATATTATCAGTACAATAAAGAGGCAAGGGAGAACAGATGGATCCATTAGATGAGTGGGGTAAATCTTGTAGATCTCCAGGAAACTGTGCACAATTTTGGTACAACTCACTAATTTGCTCATAGTCTTTATAAAGTTAAACTCTGGTTTAGTTGTCGAAAAAACCTTCTCTGCTTCTGGCCAGTAAATGTTGAAATAGTCTACCCAATTTCTACATTTTTTTTTAATTAGAAATCTAAGTTGTGAGGACATTTTGTAACAAGAAATGCTGTGATCTTTTCATTGTTGTGCAAGCTTGTTGCATGAGATAGAATCCCTAGTTTGGTACCTCTAACCACATTGTTGGAGATGTCATGTTCCACACAAAAGGTTTCCTGTGAATTACAGACCTTTAGGCTGCGTACACACGAGGAGACATGTCCGATGAAACAGGTCTGACGGACCATTTTCATCGGACATGTCTGAAGGGATATTTTGGTTTGATGTGTGTACACACCATCAGACCAAAATCACCGCAGACAGAGAACGCGGTGACGTACAGTGGGTGACCGCGATTAATCTCGCTCTCTTTCTCGGCGAGATTGACCACCTGCGAGCCCCATCGCGGGAGCCAGTGCCAAGCTGGCTTGCCGCGATGGAGACAAAGCCATCATAGAAGCGACGGGGATCCGACACCGGATTTAATAAGGGGGCCCCCAGATACCAGCCCCCCACCCTAAGTCTTCTCCACTCTCCGGGGGTCTTCTCCGCTCTCCACTCTTGATTCGGCGTTCTCCCATGCCTTCTTTCTCTTCAGGACTGGCCGCCGCTTCTGTCACGCCGGCGTCTTCTTCTTCTCTTCTCTTCTCCAGATGTTGACGCGACGCTTCCTCCCGCTGTTATGCCACGCGCGCGGCTCCCAGCGACTTATATAGGCCTATCTTGTGACATCGCAGTACCATCATGCTCCGGTACCACGTGGGTAGGTAGCACGTGGGTAGGTACCACGTGCTACCTATCGGAGCATGATGGGACTGCAACGTCAGGGCCCATAGGTCAGTGGCCAGCAGGACCCACAGGTCAGTGGCCAGCTCCCAGCAGGACCCACACATGTGGGTCCTGCTGGGAGCTGCCTGTGCACCTGAGGGTCCTGCTGGCTATGGACCTGTGGGTCCTGCTGGCCACTGGCCATGGCCTGTGGGTCTGCCGTGGGTCAGTGGGTGGGTCGGTGGCTGGCTGACACGGTGCAGCCTGCTGTGGGTGACTGGCCTGGCTCCCTGCTGTGGGTCAGTGGGTGGGTCAGTGGCTGGCTTGCACGGTGCACCCTGCTATGGGTGGCTGGCCTGGCTCCCTGCTCTGGGTCAGTGGGTGGGTCAGTAGCTGGCTTGCACGGTTCACCCGGCTGTGGGTGGCTGGCCTGGCTCCCTGCTGTAGGTCAGTGGCTGGCTTGCACGGTGCACCCTGCTGTGGGTGGGTGGCTGGCCTTGCTCCCTGCTGTGGGTCAGTGGGTGGGTGGGTGGCTGGCTGGCACAATGCACCCTGCTGCAGGTGGCTGGCCTGGCTCCCTGCAGTGGCTGACAGAGAGGGGGTGGGCTGACAAAGGGAGGATGGGCTGATATAGAGGAGGGGTGGGCTGGCAGAGAGGGGGTGGGCCGAGAGGGGATGGGGACTGACAGAGAGGGGGTGGGCTGACAGAGGGGGAGTGGGCTGAGAGGGGGTTGTAATGGAATGACCCATGACAGACTGAGATTCTCCTATGTCTAGGGTCACCTTATGTCCACTAGGGCCATAGGGTGACAAAGACATTATATCATATATTACATGAGATGGGACATTAATAATAATTCATATTGCAGGACTGGAATATTAAGGTGTTTCTAATAGACATCTGCTTTTAAAACGCTAAGTGACCCGGCTTGTGAAAGACATTGTATAAAGGCTATTGAAATGTCTTGAGGTGTTGGCTATTCACTGTGAAAGACATATTCTGTTGAAAAGGTGTTAATTGCATCTACTCCTAGACAAAAACATTGTCTATGGTACACAAAGGTGTCAGACAGTACGTCTGTCTAGAATGTGATTGAGGTTCCTTATATGGGTGTGAAGATTATCTGTGATTGTGTATTAAAAGGGAAAATCATTGTGTGATAGTATTTGGTTTTGACGTCATTATCTACAGGAATGTCATTCTCTCTGAGTTAAGTCTATTGATGATAGCGGTGCCGACATGTCTGCCTTGTAACTGGCCATAGTTAGGTGGATTGAGGTCAAGGCATTGTGTAATTGTATTTTGAAATGTCTGCTAGATAATTAGCCCCAGTGTGAATAGGGGGGTGGAGATGGCATTGTCCTTTTGATTACTGTCACATGCCTGTAACTGTATAAAAAGCTGTAAAGAAAACAAAGTGTTCATATCTTTGAAGCCAAGTACAGAGCTGAGTCTCGTCTTGATTATGGGAAATGATATTGATCGTGTATGCAGGATTGTCGGAGTGTGTCAGATAAGCTTGTCGTGGTTGGGTGGAAGGTTGTAAACGGTGGTGACCGTTACAGGGGTGGGGGCTGACAGAGGGGGGGTGGGCTGACAGAGGGGAGCTCACAGGGGAGTGGACTGACAGAGGGGGGTGGGCTGTGGGCTGACAGAGGAGGGGTGGGCTGAGAGGGGGTGGGGGCTGTCAGAGGGGGGTGGGCTGACAGAGGAGGGGGTGGGCTGACAGAGGGGAGCTCACAGGGGGGTGGGCTGACAGAAGGGGGTGGGATGTGGGCTGACAGAGGAGGGGTGGGCTGACAGAGGGGAGGTGGGTTGGCAGAGGAGGAGTGGGCTGAGAGGGGGTGGGGGCTGACAGAGGGGAGCTGACAAAGGGGGGTGGGCTGACAGAGGGGGGGGTGGGCTGACAGAGGGGGTTTGCCTGTGGGCTGACAGAGGATGGGTGGGCTGAGAGGGGGGGTGAGCTGGCAGAGGGCAGGTGGGTTGACAAAGGGGGGTGGGCTGACATAGAGGAGGTGAATTGACAGAAGAGGATGGCTGACATAGAGGAGGTGGTTTGACAGACTGCAAGCATGACTGAAACGGGGAGGGGAGGGTAGATGAGACAGAGACCTCAGAAATACACAGTGACAGCGCCTGAGGCAGAGAGGCGGGACTCCAGCAAGTGTTCACGACCAGCCGAGCTTGGCCGCATCCACACGTGACCAGCTCCGCCTCCCTTAATCTATTTGCATGGCGCTCGTAACACAAATGCCCTGTGATTGGCCGAACAGGGTCATGTGCGACCGTACGCTGTGGAATTCTGGGACATGTAGTCATGATGCGAGCCTCACATCATGACTACATGTCCCAGAATTCCACAGCATGCGGCCGCACATGACACTGTTTTGGCCAATCACAGGGCTTTTATGTGGCCTTCCGCCTACTGTCGTGTTCAAACGCGGCCGATTACACTGCGAAACCCGAAAATTTGCCGCAGGAGCGGGCCACCCCTTCACCCACTGCCGCCCCGAGGCCTGGCCTCAGTGGCCTTGTGGGAAATCCGGCCCTGCACCCCCCTTGACCCCCTGCACCTACCTCCTTGGGTGATGAGCTGTCACTGCCAACACAGTGTGTGTAGCTGTCCATGGATTTGAAGTCCCTGCTCTCCTTCCCCCTCTTTTTGTAGGGTTCCTAGGATAGATCAGAGTGATTTCAATTGGTCAAAGTAGTCATGAACTGTGCTGACCAATCAGAATCATTGTGATCTTTCAGAGATACTCTACAGAAAGAAGGGGAAGATGAGTGGGGATTTCAAATACCCAGACTGCTACACTGGCTGCATGCCCACCAAAGTAAGTACAGCTAGGACCAGGGGGTGGGGAGGATATGAGGTGTTAGTTCAATTTTAAATTTTTTGAAAAAGGTGTAACCCTTTAAGGCTTAATTTTCAGGCTTGGCCAGCATGACTCTTTAAAATTCCCACCCAACGTCCATGTCTCCTTCAGTATCACGCACTGTCTGCATTGCGAAGGACCCGCGGGCGCCCATCTAAAAAAAAAGCAATATGTTTTATTCATCGGAGCTTTGAAACTCAGCCAGATCCTCAGAGTAGCTCTTTTCCTCATTACAGCAGGTGTTATGATTCCTCTTTCTCTTCTGTCAATATCATAGATAATACCTATTTTTTCCCTAAAGCATGTTTTCCTTTTAATGGAATTGGATTGCGGCGGCGATGTCACAGAACAGATGTTCCTTGATATTTACCTCTCTATCAGTATGTGTCACCCAACTACCGAATTTCCTCTATATACGGCCTAATAATCCAATCTTAGAGCTACCGTCAGGCTTGACCGATGGCTACCTCTCAACTCCAGGACTCCAAAATGACCAGTTTTGTTGCCACTTGTAGTCTTTGGTTCCTTTTTTTTTTTTTTTTTTTCTGCCATTGCTGCAAAAATGTCAGTTTTACAACAAAGCATTTAAACCTTTAAAGCAATGTAAAAGCGCTACTGGAAAAGGCAGGAGGAAATCTATTTCTGGAGAGCTTGAAATCTCCCTAAATCTTTTCAGAGGTTGCTATCCAAGCATGTTATTGCAGAATGAAATCCCCAACTGTATGTTTTGATTTAAAAAAATTATATTGGTTTAGGGTAGATAAATACATCTCTAGCTGCATAAAAACAAAAATTTTGCAGTCTTAAATTGGATATAAACCCACTCTCATCCTTTCTAAACTACTGCCATAGTGCTGATCTATAAGGATATACATGCCTCCTACATATATCCTTACCTGTCAAATGTCTCCCCTCTGTCTGTTATAAGACCCAAAAAACTGCAGATTCTGTGGGTGGATCTGTTGTCTGGAGCTCGGTGGGTGGAGTTGTGATGTCAGTAGTCTCCCCGCCCATCTCTACACTCCCCCTGTCGACATGCATTTTCTCATGTGTATTCCTTACACTAAATTCTGCTATAATCACTAACATCCAGTCAAAATCCAGAAAAGTAACCACATGATTTCAGAAAAGGAGTGGGTTGGGAATCAAAAAATAATGCCTGTCTCCAGGCTAGTGCCTGTCTCCAGGCTAGTGCCTGAGATATGTAAATAACTTTGATGTTGCAACTGTGATCAGATGACCTCTGATACACACATTGCAATATAACAATCAGATCACTTGAGCTTCTCCTCTGCCCGGCTCTCACTAGATACATCACTTGTCTGTGTATTTTCTGCTTTCTGTTCTGTGTTTTCACTGCACTATACATGCATTTCCTCGCCACACTGAACTGTGGATCATACCCCATGATATGAAACATCCAGTCAAAACACAGTAAATGCAGCCAATCCTGGAAGAGCTGGAAGGGAGAGGAGGGGAGGGGAGAGGGATGTGAATTGTGAACTTTTTACACAGGATGTGCCTCTGTCTCAGGCTAGTGCATGAGATATGTACATAACCTGTCACTCACAGCAAGGGGTGGAACGGACTAAGGTTTTTCTCTGTAAGTCCATTTTATTTTACTGAACAATAAAAGAGGATTGCTCAGAGCTGGATTAACTATGTGTGGCAAGACTGGGCACAGATGATAGGAAATCGTATACCATACATTGTGACTTTAAAAAAAAAAAAAAACATTTTGCGTTTACATCCACTTTAAGCCTTGTACACACAACCGGTTTTCCCAACGAGAAAACTGCCATTTTTTAGATTGGTCAGGAAAACCGTGTCATGTCTATGATCCATAGCAGTTTTCCCAACGAGAAAACTGCCCGCTAAAAAATTCGAACCTGCTCTATTTTTTCTCGTCGTGTTTACCATCAGTCTTTTTCTCTTTGCGAAAACCGTTCGGGTGTAGGCTTTTCCGAGGGGGGGAGGGAGCGCATGCTCAGAATCAAGAATGAGACGGGGACGCGCTCATTCTGGTAAAACTAGCGTTCGTAATGGAGATGGCACATTTGTCACGCTGTAATGGACTGAAAAGCACAAGGCTGAAAAGCGCGTATCGTCACTCATGAAACTTTTACTAATACGAGGATCAGCAAAAGCAGCCCAAAGGGTGGCGCCATTTGAATGGTATGTCCCCTTTATAGTGCCGTCATACGTGTTGGATCACACCGTGCTTTGGTCAAGCGTTTTTTTTACTGAACATGTTTATGCAAGGCAGGCTTGAGAGGAATCGCATCGGGAAAAAAAGTTGGGTTTTGGCATGTCAGGAAAACCGGTCGTGTGTACTGGGCATGACAGATTGTGGTCTTTAGAAAGCAGCCCCAGCCTGAGAAAGAGAAGCCTTTCCAATGCCAGCATGCTGCAGAGAAGTATCCTTGCTCCCTGCCAAGATCCAACACTCCTCCCTGCTAGGTCAGACCTATAGGTCTGCAATTGGCAAGCTCATGCCGCTGCTAATAGGACGTGAATTAGCAGGGCATGTTTTAACCCTCTGCTGGAAGACCTGCAGCTAAGTAGAAAAGCTTGTCCTTTACCAGCATGCTACAGAGAGCCAACCTTTCTCCCTGTGCGATGTTCTGTCCCTTGAACCTTAGCTGTCACTTTGTCAGGTTTACCGCCGAAACTTCACAAACATGTACAGTAAAACCTTGGATTGCGAGCATAATTTGTTCCGGAAGCATGTTTGTAATCCAAAGCACTTGTATATCAAAGCAAATTTCCCCATAAGAAATAAAGGAAACTCAGATCATTCGTTCCACAACCATTTATTCATAAGTCCTTCAGTTTATAGTCCATTTAAATCGATTACAGCAATGTGATAGGTTGTGTAACCATAACATGTCCATCCACAAGGGGATTAGAAGCAAAATCCAGCAGGAGCTACAGAGTAAAAAAGAGAAGAGAGGTGCCTCTAAGTGTAGCAAATGTGCTAAATGTTGTACCTTCATTAAATGTAACCATATACTTGGAAGCGCCTATCTTCTCTTTTATACTCAGTTGTGACATGACGCTACTTGTATATAAAGACATCACTTGTATATCAAATCAAGATTTATAAAAAAAATAGCTTGTCTTGCAAAACGCTTTCAAACCAAGTTACTCACAAACCAAAGTTTTAGGCTGCTTTCACATTGGCAGCAGAGCCGCGGTGGCGGTATAGCAGTGCGATTTTTAGCGCTGCTATACTGTCGTATTTACCGCTGTATTCGGCCGCTAGCGGTGCGGTTTTAACCCCCGCTAGCGGCCGAAAAAAAGGTTAATACTGTCCGCAATGCGCCTCTGGGTGGTATTACCGCGGTTTCCCATTGATTTCAATGGGAAGGCGCGGTATAGGAGCAGTGAACACACCGCTCCTATACCGCAGTAAAGATGCGGCTAGCATGACTCTTGGAGCGGTCCTGCTAGCGCACCGCTTCAGTGTGAAAGCCTTCAGGCTTTCACATTGAACACTACAGGGAAGGGTTTTTTCATGTGGTATAGCAGCGCTATTTTTAGCGCTGTACCGCATGAAAAACGCCTCAATGTGAAAGGGGCCTTACTGTAACCAGCATGAGAATCGTTCCCATTTAATAGCATGCAGCAACAGCCCTGAAGAAGAGAGGGCCATTTCCTCCCAAAACGCATTGGGGTAGATTCATGTAGATCAGCGGATCTTTTGATCCGCGTGATCTATCTTTTTTACGATCCGCCTGCGCCAGTTTTTGAGGCAAGTGCTGTATTCAGAAAGCACTTGCCTCGTAATTAGCCCTGGCGGATCGTAAATCCCCCGGCGGAATGCAAATTCCGCGGCTAGGGGGAGTTTACTATTTAAATCACGCGCGTCCCCGCGCCGAGCGTACTGCGCATGCGCCGCCGGCTAAATTTCCCAGCGTGCATTGCTTTAAATGACGTCGCAAGGACGTCATTGTTTTCGATGTTAACGCAATTAACGTATGGCCGTATTCCCGGACGACTTACGTAAACGACGTAAAAAATTCAAAACTCGACGCGGGAACGACGGCCATACTTAACATAGGATCCGCCGCACTTACCCCGCATATAGCAGGGGTAACCATCCGCCGGAAAAAGACGAACGCAAACGACGTAAAAAAAAAAGCGACGGCCGGGCGTTCGGTTCTGAATCGGCGGTTCTCCTCATTTGCATATTCGTCGCATAGAAAAAAAGAAGCGCCACCTAGCGGACGGCGGGAGAATGCAGCCTAAGAACCGACAGTGTAACTCACTTACACCAGTCGGCTCTAAGGGAGATCTATGCGGAACCTGATTCGAGGAATCAGCCGCATAGATCCGAGCGTCGGATCTCACAGATCCGACGGTGGATCAGTAGATACACCGTCGGATCTGTACATGAATCTACCCCATTGTCTTAATATACTTGTAGCGCTACCCCCTCAGGAGCCACTGGTTAGATGTGGGATCGGCATAAGTTAAGTTACCTTTGATGTGTCTAGGGAAATTGATGGTAGCAACTTGTGAGAGCAGTAATGGAATGTCCAAGCCAATGGTTAACGTTTTATAAGTGCTTTATTTTCAGTCCAACATTGACCAACGGTCAACTTGAGGTAGACAGGATAGGTTGGTGAAGAGAATAACTTTGCAGAGTCAGGCTATGGATAACGAACAGAAGCAGTCCTGCTTCTAGAGTATATTCTTTTCTCCCGTCGCCACTCCTGCCGGAGTGGATGCAGTGCACCCGGACAGGCCTCTCCCACAGGCCTGGCAGCCAAAGTGTCACTAAGAATGCTGAGAAGGAACAAGTCTCTGCCACCCACTTGGCTCTAGTAAATTAGTAACAGCCTCTGCCACAGGTCCGATACTTGAGAGCAATAGAGTATATCCTTTCAGTCAAGTCCGTTTGAAGTATGGGGACCCAGTAAGTCACTGGGGCCCCTCGGCAACTCAGTTGCTCTGAGCCATGAGGGCCCAGAGTAAGGAACTACGCGTAGCACGGGCCCTGGCCAGGTAGGCCATAGTGGTGCTAAATCACCGCTAAAATGCGCAACACTTTGGCGCTAAATCCATGACAGAATATTCAGTCAAGTGAAACATCAGTATACATAACCCACATGTGCATAATTAATCAATTATTTCAATTAGAGAGAGTTCATATAGAATTCCAAAAATGTCCATCAAAGGTATAAAGTGTTGGTGTGCAGAAAAGTTCATGAGTACACTTATGTGATTAGCAGAATTCAATGCTCCAATGTGAGTAAGAAATGTCTTTCTGACATCCCGAGTCTCCACGACGTGCGGGAGCCTTTCCAATTTCAGGGGCAGCTCCCAGGCACCCACAAGTGCTCCTCGATATCCCGGGTGAGGGGCTGATCCTGGATGGTCCCCTGGTTCACAGCCGGGGATGATTGTGCAGCAGATGGGACAGCTGTGAACACCAATCTCCTGGTGTAGCTGACATCCACTTCTCGTCCTTTCCCTCCCATGGCTGTCGGCTAAAAAGCTATACAGGGAAATCGGTAATCACAGCTGTCCCTCCTGCTGCACTGATCATCCCTGACTGTTCCTTGCATCCTCCTCCTCCAGCCCCCTCCGTGTCCTTCTACCCCCTATTCTTCTCCCCTATTCTTCTATGGCTCCCCTCCATGTCCTTCACCCCCATCTTCTCTGTCTCCCTGTCCTCCTCAACTGCCTCCCCTCGTCCCCCGCAGCCGGCTTCCCTTCTCTTCTCTGTGTGGATCTGTCAGGATGGCTAGCGGAGGAAGGGACCGGTCATTTACGACGCACGGGAGCGGAGAACGGCGACAAATTAAAAAAAGTCAACAAACACATTACATACAGTATACTGTAATCTTATAGATTACAGTACTGTATGTAAAAATACACACCCCCCTTTGTCCCTAGTGGTCTGCCCAGTGCACTACATGATCTTTTATAAAATAAAAACTGTTCTTTCTGCCTGCAAACTGTAGATTGTCCATAGCAACCAAAAATGTCCCTTTATGTCAAAAGTGATTTTAGAGCAGCTAGAACACATCGATAATAAATTATAATCGTGTATATATAGTATGTATTCAAACAATGTGGTAATGACAGTGACAATTCTGCAATTGAGCAAATTTCAGTGATTTTTAGTTTGATTACATTATTAAATCATTTTTATCATTATCATTTGTTATAATTATTTATAGTTATTTATTATATAATAATTTTGTTGATTTTGTGTTTCAAACTTTATCATACCCAGGATGTCTACTAGACTCTTGTTTGGACAGATTTAAGTGAGTTTTTTTCCAAAGAATTGCAGGCCTACAGTATAAAATGCCAAATTTCCATGCAAAATAATTGTACCGCTTTTGGTACAGAATTCCAGACAGAATCATACTGCCAGGGGGGTTAAAAAAAAAAACAATATGTAAAAATAAAAACTGTAACCTTCCACTGCCCTACTGACACCATAACCGCCACATACTCTCCACCTCTTAGAAGAAGTACTGTGAAAAAACAAAATATTTAAAAAAATGATTAAGAGAAAATAATAAATACAATTTAAAAAAATAGAGAAAATAATAAAAACAAAAAACTACTGACACACTGCTCTTCTTGAAAACTGTCCCTGCATCCAATTTGCATGACAGGAGAGTTATTTTGTTTAATAAAATTTGGTTGATTCGTTCAATTCGTTTTTGGAATTTGTATTCGATCAAATCGATACATTTTTGAATCAGTCAAAAACTAAAATGTTATATTGTTTTAGATTCTAATACAGCAAAGTGAAAAAACAAAACAAAAATCTTCATCAAATGATTACAATGGGGGTTATTTACTAAAGTCAAATCCACTTTGCACTACAAGTGCACTTGAAATTGTACTGGAAGTGCAGTCGCTGTTGATCCGAGGGGGACAAGCAAGGAGAATAAAAAACAGCCGCCGCGGAGTGCTCAGCAGGAGTGTTTGGCTGGACCTGAATCGGCGAACAGGGGGTGCACCGGACCCCCTGCTGTGCCCCGCAATGCACATAGTGTGAAGCCAATCTCAAAGAGGCTCTAACCTCTTCACAGTCAATTCAAAACTAATACTAATAAAGTGTTGGCCTAAAATATATTTTTTTACCACTTCAATACAGGAGATTTTCACCCGCCTTCTGCCCAGACCAATTTTTAGTTTTCAGCGCTGTCGCATCTTGAATGACAATTGCGCAGTCGTGCGACGTGGCTCCCAAACAAAATTGGCGTTCTTTTTTTCCCACAAATAGAGCTTTTTTTTGTGGTATTTTATCACCTCTGTGGTTTTTATTTTTTGCGCTATAAACAAAAAAAGAGTGACTATTTGAAAAAAAAAACACACAATATCTTTTACTTTTTGATTTAATAAATATCATAATAAAAAAAAACAAAAAAAAACAAAATGTTTTTTTTTTCTCTCAGTTTAGACCGATACGTATTCTTCTACATATTTTTGGTAAAAAAAAAATCGCAATAAGCGTATTTGATCGGTTTGTGCAAAAATTCTAGCATCTACAAAATAGGGAATAGAATTATGAAATTTTTTAATTTTTTATACTAGTAATGGCGACAATCTGCAATTTTTTTTATTGTGACAGTGACATTGCGGCAGGCATATCGGACACTTTTGACACATTTTTGGGACCATTCACATTTATACAGTGATTAGTGCTATAAAACTGCACTGACTACTGTGTAAATGTGACTGGCAGGGAAGGGGTTAGCACTAAGGGGCGAGGAAGGGGTTAATATGTTTCCTAAAGTGTGTTCTAACTGTAGGGGGAGGGGGACTCACAAGGGGAGGAGACCGATGTGTGTTCCTCTGTACTGGGAACACACATCAGTCTCCTCACCTCTGACAGGACATGGATCTGTGTGTTTACACACACAGATCCATGCTTCTGCCGTGATTGCGGGCAATCGCGGGTGCCCGGCAGACATCACAGCTGCCCGGCAGACACCGCGGCTGCTGGGCACGCACACCGGTCCCCTAGCTGTCCTGGAATGCAAGGACGTCATATCATGTCCAGTCTGAAGGAGGAAGGGTTCCCACCGACATCATTTTACAATGACTCGGTAGGGAAGGTGTTAAGTTAAAAATCGTTTTTATTTCAATCTTCAGATTTTCGAAAAAATCCCAAAAAAAAAAAAAGTCAAATGTTCCTTCTTTGCAACCATTTTCACAGACAATGTACTGAGCTCCTCCCAAAATCGAATTGTCTTCATTTGTCCTTGGTAATTATAGACCTAACTTTTTAACACTAATGATTTTTTGAAAATTGTTACTTTTGAATATTTATTTGACCATTTTTCTTTTCATTTTTTTTCCTTCAGGCGACATCTGGCGGTAGAGCGAGTTACTACGTCTCCTACAAACGTGAATCTTTCGCACAGATTAAACTACCGAAATATTCTCTCCCGAAGGTATTGTTACATCCTTGTAGCCCTTTATTGTTGTCTTTGTACATTATTGTTGCTCTTGTTATATAACTTCTTGCTAACCGTTCTCTCCGCCAACCAGAACGACTGGTGGTATTTTAATGGTTGCGGCTGCTGTGAGGACAAGGAATCCGACTTTTTTTTTCTAAACTTCCTTCAAGATTAAAAATAAAAAGTACAAACGTGCTTAATAGCTACACATGAGACATACTAGACTGATTCCTGCTGAAAGTAGAGTTGGCAAAGGAAATGTGGTAAATGGTTGGGTTCAGTAATTGAACAGAACCTACTTTTTAATAAGACAAACATTCTTCTTCTAGAACATTTTGATTTATTAAAAGTAATCACCAATTTGTTACAGTCGTGCAATCTTACGTATCAATGGGGATGAGCAAAATCTTAAGTTTCAGAAGACGCGTCAAAAAGGCTAGGGCTGTTGCTGATTAAAATTTTCGTGTTCGATTAATCGATTTTTTTTAATCGATTAATCGACTAATTTTGATTAATTATAACACACATACATTTTTCAGATCACCACCAAATATTGTCCCCACTGTAATATCCACAGACATCCCCCCCACTGTAATATCCACAGACATCTCCCCCACTGTAATATCCACAGACATCTCCCCCACTGTAATATCCACAGACATCCACCCACTGTAATATCCACAGACATCTCCCCCACTGTAATATTCACAGACATCTCCCCCACTGTAATATCCACAGACATCCCCCCACTGTAATATCCACAGACATCTCCCCCACTGTAATATCCACAGACATCTCCCCCACTGTAATATCCACAGACATCTCCCCCACTGTAATATCCACAGACATCTCCCCCACTGTAATATCCACAGACATCTCCCCCCACTGTAATATCCACAGACATCTCCCCCACTGTAATATCCACAGACATCTCCCCCCACTGTAATATCCACAGACATCTCCCCCACTGTAATATCCCCAGACATCTCCCCCACTGTAATATCCACAGACATCTCCCCCACTGTAATATCCACAGACACCTCCCCCCACTGTAATATCCACAGACACCTCCCCCCACTGTAATATCCACAGACATCTCCCCCACTGTAATATCCACAGACATCTCCCCCACTGTAATATCCACAGACATCTCCCCACTGTAATATCCACAGACATCTCCCACTGTAATATCCACAGACATCTCCCCCATACTGTAATATCCACAGACATCTCCCCCCACTGTAATATCCACAGACATCTCCCCACTGTAATATCCACAGACATCTCCCCCACTGTAATATCCACAGACATCTCCCCCACTGTAATATCCACAGACATCTCCCCCCCCCACTGTAATATCCACAGACATCTCCCCCCCACTGTAATATCCACAGACATCTCCCCCCCCACTGTAATATCCACAGACATCTCCCCCCACTGTAATATCCACAGACATCTCCCCCACTGTAATATCCACAGACATCTCCCCCCACTGTAATATCCACAGACATCTCCCCCACTGTAATATCCACAGACATCTCCCCCACTGTAATATCCACAGACATCTCCCCCACTGTAATATCCACAGACACCTCCCCCCACTGTAATATCCACAGACACCTCCCCCCACTGTAATATCCACAGACATCTCCCCCACTGTAATATCCACAGACATCTCCCCCACTGTAATATCCACAGACATCTCCCCACTGTAATATCCACAGACATCTCCCACTGTAATATCCACAGACATCTCCCCCATACTGTAATATCCACAGACATCTCCCCCCACTGTAATATCCACAGACATCTCCCCACTGTAATATCCACAGACATCTCCCCCACTGTAATATCCACAGACATCTCCCCCACTGTAATATCCACAGACATCTCCCCCCCCCCACTGTAATATCCACAGACATCTCCCCCCCACTGTAATATCCACAGACATCTCCCCCCCCACTGTAATATCCACAGACATCTCCCCTCCACTGTAATATCCACAGACATCTCCCCCACTGTAATATCCGCAGACATCCCCCCCACTGTAATATCCACAGACATCCCCCCCACTGTAATATGGTCCACATCTCCACCACTGTATAGGAAGTTTAGTGCTTGCTTAGTCTTACCAGAGAAACCAGCCGAACACGAGCAGTTGAGGCCGGGTGATGATGTCAGCACCTCGCTCTAGGCTCACCTAGGCCACCGCCGGGTGGACCACAATGGCCGCCGCTCCAGGAGCTAGGCCAAAGCCACGGCCTTTCCTATGGCCGAGGCAGCAGCAGAGTTCCAGGGATCACGTGGTGTGCCGATCCGCATATGGTGACCCATTCGGATCACAAATCATTTACGATCCGTTGCACCACTAGTACAATCAAAAGAATTTTGATCGATCAAAAAAATTAAAGATTAATCGAGGAATTAATCTTTGATTTCCAGAGCCCTAATTTTGGCAAAAAAGGGGCAGATTCACAAAACAATTACGCCTGTCTAACTGGTGTTAGACAGGAGTAATTTCAAATTTCCCGCGGCGTATCACTAGTTTGAATTCTCAAACCATGATACGCCGGCTTCGGGCTTCGATCCGAGAGGCTTACGTCTTCGTAAGCCTTCGGATCTACGCTGCCATCTATTTGCGGCGGCTGGGAGGAGTTCGCGTCGTTTTAATGCGTCGGGATATGCTAATGTGTTTTTACGGGGATTCACGAACAAACGAGCGAGCGGCGCAGTCGTTTTCGTCTATTTTTTTATACGTAAAGTTAGAGCAGCTTTTTGCTGCTCTAACTTTACGTAGCCCATGTTAAGTATGGCCGTCGTTCCCGCTTCGAATTTATTTAATTTTTTTTTTTATTTACGTAACTCGTCGGGACGTGGATCGCCCGTAAAGTACGCTACATAAACAACGAATGACGTCACGACGTGATTTCGCGCAATGCACGGCGGGAAATTTGCGAACGGAGCATGCGCAGATCGATCGCCGCGGGAACGCGCCTAATTTAAATGTTTCACGCCCCCTACTCGTCTATATGGATTGCGACGGGAGAAATACACTACGCCGCCGTCGTTTACCGTAGAAAATCTACCTGAATTCCACGTAGAGCAAGGTAAAAAACGGCGGCGTAGCGTATTTCTGCTACGCTACGATAATCCATTTCTATGTGAATCTGCCCCAAAGTGTTCATTGGGCAAAAGGCACTGCAATCAATGGGGAAGGCACAGTAAGAGCGGCATTAAACCCAAAAGCAAACATTTATTATTTTTCAGCTTACCATTTCTAATGCCGCGTACACACACCATTTTTCATGACGAGAAAAATGCCATTTTTTAAATTGGTCGTGAAAAACGGTCGTGTGTAGGCCCCAGAGCATTTTTCTCGACGAGAAAATTGGGCGTTAAAAATTTAGAACATGCTCTATTTTTTCGTTTCGTTTTTCGTTCTATTTCACGTCGTGAAAAATGGTCGTGTGTGGGCTTTAACGACGTGAAAAAAACACGCATTTTCAGAAGCAGGTTATGAGACGGGAGCGCTCATTCTGGTAAAAGTAGCGTTTGTAATGGAGATAACATATTCGTCACGCTGTAACAGACTGAAATGCGCAAATCGTCTCTCACCAAACTTTTACTAACACGCGGTAACACAAAATCAGCAAAAGCAGCCCCAAGGGTGGCGCCATCCGAATGGAACTTCCCCTTTATAGTGCCGTCGTACGTGTTGTACGTCACCGCGCTTTGCTCCAGCATTTTTTTTTCTCGGTCGTGTGTAGGCAAGGCTGGCTTTAGAGGAGTCGAGAAAAACATAGTTTTTTTTCAATGACATGAATAACGGTCTTGTGTACGCGGCATTAGATGTGATCGCTGCATTTGTTTTCTTTTTTTGCATTTCTCTCTTTTATTTTCCTCTGGTGATTTTGTTTTTCAAAAACTTTATTCCAGATGTATCTGTTACAGGGAGGAGACAAACCATTTAACAATAACAGTGGTGTTTACAATGTTCCGCTTTTATTAATTTACTGTGCTGGACGTCATATGACGTCCAGTCAGGATAATATAACCACTGCCTGGCCATCATTTTGCTATAGTCCGGAAGGGAAGTGGTTAAAGACTGGAGTAGAGTACTAAAGCAGGATGCTATGTACAGCACCCTGCCTGCCTCTTCCACCAGCCATGATCTGCATTGCATAGAGAAGCACAGAGAGAGACACAGTGATCTCATCAAATAAAACAAGGGGCCAGATTCATGTAGCCCGCCGTATCTTTAGGTGGGCGTAGCGTATCTTGTTTATGCTACGCCGCTGTAAATTAGCGAGGCAAATGCTGTATTCACCAAGCTAAGTTACGGTGGCGTAGAGTAAATCGGCCGACGTAAGCCCGGGTAATTCAAATGTGATTGAGGTGGGTGTGTTTTATGGTAATGTGTTGTGACCCCACGTTTTTTACGTTTTTTTTTAACTGCGAATGTGCTGACTATGGACGTATCCCAGTGCGCATGCTGCAAATTATGACGCTATGACGCATTGTTTTAGACGTGAACGTAATTGACGGAAATCCCCATTCACGGACGAGTTACGCAAACGACGTAAAATCTGAAAAATTTGACGCGGTCCCGACGTCCATACTTAACATAGGATGCGCCATCTTTTTGGTGGTTTACCTTTACACCGCAAAAAGGCGGAAATTCACTGCGTCGGCCGGGCGTACGTTCGTGAATAGGCGTATCTCGCTGATTTACATATTCTAGACGTAAATCAGCGGGAACGCCCCTAGTGGCCTTCTTAAAAATGCAGTTAAGATACGATGGCGTAATAGAATACGCCGCTCGTATCTTAGCTCAATCCCGGCGTATCTTGTTTTATGAATACAGAAAAAAAGATACGCCTGCGCAACTTCTTACTGAATCTGGCCCAAGGTATGTAATGAAAACAGGCTTTACTTAAACATGTCATTATATGTTGATGGGGGGCTGGGTGGAACTAGGGGGGCAAATTTAATATAAGCTTTAGGGTCCAGGATCGAGTCATTGCTCCTCTCCCCATAGAAATGAATAGGAATGCAAAAACAATTGAAGCAGGTTCAGTTCAGGTCATCTGTACCTGCAATGAATTTTGAATGATCTCCAGCTAAGGCTTCTCTAATGATCGCCCGTCGTTCTTTTCAATCATGACCTCTGTAAGAAATCAGACAGATTTTTAAATACACTCACCGGCCACTTTATTAGGTACACCTTGTTACTACCAGTTTGGACCCCCTTTTGCCTTCAGAACTGCCTTCATTCGTCATGGCATAGATTCAACAAGGTGTTGGAAACATTCCTCAGAGATTTTGGTCCTTAGTGACACAATAGCATCACGCAGTTGCTGCAGATTTATCGGCTGCACCTCCATGATGTGAATTTCCCGTTCCACCACATCCCAAAGGTATTGGATGAGATCTGGTGACTGTGGAGGCCATTGGAGTACAGTGACCTCATTGTCATGTTCATAAAACCAGTGGTGAGATGATTGGAGCTTTGTGACATGGTGCATTATCCTGCTGGAAGGAGCCATCAGAAGATGGGGACACTGTAGTCATAAAGGGATGGAGATGATCACCAACAATACTCAGGTAGGCCGTGGTGTTTAAATGATGCAGAATTGGTACTAAGGGGCTCAAAGTGTGCCAAGAAAATATCCCCCACACCATTACACCACCACCAGACTGAACCGTTGATACAACTCAGGATGGATCCATGCTTTCATGTTGTTTAGGCCAAATTCTGACCCCACCATCCGAATGTCACATCTGAAATCGAGATTCATCAGACCAGGAAAAGTTTTTCCAATCCTCTATTGTCCAATTTTTGTGAGCCTTTGCGAATTGTAGCCTCAGTTTCCTGTTCTTAGCTGACAGGAGTGGCACCCGGTTTGGTCTTCTGCTGCTGTAGCCCATCTGCTTCAAGGTTGGATGTGTTGTGTGTTCAGAGATGGGATTCTGCACACCTTGGATGTATTGAGTGGTTATTTGAGTTAGGGCCCTTTCACACTAGCGGACGAACAGTCCGCTAATTACAAGTCCGTTAACGGACTTGTAATGGGTCCCTATGGGAGCGGATCCGTTAGCGGATGATGCATCCGCTAATGTCCGCTAGATCCGCATGCATTTTTGCGGACGGAAGAATGTCCTATTTTTCTTCCGTCCGGCCAAACGGATCGGATGCAAACGGACAGACGGTCCGTTTCCATCCGACTCCCCATAGGGGAGAGCGGAGGAGAGATGGGGCGGTCCCTGCACAGTGTGCGGGGACCGCCCCGTCCGCCGACAGCTGAGCGGGACCCCCCGCTGAGCTTACAGGCACACGGAGCGGACCGAAAAACAGTCCGCTCCGTGTGAAAGGACCCTTACTGTTTCTTTTCTATCATCTCCAACCAGTCTGCCCATTCTCCTCTGATCTCTGACATCAACAAGGCATTTTCTTCCACACAGCCTCCACTCATTGGATATTTTCTCTTTTTCTGACCATTCTCTGTAAATCTAAGGCCGCGTACACACGATCGGTCCAACCCGATGAGAATAGACCGTTTTCATCGGTTCACAGACTGATGGTCTGATGTGCGTACACACCATCAGTTCAAATACCGATCGTGTCAGAACGCGGTGACGTAAAACACAACGAAGTGCTGAAAAAAATGAAGTTCAATGCTTCCAAGCATGCGTCGACTTGATTCTGAGCATGCGCGGGTTTTTGGACCGATGCTTTTGCATACTAACCATTGGTTTGGATTTTAAAGCAAGTTTTAAAACTTTGGTCCGACGGACCGATGGGCCGTACACACGGTCGGTTTGGACCGATGAAACTGGACTTATGTCCAGTTTCATCGGTTTGGACCGATCGTGTGTACGTGGCCTGAGAGATGGTTGTGTGTGAAAATCCCACTAGATCAGAAGTTTTTTAAATACTCAGACCAGCCTGTCTAACACCAACAACCATGCCACGTTCAAAGTCACTTAAAGGGTCACTAAAGGAAAACATTTTTTTTGCTGAAATGACTGTTTACAGGGTATAGAAACATAAAAGTTAACTGATTCCTTTTCAAAATGATAAAAAATTGATAAAAATCAATCATATAATGTGCCTGCAGGTTAGTTTCTCCTTTGAACTGGCTTCATGTTTCTGTGAAGTAGAAATAGACACACAGAACAAAAACAAACAAATCCAGGGCAGTGTTTTGTTTTTAAAATGAATCTGATTGGTTCTGGGAAGTTTTAGACACACAGTAATGACAGCTCAGACCACAGTGAGAAAGCTCCCAGCACTGTGGTAATAAGGAAACAGACAAGCAGGAATTGTGGAGAACAGAGCAGGATTACAGCAACTGCAAAGCAAAAACAAACAATAAGGACATGAAACCAGTACTGCAGTTAGGTAAAGGAAGCTATTTAGCTAAAAAAAAAAATTCCTTTAGTGATCCTTTAAATCCCCTTCCCTCCCCATTCTGATGCATAGTTTGAGCTTCAGCAAGTCATCTTCACCACATCTAGATGCCTAAATGCATTGAATTGCTGCCATGTGATTGGCTGATTAGCAGCTTGTGTTACCAAGCAAATTAATAAAGTGGCCGATGAGTGTAAATCTTTATAGAACATACAAGGGATTGTTTTCATGCTGTGACAACAATGATACCATCAGGCTGTTTCCTAGTATGGTACCAATATAGACCACTGAAAAAACCCCAGCGTATCACTGGGACACGCCCCTTTGTATAGGCCCCTCCCCCTCGCTACTGCTTAACAGTGACAATAAGGCTGGATGTAACTAAATGTGCAAGTGCATACAGTAGAATATGAAAACAAAATCACCAAATAAAATATTCTGTCTTATTAAGATGGTTCTAAAAACAGCCACTGGCCCTTTTTGTTCTTTATTTCCTCGTAAAAAATGCAGTGCAGCATTTTTAAGTGTGTAGTTACAGTATGTTGCTTTCAGGCATTTTGTTTTTAGGATGCAATATTCTATATGCAAGATAAGTTTAGCATACATTGCTGAATAAATGCCGACATTTGTTACCATCGTATTTTTGTGGTGAGCTAACTTTGTAATAAATACTGTAGCTGAAAAATATTTGTATTTATTGAACTTTTATGTATTTATTTGTGTTTATTTATTTACCTATTCATAAAAACAGTATACAGTAATTACTGTAGATGAAAAATATTTATTTAGTTACCATATTTATCGGCGTATAACACGCACAGGCGTATAACACGCACCTTAACTCTAAGGCGGCGTACACACGAGGGGATATGTCCGCTGAAAACGGTCCGATGGACCGTTTCAGCAGACATCTCCGCTCGTGTGTATGGGCTAGCGGACAGATTTCTCCACCCGACAGATTTCAAAGCAAGCTTTGAAATCTATCCGGTGGAATCTGTCCGCCCGACATATCTGCTGGTTAGTACACTTACCAGCAGACATGTCGGCCCCCACCGCCGCCGCGCCGCTGCCGAATGGATTCGGCGCATGCGCGGAAGTGTTTTACTTCCTGGTGCGGTGACGTGGCGGTGACGCGGCGGCGTCAACGTCACCGCCGCGTCACCGCGCCGTCCGGCGGCGGGGAATTTGATCCGATGGTGTGTAAACGCCATCGGATCAAACTCCCGATCGGACATATCCGATGGAAATGGTCCGCGGACCGTTTTCATCGGATATGTCCGATCGTCTGTACGCCGCCTTAGGCCTCGTACACACGATCAAATCTGTCTGCTGGAAACGATCTGCTAGACCGTCCCAGCAGACAGATTCGATCGTGTGTACGGGCAAACAGACGGATTTGGCCACCCGACAGATTGGAAAGCATGCTTACCAATCTGTCGGCTGGGAACCCGTCCGCCCGATATGTCTGCTGGTTAGTACGCTAACCAGCAGACATGTCTTCTCGCACACGCGCCAAATGGTTTCGACGCATGCGCGGAAGTGTTTTACTTCCTGGTGCGGTGACGTGGCGGCGTCAACGTCACCACCACATCACCGACACGTCAGCGCGCTGTCTGCTGGCGGGGATTTTGGTTTGCTCGTGTGTACACGCGAGCAAACCACAATGCCAGCAGACAGATTTGTTCAAATCGGTCGGACAGACCGTTTTGAACAAATCGATTGCCTCGTGTGTACGAGGCCTAAGAGGGAAGTTTCAGGAAAAAAACGTTCCACAGCCCCCTGAGTATAACACGCAGGCACAGTTTACCCTCTATTTTCAGGGTAAAAAAGTGAGTGTTATACACCAATAAATACAGTAGTTATTTTGTATGTATTTATCAAAATGTATTTATTTACCGTATTTATCGCCCTATTACGCGCACCGGCGCACCGCCGCTGACATATACCGAGCCCAGTACACTCGGGCACGCTTGGCTCCTCTCGGCTTCTCTCGCATAACCGCGATGGGAGCCGAGCCTGGCCGAGTATACCCGAGTGTACTGCGCTCGGTATATGTCAGCTGTGGATTCAAACACAGAGCGGGAAGCGAGTATCGGCGTATATCGCGCACCCACGATTTTGCCCTGATAAAGAGCAAAAAAGTGCGCGGTATACGCCGATAAATACGGTATTTATCTATTTATGTATCTATGCAACAATTAAAGTGGTTTTAATAGTTTTACTGGTTTTGCTAGTAAACGGCTTCACTGCATTAAAAAAAAAAGCTCAAGTTTAAATAAATATCATATAATTATTATTTGTTTAATTTATATAAAGCATACCGTATATACTCGAGTATAAGCCAAGTTTTTCATCAATTTCTTTTGTGCTGAAAATGCCCCCCATGGCTTATACTCAAGTCATCTTTTTGCACCTGATCTCCCGGACTGGAGACCCGGTACTGGCACGCATATAGCCCCACTCTTCCTCTACAAGTGTGCAAAGTTTGTTGTCCGGGGGACCTACGGCCAGGGAGCACCGTTTTTCAAAGTCGGGCACCCCTTCTGTATACTCCCATGTTAAACGGTCATTTCTCTGATAACTTTGGGGACAAGGTACTGGCCATCCGTAGGTCCCCTGGACCCCAAATTTGGCACACATGTAGTTCCAATTCTCCTCTACAAGGTGCTGTCTGGGGGACCTACGGTTGGGGAGCACCGATTTTTCAAAGCCAGACACCCCTTCTATATACTCCCATGTTAAATGTAAGTCTAGACATGGACACAGCGAGGCATGGACACAGTGAGTCAAGATTATGAAATGTACAGAGCGTACGGGTCAGGAGTATGTATCTAAAGAGTGCATGGGTTAGGAGTGTGTAATGTAAAGAGTGCAGGAGTATGAAATTTACAGGAGTAGGTAATGTTCAGACTGCAGAGGTTAAAGGTAAGTTACAGTGCCTCCCAGGTTAAAACTCGTCCCAATACAACGTCCCCACTCTCAATGAGATAGCCACCTCCAGCACAAATTCTCCTTTTCCTTCTCTGGATTGAAAGTACAATGTATGGATGAGTGTATAAATGCAAACAAGTAAGAATTACAAATATTAAGAATGAAAGTGTGCATGTATGAAAGTGCTTGTATACTGTGGCCATGCTTCTTTTTTTTTTTTTTTTAAAGTGTATTTTGTGCGTGAACTCGAGAGAGAGGAGCCGGACTTGGGAGTAGGCAGACCCTCCCCCCGGAGGCAATCGCCATCCTTCTCCATGCCCCTGGTGGCAATGGCGGGTGTGAAGGGGGGCCTCCCACTCACCCCGCCCTACCTGCTCCTCTTGGGAGCCCAACAGGGGCCCAACGGGACCCCAATGGGGCAGAGGGACTCCCCCTATGAGGGAGTGAGGGGGCCTAGCCCACCCAGCCAGCCCCGTAGGTCCTTCGCCTCTCTTTATTTTAAGAGACCGCATGGCCAAAGTGCATGTGTTTTTAAACCAATTTCGTGTGCGTGCAAGTGTGGTGGTTTTTGTGGGGGGGGTGGGCGTACTAAGCACAGGCGTACCTTGCATAGCACACCCACCGGGAGCCGGGCTGAGACCACCAAACTCAATTCACATGTAGCCGAGACCGGGATCCGAACCCTTGGCTGCAGAGGTGAATGGCTTGTCAGCGCAGTGCCAATCACGTTGAGCCACCACAGCTCCCTGACTGTGGCCATGCTTCTATGGGCTGTTACCTGGCTGCCATCTGTAACCTCTGATCCCTGTGCCTTGGCTCCATAGTCCTTGCCACCAGCCTGCAATGTCATAGTACAGGTCCACCTGAGTCCCAGGCCAAACACTGGCCTTCTGACAGCTGTGTGTTGAGCTACTGGTACTCGTGGCGTCTGGCCCTCTGTGCTGATCCTAGGTGCTCTATAGTGTTGAGCAGAATATGCCATATTCAATTTCGCGATATATCTCGAATATATAGTCGAATATTCGAGATATATTCGCTAAATACGAATATTCGTGATATTTTTTGGAAATGAAATTATTGCGAATTTTCGCTATTGCGAATTTTCGCTATTGCGAATTTTCACTATTGCGAATGCGAATGCGAATTGCGAATGCGAAATTTTCGAGAAATGCGGAATGGAGCACTCTGAATGACTCAGAATATTCGTGATATTTTACAATACAAAATAATTGCGAATATTCGAGAAATGCGGAAGGAGCACTCTGATTGGCTCAGAATATTCGTGATATATTACAATATAAAATAATTGCGAATATTCGAGAAATGCGGAAGGAGCCCTCTGATTGGCTCAGAATATTCGTGATATATTACAATACACAATAATTTCGAATATTCGGCAAATGCGGTAGGAGCACTCTGATTGGCTCAGAATATTCGTGATATATTACAATACACAATAATTGCGAATATTCGAGAAATGCGGAAGGAGCACTCTGATTGGCTCAGAATATTTGTGATATATTACAATATAAAATAATTGCGAATATTCGAGAAATGCGGAATGGAGCACTCTGATTGGCTCAGAATATTCGTGATATATTACAATATAAAATAATTGCGAATATTCGAGAAATGCGGAATGGAGCACTCTGATTGGCTCAGAATATTCGTGACATATTACAATATAAAATAATTGCGAAATTCCGAGAAATGCGGAATGGAGCACTCTGATTGGCTCAGAATATTCGTGATATATTACAATATAAAATAATCGCGCGATATCGCTATTGCCGAATAATCGCATTGCGATTTTTCGGCAATATAAAATAAACGCTGCAGCTACTCGGCCCAAGGTCTCTAATCATACCAGCAATGCTTTTAGACATCGATGGGGATCTCTAGGATGTGATCTGTTCTAAAAAAAAAATTGTAAACATTCGAATATTCGAAATAGCGAATATTCGCCGCGATATTCGTGTTATTCGCGAATACTCGAATATGCAATATTCGTAGCGAATATTCGCAATGCGAATATTCGTGAGCAACACTAGTGCTAGGATAGGCTACTGGAAAAATATCTTTGTTGCAGCAATATAAATCACACAATGTGAACAGGTATGTAAAACATTTGAAGATCAAAAATGCTGATCTAGACATTTCACATCCTATATTATAAAATATTTCCTGTTGACCTCACAAGAAGACAGAATACCTTAATGAAAAATTGTAATAATTGCATATCCACCAAATTAACCCAACGCATTACAACATATACAAAGTCTTCTTCAGGGGGTAGAAATATAGAAGAAATCCTATATACATAGAAAAAGGAAAAGGGAAAAATAAAAATGATATTCATATTAACTTAATCAATTTTACATTGTATATTGTTATCTCATGTAATATATTATAAACATATCTTGCACTTACAAAAGCGTGGACGTGACCACATGTACAGACCTGCAAGGATGGTAAGTGGCCCACACTGTTACAGTGGTGCACACTAGGTGATAGGAAAGGAGGAGGAGAGATGAAAGCCTACACTTCCTCCCTTCTCTCTCATGCTCCCCAATGTCAGCTCTCTGCACTGTTGATTATTTTTTTTTCTATGTATCTCAAAAAGTCTCAACGTGTACTCCAGGCTGGGAACCACTGGGCTAGATCGACCAACTTAATTTTTGGTAACTTTCTCCATAGTAAAAGGTGAAACCTTCTTGGTTTGTAATGTCAATTTCTCCCATTATGTTCCCATTTCCGCTTCTCCAGTTTTATTGTAAAAAAATCACCAACACTTACAGCTATGTATTGGTGATGTAGGGAGTTAGTCACAAGTAAATTTAAATGTGGGTTCAGGGCATATGCCCAGCCATTTCTTTCTGTCCTAAAGGTCAGCTGACCACCTTTGGTAACTTGTATTGTTCTATTCATTCAACAAATAACTTTTGTGTGCTTTATCCATAGGACATGCACATCATCAGCACCGATGAGAAACAGGTGTTTGCCGCCGTCCAAGAGTGGAACCAAAATGACACATATAACCTGTACATCTCAGATACACGAGGCGTCTACTTTACCCTCGCACTAGAGAATGTCAAGAGCAGCCGGGGCCTGGAGGGAAATATTGTCATCGACCTTTATGAGGTATTGGCTGAAGGTCATGCCATTGCTTTTTAATTTTGTGACATTATAAAAGAAAATGATTAAGCTGTGGATTGAATGGTTTTGCTTGACTGTTCTACCTAAAGCCCCATACACGCTATCAGTTTTCCTGCAGGTTTTTGTCTTCAGGTTTACTTAAACCATCTAATATGAGGTCAAACCAAAAGAGTTTCAATTTGTATGCAATCAGGCAGGTCCTTGCACTACATGGTTTTGGTAAACCTGAAGAGAAAAACCTGCAGGAAAACTGATAGGCCCGGACTCAAGGTAGAGTGGCGCATCTTTGTGCGCGCGTAGTGTATCCTCTTTACGCTACACCGGCGCAACGTTGACAGGCAAGCATGCTATTCTCAAAGAATATGCGCTCAACGTTGCACCGGCGTAGCGTATAGTTGTCGGTAGTTTACGTCGGTAAGCCGGCGTAAGTCAAAGTAGGTGGAAGTGGGCTGGAAGTGGGTGTGATATATTATAATGAAGCGTGACCCCATGAAAATGATGGCCACAGCTTAAAAAAACGAACTGCGCATGCGTCGTCTCTTGGACGCATCCCAGTGCGCATGCTCACAGTTATGTCGAAATAGCTGCCTAAGATACGTTAAACACTGCCTACGACGTGAACATAACCTACGCACAGCCCTATTCACGTAGTACTACGTAAACGGCATATGCAACGTAAAATTCAACGGCATCGTTCCCTGGCCCATACCTTTGCATTACCTGCGCCTCCTATATGAGGTGTAACTTTACGCCAGATGTAAGCCTTACAAAAATCGCGTATATGAAGTGGCCAGGCGCATCTACGTTCGTGAATCGGTGTATCTTACTTATTTGCATATTTTAAATGGGAACGCCGAATGCGTCCAGCGTAACTATGCGCCCACGATACGGCGGCGTAGGCAAGTTACGTCGGGTGGCTGAAGCCTTGTTTTACAACGTATCTAGCTTCGCAAATCGGTGTAACAATACGACGGCACACATTTGTACTTACGACGGCGTATCTCTAGATACGCCGCCGTAAAACGTTTGTGAATCTGGGCCAATGTCTGTATCTGGCTTAACAGGTGAGAGTGAGAACCAGTTACTAGGGATGAGATTAATAATTCCCCCCCCAAATTTCAGCTAAAATATAAAGATTCAGGGGCAGATTCACAGAGAATTAGATTCTCGTAGAGTATCAGAAATACACTACGCCGCCGTTTTTTACCTGGCTCTACGTGGAATCCAGGTAGATTTTGTCCAGTAAACGACGGCGGCGTAGTGTATTTCTCCCTTCGCAATCCATCTGCGTGAGTAGGGGGCGTGAAGCATTTAAAATAGGCGCGTTCCCGCGGCGATCGAACTGCGCATGCTCCGTTCGCAAATTTCCCGCCGTGCATTGCGCGAAAACACGTCGTCACGTCGTAGTAGCGTCGTTTACGTACATTCCTATTCCCGAACGAGTTACGTTAAAAAAAAAATATATATTTTCAAATCGACGCGGGAACGACGGCCATACTTTACATGGGTTACGCACTGTTAGACCAGCAAAAAGCTCCTCTAACATTACGTAGCCAAAAAATGACGTAGGCGATTGCGAGGGACACTCATACCTTCGTGGATCGCCGTAAAAACTCATTTGCATATCCCGACAATTTTTGGCACAGTTCCATGAATTGAAGGAGCTTCAGCAATCCTCAGAAGCTATATAAAGACCATTGCATCCAAAAAAAAAAATCCAAACTACCTTAATATCATTTTTAAATTGACTCCACTTCATTTTGCCGAAACTGTGAGGCCCAGATTCACAGAGCAATTACGCCTGTCTAACTGGTGTTAGACAGGAGTAATTTCAAATTTTGCGCGCCGTATCACTAGTTTGAATCCTCAAACCATGATACGGCGGCTTCGGGCTTCGATCCGAGAGGCTTACGTCCTCGTAAGCCTTCGGATCTACACTGCGATATTTTTGCGGCCGCTGGGAGGAGTTCGCGTCGTTTTCATGCGTCGGGATATGCAAATGAGTTTTTACGGCGATCCACGAAGGTACGAGTGTCCCTCGCAATCGCCTACGTCATTTTTTGGCTACGTAATGTTAGAGGAGCTTTTTGCTGGTCTAACAGTGTGTAACCCATGTAAAGTATGGCCGTCGTTCCCGCGTCGATTTGAAAATATATATATTTTTTTTAACGTAACTCGTTCGGGAATAGGAATGTATGTAAACGACGCTACTACGACGTGACGACGTGTTTTCGTGCAATGCACGGCGGGAAATTTGCGAACGGAGCATGCGCAGTTCGATCGCCGCGGGAACGCGCCTATTTTAAATGCTTCACGCCCCCTACTCGCGCAGATGGATTGCGACGGGAGAAATACACTACGCCGCCATCGTTTACTGGACAAAATCTACCTGGATTCCACGTAGAGCCAGGTAAAAAACACCGGCGTAGTGTATTTCTGATACTCTACGAGAATCTAATTCTCTGTGAATCTGCCCCTATGAGTTGGGGACAAGATGGGACCAAGCAAAGCCGAAGCAGAGAGACCAGCACAATGCTTCGGTATGGATACGACAGTTCATAGGGATCCTATTAGAGAGAGTATCTTGCTGAGATGCAGTCCCAATGGTATACAGCATTACTTGTTAGACATGAGAGGTTATGGCAACATTAATAGAGCACACAGACAACTGAGTAAAGCTGAACAGGCATGAGAGGTCATGGCAGCAGTAAGGGAGCACACAGGCAACTGAGTAAAGCTGAACAGGCATGAGAGGTCATGGCAACAGTGGTAACTGAGTAGAGAAGAACAGGCATAAGAGGTTACAGCAATAGTGGTAACTGAGTACAGCTGAACAAGCTTGAGAGGTTATGGCGACATTAGGGAAGGACCTCCATAGGCATGGTAGTAGATAAGAGTATCTTGTTGTAATGGTTAGTCAGAGAGATACAATCCTAATGGTATGCAGCATTACTTGGTAAACATGAGAGGTTATGGCAACACTAGGGAGGACACTGGCATTTGAGTAGAGCCTAACAGGCATGAGAGGGTTCCAGTAATACTTGGTAACGTCACCACAGTTCAGATGACCTAGCAGAGCAATACAGCAGACATCGGATTAGCAGTAATGCATAAACATAGTACAGGTTACTTGCTGTACAGTAAATACTGAGCTGGGATAAGATGCTGTGGATCCAATACAGGTAGTAGAGGCTTGCAGGCTAGGCTGTGGGAAGCTCACGGTCCAGGTCCAGGATGAAGTGGATAGCAGGGGCAGGTGTGGGTCCCCAGATGACAGTAGGCGTCCTGCCAAAATAGAGGAACGCCATACTGTCAGAGCTGGGCATTTAAATAGGCCACGCTGGAGCGCAGGTGAGGCGCACTTCCGCATTCCACCGTGGAGCGCAGCGGCGGCGCACAATAAGTGACGCCGATAGTAAACAGAACGGAGCGCAGATGCTAGGAAAAGGCAGCGGTGCCCCTTCTATTAAGAAGTAACGCCAGTGGCGTTACACATAGCAACTGTTTGATTTACTTTAGAGGTGGCAGGAGGGGACATTAATGGGGTTTACTATAGAGCTGGTGGACCAGATCGTCCCCAGTCATCTCTATGGTGCCCCTTACACAGCTTTAGGCAGGGCCGCCCTGGAGCAGAAAACCGGGGGGGCCTCTTTTCTCCTGCCATGAGATGATAAGCAGGGGGGGGGGGGTGGTAATGAAAGTGTCATCTCTTCTCTTCTCTTTCTCCTGCCGTGAGATAATAAGTGGGACGGGACGGGACGGGGGTTGGTGCTGACGAACAGAACAAAGTCAACTCAAGTCTTCTCTTCTCTCTCCTGCCACGAGTTGCTAAAGTCAGACAGAACAAAAATAATGAACAAAAAAAAGGGGGGAGGGGCGGGCCCCTGCTAAAGGGGGGGGCAGATGAAAAAAAACAGGGGGGGCACCGGGCCCCTTACAGGTGTAATGTCTGTACTCCCCCTGTTTTTTTTTGCTGGAAAGCCTGAGATCGATTTTAGAGAGGACTTTTGGAGAGGACTTGTCATGCCCTATTCCTAGTACAAGGGATGTTTACCTTCCCTGTAATAGTAATACAAGTGATCAAAAACAAAATTAAAAGGGAAGTGTAAAAAAAAAAAGAAAATAAATAATAAAAAATCAAAAAATAAATTAAATCGCCCCTATTCCCTCATCCTCACACGGAGAAGCAAATGCATATGTAGGCTGCGCTCACATATGTCAAAGGCATTCAAAACACATATGTGAGGTATCACTGCGAACATTAATGAGAGCAATAATTCTACCACCAGACCCCCTCTGTAACTCTAAACTGGTAACCTGTAAAAGTATTTAAAGCATAGCCTATGGAGATTTTTAAGTACAGAATTTTGTCATCATTCCACAAGTGTGCGCAATTTTAAAGTGTGACATGTTAGGTATATATTTACTCTGTATCATCCTCTTTCACATTATACAAAAAAATTGGGGTAAATAATGTGGTTTGTTTTTTAATTCATGAAAGTGTTTTTTTTTTTTTATTGTGTTTGAAAAATTTGTCAATGTGTGCACGCCCACAAACGAGAGTTCCCGGGCCGACGTTCAATGACGGCGATTTTGCGGGAAAGAGCCAACCTGCCGCCATACAATGACGGCGGCTGGTCGGCAAGTAGTTAAAACTATCTTCAGAACAAATAAAAAAAAATATTTTCATAAATACTATTGAAATTAAATTGCTGTAAAATAAATACTTTTCTTTTGTTTGCTCTGAAGTTCGCCCACATTTTTATAAATTTACACAGTTATTGTTAGAAAAAAAAAAAAGCTGTAATGTCAAAGTAAAGTATAAGAAATGGTGAAAAATTTGAAAAAATAAAAACTGTTAGAAAAAAGGGAAGAACACAATAGCAAGCAATTGATTTTGACCCTTTAGGTACAGACCCCACGGTGTTTCATGTTCTTAAATCGGCTGGATGTGGCTGCTGCTATTGTGTGTTAAATAATTGAGATTGTAAAATAGATGAAAATGTTCCTTGCTTCTCTAAAATGCTTCCATTCATTTTTCCTAGGTAGCTGGGATAAAAGGTGTACTCCTGGCCAATAAGAAAGTTGATGAGCGCGTGAAGACCTTTATTACTTACAACAAAGGGCGGGACTGGCGCCTTATTCAGGCTCCTGACTTGGATATGAAGGGGAACCCCATCAATTGTCTACTGGTCAGTTAAAGAGTTCTACAATACACAATACAATACACAATACACTCGAAATTCGATGCGGGAACGACGGCCATACTTAACATGGGCTGTCTAACATTAGAGCAGCAAAAAGCTGGTATAGTGTTACGCAAATAAAAGATGACTAAAGGTGCCGTAAGAGATTGCGATTGAAGATCGCAATTTCGGGGGATCGTCGGCAAAAGCTCATTTGCATACCCCGACGCGGAAAACGACGGGAAGTCCACCCAGTGGCCGCAATTTTATTGCAGCGTAGATCCGAAGGCGTACAAACACTTAATCCAGTCGAATTGAAGCCCGCGGCGTCTATTCATGGTTTGAGGTTTTCGACTAGCTAGAAAACGCGCGTAATTTGAAATTACTCCAGTCTAACACCAGTTAGACAGGCGTAATGGCTCTCTGAATCTGGCCCATAGTCTTCTATCTATCTATCTATCTATCTATCTATCTATCTATCTATCTATCTATCTATCTATCTATCTATCTATCTATCTATCTATCTATCTATCTATCTATCTATATATCTACAGTGTATATATATCTATATATCTATCTATATCTATCTATATAGATAGATATATCATTTTCTTTGCATCTTTTGAAAGTCCAATCCGTTTAGCTCTACATTTTGTATCATACTAAATTTTCTTTGTGTGGCTTATTAGTAGGTTCACTTGCTTCCCCGCTTTGTCTTTACAGCCATTCTGCTCCTTGCACTTTAACCTACAGATGTCTGAGAACCCGTATAACTCTGGTAGTATATCCAGCAAGGTCACGGCTCCCTGGCTTATTGTTGCTGCAGGTAATCATTTTGATACAGGAGAACATTCTATAGCTAAAAGTAAATTTATACCTGAGCAAGTAACCATCACACCTATATGAGCTTAGTTAGAACCTCTCCTCAACGTTAATCACTTGACCACTGGGCACTTAAACCCCCTTAATAACCAGACCAATTTTTAGCTTTCGGTGCTCTCACAGTTTGAATGACAATTACTCAGTCATACAACACTGTAACCAAATGACATTTTGTCTTTTTTTCCCACAAATAGAGCTTTCTTTTGGTGGCATTTAATCACTTAAGGACCCCCGCACGCACATATACGGCCACAGAATGGCTCGTACAGGCACAAGGGCATAAATTTACGTCCCCGCCTTCGTGCGGTTCGGGGGTCCCATCGGGACCCCCTCCGCGGCGTGCGGGGGTACCCCTGCCTCTGGGAGAGATCGCTGACGAGCGGGCGGATGTCCGTGATTTCCGCCCCCCCCGCGATCGCTCCCAGCCAATGGGAGCGCGCTCCCATCGTGTCAGTTCCTCCTCCTGTGTTTACACAGGAAGGAGGAAATGATGTAATCTCTCATCGCAGCGCTGTTTCCCAGCGCTGCTGATGAGAGAAGACATCACAAGTAAGTGTGCACCAACACAACACTGACACACACTCACATAGGCATATTAACCCCTTGTGATCGCCCCCCCCCACCCCCCTGTCACAGTGTCACTGAATGCAGTGATCTAATCACTGCATTTAGTGTCAGTGTGACAGGCAGTGTAAAAAACAGTTAGTGTAAGGTTCAGGATAGCCCCCCCACCCCCCCTAATAAAGTTTTAACCCCCTGATCACCGCCCTAGTTAACCCTTTCACTCCTTATTGCCAGCAACACTAAGCGATCATTTTTCTGATCGCTGTATTAGTGTCGCTGTTCCCGCTAGGTAGCTATTTTTTTTTATTGCAATTTTTTTTTTTACTAAAGACATGTGGCTGAATTAATTTTGGCCTAAATGTTTTACTAAAATTTAGTTTATTTGATTTTTTTTATAACAAAAAGTAAAAAAATTGTGTTTTTTTTCAAAATTGTGGCTCTATTTTAGTTTATAGCGCAAAAAATAAAAATCGCAGAGGCGATCAAATACCACCGAAAGAAAGCTCTATTTGTGGGAAGAAAAGGACGCACATTTTGTTTGGGAGCCACGTCGCACGACCGCGCAATTGTCTGTTAAAGCGACGCAGTGCCGAATCGCAAAAACACCTTGGGTCATTTACCAGCGTATTGGTCCGGGTCTTAAGTGGTTAATCACCTCTGCATTTTTTTTTTTTTTTGCTATAAATTAAAAAAGAACAATTTTGTAAAAAATAATAATTTTTCTTCATTTCTATTATAACATTTTGCAAAAAATTAATTTTTCTTCATAAATTTGGCCTAATATGTATACTGCTACATATCTTTGGTAAACAAATAAATAAAACATGTTGGATATTATTTAGTCTGGGTGAAAGTTATAGGGTCTACAAGCTATGGTACCATTTACTGAAAATTGATCAATTTCATCACACCTGATGTACTGACAGCATCTCTCATTTCATGAGACCCTAACATGCCAGAAAAGTACAAATACCCCCCAAATGACCCCTTTTTGGAAAGAAGACATTCCAAGGTATTTAGAAAGAGGCCTGGTGAGTTTTTTTGAAGTTGTTATTTTTTCCCACAATTCTTTGCAAAATCAAGATTTTTTTTATTTTTATTTATTTTTTCACCAAATTTTCATATAAGCAGGTTATTTCTCACACATAGCAAATACATACCACAAATTACACCCCAAAACAATTCCTCCTGAGTATGGCGATACCACATGTGTGAGTCTTTTACACAGTGTGGCCACATACAGAGGCCCAACATGCAGGGAGCACCCAGGCCAATTCTAACATTTCTCTCCTACATGTAAAAATCATCATTTATTTGCTAGAAAATTACATAGAACCCCAAAACATTATATATGCTTTTTAGCAAAGACCCTAGAGAATACAATGGCGGTCATTGCAACGTTCCATCGTGCATGGTATTTGCACAGCAATTTTTCAAACGCGTTTTTTTGGAAATAAAACAGTTTTGGGTTTTTAAAAAAAACATTAAAATTAGCCCAATGTTTTTGCATAATATGAAAAATAAAGTTACGCCGAGTAAATAGATACCTAACATGTCATCCTTCAAAATTGCTCACGCTTGTGAGATGGCGCCAAACTTCTGTACTTAAAAATTCCCATAGGCGACGCTTTCAATATTTTTACTGGTTACATGTTTTTAGTTACAGAGAAGATCTAGGGCCAAAATTATTGCTTTCGCTCTAACGTTCGCAGAGATACCTCACATGTGTGGTTTAAACACCGTTTTCATCTGTGGGCGGGACTTGCGTATGCGTTCGCTTCCGCATGCAAGCTCACGGGGACAGGGGCGCTGTATGCCCAGAGTATGCCCAGAGTATTGCAGAGTATTGCCCAGCAGAGTATTGCCCAGCAGAGTATTGCCCAGCATTGCAGAGCATTGCCCAGTATTGCAGAGCATTGCCCAGTATTGCAGAGTATTGCCCAGTATTGCAGAGTATTGCCCAGCAGAGTATTGCAGAGTATTGCCCAGTATTGCAGAGTATTGCCCAGCAGAATATTGCCCAGCAGAGTATTGCCCAGTATTGCAGAGCATTGCCCAGCAGAGTATTGCCCAGTATTGCAGCAGGGATGGCTGAGCAGGGAGGGATGGATGGATGGATCTGTGACTGCATTTGTCACAGATCCAGCCCACAGCACTGCCGCTGACATCCGCTCCCTCCCCTCTCTTCTCACACTGTACCGATCGGTACAGAGAGAGGAGGGAGGAACCGGCGTCGTTTGTTTACAAGTGATCGCTTCGTCATTGGACGGAGCGATCACGTGGTAAACCGCCGCTATCAGCGGCGATTTACCATGATGCGTGATGCGCCGGGTCCTCTGGACCCGGCGGTCACGGACGCTCCCGTGTGCGCGCCTCAGGGGGTGCGCGGGAGCGCAATTCTGGGAGGCCGTTAATTAACGGCCTCTTAGAGTTAAGCAATCGCCCTGTATACGTACTTTGTCTATAGGGCGGTTGTAAAGTGGTTAATCCCTGTCCCTATAAGATGAATGACCTGTCTTTACACTACCCACAGTGCTCCAAGCCTGGGAGCCAAGGCCATAAATAGGCTCTGCCTGACACAAGATGGCTGATGGCTACAGTCATATGAGTAGACAGGATCCAATCGAAAAAAACTGCCCCAGTGACCCAGGAAACCATAGAGTAACCATGTTCCTCTTGACTTCTCTTCCGACTGCAATGTCGCTGCAATCGAGGATCACCTACAATGGAGAAAGTAGACTGCACCTGTTTACAACTGTACCTAAATAACTAAAAAAAATGCAATTACAAGGAGAACAAAATTAAGTAAAGTATAAGAATCTAAATACATGCACACTAAACCCACACCCAAAGAACCCTCTAAATTAAGATAAAAAAATTTAAATTTTTACAGCAAATTTCATCTATATAGCTGAATGAGTAAAATTGAGAGGTTTGCACTGTAAAGCAGTTGGTAATTTTGTTGCAAAGTCATTTTTATCCAGCAACGTCACGGCTGCCTGGCTTATTGTTGCAGCAGATAACCATTTTCATACAAAAGAACACTCTATAGCTAAAAGTTCATGAACACCTGACCAAGTGACCATCAGCCTATATGAGATTGTTGGACTTTCCACTTCAAACCCATTGACATGAATATAGAGTTGGCCCCATTTGGGTTTAAAACATCCTTAAGGCCCCTTTCACACTGGGGCGGGAGGCGCCGCTAAAATTAGCGGAGATATACCATCGGATTTGCCGCGGGATTCGGCCGCTAGCGGTGCGGTATTAACCCCCGCTATCGGCCGATAAATGGTTAATACCACCCGCAATGCTCCTCTGCAGAGGTGCATTGCGGGCGGTATTGCCGCGGTTTCTCATTGTGTTAAATGGGAAGGAGCGGTATACACGCCGCTCCTCTCACCGCTCCAAAGATGCTGCTGACAGGAGATTTTTTGGTCTCCCGCCAGTGCATCGCCTCAGTGTGAAAGCCCTCAGGCTTTCACATTGAGTAGGCAGTGCAGGAGTTTTTCAGACATTATTTAAGAGGTCTTACTCTTCTTGTGAAGCTTTCCATAATATTTTGGAGGGTGTCTATGGAAATTTGTGCCCATTCAGCCGAAACAGAATAAGAAAACATGGTGCACTGTCAAAGTTCCAATTTAACCCAAATGTGTTCAGTAGGTTTGAGGTCAGGGCTCTGTGCAGGCCACTTGAGTTCTTCCACAATGGCCAAAAATAGGCCCGGATTCACATAGAGAGGCGTATCTTTGTGCGGGCGGCGCAACTTAGAGAGGCAAGTGCTGTATTCACAAAGCACTTGCTCCCTAAGTTACGGCGGCGTAGTGTAAATGGGCCGGTGTAAGCCCACGTAATTTGGAGTAGCAAGGCAGTGGGCGTGTTGTATTATAATGAACCGTGACCCCATGCAAATGATGGGCGCATGCGCCGTCCGTGGACGTACCCCAGTGCACATGCTCAGAATCACGTCAAATAGAATGCCTAAGATACATGTCGAACACTGCCTACGACGTGAACGTTACAGCCCCATTCATGTACGACTTACGTAAACAACGTAAAAACGACAGCTGTTCCGACATCCATACCTTTTCATGGGATGCGCCATCTTGTTGGTGGTTTATCTTTACGCCAGAAAAATGCCTTACGTAAACTGCGTCGGGCGTACGTACGTTCGTAAATCAGCGTATCTTGCTCATTTGCATATTTATAATGGGAACGACGAATGCGTCGAGCGTAAATATGCACCCATCTTGGCAAAATTCAGGCGTATCTGATTTAAAGAATCAGCGCATAGATACAATGGCGCACATTTAGACTTACAACAGCGTATTAGTAGATATGTCGGCGTAAGTCTTTGTAAGTCTGGGCCTATGTCATAAGGACCTGGTTTGGGTTCATTGTCAAGTTGGATTGAGGTCAGGACTCTGTGAAGGCCTCTCCAGGTCCTCTACACCAAACTGATCAAACCCTATCTTTATAGAGCTGGGTTTGTGTACATTGTCATGTTGGATGAGAATACTTAACCACTTTAGCCCCGGACCATATTGCTGTCCAAAGACCAGAGCACTTTTTGCGATTCGGCACTGCGTCGCTTTAACTGACAATTGCGTGGTCATGCGACGTGGCTCCCAAACAAAATTGGCGTCCTTTTTTTCCCACAAATAGAGCTTTCTTTTGGTGGTATTTGATCATCTCTGCAGTTTTTATTTTTTGCGCTATAAACAAAAACAGAGCGACTATTTTGAAAAAAATGCAATATTTTTTACTTTTTTCTGTAATAAATATCCCCCAAAAATATATAAAAAAAAAAATGTTTTCCTCAGTTTAGGCCGATACGTATTCTTCTACATATTTTTCGTAAAAAAAATCGCAATTAGCGTTTATTGATTGGTTTGCGCAAAAGTTATAGCGTTTACAAAATAGGGGGTAGTTTTATGGCATTTTTATTATTATTATTTTTTTTACTAGTAATGGCGGCGATCAGCGTTTGAGAACGAGTTGATTTGGTCTTGACAGTGTGTACGCAAAGACAGCTTGTCGAGTTTCTCGACAATCCTAACAAGGAACTCGTCGAGGAAAACAATGTGTCTTTCCCGGCGAGTTCCTCGGTCGTGTGTACGAGGCCTCATACATAGAATGCATGAAGGTAAAAAAAAAACTTCAGCCTTTCCAACCACTTTAATAATTAATAAAATACATAGTAAATCATTTTTCTTTATCTTACTAGTGAAACTTATTTCAGAGAGGCACACAGATGATACTTTTCTGGCAATAAAGGACACATTTTTGCCTAGAAACATTTAAAGCGGTTGGCGTGCTTGCTTTGATTTCGACAGAAGAGTCACCGTGTAATCTCTATTGAGATGGTTTGTGTTTTGCTGGTAACTCTGTGAAACGCAGAAGCTGCTGAATGACAGCGCCGTTTTATGAAGGACGTGGAGATCAACATGAAAAATCATTGTTTTGTTCATTTGTTGTTGCTCAACAACAGCAGTCAGTCATGGCTTTGTTGTAGTGCTCAATTGATTTATTAGACATACATCAAGTCCTGTAGGACATACAAGCGTATGTGACATTTTATCCAGTTAGCGGATCAGAACGCCGCTAAGATTTGAACGATTTCTTTCTGTTACTGTCAGACTTTCAAGTTTATTTAATAAGGCAAATAGCTTTGAGAAAAGGGCAGTATCCTGTAGCAACCCACCAGAATTTATCATTCAGCAATCCGACTATTGTAACATTACTAGACGATTGTTATTTGGAATATTGGTGTCTTCACATCAGCTTTGTCATTGACGTTGCTTAAATTACGTTTTTTTTTTGTTTCCGAATTTCTGTTTCTTATTTATGCCGACCCACTTGTCTACCGCCCGCCTTCATATGACGGCGGAGCGAAGACCCTCTCCTTCTGGGCGAATGTTATATGACATCGTGCCTTCCTGAGCCACTAGGGCGCGCACCTGCTGTGTCACTGGGAGCCCAATGTGTGTGCCCGACGACCACGATGTCCGCCAGGCACCCCACGATTGCCCAGTAACTGAGCAGAACTGTGGATCTGTGTGTATAAACACACAGATCCATGTACTGTTAGGGAGAGGAGACCGATGGTGTGTCCCTTGTACATAGGGACACCGATCGGTCACCTCCCCCAGTCAGTCCCCTCCCTCCACAGTAATAATCACTCCCTAGGGAACACAATAACCCCTTGATCGGCCCCCTAGTGTTAACCCCTTCCCTGCCTGTCATATTTATACTGCAATCAATGCATTTTTATAGTACAGATCGCTGTATAAATGTGAATGGTCCCAAAAATGTGTCAAAAGTGTCCGATGATATCACAGTCAATAAAACAACAATAAAAAACGCAGATCGCCCCATTACTAGTAAAAAATAAATAAATAATAAAAATGCTATAAATCTATCCCCTGTTTTGTAGCCGCTATAACTTTTGCACAAACCAATCAATATACGCTTATTGCGATTTTTTATTAACTAAAATATATAGAAGAATACGTATCGGCCTAAACTGAGGGGAAAAAAAATGTTTAAAAAAAAATGGATATTTCTTAAAGCAAAAAGTACAAAATATTGTGTTTTTTCAAACTTGTCCCTCTTCTTTTGTTTATAGCGCAATAAATAAAAACCGAAGAGGTGATCAAATACCACCAAAAGAAAGCTCTATTTGTGGGAAAAAAATAATAAACATTTCATTTGGGTACAGTGTTGCATGACTGAGCAATTGTCATTCAAAGTGTGACAGCGCTTAAAGCTAAAAATGGCTTGGGCAGGAAGGGGGTTAAAGTGCCCTATAGGCAAGTGGTTAAACATTTTTATTTGCCAAAAACAATTTTCCAATGCCCAAAGTTTTCTTTGTTCAGTACAATCAGTTTACACATGCCATATATAAGCAATACATACAATTCCTGAGTAGGTACAAGGATTATTATTGTGTAGTAACGCATTTGTTTTCTAGAGCATCAACATACTTTTTCCCGATTATGTATACTTGAAAAAAGTGGCATATATGACTCGGGGGATTCTACTAAGGCCCCTTTCACACTGGGGCAGGAGGTGCAGTGTCGGCTATTTTTAGAGGCGCTTTACCGTTAGAATTGCGTTGGTATTCGGCTTTACCCCCCCGCTAGCGGTCGGAAAAGGGTTAATGTGCCTCTGCAGAAACGTATTGACAGAGGTATAGCTGCGGTTTCCCATTGCTTTCAATGGAAAGGAGCATTGGAGGAGTGGTATACACACCGCTCCTTCACCGCTCCAAAGATGCGGCTAGCAGCACTTTTGGAGCGGTTCTGCTAGCACGCCGCTCCAGTGTGAAAGCTGTTTCAGGTCGGTTTGCAGGCGCTATTTTTAGCGCAATAGCGCCTGCAAACCGCTCCAGTGTAAAAAGGGTCTAAACTGCATTGATCACCACAAACTAAATGATAACTAATTCATGTTTAACCCCTTTACGCCTAAAGGTAAAACAAATCTAAATGACTTAGCACAATTTTGTAACGTTAACATTTGTCAGTAAAACCATACATATCATCACAACTACTTTGTGCATCCAGGTGGATTACACCTTTTTGGGGGACAAATTGGGCTTTCATTTGGTAGTAAATGGTAATGGATATCTCCTGCTTTTTTAATCAAAGGAAAACTGACCAAAAATAGTAAGATTAGTTGTACATTTCTTGTTAGTACTAGAACCTTCCACCACAAAACAACCAAAAATAAATTCTCCTGCTCCTGATGATTGCAGCGATACCACATAAGTGTATGTCAGTTGATGTTTGTACCCGTAGTACAGCCTAGAAGCAAAAGTGCACATTTTGCTTTCATTTTTTTTCTTATTTTTTTGTTCTACCTAAAACCCACTGACACTAACTGACACTGATGCTAATTGAAAAAAAAAAAAGTGTGCCCAAAATATACTGACCCTGACCTTGACCTAAACACTAACCCTGACACTAACCTAGATCCAACCTTGATCTAGATATTTTTTCTTTTTTTTTTTTTACACGCACACACTTTTTGTTCCCTCTCTACAAGGAAAGAGAAATCTGCATCGGGGTTAATTTACTAAAGACAAATAGACTATGCACTCTGCAAGAACAGTTGCTCCAGAACCTAGTAAATGAGGTAGAGCTCTAGTGACTTTCATCATCCAATCATGTGCAAGCAAAAATGCATTTTGTTTTTAAATTTTCCTTGCATGTAATTGGGTATTCTTGGAAAGTGAAGCCGTACCTCATTTAATAAAAAGTGAATGAATTAAATGAGAAGGTCTACAACTGTTAGGCTCCATGCACACTGAAGCTGATGAAAGCTATAAAAAAAAAAAATGCCAGTAGCTTTGCAACGTTTTTTTTAGCGTTTTTGCAATAGCTTTAATCAGTGTTTTTCAGTGTAGCTTTTATCAGCTTTTTTTTTGTTTAATGGATAAAAAAACGCTGGCGCCGGTGTTTTTGAGCGTTTTTGGGAGTTTTTTAGCCATTTTCAGCGTTTTGCGGTTTTAGAGCGTTTTTTCCCACCAAAAAACTGCACTTTGAACGCAAATTTCGGGCGTTCAGAAAAAAGCCAATAAACCCCAAAGCTCATTAACACTGAAGAACGCCCAGGTGTGCATAGGCATATAGGCTAAGATAGAGTTCAGTTTATGGGCTTTAAAAAAAAAGAAGCCAAAACGCCAATAAACTGCAGTTTCTCAGCTTCAGTGTGCATGGAGCCTAAGTGTTAAGGTTATAAAGATGGTAAGTGGTAGGCTTAGTCCTACATGGCAAGTTGGGGTAACAGGAAGGATAAGTGTGATTGTTATAGAGAGGGTTAGCGCAAAACTAAACTCCAGTAAGTGAACCAAAAAAGCATGTGAACACACTCAAAAAAGTACACTTAGGAAGTGTCTCTGGTCCTCCTCTGGAAGAAGTAGAACCCCTCCCTGACCCTCCGGTGCACAAGGCTCCTGGAGAGGGTAAAGCCAGCCATACATGAATAGAAACTCAACCGTATCAGCAGGGACTGAATTTCGATCCATGTATGGGCACCCAGGCCTAACAGACCCCTCTTCTCAGACCCCCTCAAGGCAGGGAAGGAAGGAACCTAATGGTTACATGTCCACCCACTAAGATTCAGGGTAGACCTGAGAACTTGAATATTCAGAGTGGAAAAAATAACAAATATGTAAGTGTAGGTTAAACACACATGGTAAGCAAAATAACTAAAATGCAAAATAAATAACTGCCAGTGAAGTGCAATGGCTAGGCCTTGCGGCTGGCAATAAAAATGGCCCCAGTTTTGGCCAAAAGGCCTAGTTCATGAAGCGTAGTGCAGAAAAAACAAGAGGTGTTGTGGCCTAGTGCTCATTCTCACAGTGGAGTCCCTACTGGACACTGATAAGAACGGATACTGGCTGATGCCAGCAGGGCCGCCATCAGGAATTTTGGGGCCCCTTACACAGCTTCAGGCATGGGCCCCCTGGAGCAGAGAACCGGGGGGGGGTGCCGCATGAAATTGAGAAGCGGGGGGGGGGGGGGCTGCTGCCGCGAATTGAGAAGCGGGGGGGGCCCCTTTACGAAAATAAGAAATAAAGAAAAATATATATAATAAAGGGGGGTAGCCATCCGGGGCCCTGGGACCTCTGTGTCCTTTAATATAAAGAAAAAAAAGAGAAAATATAATATATATATATATATATATATATATATATATATTTTTAAAAAGGGTGGTTGCCAACTGTGGCCCCGGGGACGTTATTTTTTTTTTTATAAAAGGAAATTACAAAAAAAAGGGGCTTTCCATTCGGGACCTCTGGGCCCTTTAATAAAAAGAAACCTCTGGGCCCTTTAAAAAAAAAAGAAAGAAAGAAAAAAATATATATATAAAAAAATAAATAAACATTTATATATATAAAAAAAAGGGGTTGCCATCTGGGGCCCTGGTGGCCTACGGGCCCCTAGACCCCTAAAAAAATGGCCCTTTAATAAAAAATAAATAAAATAAAAATATATTAAAAAATCTATATAATTTTTAATAGAAAATAAATTAAAAAAAGGGGGGTTGCCATCCGGTGCCCTGGGGGCCTCCGGGCCCCTGTGGACCTCCGGACCTCTAAAAAAATAAAAGAAAAAAATTGTCCCTTTAATAAAAAATAAAATAAAAATATATTAAAAAAATATATTTTTTTTATAACAAAATATATTTTTTTATAAAAAAAAATAAAGAAAAGAAAGGGCTTGCCCTCTGGGCCCCTGGGGACCTCTAAAAAAATAAAAGAAAAAAAAATGGCCCTTTAATATAAAAAAATATATTAAAAAAATATATTTTTTTTATAAAAAAATATATTTTTTTATAATTTTTTTTTTTTTTATATAAAAAAAAAAGGGCTTGCCATCTGGGGCCCTTGGTGGCCTCCGGGCCCCTGGGGATCTTCGGACCCCTAAAAAAAAAAAAAAAAAAAAAAAAAACATTTTTTTTTTTTTTTTTTTTTTTAGGGTGGTTCCCATCCGGGCCCCTAGGGACCCCCGGGCCCCTTACAGGTGTAATGCCTGTACCCCCCTGATGGCGGCCCTGGATGCCAGTGTAGTGTAGTATTCAATCGGATTTTCCAACGGTAATTGTGTGATGACATGCTGTTGCCGGACAATCTGACCATTTGTACGCTCCATTGGACAATTGTTGCCGGATTTTTTGCAGACAAATGTTGGATGGCAGGCTTTAAAATTTTCAGTGAACAACGGTTCGTTATCGGATTTTTCAAGCGTGTGTACACAAGTCCAAAATACAAACACACATGCTCGAAAGCAATGCTAATCATAACACAACATTAGCAGAAGGTGCCCAAAGGGTGGCGCTAAAGAGCTGAAAAACCACGTAGTGCGTAACTACGTTCGCGTTTGTTGGCCGACAAATGTGTGGTATTTGTATGCAAGACAAGTTTTTGGCCAACGCCCTTCAGACAAAAGTCTGTGGCCCAGATTCACAGAGCGATTGCACCTGCGCAACAGGAAATGCGCGTGCGTAAGTCGAAATGTGCGCGTGCGTTTCGATGCACGGCATCCCCAGAACGAGATACGCAAAAAATCTACTTTTTTTTGTCCCGCGTAATTTCGTTAGACTGGCGCATCCGTCCGCGCAAAAGTGCGCTACACAGACCATTGATTTGCTAGTCAGATATGCTAATGAGGGACTTACGGGGATCCACAAAAGAACGTTGGGGCAGCGCAGGCGACGCAGTGTGCGCAACAGCAAAATGTCCTGTCTAAAATTAGACCATATAAAAGCTGGTCTAAAAAGAGAAAAAAAGTCTACTTGTTAGATATAGGAACACTGTTAGTGAGGAGCTCAGCAGTCACACGTGTTGCACAACAATCTGTATGCCAACATGCCAGGGGCATCGTCGCACATAGCTATACTACTGACTTTAGATGAACAAAGAAGGATGAGGGCACAGAGGATGGCACGGAGGATGGCACGGGAGAGGATATACCGCACCCGCATAGACCTGTTTGGCATGAGTGATTCTGAGGTGTTTCGCATCTTCAGATTCACCCCTCATGTCATCCTGGAATTAACCACAACCCTGCAGGAGGACATCACCAGCCCAACACACCGCTCACATGCAGTGCAGCCACTGGTCAAGGTCATGGCAACACTCCATTTCCTTGCCAGTGGCTCTTTTCAAAGAACAAGTGGAGTGGTGGCTGGGATGTCACAATCCTCCATGAGCAGATGTGTGCACCAGGTTGTCCCTGCAATCCTCAGACGCATGGCCAACCAAATCATCAAACCCACCACTGAGGACCTGCGACTGAAGGCAATGACAGATTTCTACAGAATTGCCAGATTCCCACACACTGTGGGGGCCATTGATTGCACACATGTGGCACTCCAGCCCCCCCAGGAGACAGAGCACATGTACCGCAATCGGAAGCATTGGCATTCCATCAATGTACAGGTGATAGTCGATGCCCAAGGCCTCATATGGCACGTCCGTGCCAAACACCCAGGGTCCAGCCATGACAGCTACATATACAATCAATGCCACATCCGAATGGAATTCGAACAGAACAAGTATGGGGCACCTGGCTGGTTGGTGAGTGACATGGGAGTCAGGCATGACTATCCCCTCCCATGATGCACACATCACAAGGGCCACATGCATGACTAACATCCTCCTGTCTTTTCCCTTACAGGTGACTCTGCATATCCACTGGGACCCCATCTCATGACTCCTATCCGGAACCCCCAAACTCCAGGAGAGGAAAGATACAATCAAGCACATGCCCAAACACGAGCAGTGGTGGAGCTCACCTTTGGCCTACTAAAGTCACGTTTACGATGCCTGGATAAGTCTGGGGGTACCCTCTTGTATTCCCCAAACTTTGTGTGCCAGATCATCGGTGCATGTTGCATGCTGCACAACTTCGCAGTAAGAAAGGGCCTGCAGATTTCCCTTTGTGATGACCTGACCCCTGAACCAGACAATCCCCCCCTAACCGAGGCTACCCCGTCTTCTGAGGGAAGAGCAGCCAGGAGACAGCTCACATTGGGCATCTTTGCACGTTAAACACACACATTAATCATGGCACAATGAGAATGCATGCATGCACATCACTGTGGTCCCTAGCACACACACCCCACATCCACATCAAATTGGATTGGCACCAGTCCACCATGCTGGACTTGTGAGCAGCAACGCCACGCCAAGGCTCCAATTATGTCACTGTACATTCATACACCATTCACACAGACCTGGGGATCACTTCTCCCTGGTCCTGGGGAACCCTACTCCACCAAAATTGAGGGTGACACCCCTTTTCCGGCAGGAATGTCACCCCCACATTCAAACAGCATTCACAACCCAAAAAAAATAAAAATAAATTACCTGCAAAAGCAAAAATTTTCCAGTAAAAGAAAAAAAAAAAAGGGGGAAAAAACAAATTAATGCCCTTTGCGTGAGCCACGCCTGGGGCGCCCCCGGCCACGGCCCCAGCTTCTCAGGGGAGACTCATGGGGGAGGGGTAAAACCGGGGAAGGAGGAGCAGCCCCTGATCTCTGCCCACCTGGCGGCCTGCCCTCCAAGGCCACGGCTATTCTGTCCAGGGCAGCACCAAGTGTTGCCGTGTTGGCCTGGATAGCCAGGGTAAGGGCCCTCACATCCTGCCCAACGCCTGCTGATGTCATCTGCAGTTCGTTTAGGCAGGTTGTGAAAGCCCGGGAGTGGGAGTCCTGGTTCCCCAGCGTATCCTTGATGGAGGACAGGCTCTCCTCCATCCGCACCAATGTCTGGCTGACCTGTCCCAGATGGCGGGTCTGAAGGAACTAGTCCCTTCTCAGAGTGGCGGGCAGGAGATCGGCCACCCCCCTGGTGTTCTGGGATGAAATCCTGCCTCCAGCTGATGCTTGTGGCCGGGGAGAAGGGGAGGCCCTTGTGAGGGGAGCCATGTTGGGGGAGGAGGGGGGGGCTCCCCCTTAGGGAGGGCTGCCTGCTGCCAGCCAGAGGGGAAGAGTCCTCAAAAACCAAACGTCCAGTGCCTGCTCATGATTCTCCTCCTCCTCATGATTCTCCTCCTCCTCTTGAACCTCCTCCGCGGACTCCGGCTTTGTTGGGGGGGCCTCATTAGGCTGCTGTCCTGGGGTTGGTGCGGTCAGGCCAGATGGCCCTGCACCCTCCTGCACATCTGTGGATGACACAAAACATTCACAGGTTGGAGGATCCACACACTTGCCACATATTCCCTTTCACCCCCTCCCCCACACATGCTACACACCTGATATGAAAAAAAAAACGTACCTGGCACCACGGGCTCCGGACTTGAGTCAAAGCCGGGCAGGCCCTCAACTTCATGCCGATGAAGGGTCAGGGCCACCGCACGCTCCTCCGCTGTCAGCCTAATACGGCATGGTGGGCCCCCTCCTGTGCCCCTGGCATGGGCATGCATTCTGGCCAGCTTCTGTTTGACCAGATGCCGGAGGTCATTGATTTTTTTGTCAATCCTAGACCGGGTCCGTGTCTCTCCCTGCCCCGCTGAATTGACCTGCTCAGTGATCATATCCAAAATCTCCCTCCTCCTGGCCGGGGTGGTGTTGGCACTGTCTGGGCCGTGGAGGAAACGCCCATACTCGCTAATGGCCCGGGCAAGAATTTGTTTTTCCCCAACTGTAAAATTGAGCTTTCTCTTTCTCTCTGTCATACTTCCCAAAAAACTCACTCCCAGTCAACAAAATTCACTCACACAAACAAGCACAACCAATCAAGCAAGAACACACACAAAGAGAAAACTACTCAGCAAGAAACAGTCACAAAAAAACAAAACAAAAAAACAGCAGGAAAACAAACGAACAGAAATATATCAATCAAACACTTATCAAAAAACACTTTCAAAGATCTACTAACAAACACTTGATCACACAGAACACTAATCTGACAACTACAAAACACACCGCAACGAACATCAGGACAAAAGCACTAGGTTAAATGGGAAGGGACAAAGGGATGTACTTTTGCAATGCAAGTGCGTTTGTGTGTGTCTATTTATGCTGTTTGCGTAGTTCACAACGTTGCCCTAGTCCATTTCCTATTTCACTGATTGCGCCGCTCCCGAGTTGTGAGCATGCGCACAGCGGAGCTGACATGGTCTCCTTCAAGCGCGCATGCGTGAGCCGGCCGGCCCTTCATTTGCATGGGGTCACGGCTCATTTCAATGTAACACGCCCACGTCCTTTCCAATTTGTATTACTCCTCCTTACGCCTCGGAAAAAACGTTACGCATGCGCAATTTCCTGCGCAAAAGCTACGAGAATAGGGGGATTACGCGGCAAAATTGCGCAAGTCTAACGTAAAGGCGGTGCGCTACGCCGGTCCAATAATGCGCAGATGTACCTGAATCTGGGCCTGAGACTTTGTCTGCGGAAAATCTGATTGTGTGTACAAGAGTTTAGGCTACCATTGCTACTGAAACTGACAAGCTGGTGCTAATGTTTTGGCTTCAATTTTTTCAAAGTGACTGATCCAAAGCAAATATAGTTATGAGGAACTCAGACTTTTGTTCTGGAATACATAAAAGAGTAGGCAGTATAAACATCGTGTTCAATACAATAATGTTTTTTTGTAACAAAAGGCATCTCTTCTTTGGAGCTATTGATTTACTTATACACATATGGTTACTTTAGAACATTGCTTTCCAAATGTTGAGAGCAGTTATAAACTCACATGTACTCAGCTGTTTACTCTTCAGGTAATGTGTTTCTCTTTCAGGTAATGTTGGCCCCGAACTTTCCTCTACGGACACTAATATGTACATCTCATCAGATGGTGGCAATACATGGAAACATGTAAGTTCTCAGACAAATACTTTTAGTTTTTTGGAGGGGGGGGGGGATATAATTGATAGAATAAATATGGACAATACTGAATTAAAATTGCTATAAATAATTTGAATGTAGGATACTGTTGTTTTTATGTTGACAATACAATATGATTCAGCTGGAAGTTACTGGGATCCATACAACTTTAATGGAGACCATTTTCTCGGCAACTACCCTTTCCGGTGATCTCTTTGTAGCACCCAGTACATGGCATTCCTAATAATATGCTTCTTATTCCAAGGTGATAAGCAGCTTTTAGTGCAGCCATGTATAAATGTATTTTCATTGATGGCAGTCTGTGCACCTTTCCTATTTATACTCTCATGGTCAGTGTATAGGTCCCCTGCAACATATGCCTCCTTTACATTTATGGTCAACAAAAGGCCTTTTTTATAGTGTTAGTCAAAAGAAATGCCCCTACTATACAGTTGTTCATTGGAAATGCATCTTTTACAATGGTGATCTGGTAAGGGGAAAGGCTCCCTTTACATTGGTAATCATGTGACAGACCTCCTTTACACCGGTGATCAGTATACAAGGAATCTTTCTTTACATTGGTAGTCACTGGAAAGGATTTTTTATTTTATTTGTAGTCACTTGACAAGATTACTTTAATTGATGGTCAGTGAAAAGGCTTCTTAAACAATGGTAGTCATAGAACAGGCCCCCTACATAAGTGTTCAATGGACAGGCCTCCTTTACCAATGGTGGCCAATGGACAAGGACTCTTTTACAGTGGTGGTTAGGGAACACATCTTTTTTTTTTTACAGCTTGTGGACAGGCACTTTCAATATTGGTGGTCAGTGGACAGACCTTCTTTACACTGGCAATCTGGACTCCTATAATTAATGGTCAGTGCACAGGCCTCCCAAACATTTATGGGCAGAGAACTGGCTTATTACATAAGTGTTCAATGGACAGACCACTAAAACAGTCGTATTAATTTAGTCAACGAAAATATTTTAGTCAACGAAATTAACACCGGTGGACAGGTCTTCTTTACACTGGTAATCAGGACTCCTTTAACTGATGGTCAGTGGATAGGCCTCCTAAACATTAGTAGTCAGGAAAAAGGCCTTCTATATATACACGTATTCAGTGGACAAACCTACTTTTATAGTGGTTATCAAAAAATGTGTCTTTTAGGCCTCGTACACACGACCGGTTTCCTCGATAGACGTTTTTCATTGAGGAAACTGTCGAGGAACTCGACGAGCAAAAAAGAGAGCAAGTTCTCTTTTTCCTCAACGGGAGTTAAATTGGCTCGTCATGTTCTTCGTCGGGCTGCTTTTCGACGAGAAACTAGATCGTGTGTATGCTAAGAAACCTGTGCACCTTCGGAAAAAGTAGCGTTTGTAATGGAAATAGCACATTTGTCACACTGTAACAGACTGAAAAGTGCAAATGTCTCTTACCAAACTTTTTCCTAACAGGCAGTAACATGAGATTAGCAAAAGCAGCCCCAAGGGTTGTGCCAGTGGAATCGAACTTCCCCTGCCGTAGTATGTGTTGAAGTCACCGCATTTGAGAACGAGGAGATTTGGTCTTGACAATGTGTACACAAAGCAAGCTTGTCGAGTTCCTTGTCAAGCCTAACAAGGAACTCGACGAGGAAAACAATGTGTTTCGCCCGACGAGTTCCTCGGTCGTGTGTACGAGGCCCTACATTTGTCGCCAGGGGACAGACCCTCTTTAAACTGGCAGTTAGTAGACAAACTCCCTTAACACTGGTAGCCAATGGTCAATGGACAGGTCTCTTGTAGTCAGAGAACAGTCTTTCTACATAGGTGTTCAATGGAGAGGTCTCTTTTGCGCTAATTACCAGTGGACAATGTCTATTTTAAACTGGTGGCCATTGGACATACCCTCTTTAAGTACTCAGTTAGTAGACAGGCACCCTTAACATTGATGGTCAGTGGATAGGCCTTCTAAACATTAGTAGTCAGGAAAAAAGCCATCTATATATACACATATTTAGTGGACAAACCTCTTTTTTTATAGTGGTTAGCAGAAAAGGTGTCTTTTACATTGGTGGCCAGGGGACAGACCCTCTTTAAATTGGCAGTTGGTGGACAAACTCCCTTAACACTGGTGGCCAATGGTCAATGGATAGGTCTCCTGTAGTCAGAGAACAGGCTTTCTACATAGGTGTTCAATGGACAGGTCTCCTTTGCGCTAATGGTCAGTGGACAATGTCTCTTTTAAACTGGTGGCCACTGGACATACCCTCTTTAAGTAAACAGTTAGTAGACAGACACCCTTATCATTGAGGTTCAGTAGATAGGTACTCTGTACACTGGCGTTTGGTGGGCAGACCTCCTTTCCATTTGTTGTTAGTGTAGAAATCTCCTTTGCATCAGTAGTCATCTCTGTTCTATTGATGGTAAGTGGGCATGTCCCTTGTACATTGGTGGCCAATGGACAGATTCTGGTTACACTGATATTAAGTGGTCAGGTTCCTTGAAAAAATCCAAACTTTTCGTTTTCACCAAATAAGGAATTTGAAAAAATCTTCCAATAGGGCCACAATTTCAACTTACCACTATCTCAGCAGGATTTCCCTCAATTTACAGAGATGTCCACTTATTCTGTGTCTCCTGGATATGAAGTGAAGGGAAATCTCCCCAAAAAGATGCAGATTGCAAAAAAAACAACCTGAAAGGTTTTAATCGTGCCCTGCCCTATATCAAATGTTAAACATTTTGCCTTTAGATATGCTTTAAGCTTGCGACCATTTATGTGCTGTATTTGATGATATATAATTTTGCCTCACTGTAAAAAAAAAAAAAAACATACAGTAAATCCCTCTATCCAAAGAAATGTTTTTTTATTTTTTATTCCATTAAAGATAAGATATATATTTAATTTTCAGATTACAGTGTGAAATAAAATCTAATTTTGTTTGTGTGCCCTTGCTTCTTTTTGGTGTATTTGACATCAGATGTTCTTTATAATATTTGTTTTTTTGCTCTGTTGCCAGATATTTGAAGAAGAATACAATATTTGGTTCTTGGACTGGGGTGGAGCTCTGGTTGCCATGAAACACACTTCGCTGCCGGTACGCCAGTTGTGGTAAGAAAACAGTCAATTTTCACAGTAAATTAATTGATTAACTGAATAATTACATTAAATAAATAATTAAATGCATGAAAAAATACAGAACTGCTAGAATTTGTCTTTAGTAAATTTAGAAAAAATAAGATATTCTTTTCAATAGCCATGGACATCTCCCAATTCCTGTAGACCAAAAATAGATTATACTGTTACTAAAGGTTTAATGCTAAATTGTGTTCAAGCTCAGAAAATATTCAGAAGCGAGGAAATATTCAGACTTGTTTGCTTTTTACAGCCTGAACTTCAATTAAAGAAAATGTTAAAATTGACAATTCTTAAAACGCCAGTTCCCGGAAGGTTGTAATTTAAGAAATCAATATGCTTTTATAGGTCTACGTTGCTTTGATTTGCTTCACAGAGTGTAAGGGGCTACGCACAAAAGAACAGGGAGTACAAAGTGAATTGTGAACACACCATGTTATTATCCCGAACTTTGCTAGAAGCTCAGCGGAACTCTCTGATAAGTCACCCTGCCCGTGTAATAACAGTGCATCTCACATCCTTCTGCACAGCTACGTCCTATGTTAGGAAACATTAAAGGGAGATACTTCTTAAGGATGCTGGCTTTGTTTTGTCCCTAGGCTGAGCTTTGATGAAGGCCGAACGTGGAGTAAATACGGTTTTACGACCACACCGCTGTTTGTTGATGGGGCACTGGTGGAACCTGGAGTAGACAATCAGATCATGACGTGAGTAGGATAAAAATATTTTGTTGTACACTTTTTAATAAAAGGCAGTTTTCCTAATGTGTCCCTTCTTCCTTTTTCCTATACTTTCCTCGTCTCCTCTCTCCTTTCTTTCCTCTTTTTTTTCCCTTTCCTCTCCTTTCCCTTTTTTTTCCCTTCATTTTCCTTTTTTTCTCCTTTCCTTTAAATTCATTCCTCTTACTTTCCTCTCCTCATCTGTCTTTCCTTTCCTCTCCTTTCCGTTTCTTTTCCCTTTTCATTTCCTTTCTTACTCTCTTCTCCTCCCCCTTTTCTTTCCTTTCCTTTTCTTTCATTTCCTCTCCTTTCCCCTTTCTTTCTGTTCATTTTCCTTTGTTCTCTTTGACTTTACATTCCTTTCCTCTCCTCCTTTTTATTTTCTTTCCTCTCTTTTCCCTTCTCTTTTCCCCTTTCCTTTCCTTTCCTTTCCTTTCCTTTATTACTCTCTTCTCTCCTTTTCTTTCCTTTCTTTTTCTTTCCCTCTCCTTGCCCCTTTCTTTCTGTTCATTTTCCTTTGTTCTATTTTCCTTTACATTCCTTTCCTCTCCTCCTTTTTATTTCCTTTCCTCTCTTTTCCGTTTATTTTCCCCTTTTCTTTCCTTTATTACTCTCTTCTCCTCTCCTCTTTCTTTCCTTTCCTCTACTTTTCATTTCCTCTCCTTTTTCATTTCCTCTTTTTTTTCCCTTTTCTCAACTTTCCATTTTTTTCTCTTCCTTTAACGTTCTTCTCCTTTCCTTTTGTTTCTCTTCCTTTCTTACCCTCTCCTCTCCCTTTTCTTTCCTTTCCCTTTCTTTTCTATTGTGATTTACTTTCCTTTCCTCCCCTCTTCTCGTTACTTTCCTCTAATTATCCTTTCCTCTCCCTTTTCCTTTCCTTTCCTCTCCTCTCCTTATCTCCTTACCGCTTTCCTTTCCTCTTCTTTTTCTTTCCTCTCCTTTTCCTTTCCCTTCCCTTTCCACTTTTCCTTTTCTTTTTAACTTTTCCTTTGTCCTGTGTTTTTGGGACATTAAACGGACCATAAATTAGTAGAATTGATAGCCCAACAAAACAACTACACTGCATCTGAGCACCACAAACTAAAAACAATATTTAATTCATGTTTTAATTTCAAAGCAAACCCCATCCCCCTCATCCTTACATCTCTCTGTGCTTTATTTTGCTGAGAAATCACTTTGGAAAACTGCCCCCCCCCCCCCCTAGCATTTCTGGCAGTGGCCATCTTAAATAAGTACAGCTGATTCATGTAGAATTTATTTCCTGAGATCAATCTGCCATTAGCTCAGGCATGCAGGGGAACCCCTTATTTTCCTCCTGAAGACTTCTGGGACATGTGACATAATTTGCCTAGGTACAAAACCAGGAAGTAACTGAATAGATGTAAAAAATAAGAGTATAAAACAATCATATATTACAGCATTTCTATCTATTTACTAATGCTAGCAGCATAAGGATTACAAATTGTCAATGTTGATATAGAGTGTGAAATTTTGCTTTAACATCTGGGTCGCAATTAGTCCTGCATCTGACAAATTTGATCACCCATACTGGCCAAATCTTACTGATATACCAAATCCTCTTGTGTCTTCATCTTCAATCCTGGGTGCTTGATAGCCAATGTGGGTACATGGTCAGCTGTTTGTGGATTATAAAGTATCTTAGAGCCCTTACAACCTGGATTTTTTTTGCATGTGGAGAATATACACAGTTAACCCTCTTTTCCAAAAGTCGCAAAAAGGGGGCATGGCTAGGCTGGTCATTTTTTTTAGAAAGTTTTATATTCAAAGTGTTGTAAAGAAAAAAAATATTGTATTGTATGTTGAAAAGTTTGAACCTCATTTGTCTCATCAGTAAGGTTTACCTACACTTCCTGTTCCCAGAGAAACAATAACTATGTGGAACTCTCCCCAACAAAAGAGATATCCCAGCTTTGAGCAGGTGTCCCCTTTAGAAGATTTGTGTTCTGGATTGCCCCTTACTTTCTCTCCTGGTGACAGTGGCCATCAGAACAAATAATTAAGGTAGATCTCTATAGGGTTACATTCACACTTAAGCAATCCAGGAATGCACGAAAAATGTGGCAAAACATGCATCGTACTTCCCATGTGATGGGGTTGGGATGACGTACCTACTTTTATACAGTATGTATTTATATTTAAGTGATACAGCAGATGTTAGCTTGTAATTGCCAGCTACTAATTTAAAGTAAGCACGTTGTTTTGAGATGATAGTTCCATGCTGCTTTTATACTGTATAAGGCCAACCATGTCATATTCCTCTCAGAGGAGAGCATGCTGTACAGTCTTCTTTCCATGGATAGACTATTAAAAAGCTTTTGAAGCCTTCATTGTTTGATATGATGGTGGTATACTTGTCAATATATCATATGTAATGGACGTGGGGCTGTTTCTGGTGGGGGTGGGGGGTGGACTCATTTAGTCCTGGCTGTCACTTAAATGCATTATAAATTCTGTACAGATTTGGAGCAATTGAAGGATATTCCATTAAGCATTGCTTTATACATTATATGCTTTGCTTCATTTTCTATGGTTGCAAAGTAGTGACCATTTACCGATATCTGGTCTGCTTCATTGACAAACTGCATGCATGACCATTACTTAGCAATTTCTGATGAGTAGAACCATCTAGTTCTGACTGCTTTTCAGATGGATTATGAATACTATAAAGCAGACTTTTGAAACTTAAGTTTGAGGTCTCTGAGAACCCTTAATCAAGCCAATTCATGAATGATGGCTTAATGGCAAAAATGTCCTTTATATTGGTGGTCAATAGAAAGAATGCAAACCTTCGGCCTTGTACACACGACCGAGGAACTCGTCATAAATGAAACATCGTTTTCCTCGACGAGTTCCTTGTTAGGCTTGTCGAGAATCTTGACAAGCTTTCTTTGCGTACACACTGTCAAGACAAAATCTCGCCGTTCTCAAATGCGTGACGTAAAACACGTACGACTGCACTATAAAGGGGAAGTTTGTTTCCACTGGCGCCACCCTTCTGAGCATGTGCGGTTTTCTAAGCATACACATGAACGAGTTTCTCGTCGAAAACGAGCCCGACGAGGAACAAGAGAACTTGTTCTGTTTTTTTCTCATCGAGTTCCACGACAGTTTTCTCGATGAAAAACATACACACAAGCGTTTTCTTTAGCAAAAAAGCTCTGCCACCAAGTTTCTTGATGGATTCTGTCAAGGAAAACAGTCGTGTGTACGAGGCCATACAGTGGTGATCACAATTCCACTCTTCCAGACAACTGAAAATATAGTTGGTGTCACACTACTGACTTTGCCAAGCGGCATTGGTCTCAGAACTAAGAAGGCACCATCAGTGGGGAGATCTGTCAGCAACATCTAAAGGAACCCCTAGCAACCTTCTGGAGGAACTTTAGGAACAGTAACTTTTACCAGGGATCTTTAAAATTTCTAAACAAAGGGCCTGACTTTAGGTGGGCCGAACTCTGACCACTGGGAGTAGCAATTGCCCCAGTATCAGTAGAAGTAGGCAAGGTTTTAGGCCTCATTCACACAGCCGGTATTCTCGTCAGGAAAAAAAAGTTTTTCCTGACGAGATTTCTGGCAAGATTTTCTATTCAAAAGAACCGCCATTCTTTTGAATGGCACGAACGCGGTGATGTCATCAACTACGACAAGCATGCGCTCGTCACATTCCATGCCGTCGTCGCCATCTTGCTTCACCCTACCTATGCCTTGGAAGCTACCGCGCATTTTGAGCATGTGCGGGTTTCCATGGAGACAGGTAAGTATACACGTGCTCGGGTTTCTCGGCAGGAAAACACTGCAGAGAATCACGACGAGCAAATAGAGAGCAGGTTCTCTATTTTTCTCGTCGAGATTCTGGGCAGTTTTCCCAACAAGAAACCTGAAAGCCTCGTACACACGCACGGTGTACTCGGCAAGAAAGCTCTGCCAACAGTTTTCTTGCTGTTTCTGGCCGAGAAAACCGAGCGTGTGTACGAGGCTTTAGTCTTGGTGGTCAGTGAGAGAAAATAAAGTCAGCAGAAAGAATAAGTACCCATTTGTTGAGTTGGTGTCAGTGGGAGGCATAGTGTCCCACTGTTGTTGTCAGTGGGAGGAATAGTGTCCACTGTTGGTGTTAGTGTAAGGAATAGTGTCCACTGTTTGTGTCAGTGGAAGTAATGGTATGTCATTGTTTGTGTCAGTGGAAGGAATGGTGTCCACTGTTGGTGTCAGTGGAAGGAATGGTGTCCACTGTTGGTGTCAGTTGAAGGAATAGTGTCCACTGTTGGTGTCAGTGGAAGGAATGGTGTCCCATTGTTTGTGCCAGTGGAAAGAATGGTGTCCACTGTTGGTGTCAGTGGAATGAATGGTGTCCCATCATTTGTGTCAGTGGAAGGAATGGTGTCCACTGTTGGTGCCAGTGGAAGGAATGGTGTCCACTGTTGGTGTCAGTGGAAGGAATAGTGTCCACTGTTGGTGTCAGTGGAAGGAATGGTGTCCACTGTTGGTGTCAGTGGAAGGAATGGTGTCCACTGTTGGTGTCAGTGGAAGGAATGGTGTCCACTGTTGGTGTCAGTGGAAGGAATGGTGTCTCATCATTTGTGTCAGTGGAAGGAATAGTGTCCACTGTTGGTGCCAGTGGAAGGAATGGTGTCCACTGTTGGTGTCAGTGGAAGGAATGGTGTCAACTGTTGGTGTCAGTGGAAGGAATGGTGTCCACTGTTGGTGTCAGTGGAAGGAATGGTGTCCCATCATTTGTGTCAGTGGAAGGAATGGTGTCCACTGTTGGTGTCAGTGGAAGGAATGGTGTCCCATCATTTGTGTCAGTGGAAGGAATGGTGTCCACTGTTGGTGTCAGTGGAAGGAATGGTGTCCCATCACTGGTGTCATTGGGAGGTGTCATTGGGAGGAATAGTGTCCGACTGTTGATGTGGGTGAAAGAAATGGTTTCCCATCATTGGTGTCAATCTTACAAATAGTGCCTTGTATCAGAAAAATAGTGTCCCAAGAGCCAGATAAAAGCAAGCAAAGGGCCGCAATTTGGAGACCACTACAGTATTCTACTAAGCCCTGTAATCATACCTTTTGAGATGGTAATGAGGGACACCTATTAGCAAAAGTATGTAAGCATAAGACAACCCCCCCTGCCACGTGCCTATGTACAGGAGAATAATAAAAAAAAGATTATTTAAACCCACAAGTTTACCACTACTATTGCTTTATACTGGCTTTTGATATTTACAAATGCAGCCATTTAGAAATAGATTAGATTAGAAATTAGATTAGTTTAGCACTGGGAAACTTTTTGAAATATAATTGCATAAAACTTTATAGACCAAACCAAAATGAGGGATGAATGAGGAGAAAAGCGAGGCAGGGGGACTAAATCGGGGACTGTCCCGTGAAATCAGGGACAGTTGGGTCTATGTCTGTGATATACAGCATACACTTTGCTTTATCTGCACTGGTTTGCATGTCTGCATGATGATGTCTACATATGCACATGCATTGTAGTTGATGACTTCAGAGTTATTTGGCTCTTCCATGATGTTTTGCTGAGATATATTACAATAAAAAGGCCCCCAGATGATTATTATTGCTACCAATATGGAGTCAATTATCTGCTATAATAGCTGTATTGTATACATGTTGCATGTTTATTTCATGCCTATTATTAGACAAGGTATGTTAGCCTCTTGTTGATGCTGAAACATAATTATTGAGGATGGTGGTTATAAATATTCAAAATATTTGTTTGATTACATTATATTACGGTCTGGCCTAACAATTTCCTACTGAGGTGTCATGATACATTACAGATAGCTATTAAGAGATGTTCTATACACGTGTGTTTTAATATAAAGTTGGGTTCATTTTTTTATATACTGTATATATTATTGAAAATTTAAATGTGCAGGTTTCCTTTTATTTTGAGGGTATAAAAATGCATACATTTGGTATAGCCATGTCACTCTTAATAAGTTGATTATTTCATATAGTGTGGTACAGTAGGCATGAATACAAGTACTTTGTTGGTTGTGTCTTGATATATTTTTTCATTATTTTAAACCCTTTTACTCCTTGATGGAGTATTGGGACACCTGCCTTTACACACACATGAACTTTAATGCCACCCCAGTCTTAGTCCGTAGGGTTCAATATTGAGTTGGCCCGCCCTTTGCAGCTTTAACAGCTTCAAATCTTCTGGGAAGGCTGTCCACAGGGTGTAGGAGTGTCTATGGGAATGTTTGACCATTTTTCCACAAACGTATTTGTGAGGTCAGGCACTGATGATGGACGAGTAGGCCTGGCTCGCAGTCTCAGCTCTAATTCATCCCAAAGGTATTCTATCGGGTTGAGGTCAGGACTCTGTGAAGGCCAGTCAAGTTCACCAAACTCACTCATCCAAGTCTTTATGGACCTTGCTTTGTTCACTGGTGTGCAGTCATGTTGGAACAGGAAGGGGCCATCCCCAAACTGTTCCCACAAAGTTGGGAGCATGAAATTGTCCAAAATGTCTTGGTAGGCTGACAACTTAAGAGTTCCCTTCACTGGAACTAAGGAGCCAAGCTCAACCCCTGAAAAACAACCCCAGACCATAATCCCCCCTCCACCAAATGATTATATATATATATATATATATATATATATATATATATATATATATATATTTGTATGTTTAACATGCTTTGTTACCTTTATCCCTTGTTATAGTTATTTTTGTGACAGTCCGTGTGACTGTTTTGATGATAGATTTTAAAAGCATCGTCAAGCCTTCTGATGATCTCACAGGTTTGCTAATCTGACAGAACACCGCTGCTTTAAAAATTCAAAATCAAAACAGTTTGACAGATTTCTAAATACTGTATTTCACTATGTAGCACTACCCCCATAGGAGCTGCTGGTTTTAGTTTGGGTCTTGCACGTTAGCTCGCTCCTCGTTGTCTAGGGGATGAGAGAGAGTCTATAGAAAGTTCAATGTCCACACAAGTTATAAATCCTTTTTCTTTCTGCTTTTATTTTCCAAACAACTTGCATAGGTAGAGGGATGAAGGATCAGGGGAAGGTTCAGGCGCACAAGGCAGATCACTGTAAAATGGTTACGTTTCTAAGGTACTCTCACCTCTTTCCTTCAAGTGAGTATTGCTCACCCAGGTAGGCCCCTATCACCTGGTCTAGGAGCCAGGATGACACACGGACAAAATTAGCATCAGTCTCTGCCACAGACTGGTTGCAAGCATAAAAGAACGTTTCCGGAATCCTCTGCCACAGGATATGGTACCCGGATATCCAGCCTGACATTCTTAGAGCCTTTAAGCCAACCCGGCACTCTGTAAGATTTCGTAGGCTACGGTGCATTCTCCAATAAAGTTACCGGGCCTCTCCCAAAGTACCAGCCTTCTGCTGAGTCCTTTCCTGGACAGGTCCTCCCCTGGTTTCCTTCATTGAGCAGCTTCCTCCAGCAGGACAGACAGCACAGGATCACCTTCAAAGTCAGGACAACTGGGCCTACCTGGCAGGAACGCAGCCTCGGGCCAGCATGACCCTGAGGCTAAAAATCATACAGCAAATACCCCTAGCCAGGAGGGACACTAGGCGAAGAAGAGCCTCCAAAAATGTCATCTGCCCCTTAAGTATCCTTCCCCAGCAAGCCCAGCGGGGAGACCACTCCCACTGAGCTGTTCCCGGAGAAAGACACCCAATACACCCTGACCTGCTTGAGTTCCAACATTGGCCTGTGGTTGTAACGCCACCTATAGGCAAACAAAGGCCAATCCCTTCAAGCACATCCAAAGCCGAAACAGAGGCTGATTTAGCCTTAATTAACAAAGTCTGAGCTAATTATCAGCTCAGACACCCACTAAATTTGAACATAGCGCCTGGTCATCAGAAGCAGGGAGCTACAACTATATAAGCGCAGTTTACTGGTGAAAATAAGTGTGAAATGCAAGACTCCGGAGGGTGTAAAAAGATGTCCCTTTGGTAACTTCAGACTGTAGGCTTACTGTGGACGAGTGTGGGTGTGGGTGTTTTCTTGGCTTTTTTGCCAAGAAAAACAGTCGTGTGTATGTTTTTCGTTGAGAAAACTGTTGTGGTTCTCGACGAGAAAAAAAGAGAACATGCTCTCTTTTTTCTCGTCGGAAGTCTCAATTTCCTCGTTGTGTTTCTCGTCGGGCTGGTTTACGATGACAAACACGTTTTTGTGTATGCTTAGAAACCTGCGCATGCTCAGAATAAAGTATGAGATGGGAGCGCACCTTCGGTAAAAGTAGCGTTCTTAATGGAGATAGCACATTTGTCACGCTGTAACAGACTAAAAAGCACAAATCGTCTCTCACCAAACTTTTACTTAACACGCAGTAACATGAGATTAGCAAAAGCAGCCTCAAGGGTGGCGCCAATGAAATCAAACTTCCCCTTTATAGTGCCGTCGTACGTGTTGTACGTCACCTCGTTTGAGAACGACCAGATTTTGTCTTGACAGTGTGTGCGCAAAAAAAGCTTGACAAGATTCTCGACAAGTCTGAGAAGGAACTCGTCGAGGAAAACAACGTTTCTTTCACGACGGGATTCTTGGTCGTGTGTATGAGGCCTAAGGTTGCATTTTCTGATGGGTAGCGGCTTTCTGATAGAACAAGGGCATTCCTAGGCAGGACGTATTTGCATGCAGAGTTATAAAGGTAACATTTACATGTAAGCTGAGCCTTCATGATTGAAAACAATTTAATCCAATGAATGAAAGGGGCGGGTCAGGGACAGTTATGCTGGAGAGGAAAGAGGAAAGGAAATGAGGACAACTATATCTGACTTGCTGCAGCTTCTAATGCACATTGTGAGAAGCTCACAGTGTGCAGTGAAATCAGAGTAAGTAATTTCAGTACAGAAGAGGAGCCGGGATAACTGTGCCAGACTGAAGGGAAAGCTTATATAAGCACAATTTGAATTGATCGCCATATTCATTGACAAGGAGATTTAAAATGGCAACAGCTGTTACTTACGGTGGTCATGTTCCATCTTCCAGTGGTTTTCGGTGGACAGTAAAGCTGGTTTCTAGGGAAACACTAATTACCTGCCTTGTGGAGAGACTTTTACTGAACAAATCTCTGTTGATCTGACGGTCTGAGTCATTTGAGGTTCAATGACTTTCATTGATGACAATCATCCTTGTTGGCAATGAAGTGTTTTCTGTGTAGTTTGATTCATTTATGTTAGTGTTGTTTTTGCAGCTTATTGGTTTACGAAACTTGGCTTTCTGAGGTTGGTGGCCCACTTACTTGCCCCATGTATAGTGATTGTGACTGTTCTACAGGGGTTTCAGAATAAGAGATTATCAAGAACCTCTGATAAGATTTGCACTTTAAGAAAAAAAGTTGATATCGGTGACTGTTAGGGATGAGTGAAGATGAGATGGATCTCCCTGAAGTTCTGGTGAGGATCCGATGTCAGCAAAATGGTTTTAATGTAATGAATTTACAATCACCGGCCACTTTATTAGATAAACCTGTTCAATTGCTTGGTAACACAAATTGCTAATTAGCCAATCAATTAGCAGCAATTCATTGCATTTAGGCATCTAGACGTGGTGAAGATGACTTGCTAAAGTTGAAACCGAGCTTTAGAATGGAGAAGAAAGGAGCATTTAAAGGGGAGTTCCACCCACAATTTCACTTTTTCAATATAAATACCCCTGTAATACACAAGCTTAATTTATTCTAGTAAAGTTAGTCTGTAAACTAAGGTCCATTTTGTTAGGTTGTTACAGCATTTAGTTTATAATCTAGAAATAGACCGTGGCCATCTTAAGTGTGGGCATCATGAAGCCAGACTGTATGACTTCCTGGATTTTAGCTTTGCATATCTCGCACATGCTCAGTGCTGCACAAGCAATGTAATAGGTTTCAGTCAGGTTTGCAAGGACTACTGGGAAACATGATGCCTATCCCAGAAACCCTTGCAAATAGCCTTGTGACTTAATAGCCTAGGCCAGTGATGGCGAACCTTGGCACCCCAGATGTTTTGGAACTACATTTCCCATGATGCTCAGCTACACTGCAGAGTGCATAAGCATCATGGGAAATGTAGTTCCAAAACATCTGGGGTGCCAAGGTTCGCCATCACTGGCCTAGGCTAATAAGGAGGAGGAAGTAATGAAGGACTACAAAATAAAGGTATTTACAAGCAACAAAATAAATAAAAATTGCCCATTCTGAACACTATGGGCCAGATTCAGGTAGATGGGAGCATCTTTGCTCCAGAGTAACGCTTCTCATTTACGTTACTCTGACGACCCTTTCAGCCCAAGTACTGTTATTCACATAGCAGTTGCGCGTAAACTTGCGCCAGAGTAACGATAATGCGCTGGCGTAACCCGACGCAAGGGGAAGTGGGTGTGATCATATGTAAATGATGGGCGGAGCCCAGTGCAGAGGCTTACGTTCAGCGCATCAACCACGGAGCATGCGCAGTGAGTGAGGCTCCACTCGCCCCCTTTGTGCGCATGCTCACAACTTCCGTCGGCACCACTTCACGGGAAACGTCAGCGCAATGCCTTCCGTTGGGCGTTTAAATGCGCCCGTAGAAGCGCCATTCCGGCACTAAAGTATATCCTGCTCCCCCTCCCCGCAGTGATGTTACTTTTGTTCTGAGATGGCTGCTCCCGTTCCCCGCAAACACACAGGAGAAAGCTGAACTCTAAAGGCCAGGAGTTGTCAGCCGTCATCTCGGCTATGGAGACCTATGATGTCTTCCTCCATGGCTGTAAAATTTGACAGACAAGCATGGACAGAGGTGTTGTCCTGCAAGTGGGGGTGCTCATCTAGCTCTTATCGTCGGTAACGCTGCTGTAGCTGCTCTCCTGCTGACCTGTGGCCGTCTGGAGTAAAGATAAAGCAGCTATTTGTAGAAATAACTTTGCGTCGGACGGACGAGATACGCACGGCGCATGTAGCCAGCGTATGGTGCTAATCCGTTCGTGAATTGGGAAAAATCCCTCATTTGCATATTTGCAGGGGAAATCAATGGGCGCGACTGATGTGCCAAGCAAAATTAAGCACTGACGATACTCTGGCGTCGGAACGTTCCGCCGGTCGCAAATGGCCCGTTATTGGGCGCATCTAGTTTGGTGGGTACGGGCACATAGAAACGACGGCGCATCTTCACAGTTACGCGGCGCATATCGAAATACTCCAGCGCAAGTGTTGCTGAATCTGGCCCTATGAGATTAGGGCATGCAGCACAGACAAACATAAAAAAAAATGGGTGGAACTCCACTTTAAGTGACTTTGAACGTGGCCTGGTTGTTGGTGCCAGACGGGCTCAGTATTTCAAAAACGGTTTATCGACTGGGATTTTCACGCACAATGGTCCGGATTCTCAAAGCACTTACGCCGACGTATCTCCAGATACGCTGCGTAAGTTCAAATATGCGCCGTCGTATCTATGCGCCGGACCCACAAACTAAATTACGCCTAAAAACAGACTTCATCCCACCGACGTAACTTGCCTACGCCGGCGTAGAGTGGGCGCATATTTACGCTGGACGCATGTGGCTTTCCCATTGATTTTCTATTCAGATATGCAAATGAGGGAAATACAGCGATTCACAAACGTACTTGTGCCCGGCGCATGATATACGTGGTTTGCGTAAGTTTTACGTCCGGCGTAAAGTTATTCCCCATAAATGAGGCGCAACCAATGCAAAGGTATGGACCAGGGAACACAAGCCTACGTATTGTACGTTGGACGTCTGTGAATATGGGCTGACGTGGGTCTGGCTGGGCGTAGGTTACGTTAACGGCGTACACAGTGATCCGGTGTATCTTAGGCAGTTGTTCCGACGTGGTTGTACGCAACGTGGTTGTACGAATGCGCACGGAATACGTCCACGTCTCGACGCATGTGCAGTTCATTTTAAGTACTTGTCTGGCACCCGACCCATCATTTGCATGGGGTCACGCTTTATTAGCATGGATCACGCCCACTTACAGCCCACTTCCAGCCCACTTCCACTTACGCTTACACCTACGAAATATACGCCACGCTGGTGCAACGTTGGGAGCATTTGCTTTGTGAATTCCATGCTTGCCTCTCTGCGCTGCGTCGATGTCTGTGAATCCGGGCCATTCATCTCTCGGGTTTACAGAGAACTATCCAAAAAAGATAAAATATCCAGTGTGCTGCAATTGTGTGGAGGAATATGCCTTGTTGATGTCAGAGGAGAATGGGCAGACTGTTTTGAGATATTAGAAAGGCAACAACAGTAAGGCCTCATACACACGATAGGATAACCAAAGGACAATGGTCTGATGGACCGTTTTCATCAGTCAAAAACGATCGTGTGTGGGCTCCATAGGTTATTTAACCTTAGGTTAAAAAAAAGCCAACTTGCTTTAAAATTAACCGATGGATTCCTAACCGATAGGTCAAAATCGATCGTTAGTACGCATGACCATCGGTTAAAAATCAATGCATGCCCAGAATCAAGTCGACGCATGCTTGGAAGCATTGAACTTCATTTTTTTCAGCACGTCGTTGTGTTTTACGTCACCGCGTTCTGATACGATCGTTTTTTTAACTGATGGTGTGTAGGCACATCAGACCATCAGTCAGCTTCATCAGTTAACCTATGACAATGGTCCTTCAGACCGTTCTCATCGGATGAACTGATCGTGTGTACGAGGCTTAACTCAAATAACCACTTGTTACGCCCACTCCTGTCAGCTAAGAACAGGAAACTGAAGCTACAATTTGCACAGGCTCACTAAACTTGGACAATAGAGGATTGGCAACAGAAACTACCCAAATGACCCTGATGAAAAGTTTACATACCCTAGTGATTTTGGCCTGATAACATGCACACAAGTTGACACAAAGGGATTTGAACGGCTTTTAAAGGTAACCATCTTCCCTGTGATCTGTTTTATTGTAATTAGTGTGTGTGTATAAAAGGTCACTGAGTTTCTGGACTCCTGACACACCCTTGCATCTTTCATCCAGTGCTGCATTGACGTTTCTGGATTCTGAGTCATGGGGAAAGCAAAAGAATTGTCAAAAGGATCTGCGGGGAAAGGTCGTTGAACTGTATAAAACAAGAAAGGAATTGTAAATGCCAATCAGTAGGGTTCAAACTCTAATCAAGAAGAAGAAAATGAGGGGTTCTGTTGAAACCAAACCACGGTCAGGTAGACCAACTAAAATTTCAGCCACAACTGCCAGAAAAATTGTTCAGGATGCAAAGAAAACCCCACAAATAACTTTAGGTAAAATACAGGACTCTCTGAAAACATGTGGTGTGGTTGTTTCAAGATGCACAATAAGGAGGCACTCGAAGAAAGATGGGCTGCATGGTCGAGTCGTCAGAAGAAAACCATTACTACGCAAATGTCACAAAGTATCCCGCATACAATACACCAAACAGCACAGAGACAAGCCTCAAACCTTCTGGCACAAAGTTATTTGGAGTGATGAGACCAAAATTAAGCTTTTCAGCCACAACCATAAATGCTACATACATACATTTGAAGAGGGGTCAACAAGGCCTATGATGAACAGTACACCATCCCTACTGTGAAACATGGAGGTGGATCGCTGATGTTTGGGGATGTGTGATCTACAAAGGCACAGTAAATGTTGTAAAAATTGATGGCAACATGAATGCAGTATGTTATCAAATAATACTGGAAGAACATTTGACAACTCTTGGGGCCCCCGGGCAATAGAAGATTATGGGGCCCCTGGACTTACAGATGGCCACCACGCCAGGAGGCAGTGCAGAGGCGGGGCAGCTAAAATCTCAGGATTTTCACATCAAAAGCATGTTGGTTTCAGACATATCAGGGACAGATGTAAAAAAAAACATCGATTTTTACATACTGTCCCTGGTTTTACTGAGCTTGGCAACCCGGATGGGGCCCCCTAGCGGCACGGGGCCCTCGGGCACTGCCCGAGTGACTCAATGGTCAGTCCGCCCCTCAAGGGGGCAATACACGGTATTAAGAACTGGGGTATGTACACTTTTCATCAGGGTCATTTGGGTAGTTTCTGTTGCCATTATGATTTAAAAAGAGTAAATACAGTTGATTGATAATAAATGGCTTCAGCCAAACACTAACCATGAGTGACAAAAAGGTTTTTGTGTTATCATTTATATTCTCTGAAAATGGCCAAGAAATCATAAATTCTGCCAGGGTATGTAAACTTATGAGCACAATTGTAAAGTGGCCGGTGAGTGTATATATACATACATATCTCTCTATATACAAGGGTTGTACCCAAAGTAATGCAACAGTATTAATTTACATAGCTCTTATATATATATATATATATATATATATATATATATATATATATATATATATATACAGAGCTTTTTTTCTCAGAAAATAGGTGCAGGAACCCAACCACGATCCCATTCAGATTTTACAAACAGTAGGAGGGTTTTAAAGGGTGCAGAGTTCGGGGGGTTACACACAGAGTTCAGAGCTATCACTTGTAAACACAAAAACCAGACTTCTGTGTTTAAAATTGATTGTGGTAAGCAGGCACCAAAGGGTCTGAGCCAGAGGTGGTGGAACTGAGTTCCCCAAAGTTCCCCCTGAAAAAAAGCCCTGTATATATATATTATACATCTGCTCTGTGAGATGACAGGGAAGTACAATGATTCCTTTGCACGTATTTCACCTGTCTACAGAGCTGTTTGTCTGGAGTTATTCCTTAACCTTTCCCTCCAGCAGTCTTGGCTGGCGATGGTTTGCTGAGTGATCAGACATTAGAAGGGAAGATTTGTCACTGTGATGTATCCATGCCCCGGGAGAACTATTTTTAATTCTGTTTGCCTTCTGACTTCATCCCTCCCGCCGTCGCACACAAACACAAGCGTCGCTCACCAGACAAAGCTCGCTATGCGCTCGTGACAGACGCCTGTAGCTAGCGGCCTACTGGCTTTCAGGAATGCATCTGCTCAGCCCTCTGCTTTCCGGGGATCTGAGTACAAAACGAATATCTGAATTACACTAAGTTCATCACATTGATTCCAATGTACTGTTTTCTTACAACTGTCTATGAGGAAAGCTTTATAGCTGAACTCCGAGATATGCGAATATGTCTACATTAATTTGTTATGTGTATTCTACCTGGAACCTCGGTATGCATTGTGTATTTCTTCCAGATCTGTGCAGTAATCCAGTGTAATGCCACGTACACACGATCATTTTTCGGCATGAAAAAAAGCTAAGTTTTTCGGCATGTAGAAAAACCTAAGTTTTTCTAACTTCATCATTAAAACGACGTTGCCCACACACCATCATTTTTTAAAAATGCTCTAGCAAAGCGCGGTGACGTACAACATGAAGGGGAAGTTCCATTCGCCCTTTGGGCTGCTTTAGCTGATTCCGTGTTAGTAAAAGACGATTCACGCTTTTCTGTCTGCTACAGCTTAATGAATGTGCTTACTCCAGTAGTTTTACCAGAACCAGCGCTCCCGTCTCATAACTTGCTTCTGAGCATGTGCGGGTTTTTAACGTCGTTTTAGCCCACACACGATCATTTTTTACAACCTGAAAAACGACATTGTTTAAAATGTCGTTAAAAAATGCAGCATGTTCGGAAAAAAATATTGTCGTTTTTCAGAACCCGAAAAATGATGTGAAGCCCACACACGATCATTTTCCATAACATTTTTTAAAAACAATGGGCCAGATTCAGGTAGAGTTAGGCTGGAGTATCAGTGATACTCCAGCCTAACTCTCACTTTGAGCCGGCGTTTCTGTTTTCTGTAGTCAGAAAACAAGAAACGCCGGGTTGGAGTTCCTATACGAGCGGCGTAATTGTATTACGCTGTCATATCGGAACTGCAATTTTAAAAATGGCGCTGGGGGCGTTCCCACTGATTAACGCCGAGAATATGTTAATCAGCGAGAATCGGCAATTCACGATCGTATTCGGGCCCGACGCAGTGACTTTCCGACGTTTCCGTAAGAGATATGCGGCGTAAAGATAAAGCACCCCCTAGTGGATTATCCTATGTTAAGTATGGCCGTCGTCATCGCGTCGAAAAAAAAAATTTTGAGTTGTTTGCGTAAAACGTCCGTGAATGGGGATTGACGTCATTGACGTTCCCTGAAAGAGTTTGGAGCATGCGCACTGACAGTTGACGCATTCGCAGTACGTTCGCCGCGGGATCGGGCCTAGTTATAATAATACACGCCCCCCTACCCGCCCAATTTGAATTCCGCCGGCTCATTTTCGCTACGCCGCCGCAACTTTAGGAGCAAGTGCTATGTGAATAACAGTACTTGCTCCCAAAGTTTCGGCGGAGTAACGTAAATGAGAAACGTTACTCCAACATAAAGATTCGCCCATCTACCTGAATCTGGCCCAATGTTTTTTTCATGCCGAAAAATTATCGTGTGTACGCGGCATGAGACTTTTCCTGTAATAAAAACCGCTCACTGCTGCGCTCTCTCCTTGTGCAGGGTGACTGGTCTTGTTTCCGCCCCCTCCTGTAGTTTTCTATAGTGGGTGGACCCTGCTGGAACCCTCCCACAGCTCTGCTCTCTGCACAGGTTTAGCACAGCCAAATGATAAAATCTGGGTTTGCAAAGTAGCCTTTCCCAACCTTTTCATGGAACCGTTCAAATAACTTTTCAGTCTCAGGGAATGTGAAATTTACTAAAACCCATAATACATTAGTGTAATGGTCAGTAGGAAGAATGGTACTTACACTTGTGGTCATTGAGAATAATTACCCTCCTATAGATGGCTAAAAAGATCAAAGGTGTCAAGAGGAGCTCCTAAAATCTTCTGGAGAAACCCTAGGGTTCAATGGAACTCTGGCTGAGAAACCCTGCCTTGAAGCAATTAAATGAGCGGTAAACCCGAGCGTGACTCGGGGTGGATTTCCAATGCAAAAATCGGTAACCCCGAGTCACGCTCGGGGTGGATGTGCAGAGAGTTGGCTTACCTTTTTCCAGGCAGGGTACTGTACTTACCTTGTCCCTGGATCCAGCGATGCATCCGTGCTGTGTGAGCGAGTGGCGTCCTCTATTCGATTCACACAGTGCCCGCGCGCCGCCGATCTCCGTTCCCTGCGACGTTACGACGCACGGGGGCGGAGACCGGCGGCAAATTCAAAAATGTAAACAAACACATTACATACAGTATATTGTAATCTTATAGATTACAGTACTGTATGTAAAAAAATACACACCCCCCTTGTCCCTAGTGGTCTGCCCAGTGCCCTACATGTACTTTTATATAATAAAAAAAAAACATTTTGTGCCTGCAAACTGTAGAGTGTCCATAGCAACCAAAAGTGTCCCTTTATGTCAAAAGTGATTTTAGAGCAGCTAGAAAACAGTGATAAATTATAATCACTTGCAAAATTGAGCGATAGCGATTTGTGGGGAAATCCGTCATAAAAAAAATAAAAGTAATGACAGCGACAATTCTTCAAATGAGCAAATTTCAGTGTTTTTGAGTTGATTACATTATTGAATATTTTTTATTATAATTACATTATAATTTGTTATAATTATTTATAGTTATTTATTATATTATAATTTTATAATTTTGTGTTTCAAACTTTATCATACTTGGGATGTCTACTGGTTTGGACAGATTTACAAGCCTACAGTATAAAATGCCAAATTTTCATGCAAAATAATTGTACCGCTTTTGGTACGTAATTCCAGACAGAATCATACCGCCAGGGAGGTTAACACGCCTAAGCTACTGAAGCCTGATGATGCCCAGGAAGTTCTAATACTTCTAGTAGAATGGACTTTCAACAGAAAAGGAGACACTAGTTGTAGCACCCCCTCGAAACCCCAGAGGCAGGATGGCGCCTCCTGAGGCAGGGGGCAGATTAGCATTTGACCACATGGCTGTGTCCAGCCTAAAATGAGGAACTAAGGCTGGATTTACACCTATGTAGTTTTAGTGCTTTTTGCATTTGCAGATTTGCACTAGAGTCCATTTAACGTGGTTTCCTATGGAACACGTTCTATAGTGCAAATCTGCAAAATGCAAAAAGCACAAAAAATGCATAGGTGTGAATCCAGCCTAAGAAGGAATATTAGGCACTTTTGTCTTTTTTAGAGTTTTATTGTAGATGTGTAAGGAGGTGAGGGTTAGGGGTCCCAGATACTGTATAGCAGATCACTTACAGGCTCTCCAGATCAATGTCCAGCTTAGGGGTGGATCCAGAGTCTAGTCTTGGGAGGGGCAATACCAGAAAGTAAGATTTTTTGCGGGCAAATTATCGAGAAAATGGCTGGTGTTGTCGCTTCAATCATCCCAGCACCATGGTTGTTATGGTGTCAGGATGATTGTATCGCATTATTTCTATTATTACATTGTAATATAAAATGAAAAAGTTAAACTCACCATAATGCAGAATCAGTGGGAGCCCCGAGTGTGTCACTTGCCTCGTCACCCACCACAAGTTGCGGATTGTCCACTTGCCAGGTCAGCTGCCACACGTTGCGGATTGTCCACTTGCCACGTCACCTGCCACATGTTGCAGATAGTCACTTGCCACAAGTTGTGGGCGGAGAAGGAAGAATGCTCTCACTGACAGTGGACACTGGACATTTTAACTAGTCTGTCTAAGCTGCAGGCTGCAGCAACAACTGTTCCCCTATTTGAGGCTCCTGTCACGTCGGCTATGAGACTCGAGTCCGACGTAACTCACTGACGTCCCTCGTTGCTAGATGCCAGGTGGCCCAGGTGCTAGAAACGAGTGCAGGGAAGAGGCTCCGCCCACCTACTCCGGGCACCTGGTAAGTGTGCGGCGTAGCTGTAATAACACTAGACAAGTCTCTCTCTCGGCGCTGCTGATTGGCTGATGTGAGAGAGAAACTCGGGCAGAGGCAGAGCAAGTGGAAGTAAAATGTCAGTGTTGTATTTTTGGGGCGGGGGGGCAATTTCCCTGTTGCCCCCCCCTGCATCCACCCCTGGGTCTACAGCTTCATAGTGTCACAACCTTTAAGCTGAACTTGCAGCACTGTAAGCCAGTTGCCAAATTAAAGTGCATCTTCCAATCGAGTCACTAGGCCTTTCTGAGAGACCAACCATCTTCCTGGCTCTCTCCATCAAGGGGCCTCCCCTGGATCTTCGACTTGGCACAGTTTCCTCCACATCAGTACACGCTAGCCCCAAACTGGCTATTTGGTCTAGCAGCAGAGCTCAATCCAGCGGCATCTTTCCATAGAGAGAGCACATGGCCTATCTTAAATATGTATATTCTCCCCCAGCATGCATCAGGGGCCCGGACCTCCTACTGGGAGGCTGAAGGAAATATAAATATTCATAACTCATTCTCGTTGGTGAAATCTCATTCTATTGCCAGTGGTACCAGGTGATACCTACTGGCGACATTGGGAAATCAGCGCCCCCCTGAGTTTAGGGAAGGACCAAGTGAACAACTACACATTTCGTCTGGGCTGACTACCACACAGTCAAAAACTAAATTTAGGCTAGTAGCCCCTGTTTAGGACAAGGGGGGCTACACTAGTAAAAAAAAGAAGGGGCAATAGCAGGGAGGGAATTTACTGTCTTTGCTTTTTTTGTTAGTGCCCGGTCAACAAAAGGTGCCAGCATAGCCTTATTTGAAGATGCTCTGTGTCCTGGGATGTCCTGGGATGTTTCCCAGCCAGACAATGGGGTTTGCAGTCACTCAGGCTTTTAGAAAGTTTACTGTGTAACCCCAATGTATAGTGTCTATAGAACAGAGGGGGTTAAATGTCTGCAGTCCCTTCCCTGTTATCATCCAGTCTTGTTAAGCAGAAAAACTCATTTCTAAGGACATTTTCGGACTTTACGCTCAGAAATGGATTATTATTTTTTTTTCCTCTTTGACAGGCCGGTACAATATCACAAACCGCAGTAGCTTTAATAAAGACATTTCAAAGAGGGAAATGTCATCCGCTGTCAGGGATACAGAAACACAGGCTTAAAAAAATTCTCCATCTCCAGTCTTTTTATTAGCAGCCGAACAGTCTTTTATTATTCTGTCTGCTTCAGCCGGAAATTCAGATGTGCAAATAAAACTCCGCTGTTTACTGCTTATGCTACCTTTAAATTTCAGGCTTGGTATACATTTATTTAGACTTCCTATAAAACTTGCTACTGTGATCAGAGCAGTGAACAGGAATTGATGCCGTTCTCAAAACAGAATAACACTGATATTAAAGCGGAGTTTCACCCTAAATATAAGATCTCCCATGCGCTTCAGCATACTGGCGTCAGCGCCAGTATGCTGGGTTTTTTTTTTTTTTATAGCACACTTACTGTTTTATCGTAGAAATCCTTTTCTGTCCCCCGCGGTGGACGGCGCCAGTACAGCGCGTCACATCTTCCTAAGATACCCGATATGGACTCGGGTATTTCCGGCGCTATGCGGCGCCTGCGCACAGACCTAGGAGCTGACTGCGCAGGCGCCGTATTTCTCCGAGTCCTATTTCGGAGGGCGTGACGCGCCATAGCCGTAGGACTCGGAGAAATACGGCGCCTGCGCAGTCAGCTCCTAGGTCTGTGCGCAGGCGCCGCATAGCGCCGGAAATACCCGAGTCCATATCGGGTATCTTAGGAAGATGTGACGCGCTGTACTGGCGCCGTCCACCGCGGGGGACAGAAAAGGATTTCTACGATAAAACAGTAAGTGTGCTATAAAAAAAATAAAAACCCAGCATACTGGCGCTGACGCCAGTATGCTGAAGCGCATGGGAGATCTTATATTTAGGGTGAAACTCCGCTTTAAGTCCGATATAAAAGACTTGCATTAATTCAGCTCTTTATTCATTAATATATCGTTAATTTTTTTTTCTTTGAAAGGCAAGCTGAGTTTGACCCAGTATAAGCATCCTGCAGTCTCTATACAGCAGAGCTCAAATTGGAGCAATAGAAAATAGCACAAGGAGCCTGCAGAAAGAGAAAGATGAGTTCATTCGTATCTTTGGGAGGGATTGTTTCCCATCATTGGTCTGTTGGTCAGTGGTTGGAGTTATGCCCCCTTTGTTGGTGTCGGTGAAATAAATTGTGCCCCATCATTGGTCTCATTGGGCCCAATTGTTTTTTTGAAACAAAAATACAAACAGTAAAAACAAGGCCCAATTGTTGGTGTCATTGGGAGGAATTGTTCCCCATTGTTGGTTTCAGTGGGAGCATTTGTTCCCCATCCTTGATGCCAGGGGGAGGAATTGCACCCCATCATTGGTATCATTGGGCCCAATTGTTGGTGATTTGGGGAGGAATTGTGCCCCATTATTGGTGTCATTGGAAGGAATTGTGCTCCATCATTGATGTCAGTGGGAAGAGTAATGCTTTATGGTTGGTGTCATTAGGAGGATTTGTGCCCCTGCATTGGTCTCAGTGGGGTGGTGGGGGGATAATTATGCTCCATTATTGGTATTAGTGAAAGGAATAGTGCCCCAAGGGCTGGATAAAATCAAGCAAAGGGACAAATATGGCTCCTAGTCACAGGCTGGGAGAGGAACAAGACCTGTAAGTGTGACTGTACTCCATCAAAAATAAATTAGATCCTGTCTCCTGCCAGACAGTACTGTGTGGTGTGCCAGAATGATATAAATCTCAGGACAGGGTGGACAGAAATACAAATGCTTTGCAGGCAAAATAACTCCACTATGTGTGTTTAGCTCTATTATGTAAGGGGTGTATCTACTTGCCTACCTGTATGTTGCTAAACTTCCAGTGGTTATACTGGGATTTTTTATTTTTGGGCCAGTGAAGTACTTTCATGTAAAAGCAATTCTAACAGCTAATTAGCTGCTGGATTGCATTTACAAGCATTAGAGGGGGGGGGGTCTCCTCTTCTAAGAAACTACAAGCAATGAGTATTTCATTGCTTATAGTTTATCCAAACCATTACTTGTTTGAAAAAGGCATCAGATCACACCAAGCTTTTAAGGACCCCAGGTGTCTCAGTAAAGAGGACCTGTCACTGCCCATTGTTATCATAAGGGATGTTTATATTCTTTCAGATAACAATATAAGTGATAAAAAAAATTATTAAAGATACAGTGTAAAAATAAATAATAAAATATATTAAATAATAAACATTTTAACCACTTCCCGACTGTTGTACGAATATGTACGGCCGCAGGGTGGCTCTGAATTTCTGGGACGCCTACTTTTTACGGCCGCCCCTTTCCTCGTTCCCCGCGCACGCTCCCGAGCGCGCATTGGGGAACACTTCTATGCTGGCCATGTCCCTTGGATACAGCCAATCACAGATTGTGGTAAATAGCCAATCACAGTGGCTATTTACAGCGCGATCGTCGGCCAATGAAAGATGATCTCAAATGTAACATTTGAGATCATCTCTAATTGCCGCCTCTCCCTCCTCACACAGACACCGCATGTGAGGAGGGAGTTAAACTGTCAAACAGTGCCCAGTGCCGCCCAGTGCTATACAATGCCCAGTGCCATACAGTGCCCATACAGTGCCCATACAGTGCCCATACAGTGCCCAGTGCCTATACAGTGCCCATACAGTGTCCAGTGCCATACAGTGCCAAGTGCCCAATCAGTGCCCAGTGCCCGGGAAATACTCGGTGCCCCTCCGTACCTACCTCTGCTGCCTCCGTACCCACCTCTGTACCCACCTCTGCCTACTTTCCAAAAAAGGGTTATTTGTACTTTCCTGGCTTGTTAGGGTCTCAAGAAATGAGAGAGGCCTTCAGTACATCAGGTGTTATCAGATGTGATAATTTTTTATGATTTGCACTATAGCTTGCAGACTCTAAAACTTCCACACAGACCAAATTTCCAAAAAGTTTGGGTTATATTTATCAAAGACATGTAGCAGTATAAATTGTGGCCAAAATTTATGAAGAAAAAGTAATAATTTGCAAAATTTTATCACAGAAACTAAGAAAAAAAAACTTTTATTTTCTTTTACTCTTACTTTCAATGATTATGGTGAACTGGACAAATAGAGAGGGACAATCTCCCTAATGGGGGCACAGACAGCAATTCATGTATACACCGAATACAAGTTGTAACCTATCTCCACCATCCAAAACTATGGAAAAAAAATTTGCCTTTAGTTATACTTTAATTTCTACTTATTTTCAAAACTTTTTTTTTTTTGTTGGGGGTCTCAATATGGTCATTTGAGATTTTATTCAGCCCCCCATGCACCTGCCAGTAGAAGATGACTTCTAATTGTGATCTACTGCTGGCTGCAACCATCCAGCAACAGATCACTAGCAGTGATCTATTCCTGCAGGGAGATGTTGAATAGAGCTGCAACAGCTCTATCCAAGTTGACTACACTTCTAATGTAAACACAACGCAGAAGCATTGTGTTTCCTTTGACCTGCTGCAAGCACTCCTGTGGACTGCTAAGCAGTTAAATCAGAAGCCCTGGGCTTAGTGTTATGCCGCGTACACACGGTCGTTTTTTGCGATGAAAAAAAACGACGTTTTTTAAAACGTCATTTAAATTGATCGTGTGTGGGCAAAACGTTGTTTTTTGTCTTCACAAAAACGACCAAAAAAAAATTTCAACATGTTTGAATTTTTTGTGTCGTTTTTCAAAACGTCGTTTTTTGTTTCACAAAAAGTCACCGTGTGTAGCAAAAACGTCGTTCAAAACTACGTTTTTCAACCCGCGCATGCCCAGAAGCTAGTTATGAAGCGAGCTTCAATGGAAAAGAGTGGTGAACGTAACCTTGCTTTGTGTGAAAAAACGATGGTCTGTATGCAAAATTGTCTTTAAAAAGTGACGTTTCAAAAACGTAGTTTTTTTCATCGCAAAAAACGACCGTGTGTACGCGGTATTAGGTTCAAGCTGTGGTTTCAGCCTGCACCCGCACATAGATTCACACAAACAGAAGGCACTTCTAAGTGCAGTATTAACAAGACTTTTATTGCTCAAAGGAGGATAAAAACACTTTATAGAAATACAAAGTATACAGGCTCATGAAGCCACATAAGATGTCCAGTGTCAGATGTCCCAAAAGATATGGCAGACATTGTGACAGATCCCGGCCGGCCAGCGATGGGAGGCTGCATGTCAAAAATCCAGGAAGGACAGGCATGCTGCCAAGGTAGCATGGAACGCAGGCAGGGCCACCGATGGGGGTGAGGGGGACCACTGGTCCTCTTTTAGGGGGCCTAAGCACACAGGGGGGCTTGAAAAAGAGAGTGGGATTAGTAAGGGATGCCAATTACAGAGCTCTATTCCCAGCAGCCAAAAGCTGGGCTCTCCCCCTCTCCCTGCTACCAGCGTTTAGCTGTTGGAGAAAGAGACACACAAACACAGCTCTGTAATTGTCGCCCCCCACTATTCCCCCCCCCCCCTGTGCGGGTCCTCCCCCTCAATGTTGGCTCTAATGTTAGCTTTGCTTGGTCAGCTTGTTACCTCTGTAACTTTCTTTCTTTGTTTCTCTCCCTCATCTTTCCTGTATCTCTGAATTTGTATGTTTCTCTCTCCCCCTTTAATATTTTCTTTGGGGGGCTATCAGTAGTCTGTATGGGGCCCTGCAATTTCAATGCGCTGCCCTGAACGCAGGTACCCGGATGTGATGTCAAAGGGGGCGGTGACACATTTTCAAACATGTGCGATGGCTCCTTCTTTATGAACATAGATACCAAGCTAGTGGGGAAGCTATTTATGGTTACTAGGGCGGAGCTGTAGGTGGCGACTGGGATGGCCGCTGTATGCAGCCACACAGACATACCAGAATGGGTGGCGATATAGAATATGACAATTGGTAACCCATACAGATCAGGTAAGTCTGTGTGGTTGCATACAGCCACCATCCTGGTCCCCACCCACAGCTCCATAGTAGTAATGATGAATAGCTTCCCCACTGGCTTGGTATCTACGGTCATGTAGAAGGAGCCATCGTGCAACGGGTCACTGCCCACTTTGATGTCACATCCAGGTACCTGCATTCCACGCTGGTCCCAGCAGTGCGGCTGTCCTTCCTGGATATTTGACACCAGGGATATAAATTTACTTTGTGTGCACAAAATGACTTTGCAAACGTCATCACTGTGCAGAAAACAGCTGTGGGAGGGACCCAGTAGGCTCCACCCACTACAGGCTGACTGTAGAAAACTACAGGAGGGGGCGGCCACAAGACCAGTCACCCTGCACATGGAGGAAGAACATCAGTGAGAGGTCTTTATTACAAGAAAAAGTCTCACAGTGGATTACTGCACAGATCTGGAAGAAATACACAAAACACACCAAGATTCAAAGAAGAATATACATGATAAATGGATTTAGATAATATTGGCTTGTGCCTCAGTTTGATGTTTCAGAAATATCTAAGCGATCCAACATTACCTTCATATCTTTTATTGCTTCTAGCTTTCTCCTCAGGCCATCTGTCCAGCCTCAAAAACAAATTCTTAATTACCATTAATATTGAAACACTCTCCATAAATAATTTATGACGAGGGCAGCTGGTCAATTTGTACATTATGTGCCGGGTATTGTGCGCTTGAAAAATTAATGAAAAGTTTAATTATAGCAGAATTTCCACTGACCTTTTCAGATTCCCTTTATCGTAAATCTGAAAGCACGTCGGAACCATTACAGGTTGCTTATTAATTAGCTTCATATTAATAGACGGGTAGCATTAAAGATAAGAAGCGGGTCATTGGAGATGAGGAAAAGAAAAGCTTGGTGTTGTTGGGTGTCTTTGTGAATTGCTGAAAATCCATAGACGTTTTTTCTTTCTTTCTTTCCTTTCTTTTTTTTTTCTTGCAGCCATTGCTGCACGCGGCCAAAACTCATTTCAAGAACAATTTGGCAGGGGCAGTTCGTTGCGTCTAACATTGTTGGCAAACAGGATGCTTAGCTGGTAAATCAAAAGCTCCATGGCATCTAAACAAGGCCATTAATACAGTCGCTGCTCTCTGAATCTCTACTAGCTGAATAAAGTCGAGATTTATTTTTGGAGGAAAGAACATAAATCATAATACTAACACGAGTCCTGCGGTTTAAAGGCGGCCCTAGGGAACATTCATATGAAAAGATTTTTGTTTTTCTTTGTGCTGTAAAGTAAATAATAAAGGATGTATTAGATTAGTTAAACTGATTTTACAGGGTGACTAGGTGTTTTTTAAAGGTAAAGTGGAACTCTACAAAATGCTTTTCCTGACAGACTCCATGGCAGCATACGTTTGGGTAGCTCAGCCTTTGCTCCTACCCCATATGATCCCACTCATAACACTGGGAGGGTACCCATGAGTCCATCAGGAAAGGAAAATGATGGTAAGTATTTGAAAATCTATTTTATGTTTTCCTCACAGACTCCATGACAGCATAAGTTTGGGAACTAACTAACCCAAAGAACAAGGGTTCCTTGTTTGTCCTCCCCATAGGACCATTGGTGTATACACTCCTTACCTTCTTGCATTTCTTACTGACAGTTTTTTTGCCAAGCTGTGTGCTTACTATTTAGAACCAAGGATTGGCTCATAACCAAGGATTGGTCATAATTACTTTAATGGAGGGCTGCATCTGAAATTCGAGGGAGAGCCAAGACTCTCTACGTGGGATTTACTACTTTTCAGTCCAGCTTTGGGTAAAGACGGAGCTATGACGACAGCCTTTTCCAAGATCAAGGCTTTAGGCTAGGAGGGATCATTTGTTGGCTCCAGGTGGGATCATCTTCAGTCTAGAGTACTCAGACAGGATGTTTGCCATGTCCAGGGCCTTTAGGACCCTTTCAGCTCCATATGGGTTCTCATTCAGTTCTGTTTTGAGTAAAGGCTCATTCATGAAGGCAGCCTATTTCAGGATTTTTTAACTCAGTCAGGTGGTTTGCCAGGATCTGGGCCTTAAGCCTCATACACGCGCTTCGTTTACTCGGCAAGAAAACTGCTGGCAGAGCTTTATTGGCGAGTATACTGAGCGTGTGTATGAGGCTTTCAGGTTTCTCGACAAGAAAACTGTGCAGAATCTAGACGAGAAAAATAGAGAACATGTTCTCTATTTTTCTCGTTGTGAGATTCTCTGCAGTTTTCCAGCCGAGAAACCCGAGAGTGTGTATACTTGCCTGTCGCCGTGGAAATCTGCGCATACTTGAAATGACTTTGACGCATGAACGGTAGCTTCCTAGGCATAGGTAGGGTGCAGCAAGATGGCGGCGACGGCATCGAATGTGACAAGCACATGCTCGTCGTACGCGATGACGTCACCGCGTTCTTGCCTTTAAAGAGAACCGCAGTTCTTTTGAAAGGAGAGTCTGTACACTCGGGCGGCAAGAGATTCTTGGCAAGAATCTCGTCAGGGAAAACAACGTTTTTTTCCTGATGAGATTCTTGCCTATGTGTACAGGACTTTAGGCTATGAAGAATCTTTGTTGGCATTCTGCATCTCTTTGTCACTTTCTCTAGCAGAACCAGCAAGACATAGATGTCATCCAGGACCATCGCTGTATGTTCTTCTGGCTAGCCAACTGGCTTAGTTCTTAGTTCCTACAGCAGCAGTGACAACACACTCAACCAGGAGTATGTAGACTTCATGGGCTCCCGGTAACAGGGCACCAGGACTAGATATAGTGTGATGACACGGTCCTCCAATAAGGCTTACTGTGGTTCCATGGCAGCATACGTTTGGGAACTAACTAGCCCAAAGTACAAAGTGACAATGTAAGTTGGCTAAGTGCTAAAATTAAAACCTTATTTTTTTTTCAACATCCTCACTTTGTTCTTTGGGCTAGTTCGTTCCCAAATGTATGCTGCCATGGAATCTGTCAGGAAAGCTAAAAATTTCCTATCAAATACTTAGCGTAATTTTTCTTTCCTGATGGACTCCATGACAGCAAGAATACTCTCCCAGTGTTATTGAATAGGCTAGTTACACAACACTTCCTCTAGCTCTGCCTTTTTTATGGGAGTGGGGCACTATGGTATAGAAGCAAAGATGGAGCTACCCTAGCATATGCTGCCATGGAGCCCTTCAGGAAAGGAAAATGGTTAACTGTGTGTCTAAAATATGTAATGTGTGCTGATTTTACTAAGAGATGTGACTGTTTTATCTCCCTGTTTTCTAGGGAGGAAAAAACAGTCACATCTACAGTATGCTCTATGTACAGAGCCCTGTGTTGTTAGTAAACCAGGGCTCTGTTCTGTCATTCTCTAAGCCGATCAGTGGGTTCTGGCCATAAATCACTGGACAGGACCTGGTACCCAACTTGTGCTGTAGCAAATAACAGCACAGGGGGGGGGGGGGTTAGTGGGCATGCCTACGTCACCTACCCGGAAATCCTAGATCACTTACATGTGCGTGATCCTCACAGCGGAGCCAACCTGCCACAGTATAAGTGTGGTGGGTAGCTTGGAAGTGATTAATATTTCATCGTACAAAGGCATTTTAGACAAATAAAGTTTACTGTATTTAAAGAGTAGGGAAGAGTTACGTCTATCAAATATTTCTTTTTTTAGCTGTCTGTGTCCAGCCGGGGAGAATTCTCTACCTGCCCTAGAGTCACAACAGGACATCTCTTCAAAGTGAACGAAATACCTACAGTAGCTTAGAGAGCTGTCAAAGGAACATGTGTCCGCATTGGTTGATTTTTTCCTTACCTGTTGCTCTGTTGACAGTTCTACAGTATGCTCATCCCAAACATGTTTGAATCCACTAACTGTTGACTGACTCAGTACCGCTGCAAGTCCATTTTCTTAAACAAAACTTTTGGTAAAATAATACTTTCTAAGGTTAGTTTTGAAAGGTTATTTTAGGTTGAGTTTGAGTTCATACCTTCATGTTCTTGATCTTAGCTTCATATTGAAAAAAAAAAAAACAATTAGTAATTAGCGTTTATTGATTGGTTTGCGCAAAATTTATAGCGTTTACAAAAATGGGGTATGTTTTATGGCATTTTTATAAAAATTTTTTTTTTACTAGTAATGGCGGCGATCAGCGTTTTTTTTCAGTACTGAGACATTATGGCGGACACATCGGACAATTTTGACAAATTTTTGGGACCATTGGCATTTTTATAGCGATCAATGCTATAAAAATGCATTGGATTACTAGAAAAACGCCATTGGCAGTGAAGGGGTTAACACTAGGGGCCGGGGAAGGGGTTAAGTATGTTCCTGGGTGTGTTCTAACTGTATGGAGGGGTGGACTCACTAGGGGAAATCACTGATCTTCTGTTCATACATTGTATGAATAGAAGATCAGTGTTTCCCCGCTGACAGGACCAGAGAGCTTTGTGTTTACACACAAAGCTCCCGGTCCCCGCTCTGTAACGAACGAGCGCGCGTGCCCGGCGGTGATCGCGCCCGCTGGGCACGCGCGCGGGACTCGGGACGAGCGGGGACGTATAGCTATGGGCTCTCGCCCAGGAGAGTCACCGTCCCGCCGTAAAATGACGGCGGGCGGTCGGCTAGTGGTGAAAGGTTCCAATCATGTCCCCCTTTCCCCCAGTTAAGGTGACAATTGTCACCAGGACAAATGGAGGCATGAACCTCCCCAGTGGAGATATAGACAACAAGAAAACTTTGCCAAGGTTCTTATACTTCCCTATTAAAAAAAAAAAAATGCCTTTACATATGCAGTTATTCCAATCTTGTAGTAAGAGTGTGTGGAAGGCTTGTTTCCAAAAAAACAAAAACTCCTGCGCTTTGGTGTTTCACTAAACACGGGTGGTGTGATCCACTCTTTGGATTGAGGCAAAGTCTATAATCTTGCAGCGCTCCTCAGAAAAATGGGTATTCATAAAACTAGAAAGAAGAAGAAAAGGAGGGCGCACCGACCTAGTGCGTTACCAATACAAAAGTTTTATTAACAGTTTAAAAGCAATATTTCTACTCACAAACGAGCATAAGAAAAGGCTTTTTAATTAGTCGAACTGCATCCCTTGGTACCTGCAGACAGGACCTGGTGACGAGGGGATCGGATGGTACCCCAAACGGCTGAACAGCTGACACGTTTCAAGGGTATACCCTTTTATTCAGAGCCTAAACGATCAAAACGCATCAGCCGTTTGGTGTACCATCCGATTCCCTCTTCATCAGGTTCTGTCTGTCAATAAACAAATCAATTCCAGATCCTTATCTAAGATTGCATGAGGACATAGAGATGCCATTATTTACATTGTGGAATATTTTTTTCTCAATAAAGGATTTGTCGAAAAAGGTTTTGAGCCTTTTATTTACTATTTTTTTTTTTTGTGAATGGATAGAGGTACTATGTACCCCTTACTCATTCACACTAAGGGTGGTATCTGGGAGCCTATCTATTTCTAGATTATAGTAATCCCTCACCTACAGACACCTACAACCACCGCGGCGGGATTGTGGGAAAGAGGCTCTTGTCACCAACATGGAAACAAGGTGGTTTGTCACCTCCTGCCCCCCTTTCCCAAATGTAGGCCATGTGGGCTGGCATGATGCAGGAGAGGAAGTTTGCATGTTTTTCTTCTTGTTTTCTCCATGAGGTTCCCCCTCAAAATCCATACCAGTCTCAAAGGCTATGATGATTGGGGGGTTGTGATATTGTATAGAGATCTGCTTTTCCAATGAGACTCACTATGTACTGGTGATGGCAAGTTATTTTGATATAGAATAGAACACATTTTCAAGAGTTAAAACTTATATTTTATCATTGAAAAGATCTTACTTTTTTACTTGAAATTTCCTGTAAACCAAGCTGTAAAATCTATTGCTATTGCACCACATTTGCATTTTAATACATTATTAAATCCAATCCCCAACACTAGCCTGACATTCTTTCTGAGCATGTTATCATCTACATGACCTCTACCCCTCCTGCAAGAAGATCTGTGTGTAGCCTATTGTTTACACGTCGTGTTTGCAGATATGCAGATCTCACTTATAGAAATCAGATACAAAAGGTATGCTAGCTGGCTGATTTAATTAGCATGCTCCTTGTGCTACATTGGTTCCATTCGCAATGCTAATGTGTGTATTTTCATTTTTTGAAAACTCTCGGCTAATTACCGTTACTGTGCATGCATCTTAATGAATCTTTGTTATTCATGGTGAAAACGTCTCAGCTGTGACTGTCACCGGTAAAAAGGGGATTTTTGACAGTCAGTCAACAGCGAGCATCCAGATGGATTCCACTAGATGGAGTGCATCTCTTGAGCTGGAGGTTTTGGATGAGTTAATTTCAGATGAAAAATGTTCACATTAGTTTAGATTTCCAAAACAAGAGGAAAAAGTCTGTGCTCAAATTCTAACAGCAAACGTGAATTTAAACATAGGAGGGGCTAGGGTGTGGCTACCAGTGTTGTAAGTAACGGTGTTAAAATAAACGCCGTTACCTAACACAGCCCCTTTTGAGGGTAACGAGTAATCTACCTGATTAGTCTTCCCCTCGTGGTAACGCAGTTCCCATTACTTGGGCGGCGTTACCACAATTACATCTACCTGTGTCAGCTCAGCCGTCGGCCATCCATTATTAAAAAAGTGCGCCTCCTCTTCTGACTGCTCCGTGATAGGCGGAACACTAATTTTCCCAGCAGAGCCTCTGTTTAGTGTTCAGCCTATCACGGATGCCTTCTCATCCTCAGCCTCGGACGAGAGGACATCAGTGATAGGCAGAACACTCAACAGCCTGAGGAGGAGGCGCGGCTTTTGAATAATGGATGGCCGCCGTCTGACATCTCTGCAAACAGGAGAAGGTAGGGAGATTGTTGAGGAATGTTACAGATGGCACAGTCAGTGAGGCATGTTACAGATGGCACAGTCAGTGAGGCATGTTACAGATGGCACAGTCAGTGAGGCATGTTACAGATGGCACAGTCAGTGAGGCATGTTACAGATGGCACAGCGAGGCATGTTACAGATGGCACAGTCAGTGAGGCATGTTACAGATGGCACAGTGAGGCATGTTACTGATGGCACAGTCAGTGAGGCATGTTACCGATGGCACAGTCACTGAGGCATGTTACAGGTGGCACAGTGAGGCATGTTACAGATGACACAGTGAAGCATGTCACAGATGACACAGTGAGGAATGTTACAAGTGACACAGTGAGGCATGTTACAGATGGCACAGTGAGGCATGTTACAGATGGCACAGTGAGGCATGTTACAGATGGCACAGTGAGGCATGTTACAGATGACACAGTGAGGCATGTTACAGATGGCACAGTGAGGCATGTTACAGATGACACAGTGAGGCATGTTACAGATGACACAGTGAGGCATTGCATTGTAGAATATTAAAAAAAAATCACAGTTACTTTGCTGAGTAACTAATTACTTTTTCAATGTAGTAACTGAGTCACTAACGCAATTACTTTTTCGGAGAATTAATTTGTAACTGTAACTAATTACTTTTTTAAAGTAAGATGAGCAACACTGGTGGCCACAAACTATTGTGCATCCTCTAGTAAGTTTGTTGGGACTAGGGTCTGAACCCATGACCTCTGCTGCATAGTAGGTCTTCTTGCTGAGACACTGGACAGCATCCTGTTTGATTCCTTGGATAATCTTACCTTGTACCTTGTTTTTGGCAAACCTTCAGGTCCTTGCTCCTCCCATGAGCTTCTTATTTAAGCCATGTTTTTTTGCACTCTCTGTTTGTCAGATTATTGCCCCTCCTGCTGCCGTCTGTATCTTCACTACTATTGGTTATTGACCTTTGGCTTATTCCCCGACGACACTTCTGCTTTATCCCAACCTGCAGCTACTTGTTACAAGCCATTGTCTTTTTTTTTACTGACTACGCTTCTGCTTAACCAATTCAGCCCTGGAGCATTTGGCTGCCAAATGACTGGGCCACTTTTTGCGATTTGGCACTGCGTTGCTTTAACTGACAATTGTGCTGTGCGATGTTGTACCCAAACAAAATTGACGGCCTTTTTTCCCACAAATAGAGCTTTCTTTTGGTGGTATTTGATCACCTCTGCGATTTAAAAATGTTTGCACTATAAACAAAAGAAGAGGGACAAACAATATCTTTTTACTTTTTGCTATAATAAATATCCAATTAAAAAAAAAAAAAATCCTCAGTTTAGGCCGATATATATGTTTCTACATATTTTTGGTAAAAAAAAAAAAAAAAATCGCAATAAGCATATATTGACTGGACAAAAAAAACCTGTGGGAGGAAAAGCACTTTTTCCAAAATTTCGTAGTGCAGAGATCAAACTCTGCATGACTCCTGGGAATGCTGAGTATCCCAGATATGATGGGAAGATACTACAGCACAGTGCAGGGTCATCTCCTAGCAAGATTGGGGCATCTCAACATTCTCCAGGATCTGATCGGGAGGAGGTTACCTTCACCTAGGTGCCACGGTAGAAGCAGGTGCAAGGTAATTGTATTATTGACCCCCACCTCCTCCCTTTTTAGAGAATGGGGCACCTTCAACAAGAGGACCTTGTCAATGAGGTACAAGATCTACTTTAAAGTACTTATTTTACAAATTGGTAGCAGTTTATTTTTTACATGCCAAGAGGGTCACTTGAAAGTGTATCTAAAGCTGTTTTTGTTTGTTTTGGATACAGTATGTGGGGCTCAAGCACTTATCAGAGCATGCATGGAATTTTGTGCATCGGAATTGTCCACACACGATCGGAATTAACGAGAACGGATTTTGTTGTCGGATAATTTGAGAACCAGTTCTCAAATTTTTGTTGTCGTAAATTCCGACAACACATGTCCAATGGTGTCTACACACGGTCAGAATTTTCGACCAAAAGCTCCCATCGAACATTTGTTGTCAGAAATTCTGAGCTTGTGTATGCGGCATAAGTGTACAGTTTCTAATGACCTTAACCTGAAATTCCTCTTCGGTTGGTTGTGGTCCACTCTATCGTACTAGTCTGATCATAATATACTGTATGTGTAATGGCAGCAGCAGAGAAGACAGAATGGAACAGTTGCTACTGCTGGATCTGAGCCCTGGAAGCAGAGCATGAATTCATGAAAATAACACATGCCATACAACACCACATTTCATCCAACATTCTCGAAAATTGGCCTTTAAACGCTTTTTGATAACCGCACTGGTCATTGTGTGCACACATTCTATTTTCCTTGTCTCCCTGGCTGATATTTCTGTTGTTGCTACAAGTAGTGCGGTCTTGTCTCCAGAGTACGACATTGAGCTGTACGCATTAAATTAATAAACCACCAGGTGCAATTTCTCTATCAATACAGCTTAGTCTAGACTTTCACATTGATGCACGGGAGTTATTATTCAACCCAGTCCGACGATTGCTTTCATAATATGATCGCCTTGCCCGTCTATGATCTTTGCAAGGTAAAAGTATACAGGTTGTCATAGCGATGTTAGGAGAAGACAGGAGAAGACTGACCTTCTTCTAGATCAAACTCTGTACATAATATAATTTTGTTGTTAGCTAGGGTAAAAAAAAAAGATCCATCTCCAACATCTCACAAGCTCTTGCAGTTTTGATTCAGAGGAAGATAAAAGAAAACTCAGGGATGTACAGTGTACCATATAGCATGGATAACTTGCCACAAATTTGTGGCAGTGTTAAATTGAAAGTCTGTGAACTTGCTGCACATTTTCACTGGCACGTTGTACACTTCCAGAGCACTCGAAGCACAAGTTCTAGTTGACACTTTTCCAATTTATAGCAAATGTGCGTGGCAAGTCTCTAGCAAGAGTAAAGTTGCAGTGGTGTGTCTACAGTAATGCCGCGTACACACGGTAGTTTTTTGCGATGAAAAAAAAACGTTGTTTTTTAAAACGTCATTTAAATTGATCGTGTGTGGGCAAAACGTTGTTTTTTGTCTTAAAAGAAAACAACCAAAAAAATATTCCAACATGCTTGAATTTTTTGTGTCGTTTTTCAAAACTTCGTTTTTTGTTTCACAAAAAGTCACCGTGTGTAGCAAAAACGTCATTTAAAACGACGTTTTTCAACCCGCGCATGCCCAGAAGCTAGTTATGAAGCGAGCTTCAATAGAAAAGAAAAGGTGAATGTAACCTCGCTTTTTGTGGAAAAAACGATGGTGTGTATGCAACATCGTCTTTGAAAAGTGACGTTTCAAAAACGTCGTTTTTTACTTCACAGAAAACGTTGTTTTTTTTCATCACAAAAAATGATCGTGTGTATGCGGCATTAGAGCTTTGCAAGTCACAGTGACCCCTGGGGTGGGATGACTATTGCACAACATAACTGAACCAGAACTTGCAGTAGACTTGCAGAATGTTTGCAAAGAAAGTTGACCTGAAGTCATGGAATGCAGACTTGCTGCAATTGTACAACAAACTTGTGAAGCCTGTCAAGTCTAGAAATAGCTTAGCAAGTCTTCAAACTTGCAGCATACTTGCTTTCTATCTGCGATATACCATAATGATTCTAGGGCAGCTGGGCCAGGGAGCCGACCCCAAAAATCAAAATATGGAAATTTTGATTACATTTTGTGTTTCTTCCTTCTGTCCACTTCTGGAAGTTTTCTCCTTCCTACACAGAAGTATTGGCTGTTGTTGCATTTCTATTTTTTTTTCTTTTGGAGTCTGTAGGTGGGGTGCAGCATGGTACAGAGGCAATAATTCACACTGACAGGTACAATAGAAACTTGTATTGAAGTAATGCAGAAACAGTTCACAACAAACCGGAGGAGCAAGCTACCCAACCTGGTGCACTCACTGTTTCCAGCAATGACAAAGTGGTTATCAGTCGGATTTACAGAATCTGTTAAGAGGGGCGGAATGCAGCCTGGCTGTCTCTTGCCCTTAAGGAAGATGTCTTGAAGAGTAGCAACCCTATGCTTTCCCTCCTTGTCAGGAACCTTTCCCTATTACCACTACTATCTCCAACAGGCAGGGAACCTTTCCCCACACTACTCAATTTCATAAAGTGCCCCAAACCCAAGGGCCAGTTACATTGGTGGCCAGCTTTCAATTGATCACTGCCTTAGTGACTCAGGAAACTATAGAGCAGTGATGGCGAACCTTGGCACCCCAGATGTTTTGGAACTACATTTCCCATGATGCTCCACTACACTGCATAGTGCATGAGCATCATGGGAAATGTAGTTCCAAAACATCTGGGGTGCCAAGGTTCGCCATCACTGCTATAGAGGAACCCTATTCCCCATGACTTCCCACCCCTCTGCATTGGTGCTGCGGTTGAGCGCCACCTGCAGTGGAGACAGCGGTATGCACCTGCCAGAAAGCTATTATACAAAGTTCTTTAAAAGCTAAGCAGGAGAGTACACACAAGCAGAATTTCCAAAAGAATAAGTCAGACGGAAGCTTTTCATCGGATATTCCTTCCATGTGTATGCCCCATCGGACTTTTTCCGTCGGAATTAGATAGAGCACATGTTCTCAATTTTTCAGATAAAAAAAAAATTCTACCCGAATTTCCATTCGTCTGGATGCAATTCCCAGGGACTAAAAAACATGCATGCTCAGAATAAAGTCAACGCATGCTCGGAAGCATTGAACTTAATTTTTCTCGGCTCGTCGTAGTGTTGTATGTCACCGCGTTCTTGACGGTCGGAATTTGGTGTGACCGTGTGTATGCCAGAAGGCTTGAGCGGAATTCCGTCGGAAAAACTTTTCCAGGGTGTTCTGCGGCTTTTTGAATTTGCCGCGAACACCCCAAATTGTTCGCTGTTCGAACAGGCAATGTTCAAGTCGAACTCAAAGCTTATCCCTAGTTAGGATGATCTGCCTAGTAACAGCCACTTCTGGGAAGTATTAAAAAAAAATCATTTTTTTTGTAGCCTTTTTGGCTATTTTTTTTTAAGGTGGAACCTCCGCTTTAAAGAGGAGTTCCACCCTAAAAAATAACTTTTGTTTAATCCACTCCCCTCCCCCTTACATGCCACATTTGGCATGTAATTTTTTTTTTTTGGGGGGGGGGTGGGGGCTTCAGTAGGAGTGGGACTTCCTGTCCCACTTCCTGCTTCCGCCGAGGGGCTGGTTAGGCGATTAAGCCTTAATCGCCTACACCAGCCCCTCCCTGTAGGCGATCACATGGGACACATGACAGGTCCCATGCGATCGCCTCTCCAATCAGCGGCGAGCCGCACCGCAGTGGGTGCGAGCCGCATGCGCAGTGGGTGCCCGGCCGTGAAGCCGAAGGCTGTCACGGCTGGGTGCCCACAGTCGGGATGGAGACGCCGGCTGGGGAGGGGGGGAGAGGAGCGGAGCCCCGGTCGGCGCGTCGCTGGAACGCAGGAGCAGGTAAGTGAGTGTTTATTAAAAGCCAGCAGCTACACTTTTTGTAGCTGCTGACTTTTGATAAACACAATTTTTGGCTGGAACACCCCTTTAACTCTAACCCCTTAACCTAACAAACAAATAAACATTGAAAAAATAAATACAAGCTGATGGAAAAGCTGAATAAGCTGAAAAACCTAGCAACAAATAATGTAACAGATGATATTTTTCTCTATTGGCTAATAAAAAAAGTTAAACCACGCAAATTACGCTAGAAAATACACCAAACTCGCACATAAAAACACGCAAAAAAGCACTCAAAGACACTACGCTCAGGTGTAAATGCCACCTCACCTTGTGACTTGATGCACACTGGAAGAGAAGAGACTGATGAAATCCTTTTTCCTGCCTGCAGCATACTAATAACTTACTGTGTATACTTGAATATAATGCCGCGTACACACGATCATTTTTCGGCATGAAAAAAAAAGGTTGTTTTTCAGCATGCCAAAAAAAAAAGAAGTTGCCCACACACCATCGTTTTTGAAAAATTATGAACAAAGTGCCGTGACGTACAACACGTACAGCGGCACTCTAAAGGGGAAGTTCTATTCGCCTTTGGGCTTCTTTTAGATGATTCTTTGTTAGGAAAAGACGATTGACGCTTTTCTGTCTGTTACAGCGTGATGAATGTGCTTACTCTATTATGAATGGTAGTTTTACCAGAACGAGCGCTCCCGTCTCATAACTTGCTTCTGAGCATGCGCGGGTTTAAAACGTCGATCACGATAATTTTTTACAACCCGAAAAACAAATTTTTTTAAAACGACGTGAAAAAATGCAGCATGTTCAAATTTTTTTTTTTGTCGTTTTTTTCAGAACATGAAAAACTACTGTATGTGAATCCCACACACGATCATTTTAAATGACGTTTTTAAAAACATAGTTTTTTTTCATGCCGAAAAATGATCGTGTGTACGCGGCATAAGCCAAGTTTTTCAGCACATGTTTTTGTGCTGAAAATGCCCCCTTGGCTTATACTCAAGTCACCTTTTTGCGCCTAATCTCCCGGACTTTGGGGACCCGGTACCGGCCGGCTATAAGTCCTCTGGACTAGGCACACAACTAGGCACACATATAGCCCCACTCTTCCTCTACAAGTGTGCAAAGTTTTTTGTTCGGTGAGACCTACAGTCGGGAGTACCGTTTTTCAAAATCGGGCACACCTTCCATAGACTCCCATGTTAAACGGTAATTTCTCTGGTAACTTTGGGGACCCAGTACCGGCCGGCTGGACCCCAATCTTGCCACACACGTAACCACAGTTCTCTATAAGTGTGCAAAGTTTGCTGTCTGGGGGACCTACGACCGGGGAGCACTGATTTTTCAAAGCCAGGCACCCCTTCTATATACTCCCATGTTAAATGTAAGTCTAGTCATGAGCACGGTGAGGCATGGGCACGGTGAGGCATGGGCACGGTGAGGCATGGGCACAGTGAGGCATGGACACAGTGAGGCATGGACACAGTGAGGCATGGACACAGTGAGGCATGGAGATGGACACCCTAGGCTTATACTTGAGTCAATAAGTCTTCCCATTTTTTTTTTTTTGTGGTAAAATTAGGTGCCTCGGCTTACATTCGGGTCAGCTTATACTCGCGTATATACAGTATTTTTTTTTTTTCAAATATCAATTTTATTAGTTTTTTGTTTCAACAATGAATACAGAAAATTACATAGCAACCGTGGCCTCACTAGACCCTGTCATACACATGTACGTTCTGCATGGAGATTCACATTCCAACTGTATGATCTAGCATTTAGACTGTCGCCCCAGACCTGCGTAGTGCCCGGGCATTTCCCGTAAGTATACCATAGACAGTTCCGCTCCAGCAGACCAGCCCCTGCCATATCAGCTGGTGGAATCCATCTCTGAACTAGTCAAGGTCGTTTTGCAGCCAAATGGTTGCGTCTCTGACACATATTCGGACTCCATGTCCTCGGTAAGAAAAAAAAAAGACAGTGGTCGAGGAAACCACAGATGGAAAGATAAGCGAGAGAAATATGAAGAAAGAGGAAGAACCAGGAGTAGGTATAGGGAGAACAGAATAGAGACAGAAACCAAACAAAGTAGATTAACAAAAAAAAATAAAAATACTGAAATGGAAGGCTAGAGACATGGGAAGGGGAAAAGAAAGAAGAGTGGGGAGGGGGAGGGGAGGTGTATGTCCGGCACGGGGTTGATAGATATATCGACACCATCGGCCTGTGTCGAGCCAACCTCAAATAGGGATTGTCCTTCTTCTGAGAATATGTATAAGTTCCACAGAATCCAAGCGTTAGAGTGTTTTTCCTGTTTATTCTGAGCTGTAAGCACAAGGTCTTCCAGGTTTTTAATTTCCTCCACTTTACGCAACCACAGCCCAACCGATGGGGGCATGGTTTGTTTCCAGGTAGCCGGTATGCAGGATTTGGCAGCATTTAGTAAATGCCTCACAATGGATTTTTTGTAAGATCGTGTCGGAACTGTGGAAGCGTGAAGTAGAAAGAAAGCTGGGTCTTTCGGGATTGTATGATCAGTGAATTTTTGTATGGTTGTCTCCACCGTTGTCCAGAAGTGAAGCAGTAGTGGGCATGACCAAAAGACATGGAGTAAAGTTCCCTTATCTTTCAGGCAGCGCCAGCATTTATCAGAGGTGGCAGGGAAGAATTTATGAAGGAGCTGGGGTGTATAGTACCACCTGGTTAGGATCTTGTAGTTAGTTTCTTGGATTCTTGTGCAGATAGACGATTTTAGGGAGAATTGAAGAATGTTTTGCGTCTGTATGTCTGTAAAAGTCTGCCCAGGTCTTGTCCCCATGCGTTCAGGAACCCCAGTTCAGGTTGTGTCGGCAGGGTGTTTAGCAGGGAGTATGTCTTCGAGAGTACCTGAGTTAGCACCCCGTCGTCTCTACAGTAGTCTTCAAACGTCGTCAGGTCATGGGAGTAATTTTTTTTACCCTTGGCAAAGTCACTGCTTGGAACTTAAGAATAGCTTTATAATGATAAAGGCGGTGCTTTTTCTGAAATACCATCACTGTGTTTTATGGCATGTCAGAAATGTATTTTTTTAGACTTGTAAACGTCCACTTCGAATTCCAATTTTCGGCAGGAAGTTCTCCAGATTGCTTCCTTTTTGGCAGTAATAAGAATATTGTCTCTTTCCTGGAGGATGTGGTTTTTGTTATGAGCAAACCATGCTATGGGGATGTGCATGTTCTCAAAAGAGCTATTCTGAGAAATATTTTGTATGCTCATCCAAGACTGCCTTCAGATCTTCCTAGTCTAAGAACTAAAAGACAACCGCTCATATTAAACTGATTGATACAACAGCAGTATTGATCCACAATGCTTTCATTCCTCTGGAGACCGAAATGGAAAGAAGTCCACAGCCTCCAGACAGTCAGAATAGCAGGATTATCAGGAGGAACCTTTTTTTATTTTGATGATAAAAATGCCTGTTACGTTTAATAAGTGGAATAACGTGCTTAAGGCTTAACCATACTGTGTGTTTCTGTGCAGAGTGTTCGGACACTTCAGTCTCTTGTCGGAGTGGCAGCTGGTGAAAGTGGATTACAAATCTGTTTTTGGCCGGAGGTGCACTGAAAACGACTTTGAACACTGGCATTTACACAATCAGGTAAGAAACATCAACAGCAAGCTCTTCTCTATTTTTTTTTTCTGCTTCCATACCAGGCCAATTCTGGCATTCCTCTTCTACATGTAAAAATAAAAAAAGAAATTGCTAGAAAATTACTTTTTTTAAGCAGAATAAAAGCAAGAAAAAAAAAAAAAAACTTAATATAGCCAATTTCTTTGTATAATGTGAAAGATGATGTTACACTGAGTAAATAGATACCTAACATGTCACACTTTAAAATTGCGCACACTCATGTAATGGCGCCAAACTACAAACACAGCATACCCTTCTATAGTGTGTATTAGCTACAATCCAAAAGACCTAGGGCCAGATTCAGGTAGATGCGTCGGCACCACTTCATGGGAAACGCCAGCGCAATGTGTTCCGTTGCACGTATAAAAGTGGCCGCAGATGCGCCTTTCCGGCGCAAAAGTATATCCGGTTCCCCCCACCCCAGGGAAGTAACTTTTGCTGTGTGATGGCTGCTCCTGTTCCCCCCAAAGAGAGGAGAAACCTCAATTTTAATGCCCAGGAGCTGTCCGTAGTGATCTCCGCTATTGAGACCTACAACGACTTCCTCCACGGCAGGAAAAGTCGGAAGACCAGCCGGGATAGGAAGCAGGGCATCCTGGAGAGCATTGCTGGCAGGGTCAATGTTTTGGGCTACTCCACCCGGACTGCTGCCGATATCGGCAAGAAAATAAATGACTTGAGGCGCAAAGTCCATGGCAAGGTGGCCACCATCAGGAGGCATGAGAGGGGCACGGGTGGTTGGACCCCCATGTGCGGTCAGCCTGACCACGGAGGAGGAGGTGGTCGCCCGCTGCCTGGAGAGGGAGCAGTTGGAGGGGGTCCCGGGATATGATTCCGTGGAGGAAGGCTCCAGGACAGTTAGTGTTTTTTATCCCCTATTTGTTGTGTTACATGTGGGGGGGGGGGTACATGTGCCAAGTGTGTGGGACCACCCAACATGTGTCTGCTTTGTGTCATCCACAGATGACGGAGCTGGGCCATGAGCCCGACCCCCTGGGTGGTGAACACAATGAGATGGAGGAGAGTGCCCATACCTCACCTGCTGAGGTGGTTGAGGAGGAGCCTGGCTTTACTGATCAGGACTTTGTTTTGTTTTTGGAGGAGTCCTCCCCTTCTGCAGGGCCCTCTGTAATCCCCTCCCCCATCCTAGGAAGCCCCTCAAGGGCGACTCCATCCCCCCGGGGACAACCATCTCCTGGCCCCAGGAAGGCGACGCGGAAGACCAGGGGGGTGTCTGACGTGGTCCATGACCAAATGGCCTGGGACCAGGCCAGGCAGACCCAGCAGATGGTAGAGATTGCTGGTCATCTTGACGGCTAGTTGACCGCCTGGGCTCCGTGTCCCAGCTGACCAACGCAGTGCAGGATGTCAGCTGCAACTGCGCTGCAGTGGTGACCAGTCTGGGGGAGGTGCAGGCTGATGTTCGGCACCTCACTGCAGCCGTCCAGGCCAACACTGCTGCCATCCGGGACCAGGGGAGGCAGAGGCAGCGTGACCAGCGGCATAATGTCACCCGCCAGCTGAGGATGCAGGCCCAGACCAACCACTATCTCACCCGTATTGCCGTGGCCTTGGAGGGCATGCAGCCAACACCTGCCAGGAGTGGCCCACCAGGGATCAGCCACCTCCAGATGCCCCCCCACCCCCACCCACTCCCTCCAGGCAGCTGAGGAGCCAGAGAGGGCCCACAAGAAAGAGCCCCCGTCAGCCCAGATGAGGGCTTTTTTTTTTTTTTTTATGTTTTTGGCTCAGGTTATGAGTATTTTTTATTTTATTTGAACTTTGCTCAGGTTATGAGATTTTTATTTTATTTGAACTTTGCTCAGGTTATGAGATTTTAAGTTTAACTGCACACGGTCAGGAGTGCAGGGGTCAGTGTGAATGGTGTGTGAATGTGAGGGGGTGGCACTCCTGCCAGTAAGGGGTGTCACCCTCGGCCGTTGGGGACAAGTTATCCCCACGGCTGTGTGAATGATGTGTGAATGGTGTATGAATAGACAGCGACATCATTGGGGCCTTAACGCCGGCGTTGCTGCTCCCAAGTCCTGCATGTTGGACTTGGGCTAATCCAATGCAATGTGGATGTGGTGTGTGTGATCTAGGGACCACAGTGGTGTGCATGCGTGCATTATCCGTGTGATCAATGTTTTGGTTTAGTGTCCAAAGATGCCTACGGCGAGGACCCTCCTGACTGCTCTTCCATCAGCTGAATGGGTCTCCTCTGGCAGGGGGGGGCTGTCTGGTTGGGGGGTCAGGTCATCACGTATGTCAATCTGCAGGCCTTTTCTCATGGCAAAGTTGTGCAGAATGCAACATGCACCGATGATCTGACACACAAAGGTAGGGGAATACAATAGGGCCCCCCCAGACTTATCCAGGCAGGGGAAACGGGACTTCAGGAGCCCAAATGTTTGCTCCACCACTGCACGGGTTTTGATGTGTGCTTCATTGTATTTTCTCTCTCCTCTGGTTTGGGGGTTCCGGAAAGGAGTCATTAGATGGGGTCCCAGTGCATATGCAGAGTCACCTGTAAGGGAAAAGACAGGAGGGTGTTAGTCATGCATGTGCCCCTTGTGATGTCAGCATCATGGGGGGGGGCAGTCATGCCTGCCACCCATGTTACTCACCAACCAGCCAGCTGCCCCCATACATGTTCTGTTCGAATTCCATTGGGATGGGGCTCTGATTGTATATGAAGCTGTCATGGCTGGATCCGGGGTGTTTGGCACGGACGTGCCATATGAGGCATTGGGCATCGGCTATCACCTGTATGTTGATGGAATGCCAATGCTTTCGATTGCGGTATATGTGCTCTGTGGCACTGGGGGGCTGGAGTGCCACATGTGTGCAATCAATGGCCCCCACGGTGCGTGGGAATCTGGCAATGCTGTAGAAATCTGTCATTGCGTTCAGCCGCAGGTCCTCAGTGGTGGGTCTGATGAAGTGGTGGGACATGCGTCTGAGGATTGCGGGGACAACCTGGTGCACACATCTGCTCGTGGAGGATTGTGACATCCCAGCCACCACTCCACTTGTACGCTGGAATGATCCACTTGCAAGGAAATGAAGTGTTGCCAGTACCTTCACCAGTGGCTGCACTGCTTGTGAGCGGTGTGTTGGGCTGGTGATGTCATCCTGCAGGGTTGTGGTTAGTTCAAGTATTGCATCAGGGCTGAATCTGAAGAGGTGATACACCTCCTCATCCCCCATGCCAAAGAGGCTCATGCGCGTGCGGTATATCCTCTCACGTGCCCGCCTCCTCCGTTCCCGGGGGACCCATTAGTAGTGCTAGGACCGCGACTGCCCCTGGCATGTTGGCACACAGAGGTGTTGTCCTTGCAAGTGTGGTTGTTCAGCTTGCTAGTTTCGTCGGTAAAGCTGCTGCTGTAGCTGCTCTCCTGCTGACCTGTGGCCGTCAGGAGTAAAGATAAAGCAGCTATTTGTAGAAATAACTTTGCGACAGACGGACGACATACGCGCGGCGCATGTAGCCAGGATCTGGTGCTAATCCGTTCGCGAATCGGGAAATCTCCCTCATTTGCATATTTGCATGGGAAATCAATAGGCGCGACGGATGCAACAAGCGAAAATATGCGCTTACGATACTCTGGCGAGGGAAAGTTAAGCCGATCGGAGAAAGCCCGTTTTCTGTCGCATCTAGTTTGGTGGGTACGGCCGCATAGATACTACGGCGCATCTTGACAGTTACGCGGCGCATATCGATATACTCCAGCGCAAGTCTTGCTGAATCTGGCCCCTAGTCTTTTCTTTCCCCACATATCCTGGGGTGACAGCCATGCTCTCTCCCCTGCACACAGGAGGTGATTAACAGTCTTAGCTGTGCATGTTTTTCTAAGATAGTGTATGGAGGGGGGTCCATTCCCTCCACTCTCTGCCCTCTGCTTTCTGTTGCTGAGAAAAAGCTGTTGATCTGTGTACTTTGATGGCTGTAGCGGAAAAAGGGCTGCAGATAAACTACGTTGCAGGGTTTATTTAATCTCTGTGTGTCACGTGAGGCTTGTCACTTTAGCGGTTATTAGGGATGAGCTTTATGTTTGAGTCGAACATGAGTTTGACTCGAACATTGGCTGCTCGCCGAACTGAAAACAATTTAGGATGTTGGTGGCAAATTAGAGAAGCTGTGAAACACCCTTTAAAAATCTATGGGAGAAATCTAAAGTGCTAATTTTAAAGGTTGATATGCAAGTTATTGTCATATAAAGTGTTTGGGGACCCGGGTCCTGCCCCAGGGGACATGTATCAATGCACAAAAAAAGTTTTAAAATCTGACGTTTTTTTTGGAAGCAGTGATTTTAATAATGCTTAAAGTGAAACAATAAAAGTGAAATATTCTTTTAAATTTTGTCCTAGGGGGTTTCTATAGTATGCTTGTAAAGTAGTGCATGTTTCCCGTGTTTATAACAGTCTCTGCACAAAATGACATTTCTAAAAGAAAAAAAGTAATTTAAAAATACACACGGCTATAATGAATTGTCGGGTCCCGGCAATATAAATAAAAGTCATTGAAAGTCATTGAAAAAAAATGTGTGGGGGGTCCCCCTAAATTCCATTACCAGGCCCTTTCCCGATTCTCCACCGTGTCCTTTCAGTGAGAATGTGGTTCCGGTACATGCTTCAGTTACTCACTGTGGTCCCTGGTAAAGGTTGTTGGTCCCTTCATGGGGACAGTTTCCCTTCTATCTCCGACCATTGACAGGTTCTCCGGCCGGCAGAACCGTCACTTATGGTTGGACTGCAAGCCGCAGCATTAACGCTGCACTGTCCTCTTACTTTTGGATAGGCCCTCACACAGCCTGGGAGCCAAAGGTCCCTGGGATAGGCCCAATCTCTGGCCTAGCAGTCTGGAGCGTACGACACACATCCACCCAGACAGCGGACCAGGTGGCACAGAACACAGATCAACTGATCTCATCCATCTTCAGCAGGCCAAGGGACCCTAGAAAGCTTCTGCCCATTGGCTGAGACACACCATATACCCATAATCTGACCTTGGGCTGCCCTTCGCATATCCTGTACCACCAAGTACCCGGCCACCTAGTGGTAGAAGAGAAAAATTAAACTTAAGGTGAAATAATTAGATCTCTATCAATTGACCAAGATAACTATTGTTGGCAAGTAAATTTGTGAGGAGCTCCCTGACTAAACCCCAAGGGTGCTACATCATTTCCATGTGCCCTTTAGTGTAGATTTAAATGACACCTTTAAGGCCTATAAATGCCACTAATCTCATAGGTAATATGACATCAATCTTGACATTTTGATGGATCGTATAAGTATTGATATATTATTATATTATTATTATAATAACAATTTTTTGTGTTTCTACATTTGATTCTTTGATTTTTTATTATAATCTGTTAAATTATATTGGGGGTGCAGCAGCCATTTCCATATATTCCATATTGTCTACAATACAATACAATCTACAATTACAATGATAAGACGAACAATAGTGCTCACTATGGGCCAGATTCCCGTAGAATTGCCGCTGGCGTAGCGTAAGCCATTTACACTACGCCGCCGCAATTTAACAGAGTAATTGCCTTATTCCCAAAGCACTTGCTCCGTAAGTTGCGTCGGCGTATTGTAAATGGCTCTGCGTATCCCCGCGTAATTCAAAGGGGGCGGCTTGTATTTAAATGAAGCGCGCCCCCGCGTCGATCGAACTGCGCATGCGCCGGCCTCAAAAATAGCGTCGTTTACGTAAATCCCTATTCGCGAACGACTTAGTAAAACGACGTAACCGACGGAAAAAGATGACGCTGACCCGACGCCATACTTAACATGGCAACGACGGAACTTCGTAAGGTTACCCCTCATATAGCAGGGGTAACCTTATGCGTACGGAAACGACGTAAACTACGACGGGGCGGCGTAAAAACGTTCGGGAATCGTCGGATTAGGCTCATTTGCATAGGCAAATGAGAAAACAACGTACAGGCCACCTAGCGGCCGGCGATGTCATTACATCTACGATCCGCCAGTGTAATGGTTTTACACATGTCGGATCTTCACTGTATCTATGCGTAAGTGATTCTAGGAATCACACGCATAGATACCCAGTAAAAAAAAGCCGAAACGCCGGCGTATCTCTTTTTTGAGAATCTGGCCCTATGTTTTTAATATTTTCTCTCATAGTGCTGCTAATAGCAAGGTAAATTCATTGATTATATAATACTTGCATTTACCTTGTCATTAGCAATCTAACCATGAGTGCAAAAATCAATTAAGTAGTGCACACACAAAACATGTTCAGCCCCAATGCATGCACTTCATACCTTAGATCAGCCCCAATGCATGCACTTCATACCTTAGATCAGCCCCAATGCATACACTTCATACTTTAGATCAGCCCCAATGCATGCACTTCATACCTTAGATCAGCCCCAATACATGCACGTCATAATTACAGTCAATGGCAGCCTGTCACACATGCTGGGGGTTGCCAATGCCTGTATTATACTGTTTTTTCCACTGTCTATTGAATGTGGCTGGAATATAATCCATTAATAACTCTCTTAGCAGCTGGTGCTTCTTCCTATTTTCTGCTAGTCCGCTATTTTGAGAAAGAAACAAACTAAGGAAATGTATAGTATATATTATTTCTTGCTTTCTGGAATTGGTGAGCAAAAAGTGCTAAGTAAACATCATTACCCAACCGCTTTTTCATTCTACACTGTCCTGGTTCATATTAATGACATTGCACCGCACTGTTCTGCAAGATGGGTTTCGGATTCTAAGCAGAGCGTACATTGTTCCAATGACTGCCAAATGTGTATGTGAAATTTAAAGTGTAACTACATTAATCAACTGAGAGTGTAAATACAATATAAATATTTTTGTAAGCATTCTTTACTATAACTTGTCTGGTCAAACTTTCCTATTGGCTCCTAAAGCAGGCCACGCATTCATTTTCTTTCATTCCACCACTGAGTTGCTCTTTAACATAAATGTAAAATAATGTTTAGCAAAAATCATAATGTTTCATAATGATTTTCCCAAGAGAGACAGTTTGTTTAGACAATGGCTAGGGCACGACAAAATCCCAGGTGCCAGATCGCCACGGCGACCAGAAGTTTCAACCTGGCGCCTGGGCTACTGCCTGAATGCTCCCCACACCCCGCTGGTGCCCCTCTGCTATGTATCCCAGGCTCCGCTTGTCTCCCGGGCTCGGGACCGACATTGTGGGTGCTGCCGGGTTGTTGACTCGGAAGTGAAGTCACATGTGATGCCATTTCTGGCTCCCCGTTGACAGTTTTCCCAACCATCAAGGCAGAGAAAGAATGTAATGCAATGCGATGTGAATTGCATTTCATTCAGTGGAGCACAGGGGAGACATGCAGGGTATTTTAAAGAGAAACTGTCACAAAACAAAATCATCACATAGTGGACTTTTGTGATGAAAAAAAATATATATATTTTTTTATGCATTAAGGCAAAAAACCTTCTTTGCTGTAGCTCCAGACCCCCCCCCCCCCCAATTTCTTCTTACCTAAGCACGATCCAATCCCAGTGGCTCCAGCCAATCAAATCCAGTGACATTGGGGGCCCCTATAATAATATAGGGTACAGTATTAACATGCTGAATATTTGACATTATGGGTATCTATTTACTCAGTGCAACCTTGGCTTTTATATTTTTTGTGCAGTAATCTTGCCTGACATAAAAAAATTGACAAGCAAACACTGTTGACGCCCTAGAAGTGATGTCATTAAAAAAATCTATATATTTATTTTAAACCTAAAGCTGACAATTTAAATAAGTTATTGTGTCACTTGAGATATAGTGAAAATGATAGTGTAACGGTAATGTAACGGTAATGTAACGGTAATGACAAGCCCCCACTCCGACTTACGTTTCACCGTACTTGGCGTCTTCTTGAAGAAGACTTGGTGTACTACTGAAGATGCCAAGTACGGTGAAATGTATGTTGGATTCGTCATTTCCGGATTCCTTTGTGACCTTTACCTAAGCCCAGTATTGAGAACGAGGCATGGAGTGCACACCGGCGTGAAATGGACAGGCTACATCTGCACATTATGTCGATCTCTAATGCCTGGTATAGGCACAGATATATGCGAGTGCAAAATCTTTATATGCTTGATTTTAAGGATCAATAAACCAAACTACACTATTAAGATCTTCATTGTGTCTCTGGTGGAGTACACTTTTACTTTCCAGCTGTAACCTGAGGGGACCATTGGAGCGGAATGGTGGGAGCTCAGGAACTAATCTGTTTTTTTAAAAGCACTATTTGACCTCCTGTAACACAAAGGGTCTCACACCTTTGGTGAGTTGCCATCTTCTCTCTGAGCACCTGTGGTGAAGCTGTCAGAAAATGCATCCAGAAACTATTTATACTAGTGGGGTTGAGCACAGTCACATTGGACTTTACTTTGCATCTTATGTTGTGTTATACCGTATTTGCATATAGTTTTCGTATATGATTACTCATGTTGAAGCGCCATTACCTTTACACTATAACTTTCACTATAAAAAATTGCAGCTACCAATATTTTATCCTCTAGGGCAGTGGTTCTCAACCTGGGGGTGAAATGATGATTTGCCAGGGGTCACGAATTCTGGGCTGTTCCTTAAGCCCGTACCGCTCTCCCAGCTTTTTTTGCGGCCGCCCATCTGGGCTGTTCCCTTGAGCCCGCAGCCGCCCACTCAGCCTCTTTGCAGGCACCCATTTAGTTCATGGCATGGCTGGGGGCCAGAGACTAGAGTTGAGCTGACTGGTGAGGAATGTGAAGTGGGAAGGGCTGGAGGAGACCCTATCTCCTTATTTAGGCATAGGTGTCAATGCTACGAAACACCACAAAGTCAGAGACACATTGAGTAACACTGCCTGTGATTATAGTTGCCATTAAAAGTCCCCACTACAGTTCTCAGATCAGCAGATGACCTTGATCAAGAGCACCTAAGTTGGTTGATCAAAACTCCCCCCAGTATTGCCACTAATCCCACTCATCTCTAGCCATCTTTCTTGTTCTTTTCTTTGTTCCTCCCCCTCTTTTCATCTCCCTTCCCACATTGAAGAGAGAGGGATGGGTGAAAAAAAACAAGAAATTAGAGATAAAAGGGAAAGAAAGGAGAACAAAGAGAGAGTGGTACATCCTAAAATGTACCATAAGGGGGTTTAATACTGTACAAGTGGAAGGGACGCAGAGAGCGCTAAATGTCCATGGGTTAGGGGTGCAAATTACTTGTCTTGCTTTGGGTACTGACATGAAGGGGTCACAGTTGAGAAAGGTTGAGAACCACTGCTCTAGGGTGTTTTATTTCAGAAAGTATATAATGTTTGGGAGGTTTTATGTAATCTTCAGGCCTAAAATGTTTTTTAAAACGTGTGCAAAAAAATGCAAAAATTGCTCTGGCTGTGAAAGGGTTAAAAGATAAGTTCACCTTCGGAAACAGGGTACGTGTTCCACCTGTAAGATTTGTTAGTTTGTGAGTTAAAAAAAACTGTCTCCTAACTTTTTTTAGCTGGCTCCTAAATTCAAAGCAAATTTGTCACGCGCTGGGCTACATTGTATATATTTTTTCAGCAGTGACAAAAACATTCTTGGTTTCTGCAATACATCATATGCGATATTTACTCAACAGAGATTTTGTCAAAAAAAAAAAATTTTGAATTTATTTTTCTACTTTTGGCACTGGAAAGGTAAATGGCACGATGAAAAGTAGAGGGACCCGAATCTCTATGTCTGTACGAAACTTCTTGTTTATAAAAATAGATGTATCTCCCAGTGCCATTAGCCTTTCAGTGCAGACTCCGTAATAGCAAATCTTCCACCGTAAGCACTTTAGTACTTATCTGATTTCTGAGAAGTCCATTAAAAGACCGTCATGACACATGTGGGCACAAATCTTGTCTATAGAAGAGTGATTGAGTCGGTTGAGGGGCAATTACTTAAGTGTTATAGGCGAAGGTTTAGGATGTAGGAGAATAAACCTTACCACGTGGAAGCATAAAAAGAAATAGAAATAATGGCCAAGGATTGCTAGGCAAGAGCAAGGGTATGATTGAGAAATGGTTATATCTTGGAAGTAATGTCAAACTTTTTTTTTTACTTTTCCTGCTTAATTTATGAATTCCAAGCAGACTTGCAGAAACATAGCATAGTTGTTTTTTCACTCTCGAATAAGTGAAGAGAAAAAAAAAGAAAGATGGATATGACAGAGGAGCCCAACAGAGTTGTAACGCTTATATGGAGGTAGTTGAAGTTAGTAATATGTTGGTGGAAAAAAAGAGCTGATGACTTACATCTAGGTAGGTTGCAGTAAACCATTGGTATAGTCTGCATACCTGAATTTTGTGGAGAATACACTATATTGTTAAAAGTACTGGGACATCTGCCTTTACATGAGAATGGACTTTAATGGCATCTCAGTCTTAGTCTGTAGTGTTCAATATTGAGTTGGCCCACCCTTTGCAGCTATAACAGCTTCAACTCCTCTGGGAAAGCTGTCCACAAGGTTTAGGAGTGTCTATGGGAATGTTTGACCATTCTTCCAGAAGCGCATTTGTGAGGTCAGGCACTGATGTTGGACAAGTAGGTCTAGCCCACAGACTTCTATCTAATTCATCCAAAAGGTGTTCTGTCAGGTTGAGACCAGGACTCTGTGCAAGCCAGTCAAGTTCCTCCACCCAAAACTCACTCATCCATGTCTTTATGGACCTTCCTTTGTGCACTGGTGAGCAGTCATGTTGGAACAGGAAGGGGCCATCCCAAAACTGTTCCCACAAAGCTGGGAGCATGAAATTGTCCAAAATGTCTTGGTATGCTGATGCCTTGAGAGTTACCTTCACTGGAACTAAAAGGCCAAGCCCAACCCCTGAAAAACAACCCCACACCATAATCCCCCCTCCACCAAATGATTTGGACCAGTGCACAAAGCAAGGTCCATAAAGAAGTGGATAAGTGAGTTTGGGGGTGAAGAAACTTTAATGTCCTGCACAGAGTCCTGATCCTCCACTGTTAGAACATCTTTGGCATGAATTAGAGCAGAGACTGCAAGCAAGGCTTTCTCATCCAACATCAGTACCTGACCTCACAAATGTGCTTCTAGAAGAATGGTCAAACATTCCCATAGGCACACTCCTAAATCTTGTGGACAGCCTTCCCAAAAGAGTTGAAGCTGTTTTTGCAGAAAATTGTATGACAACTCAATATTGAACCCTCTTGACTAAAACTGGGATGCTATTAAAGTTCATGCAAAGGCAGGCGTCCCAATTCTTTTGGCAATATAGTGTATATCAGTCTCCATGCAGGCCTTGGTGGCCACACTCAATGCATTAAAGGAACCAAGAATCGTTTTTCTCTGATAGATTGTATATTGCATTGTTGATGAAATTGTCTGGAAAATATCTCAAAAACCCTAGTTGGCTTTGTGTTTTAGAGCCACTCTGCATTATGGTGTCAGAGAGTCAGATTTGATATCTTCAGAAAAAGTTCCTTTATGGTATTAAAACACTATATAGAGCTTTTTCTCGCTAAATTGCCACTTTCTCAGAAAAGTTGTATCATAACACTTTTTCAGGGCTTCCAGTCCCAACAATATGTTCTGGTGCACTTTTTCTTTAGAAGAGCCAGTTTATCCAAGAAACACATTCACAGGGTTTTAATACAATAAAGGAACTTTTCTGAAGATCTGAAATCTCTTGACTGATCGTTTTGACACATTAATTATCGGTGCCTTGGCAACACAAAGTCAACTGGGATTTTTGAAAGCTTCCTGACAATTTGTACATTTTGGATGATCATTGTATGTTAATTAGTGCCATGGAGGGACAAGTTGTTTTATTTTTTTATATGTCTTAGAACTTCTTTGAATTTTTCTACTACTATTGTTGAACATGATGCAATAATATGCACTCTATTGTACCCTATAATATAAAGCTATCGCATTAATGTATTAAAGTGTATTTGTACGTCCCTTCATTAACTAATATCATCTAACCAGAATATGCTAGGCCTAATGCTATAATGTTAACTATGAAGACAGACGCATTTGAGTAAAACAAGTTATACAGTGCCTGCCAACGAGAATGTGTTTTTAGCACGACAGCATCGCACTGATTCTCGGCGACAGGATGCCGACATCTCGCACTCGCTGGAATAGTAAAAGCACATTCCAGCGAGTGCATCATAGAAGCGACGGGGATCCGACGTGGATTCCCGCCAATTCTACACGTGGGCGGCATTTGTTATGAATCCTGAAGGAGACCCCCCTACGCCGAAAAAACGGTGTGGAGTCCCCCCCACAATCCATACTAGACCTTTATCCAAAGCACGCCGCCCGGCCGGTCAGGAAGGGAGTGGGGGCGAGCGAGTGCCCCCCCTCCTGAGCCGTACTGGGCAGCATGCCCTCAACATGGGGGGTCAGGTGCTCTGGGGCAGGGGGGCTCACTGCGCCCCCCCCCACCCCAGAGCACCCTGTCTCCATGTGGTTGAGGACAGGGCCCCTTCCCGACAACCCTGGCCGTTGGTTGTCGGGGTATGCGGGCGGGAGGCTTATCGGAATCTGGGAGTACCCTTTAACAAGGGGGCCCCCAGATACCAGCCCCCCAACCCTAAGTGAATGAGTATGGGGTACATCGTACCCCTACCCATTCACCTGCAAAAAAAGTGCAAACACAAATAAACCACACAGGGTATTAAAATATTTTATTAGTTGGCTGCCGGGGGGGGTGTGTATGGTCGCTTTTATAAAAGCGCCCCCCCCCCCCAGGCGGGCTTATCCTGACATCTTCTGCGGGGGTGGGTGCCGCTGTTCTTCGCCGCCGCCTGGTTCTCTTCCACCGCCGGGAGGGTCGCCTTTATAAAAGAGCACACCCCCCGGCGGGCTTCCTTCAAAATCTTTGGCGGGGGGGTGGGTCTTCTCCCGTACTCCGGGGGTCTTCTTCCGCTCTCCGGGGGTCTTCTCCGCTCTCCGGGGGGTCTTCTCCGCTCTCCGGGGTCTTCTCCCACTCTCCGGTGCCTTATTCTTCTTCAGGACTGGCCGCCGCTAGCTCAATTACTAGCAGCGGCAAGTCCGCTCTTCTGTCACGTCTTCTTCTTCTCTTCTTCTTCTCCAGATGTTGACGCGGCGCTTCCTCCCGCTGTTATCCTGGGCGCGCGGCTCCCAGAGACTTATATAGGCCTATCTTGTGATGTCGCAGTCCCATCATGCTCCGGTAGATACCACGTGGGTAGGTACCACGTGGTACCTACCGGAGCATGATGGGAATGCGACGTCACAAGATAGGCCTATATAAGTCGATGGGAGCCGCGTAGGATTCATAACAAACGCCGCCCACGTGTAGAATTGGCGGGAATCCATGTCGGATCCCCGTCGCTTCTATGACGGCTTTGTCTCCATCGTGGCAAGCCAGCTCAGCGCTGGCTCCCACGATGGGGCTCGCAGGTGGTCAATCTCGCCGAGAAAGTGAGCGAGATTGACACAATATCGCAGTCACCTACTGTATTATTTCCTTTAAAGTAAGAATGTCATATGCTAACAGATATCTATAAAGCCTATAACACCAATAATAATAATGGATACTTTTTCCCTCCTTAAAGCAGTGTCCTTGCTGGCTGAGCTCTCAGATGTAACATAGCTAGTCCTCTGTGAGTCTTGGTAGGCTTCTGCAGGCCGCATGTCTTATGGCGCGTACACACGATCACTTTATGTGATGAAAAAAAACGACGTTTTCTGTGAAGTAAAAAACAACATTTTTGAAACTTCAATTTTCAAAGACGATGTTGCCTACACACCATCGTTTTTTCACAATGCTCTAGCAAAGCGAGGTTACGTTCACCACTCTTTTCCATTGAAGCTCGCTTCATAACTAGCTTCTGGGCATGCGCGGGTTGAAAAACGTTGTTTTAAACAACGTTTTTTGCTACACACTGTGATTTTTTGTGAAACAAAAAACGACAATTTGCAAAAAGACACCAAAAATTGAAGCATGCTTCAATTTTTTTTTTAGTTTTTCACAAGACATAAAACGACGTTTTCCCCCATACAACGTTTTTAAAAAAAAAATTGTTTTTTTCATCACATAAAGTGATCGTGTGTACGCGGCATTAGGCCCAAAATGGCCATCAGAGCAAGGTCTCAGCAAGATAACATAGAGACAACCTCATGGCAGAGGCCCTTGCAGTCAAAGAGGCTGAGCTCTGGGTTACAAACCCTTTTTTACAAAACAGACACTATTCAAACCTCCCCCATTGCCAACCCCTTTGCCTTCTGGTCCAATCCTTGTTCACAGGGCAGTCTCTCTCAAGCTTGCTTGTAGATTATATTTACTGACTGTCCTGACATACTTGGCCTCTGGGGGCGGTATTGCCCATATAATCTTCAATAGTTCGCTGGCCCTTTGATCATTGCAATTATGTTGACAGTTGCACTTCCCTTTTGTCTGCAGAGGGGCTAGTCAAAAGGATCTTGCATACATCGCGCAGTCAGGCTTAACAGATTACATTCCTGAGGGGGGGGCATTGTGTCCTCCAGGACAAGCCTCAGCTCATCTGACCGATGGAAATGAAAACAGAATATGTACAAAACCCAGAAATGATATTCCTTACAACAACTATCATCAAACCTGCTTCAATTTCTTTTTACCGTATTCCTTTTCCTTCTATACCCTTTCTAACCATTCTCATTTCACACAATCATCTCCATTCTCTTCTCCTTCATTCGTTTCTCCGATGTTCTAATTCATTCTTTACCCCACTAATCCCTTAATTTTGAAAATCCCAACCCCTTCATTCCAACTCCTTTACAGAGACGTTTTTCTTTTATTTTCTCATCCATTAATTTCCTTTCCCATCTTTTTTTCTTACTAATTTTCTTTTCTTTCCATCAATACATTTTCCTTCCCTTCCCATTCAATTACTTATTTTCTAAACCATTCCTTTCCCATCTCTACCCCTTGTTTACCTTCTCATCTATTACCTTCTCTTCCAGTCTATAACCATCCGTTAATTTCCCTCTTATCTACAAACATTTGATTTATGATCCCATCTCAATCAATCCATCGCCTTCCAGATCCTTCCTATCCATTCTATTTCCGTTTAATCCTTTCCTATTCATAACTTTCCTTTCCAGTCCCTTTCAATCCATTCCCATCTATTACTTTTCCTTACAATCCCTTCCTAGCTATCACTTTCACTTCCATTTTCATTATTTTGCTTGTGTTGTAATCATTTCCTTTCACATTTTTTTCTTTCAATTTTCTTGATATTCCTTCCCCTTTCCTATTAATTCCCTTCTCTTCCTATCTATTCTCGTTCCTTCCCTTATATTCATCACCTACCTCCTTATTAATGCCTTTCCCTTCCTTCCAATTATTTCTTTACTATTTTATATTTTTTCTTTCTGTCTTTTCATTTCCCTTCTCTTCTCATCAATTTCTTTCCTTCTTATTTATTTTCTTTCTTTCAAACTCCTTTCCTTCCAATCTATTTTTTATTTTTCTTGTTCAAATATTTTATTGAGAAATAAGAAAAGGGTTGCAGTACAGAAGAACAGGTCATAGTACAACAGGTACAAATACACATCAGACTCAACTCAAAATGGACTAAATATGGAAATGGTTTTGTAGAAATAAAAGGTTACATAACAAGTGGTATGGGAGAACAATCCCCTTAAATAGGTGTGTAGAAGTAGTCTGTGCATAGTCAACAAAGAATGGGGGTGGGAGGGGTATATTTGAAAAAGCACCCTTATCTATGTACAGAATGAAACAAAGGTATCCGGTTGGCATTTCCACAAGAGGGGGTACCAAAAGTACTGCGAGACAGTAGGCCCAAGAGTACTGGGAGACTGCAGATAGGTGTGAGGCCAATGGGAGGTCTCCACTGAGCGTGGAGAGGCTGTGGAGGAAAAGATGTGGACTACGAGTAAAGGGAGGATGGAGAACCAGAGAACAAGAATGCGGGGAGCCTGTATGGGGGGGATAAGGAAAAAAGGAGAGGTAGGGTGAGTAGGGGGAAGGGATAAAGAACTTACTTATTCTTTGCCCTTCCTTTTACCATTACATTTTCCTTCCCATCTATTTCCTTCCCTTCTAATTTCTCTGCTTCTTTTCTTGTATCATGTATTTCCTTCCCATTTTTTACTTTTCCTTCCATTCCTATCCACTCACTCTCCATACATTAACTTGCCTTCATTCTTCCTTGTTGTCTCCTATCTGTTCTCTTCATGTTCTCTTTAATTTTCCATTATTTTAAATGTTTGTTCAATCCCTCATTTTCCCTTAATTTTCTTATTTTACATTTGAACAACCCTCCTATCTATCATTCCCCTTTCTTACAACTGCCTTCAGGGCAGTCTTTAAGGCAGGGCAAAAGGGGCAGCTGCCCTGGGCCATGTCATTGTTGTGGGGTCCAAAGCAGCTGCCTCATACTTGCCAACTATCCCAGTTTAAATTCCCTTGTCCTTTGAAGTTTTAGTCCTGTGCTGTATCCTGATATCTCAGTGTAAAGTGCTGCTACTAATGCTGCCCGCTCTGCCCTATTATTGTGTAAAGATGACTCACCTGCAGACCTTGTGTTTACATGCAAATAACCATCATTCATATGTAAATAGCAGCAGCATTCATTTGTAAAAAGAACATTTTTGCCCAGGGTCCAGTCGGCCCTGACTGCCTTCACTTATGATATGTATCATCCATTCCCTTCTTTCTTTCTCTTCCCTTTCTGACATTTCCCTTTACTTCCTCCTCTCGCAAAATTCCCCCCTTCACATTCATTTCCCCTTCTTTTCTTATGTAGATACATAATAAGCCCATAAATGAAGTCATGTAAAATTCCTCCCTAATCAGACAGAAATCCCTATGATGCAGTTTGTAGCAGACTTCCTTTGAAACAGTACTTGCTAAATTTCTCCAGTTGATAGGTACACAGCTTGTAAGAATAAACTGTCTTCCTCTTTATAATGTCTGAAGAAAATCTAAACAAGGAGCGAGCGACTCCATAATTATACTTTAATTAAAGCATGCGTAGGTGGTTTTCCCGAAGGATATTCGCTTAACAGAGTTCTATTGATCACTCCCACTTCCTTTTTCTGCTGGAAGCGATATTCTGCTTATTCTAGACACTGAGAGATTATGATAGTTAAACATTCATTTAACCTTTCATGATAGGTTGAGCAGAAATGTAGATGTTTAACGAAAATAAACTCAGCTCTGGCTATCAGAACAATCCTTCCCAATTTGCAAAAGAGTAGATCCAGAGATAGAACGGCGGATGTTATGAGCAAACCTCAACTTTTCTTGTAAAAAGGCTCTCTTCTTTAAAGGCTTTCTAATGGTCATAGACAGATGCCGAGCAGATGATTGAGAGGTGGGATGGGGCACATGCTACCGCCATAGCTTTTTAAATTGGGAGTGCAGAGCTTGACAAGCGGCAACACTTGTCAAACTTGCCCAATTGAGTTCAATAAGAGGCACTCAGGAACCACGTGCAATGCAATCCTGTAAAGCGGCATTATGGCAATCAGGTCAGAATACATTTAGCTGCTTTTATATTTGGGTTAATATGTCATGTACTCAGACTGAGTGGTGTAGGCTTGTGACAACCCAGTTAGCAAGGATAACTTGCCCCAATTTTTTTTACACTGCAAGGTAAAGGCATAATGTGTTAGTATGCATCTTGCCGTTTTTTTTTTGTGCCTAGAATAGACATGTGCATTCGTTTTCGTTAGAATGCATTTTCGTCCGAAAATCTGTTTTTTTCGTTATCGTATTAACAAACGATAACGAAAGTGCAAGAAACGAAAACCGAAAGATCCGACATAAAAAATGCTTTATTTTCGTTTTCGTTGCGGTAAAAATTCGATATAGAGAGATTCGACATTATAGGGAAAAGATTTGACATCATAGAGAAAAGATTCGACACTATAGAAATAATAGATTCGACATTTCAGAGAATAGATTCCGGTTTATGAGACGTAAAGATTTGACACTCCGTCGAATATTCTTTGATATCCATCATCAACCAAAAAGATTCGACGTTCCGTCTAATTTTTTATTTTTTTTTGCCCATTCGACAGAAACCAAGTATTATTGGATTTTCGGACGAAAGCTATTCCCCAACGAAAAACTAAATAAATCAAAACGATTTTCGGGAGTAACTAAATAAATTTATTTTCCAAACGAAAACGAAAAAACAAAACAAAATATTCCAGTCTGCACATGTACATTACAGTTGTCAATTTGACCCAAATGACCGTTAGAAAAATCAAACCAATCATAAAATTAAACATTTCGAACAAAATTCTAATAGTGTATGGTCAGCTTTATACTGTTGTCTCTCTCTCTTTTTTTATCTCTATGTCTCTCTGCATCACTTCATTCTCTCTCCACATCTTCCTGTCTACCTGTTTTCTATTACTCACTTTTGCACTACTCTTTTTCATTCCCTGTCTCTCTCTGTCATTCTGAAATACAAGTTTTGTGGATACGGTATGTCAAACCCAGATAGCAAGGATAACTTCCACAAATTTGTGACAGTGTTGAATTGTAAGTCTGTTAACTTGCTGCACATTTTCACTGGCAAATTGTACACTCGCAGACTTGGGCGTTTGAAGCATAGGGCAGGGGGGGGGGATCGCTCCTGGAATTGTAAGAAAGTGTTGAAGACAGTTGCCCTGTGTTGCAATGGCCGCCGCGGTCACTGTGGACTTTTTTTATGAGTCTGCTGGCCTGGGGCTGCTCTCTTTTCCGACTTATCACAGATACAGACATCCGTCTCTCCCTCACTCCCTCACCCCCGGCCTGATCATCGGGTTGGCTCTGCCGCACGGGCCTCTGCTTGACATCTCGGCTGTTTTGTGATTAGCTGCCTGCCTGTGTATGTACGTCACTATGCAGATCCAGCTGACGCGGCGCTGGCTCCTCACACAGGTGCATGCAATCAGTCAGTGGCCGAAAATACGCTGCCAGTGCCTGGGCCTATTGCATCACAGGAGGAAATCCTGAAGAACCACAGGTAACACCAGTGCCAGTTAGGAGGAGAATTTATATATATATATATTGCTTGGAAAGTTGGACAGCTGAGCTATTGCTGGAAAAGATATTTGTATGTTATATAATCTTCTTCACTTCGTATGGAAGTTACTCAGTCTCAGGCATACCATGCCCATATAAATATAGCCTAGAGAATGTACATCTTTCTATATTGCAATGTATTGCAATACATCTGTTGTGGCCATATTTTGATCTTGATGAAAACAACCTATAGTGTATTGCAATATAGAAAGATGTACATTCTCTAGGTTATATTTATATGGGCATGGACTGGTATGCCAGGCCTGAATAACTTCCAATACAAAGTGAAGCTAAATTATCTCAAGAGCTATTTCACACTGCCCTCTGGCCGCGTTATCGGTAAAGCGCCACTTTACCATCATTTTAGCCGCGCTATTTGGCCTCTAGCGGGGCGCTTTTAACCCCCCTCTAGCAGTCGAAAAAGGGTTAAATGAGACTGTGTATCGCCGCTGCCGAAGTGCCCCCCGCCTGAAAAAAATTCTGTGGACGCCCATGCTTGCAAAGCACTTGAAGCCCAAGTTCTTGTTGACATTTTTCCAATTTGTAGAAAATGTGTGTGGCAAGTCTCTAGCCAGAACAAAGTTGCAGTGGTGAGTCTACAGTAAGAGCTCTTCAAATCTACATCATGAAAATTCAGTCACAGAGACCCCTGTGGTGGAATGACTATTACACAACAAAACTGAACCAGAACTTGCAGCAGACTTTAAAGAAAGTTGATCTGGAGTCAGGCAATGTGGACTTTCTGCAATTGTGCAACAAACGTGTAAAGCCTGACGAGTCTAGCAATAGCTTAGAAAGTAATTTTCAAACTTTTAGCACAATTGCTTGCTATCTGGGAAAGGTGTGTAATAGGGTTGATATCTCTGGAGGTGTTTGTAACATTGAACATGATTTGGCATTGCTGGAAGATTGGTCTAAGCTGTGAAAACTGCAGTTTAGTGTTTCTAAATGTAAAATAATGCACCTAGGGAAAAATAATCCCTTGATTAGAGTGTACTATTGGGGGTACAGTGTTGGCCAGCACTACGGAAGAAAAAGGTTTAGGGGTACTTATTTGAGATGATTGCAAATGAGCAAACAGTGTGACCAGACAGTGAGAAAAGAGAATTTAATTCTAGAATGCATCGCTAGAGGGGTCACTATCAGGAGGAACAAGGTCTTGATTCTTCTATATAGATCTTTAGCTATCAGTAAAGGGATCACCAGCAGTCTAAGGAGGTTCTGGATTCCTCTATGTAGATCTATAGTTATCACTAGATCACCAGCAGGAGGAAGGAAGTACTGATCCCTCTATATATAGATCTTTAGCGAGACCTCCTATAAAATACTGGTTCCAGAACTGGAGACCTCACTTACAAAAAGATATACAGTACAGACCAAAAGTTTGGACACACCTTCTCATTTAAAGAGTTGTCTTTATTTTCATGACTATAAAAATTGTAGATTCACACTGAAGGCATCAAAATTATGGATTAACACATGTGGAATTATATACATAACAAAATATATGTCATATTCTAGGTTCTTCAAAGTAGCCACCTTTTGCTTTGATTACTGCTTTGCACACTCTTGGCATTCTCTTGAAGAGCTTCAAGAGGTAGTCACCTGAAATGGTCTTCCAACAGTCTTGAAGGAGTTCCCAGAGATGCTTAGCACTTGTTGGCCCTTTTGCCTTCAGTCTGCGGTCCAGCTCACCCAAAACCATCTCGATTGGGTTCAGGTCCGGTGACTGTAGAGGCCAGGTCATCTGGCGCAGCACCCCATCACTCTCCTTCTTGGTCAAATAGCCATTACACAGCCTGGAGGTGTGTTTGGGGTCATTGTCCTGTTGAAAAATAAATGATGGTCCAACTAAACGCAAACGGGATGGAATAGCTAGCCGCTGCAAGATGCTGTGGTAGCCATGCTGGTTCAGTATGCCTTCAATTTTGAATAAATCCCCAACAGTGTCACCAGCAAAGCACCCCGACACCATCACACCTCCTCCTCCATGCTTCACGGTGGGAACCAGGCATGTAGAGTCCATCCGTTCACCTTTTCTGCGTCGCACAAAGACACGTTGGGTTGAACCAAAGATCTCAAATTTGGACTCATCAGACCAAAGCACAGATTTCCCCTGGTCTAATGTCCATTCCTTGTGTTCTTTAGCCCAAACAAGTCTCTTCTGCTTGTTGGCTTTCTTTAGCAGTGGTTTCCTAGCAGATATTCTTCCATGAAGGCCTGATTCACACAGTCTCCTTAACAGTTGTTATAGAGATGTGTCTGCTGCAAAAGGTGACTACTTTGAAAAACCTAGAATATGAAATATATTTTCAGTTGTTTCACACTTTTTTGTTATGTATAATTCCACATGTATTAATTCATAGTTTTGATGCCTCCAGTGTGACTCTACAGTTTTCATAGTCATGAAAATAAAGAAAACTCTTTGAATGAGAAGGTGTGTCAAAACTTTTGGTCTGTACTGTAGATAAGATAGAATGAGTCCAAAGACGAGCAACAAAAAGGGTGAAATGTCGGAGGGACAAAACATATCAGGAGAGATCAGGGGAACTTGAAGTGTCTCTAAACACTGAAGCCTTGTACGCATGACCAGGAGTCCTGGCGGTATAAAGTCCGCCGGGAATCCTGACGAGAAAACCGAGAACCTGCTCGGTAACTTTCCCCTTTGTATGCACAAGAGGTTTTCCCATCGGGAAAACTGCAGGGAGGGCTTTGGCTGGGAATCCTGGCCGCGTGTATGCTCCATTGCAGTGTTTCCCCATAGGAAAACTGCCAGGTTTAGAACTGCGGGGAATCCCAGCGGGAAAATAGAGAGCAGGTTTTTCCTGCCGGGATTCCTGGCAATTTCCCTGTCTGGAAAACTGCGAGGAAGCATACACACGTCCGGTTTTCCCAGCCAAAAGCTCTCTTGGCAGTTTTCATAGCAGGAAAACCGGTCGTGTGTATGGGGCTTCAAGGATTTTCTTTTCTTTTAATGCATTCTCTTGCACTGCCTGTTAACCCTCTCCCTAATACTTACCTGATTGATCCTGCTCTGTGCCCAGCTTTAAGTCTTCTCTCCCCTCTTCCTAGTCTCGCAGGCTTTACTGATAGCAGTAGGAGCCATTGGCTTCTGCTGCTGTCAAACAAACTCTGTGAGGAGGAAGCAGGGGGTGTGGCGGAGCCGTGCAGTGTGTGTTTTTATGGACACATACAGCCTGAGTTGGGAGTGAACCCACATGTGTGCCCCTATAGCAAGAGGCTTGCTATGGAGACACACAGAAGACTTTACATTCATTATAATAAGTACAGGCTTGAGTATAGAAGGTAAAGTTGGGAAATTACTGATACCTTTAAATAAAGGTGTGAATAAGGTTCAAGAGGACAGTGTTTTCAATACGAAGCTAAGATTAAGAACACAGAGACATATCCTCAAACTAGCAGGATGAAAGTTCAAAACTAACATTACAAAGTAATATCTTATTGTAAGGCCTTGTACACATGATGGGATATATCCGCTGTAAACGGTCCCCGGACCGTTTACAGCGCATATTTACGCCGGGATGTTTTGATCCGATGGCTGTACACACCATCGGATCAAATTCCCCGCCGGCGGACAGCGCGGTGACGTGGCCGCCACGTCACCGCACCAGGAAGTAAACACTTCCGCACGCATGCGTCGGATCCATTCACAGGATACGACGCATGTGCGGGCAGATATGTCCGCTGGTTTGCCGTACTAACCAGCGGACATATCTGACGGACAGCTCTCCGGCGGAAAAATTCCAAAGCATGCTTTGAAAATTTTCCGCCGGAGGAATCCGCCAGAACGGTCCGTTTGCCCCTACACACGAGCGGATTTTTCGGCTGAAATGGTCCGTCGGACCATGTTCAGCGGATTTATTCACTCGTGTGTACAAGGCCTAAGAGTAGTCGATGCTTGGAACAGACTTCCAGCAGAGGTTGTGAGCAAGGTCACAGTAATTGGATTAAAACATGCTTGAGTCAAACATAAATCTATACTCGGGTTTAAAAAAAAAATAAGTAAAAATGGGGCAAACTCAGTGTACCCCTTGTTCTTTTTTCTGGTGTCATTATTCTATGTTACTATGAGTAATATTTTCATATTGTGTTTTATAGAGGGACTTCTGTGTGATGGGAGAGAGAAAGAACTATCGAAAAAGAAGACCTGGATCCAAGTGTATGCTGGGGAAAGACTATCTACGGACCATCACAGAACCATGTTTGTGTTCCCATTGGGATTTCGAGTGGTAAGTTGTGTGTTCTGTTCATATATGAATTCTTTGTTACCAAGAACTAACTAACGCTATGATATACACAATATTGTCAAAGGTATTGGGACACCTGCCTTTACAGGCACATCAACGTTAATGGCATCCCAGTCTTAGTCCGTAGGGTTCAATATTGAGTTGGCTCACCCTTTGCAGCTATAACAGCTTCAACTCCTCTGGGAAAGCTGTCCACAAGGCTTAGGAGTGTGTCTATGGGAATGTTTGACCATTCTTCCAGAAACGCATTTGTGAGGTCAGGCACTGATGTTGGACAAGTAGGTCTAGCCCACAGACTTCTATCTAATTAATCCAAAAGGTGTTCTGTCAGGTTGAGACCAGGACTCTGTGCAAGCCAGTCAAGTTCCTCCACCCAAAACTCACTCATCCATGTCTTTATGGGCCTTGCTTTGTGCACTGGTGAGCAGTCATGTTGGAACAGGATTCAACTCTTCTGGGAAAGCTGTCCACAAGGTTTAGGAGTGTGTCTATGGAAATGTTTGACCAGAAGCGCATTTGTGTGGTCAGGCACTGATGTTGGACGTGAAGGCCTGGCTTACAGTCTTCGCTCTAATTCATTCCAAAGGTGTTCTATCAGGTTGAGGTCAGGATTCTATGCAGGCCAGTCAAATTCCTTCACCCCAAACTCACTCATCCATGTATTTATGGACCTTGCCTCGTGCACTGGTGCACAGTCATGTTGGAACAGGAAGGGGCCATCCCCAGGAGCGTACATAGAGAATTTGGCACCCAGGACGGGCAGAAACCCTATATCTGGAACCCCCTTCACTGATCATGCCTGTATGTACGCACTCAGCCACACCTGTACATACTCGGCTCCCCCCCCCCCACCTGTACACACTCAGCGGCCCCCCCCCTCACACCTGTACAGTCACAGTAAGTAGTCCTAGTTCAAGCCAGTGCAGTGTTTTCCAGTGCAGTCAACTAAAGTAGAACATGCTGAACTTTTTCTGTATGGAGCACATCTGGTACATGCCAAAAATCCAACAAAAAATACACTGGAACGCATCAAATGTGACACCCTATGGGAGTGATGGCAAACCCCAGATGTTTTAGAACTACATTCTTCATGATGCTCAGGCACTCTGCAGTGTATTTGAGCATCATGGGAAATGTAGTTCCAAAACATCTGGGGGGCCACGATTCGCCAGCACTGCCCTATAGTATTTCCCTTCACTCCCGCCCTGGCTGCTACATAAAAAAGATTATCTAGGGCCTGGTGAGGGGTGAAAAAGCTGGGCCAGCACAGGCAGTAATTAAACACTCCCAGAAGAGAAGATGCAGTGACATAAAAGGGGGGGGGGACAGCATCAGAGTTTTTTTTAAGTTGGAGACAAGTCTCTTTTAGCCCTGGTTCACACTGGTGCGATTTGACATGCGATTTGACTTGTCAAATTGGCGGCAATCGCCAGCAATAGCCACATTTGCCTCCATTAACGCCACATTTGCGGCGCGGCACCGATTTCAGAAAGTAGTTTCTGTACTACTTTCTGTGATTTCAATTGACATCTGTCCAGAAACCTGCACAGAGGTCTGTAAATTCACAGTTGATATCGGGACTGACATGCTGGAGTGAAATTGTGTGCGTTCAGCTGCATTCCGGCAGCTCAGTGTGAACCTGGGCTTAAAAGGGTTGTAAACCTTCATGTTTTTTCACCTTAATGTATCCTATGCATTAAGGTGAAAAAACATCCACTACTTACCACCCCCCCCCCCAGGCCCCTGTTTACTTACCTGAGCCCTCGAAATCCTGCGTCGAGAACGCTTCTTGGCTCTTCTCGGCCTGCTCTTCATTGAACAGATTGATAGAAGCACAGCCATTGGCTCGCGCTACTGTCAATCAACTCCAATGATGTGGGGGGCGGGGCCCAGTCCTGCAGTCGGAGGCTATGGACACAGGCTACAGGACTCGGGAGTCCGCCCGCAAGGTAACACCCTTGGCAGAGCGCTTCCCAGGGGGGTTACCAGAAGCAGGGAGGAGCCAAGATAGCCACCGAGGGACCCCAGAAGACGTGGATCGGGGCCACTCTGTGCAAAACGAGCTGCATAGTGGAGGTAAGTATAACATGTTTGTTATTTAAAAAAAAAATGAACCCATACAACCCCTTTAAAGGCAAAATAATAGTCTGGATAAAACGTCCACTTCAGGGCCAAAAGTGAAAACAGGATAAAGACTGTACAAGCCATACAGGAAACATTATTGCAATGGGGATGCCTGTGTTCCCCCATGTTGGATACCCATGTTCTGTAGTTATGTAGGGGTTGGAGGATGAAACCACAATGTTTGGTGGTGTGGAAGACTCTGAGACCACAGTGCTGGAATGGAGGGAAGGTAGAAGACACAGCACAGAGTTGGGTGTAATCCATCTACTGTTAAAGGGAAGCTCCATTTGGATTTTTTATGGGACTAACAGAATTTCTTTGGATGGGAACTGAACTAAAATCATTGGTTTAAAGTGTAAGGCATTGTGCCGCAAAATATTGCGCATTTTTTATGACCTCGTAGTTTATTTTAATTGCCAAGATAGTAAGCAACAATAAGAAGCTTCATAGTAGCCTTTTTCATCAGAGGGAATACTGTACAGTAAATATGTGGCGATGTCCTTGCTCAACAGTTCTGTATCTAAATATGTAAATAGTTCTCATACACCTTGTACATATGAATGTATTTATTAGTGTTACCAAGGGAACACTTATAGAAACTGGGAACCAACCATCATATAAAACAGGGGTCAGCTACCTTTTCCACAATAAGTATCATGTTCACAAGCATAAGACAACCGGCATGTCAGGGAAACATATCCCATTATAGCATTTACCACTTCATGTCTTCAGTCTATGTCATTATAGCCATACGGCCAATTGCAAGTTAAATTTGTTAATTAAATAAAATATTTGTATGATTAAAGAGTTTAACTTTTCCTTAACAGTACAACTATGAGTGCATAAATTGATTAATTGGTGTGCACACAAAACTCGATCAGCCCCATTGCATGCATTTCAAATCTCAGATCATCCCCAATGCATGCATTTCAAATCTCAGATCAGACTCAATGCATGACAACTATTAGGCCACGTACACACAATCGAATTTATCTGCTGAAACTAGTCCGCCGACCAGTTTCAGCGGACATATCCGATCGTGTGTACGACCTAGCGAACAGGTTTTTCCAGCGGACACATTTCAAACCATGCTTTGAAATTTGTCAGCTGCAAACCTGTCCGTTGGACATGTCCGCTGGTTAGTACGCCTAACCAGCGGACAGAAATCCCCCGCATGCGCTGAATGGATTAGACGCATGCGTGGAAGTATTTTACTTGCTGGAGTGGTGACGTGGCGGCATCAACGTCACCGCCACATCACCGCGTCCTCAGTCCGAGGGGATTTTCATCCGATGGTGTGTACACGCGATCGGACCAAAATCCGAGGAGACATGTCCGCTGGAAACGGTCTGTCGGACATGTTTGAGCGGACATGTCTCCCCGTGTGTACGCGGCCTTAGTCGTGCCCTCACAAACCTGGCCTTTATGGAAGAGTGGCAAGAAGAAAGCCATTGTTGAAAGAAAGTCATAAGAAGTCCCATTTGCAGTTTGCAAGAAGCCATGTGGGGGGGGGGGGGGACTTCTTGGGACCTGCTATGTGTCTAAAAGTAGGAGCTGGTAACTGTCTAAACCAGGTACCCTTTCCTCTCTCACCCCAAAAAGTGCCAACAATGGCAGTGGAGGGGGGGGGGGCAAACTAGTGAAACTTCCCCTTTTGAGTGAAGTTCCACTTTAAGACCTCATATCAGCCTCAGTCCCAATACAATGGCTGGGAATCCTGGGCCACCTAATAAAAAAGGTGATTATAGCAGTGACATCACTGCTCAAATATAGTCACTGGTCACATATGAACAAAAATGTTACTACTATCCGCCATCTTCTTCCTTGATGAAGCTGATCATAGCTCGGGGAGCTGCCGTTTGGCGAGCAAGGCTGTATTTGTCACGTGCATTGCTCATTTTAAACTTGGCATGTGGTAGGCATCGTGATTAAGAATGGTTTTATAAAAAAAAAAAAAATGGGGAATTAATTTTTTTTTAACCGTTTCAATGCTGGGCACTTTCACCCACTTCCTGCCCAGGCCAGTTTTCATCTTTCATAGCTGCCGCACTTTCAATGACAATTGTGCGGTCGTGTAACTACAGTGCAGAAAATAAGTACCTGCTATTTTGCAAGTTCTCCTACTTGGAAATCATGGAGGGGTCTGAAATTGTCATCGTAGGTGCATGTCCACTGTGAGAGACATAATCCAAAAAAAAATAATCCAGAAATCACAATTTATGATTTTTTAACTATTTATTTGTATGATACAGCTGCAAAGAAGTATTTGAACACCTGTCTATCAGCTAGAATTCTGACCCTCAAAGACCTGTTAGTCTGCCTTTAAAATGTCCACCTCCACTCCATTTATTATCCTAAATTAGATGCACCTGTTTGCACCTGTTTGAGGTCATTAGCTGCATAAAATGTCCACCCCATACAATCAGTAAGAATCCAACTACTAACATGGCCAAGACCAAAGAGCTGTCCAAAGACACTAGAGACAAAATTGTACACCTCCACAAGGCTGGAAAGGGCTACGGGGAAATTGCCAAGCAGCTTGGTGAAAAAAGGTCCACTGTTGGAGCAATCATTAGAAAATGGAAGAAGCTAAACATGACTGTCAATCTCCCTCGGACTGGGGCTCCATGCAAAATCTCACCTCGTGGGGTCTCAATGATCCTAAGAAAGGTGAGAAATCTGCCCAGGACTACACGGGAGGAGCTGGTCAATGACCTGAAAAGAGCTGGGGTCACCGTTTCCAAGGTTACTGTTGGTAATACACTAAGACGTCATGGTTTGAATGAATGAATGAATGAATGAATGAAAACTTGTATAGCGCGGCACATGCGAACTGAATCGCCTCTGGGCGCTTGTTTGTTCCTGTCTCCTTTGATATCAAAAGAGAAAAGTCTTGACCTTTTTCCTAAATGCTAGGTGGTTCTCCTCCAACCGAATGGTGGTTGGTAAAGCGTTCCATAGTCTGGGACCTTGGATCGCGAATCTTCTTTCTCCTTTGGACTTGAAGTTGGCTTTCGGAACCTGGAGCAGGTTCTGATTCGTGGATCGCAAAACGCGATTGGGATTATGCGCTTTTATTATTTCGCATAAATAAAGGGGGGCATTCCCATAGACACATCTATGCGTAAGACAGAGAGCTTTAAAAGCAATTCTGTCTTTAACTGGCAGCCAATGAAGGGCTCTCAGAGAAGGTGAGATGGATTCCCACGGTTTTTTCCCAGTCACAAGTCTGGCGGCCGTATTCTGAACGACTTGCAGACGAGCGATTTGGTACTTGGGGAGGCCGAGGTAAAGGGCATTTGCATAATCCAGCCTGGAGTTTACAATTGCTCCCACCACGACCGCTAAATCTTCTTTAGGGATGAACGGAGTGAGTCTGCGTAGTAGGCGCAGTAGATGGTGAGATCCGCTGACTACTGACCCTATTTGAGCGTCCATTGTCATAAAGGAGTCAAAAATGACCCCTAGGCTTTTGACTTTGGCGCTAGGGGTGATGATTCTGCCCAAAATAGGCGGGGGGGTCCACGCTGTTGAAAGTTGATTCCTGCGCTTGGCGTGAAACAGAAGAAGTTCTGTTTTTGCTCCATTGAGTTTAAGGTAACTCTTTGTCATCCAGTCCTCTATCAAAGAGAGACATGTCTCTAGATTGAGGTGGTGATCCTGTCTGTTGCAGATACGGAAATACAGTTGTGTATCATCTGCATATGAGTGGTAGAGCAGTTTTTGGCTGCTGATAATCTCAAAAAGAGGACGAAGATATATGTTAAACAGCACTGGTGACAGAGGCGATCCTTGAGGGACTCCGCATGTTACTGTGCGTTTTTCCGACGTAAAAGGTCCTAACTTCACTGTTTGCGATCGGTTTTCCAAAAAAGAGGAGAACCAAGATAAATCGCTTTCTGCGACTCTGGCTACTTCAGCAAGCCGAGTCAGTAACAGTTTGTGGTCTACAGTGTCGAAAGCTGCACTTAGGTCCAACAGAACCAGGAGACAAGATTCTCCTTCGTCTGTGGCCTTGAGAACATCGTCCCATACTTTCAGCAATGCTGTTTCCGTCCCATGTCCGGGACGGAAGCCTGATTGCAATGGGTCAAGTAGCTTGTAGGTATCTAGATGCAGTTGCAGCTGTTGTACCACTACTTTCTCCATTATCTTAGAGAGTACGTTGAGGCTTGTTATGGGACGGCGGTGGAGTGGGTCCTTGGGGTCCAGGGAGGGTTTCTTCAGGATGGGTTGGATTATACCCTCTTTCAACTGTGAGGGCACTATGCCCTCCAAGAAAGACTGGTTGATAAGCTGCGTGATGGGAGGAGCCAGGATGTAGGCGCATTCCTACAGCAGTTTTGTGGGGATAATGTCATTTGGCGCTGTGCCATTGCGCAGAGTACAAATGACATTCTTGGTGGTCTCGATGGAGATGGGTTCCAGGGTGAACTTACCTGATATCGGAGAATTTCTATGGGTGCTGTGTGAGAGGCTGCGGGGGGGGCTGGGGGGGAGAATTGTTTTGCTGAATGCTTTCGCGGATTACCTCGATTTTATTAATGAAGTAATCCGATAGTTCATTGCAAAATTCTTGTGTGTCTGAACTGGGGGCTTCAATGCATCCTGGCTTCATGGTCTGGGTGACCATCTTGAAGAGTTCGCGGGGGCGGTTTAGGGCACCGTTGATAGCCTCCGAAAAATAATTTTTCTTGGCTTGGAAAATTCCTTTGTGGTATTTTCTTGTAGTCGCCTTGTAGATGGATAGGTTTAGCTCTGAAGAACATCTTTTCCAGGCAGATTCTGCCCTTCTGCGTTCTTGCTTCAGTAACGACAGCTGGTTATTAAACCAGCTGCGGTTGTTTTTCCGGATGCGGGTTCTTCGTTTTGGCGCTACCAAGTCGGCTGACTGTAGCATAGCCGAGTTTATGGCTTCCAATGTTTCAACGGCCGTTTGATGCGGCTGAGTTGTTTCTATCTTTTTCCTTAAAGTCGTTTTGAAGAGTTCCGAGTGGAGCTTCTTCTGACATCTAGTCCAGTGTGTTGTCACTGGACTTGATGTTTTTGTTGTAGGGGGGATGGTGGTAATACTGAATATAATTGCATGGTGGTCTGTCCATGGCAATTTTTCATTTTCCCAAATCTTTATTTCCAGAGCTTGTCTGAAAATAAGATCAAGTGTGTGACCTGAAGCATGTGTGGGCCCACATACTAGTTGCTGCAATCCTAATCCTTCCAGGTGGTCAATACAGGCGTCGGCAATGGGGTCTTGTGAGGAGTTTGCCCAGAGATTGAAATCCCCTAGCAGCAAAAGTTGTTTGCTGTTGAGGGTATAAGTGGAGAAGAAATCCGTCCATGATGATAGCAGCTGCGATTTTGGGCCGGGCGGCCTATAGCAGAGCAGAATGTGGACGGTCTCCTTTGAATTTGCTTGAAGTTGTAGAGTAAGGGTTTCCATGAATGGAAGAGGGTTTTGGCGGACTGGTTTGGTGATCGTAAGATGAGTCTTATAGATCACCGCCAGGCCGCCTCCTCTTTGCCCTATTCTGTTTTCTGTAATAATACAATAGTTTTCTGGCACCAGTTCTCCTAGAATGGTGTTACAGTCGGCTGTGAGCCAGCTCTCTGTAATAAAAAGACAATCTAGATCCCTTTGTTGAATGAAGTCGCGGATTTCTAGTCGGTGTTTTACTGCCGATCTAGTATTGATCAGAGCACATGATATGTGCTTGAGCTGGGGTAAATGACTGAAATGTCTGACCGTCGATCTATGATCGATTCTCAATAGTCGCTCATTTCTTAGGGCTTTTTTGGTGATGGCTGGCAGTATTGCGGCGCATTGCCTCAAACTCCAAATGGTTTCGGCAGAATATTGCCTATCATGCATGGCACGGAAAGTTCCCCTGCTTAAACCAGCACATGTCAAGGCCTGTCTTAAGTTTGCCAATGACCATTTGGATGATCCAGAGGAGTCATGGGAGAAAGTCATGTGGTCAGATGAGACCAAAATAGAACTTTTTGGTCATAATTCCACTAACTGTGTTTGGAGGAAGAAGAATGATGAGTACCATCCCAAGAACACCATCCCTACTGTGAAGCATGGGGGTGGTAGCATCATGCTTTGGGGGTGTTTTTCTGCACATGGGACAGGGCGACTGCACTGTATTAAGGAAAGAATGACCGGGGCCATGTATTGCGAGATTTTGGGCAACAACCTCCTTCCCTCAGTTAGAGCTTTGAAGATGGGTCGAGGAACCAGGATAACCAAGGAGTGGCTCTGTAAGAAGCATATCAAGGTTCTGGCGTGGCCTAGCCAGTCTCCAGACCTAAACCCAATAGAGAATCTTTGGAGGGAGCTCAAACTCTGTGTTTCTCAGCGCCAGCCCAGAAACCTGACTGATCTAGAGAAGATCTGTGTGGAGAAGTGGGCCAAAATCCCTCCTCCAGTGTGTGCAAACCTGGTGAAAAACTACAAGAAACGTTTGACCTCTGTAATTGCAAACAAAGGCTACTGTACCAAATATTAACATTGATTTTCTCAGGTGTTCAAATACTTATTTGCAGCTGTATCATACAAATAAATAGTTAAAAAAATCATACATTGTGATTTCTGGAATTTTTTATTTTTTTTGATTATATCTCTCACAGTGGACATCTACGATAACAATTTCAGACCCCTCCATGATTTCCAAGTGGGAGAACTTGCAAAATAGCAGGGTGTTCAAATAATTATTTTCTGCACTGTATGTACTCATATGCAATTTTCATAGTGCTTTCTTTTGGTGGTATGTAATCGCCAAAAAGCTTTTTATTTTTTGCTAAAAAAGCAAAAAAAAAAGGCTGAAAAATTTAAAAAAATAAAGTTTTCCATAGTTTCTGATAGAAAATTCTGTAAATAAGTAATTTTTTTCTTTCACTGATGTGCGCTGATGAGACTGCACTGAGAGGCACTAATGGGCACTGATGATGTAGTAATGATGAGGAGGCACTAATAAGGCAGCACTGAAGGGGACTTAAGAGGTGGTAATGATGAGGGGGCACTGATGAGGCAGCACTGAAGGGGACTGATGAGGTGGTAAAGATGAGGAGGTAATAATATGCAACACTGATGGGCACTGATAGGCGACACTTATGAGCACTCATAGGTGGCACAGATAGACAGCGAGTAAGTGAGTGAGTGAAAAACGTATATAGCACAGCACATACAAACTTAATCGCCTCTGGATGCTGATGGGCACAGATTTTCGGCACTGACTGGCATCACTGATGGTCATTGGTTGGCTGCACTTATAGGCACTGATGAGGTGGCACGATGGGCACTGATGAGGCAGCACTGAAGGGCACAGATGAGTTAGTAATAATGAGCAGGCACTAATATGCAGCGCTGTTGGGCACAGATAGGTGGCACTAATGGGCACTGATTGGCAGCACTGACTGGCATCACTGATGGTCACTGATTGGCATCACTAATGGCCACTGACTGGCATCACTGGTGGGCACTGCTTGGACTGCACTGATGATCAGGTCTCCCCTGTGAGGAAATGTGGCCGATTAACTCTCCTCACCTCACACACTGTCAACGCGAAAAGAGGAATGCCGATAACATGTGATTGGACATAGCTTTACCAAGATCGGGAATGTGCCACGTCCCAGGGGCGCGCAAGCATGGTGAGAGCAGGGGCGACATCATATGACATCATACAAGATCAACGGAACCACCCCGCAGCCGTCATTTCCCTATACGGTGGTATAACGTTTTAAAGGTTTGAGTGTCTTTATTTATAGTGTAGGTTGCAATTTTTCTTTTTTGTTATGAGAGGGTATGGCTACTATGTAGCCCTTATTTATCCACATGGGGGATTGGTTTCTGAGGACTCTAGAGAGGAATATTGAGGCAGGGTGGTGTGATCTTTTTAGTTACAGCACCCTGCCAACCCCTCCCACCAGTCCTGATCTGCCTGCATTTGAATATAGAAGTGAAGGAACCCAGTGATGATGTCACTGGATCTAACATAAAAAAACAGTGATGAAACCAGTGATGATGTCACTGGATCTAACAGAAGGTATGTAATAAAAACAATTAAGACATTTAGCATGTTGATAAAGGTGAAAGGTGTGAATTTTGGAAAGCAAAATATCATCTTTATTGTCAAGTATTATAGAGAGGATTTTGAAGCTACAACAGACCAAAGACGAGTGTGAGATGAGTGAATTCAGCTCTTTTTCTTACATTTAATAAAATTAGACTCAATGCTTGCTTAGCCTCATCATAAAACGTGCCTATGGGCGACGCAGTAATTAAGAAAATGTTCACTAACTGTACAAAGACTCGCATTAATATTTCACAAAATTAAAAACACCATTTCTATCTCCCCCTTAAGGATGATCTCATGTACATTAATGCTTTTTAAATGTGTATTTAACCGAAAACACTTCTGGAATCTCAACTCTAATGCCTTTGTTTTAAAGTAGACGTAAGTCCAAAGACTAAAATCTATCTCTAGTCAACAGATTTTGTTTTTAGTTTCCGACAGAATTGAATTTAGGTGAGGACAGAATTGAAGAATGGGAAGAGGAAATTGAGAGTATTGATATTCCAAAAATATAAATTCCACAATTTGTGGATTTTGTTGAACTTGCACCATGTTGGTGAAATGCATTGGAGTCAATCAGGAAGGTGAAATTAACCACAAATCATATACATGTACTTCATTTGATATGAATGAAAACTCCAGTGCTAAAACCATCACTTGGCCGCAAATTGACGGTTTTTAAAAAAATATATATATTTTTTATAAATTATTGTGCAGTATTATATTCGACTTTTTAATTATTATGAATTAAAATAAATAAACTTTTTTTTTTAAAACACCTCAATCCCCCCATGCTCATGCACAAAGCCAAATGCTCACGTTAGTCTTGCACGAATACGTAAACAGCGATCACAACATTCATGTGGGGTATTTCCATGGACGTCAGAATGAGAGCAATAATTCTAGCACCAGACCTTCTCTGTTAATCTAAACTGGTAAACTTTAAAGGCTTTTAATGCATCGCCTATGGCAGGGCTCAAAATTTCAAGTCCTGAGCTACTAGCCAGGCCTCAAGAGTTACTCGCCACCAGTTGCCCCACCTAATTTATACACTGCCCTGCGCCTAATTGCACCTGTAAACACGCCCTTGTAGATTATCTCATGGAATGACACTGTTAAATGTTTTATGCAGAATCAAGTTACACAATTAAATACCAACAACATGGTACAGGACACTGGGGGCAGACCAGAGGGACAGGGCACTGGGGGCAGACCAGAGGGACAGGGCACTGGGGGCAGACCAGAGGGACAGGGCACTGGGGGCAGACCAGAGGGACAGGGACAGGGTACTGGGGGCAGATCAGAGGGACAGGGCACTAGAACTGTGTCTCTTCCCCATTCTCTTGCTTTCTCCTTTTCAACTCCAATCCATCCATCCATCCTCTCTCTCTCTCTCTCTCTCTCTCTCTCTCTCTCTCCCCCTCTCCCTCTCTTATTCATCTCATCATCAGGAGACTGTGTATGCGGCTCCACGCTTGCATGTCCCTACATTTCCCTTTTATTCAGGCTGCCAGTGAGGAGAGGAGCTGCAGCACAGCAGGAAGGAGTACAATCCAGCGCTGAGATTCACACAACTGCACAGCCATTGACAACATAGCACAGTGCACACTGACACCATAGCACAGCACACATTGAGACCAGTCTGTTTGCAGTTCTCAGGCTGAACTGTTGGACACTTACATAGAGCACAAGGAGAAGAAAACTGCACAAACTGGAAGGCTGCCGCTCTCATGTCAGGGCAATTTTCAGTGAGAACTGCACCGGAGTGGTAATTTTCGCAATCCTCCACCTCACTCATTACTTCCTGCTCCCTGCTCTCCAGCTACATTGGTCGGGGGGGGGGGCAGGCTCAGAGAGGTCATACTGTTAGGTCCCATGGTTTAATGAGAATTGTAAGGAGAGATTCTGTGTACTGCTCTGCCTGTGCGCGGCTCACCAGACTACTTTTCCCGAGCATGCACCTTTCCTCTTTCAATCTCATCGGGTCTCTAAGTGTAGGCACAGATTGGAGGGAGATTGGTCATGCATCCCTGTCATCACTCGCCCCCAGCTTAAATCCACTCACCAAATGCTAGTAGGCGAGTGGAAATTTTGAGGGCTGGCCTATGGCATTTGTTGCCATTCCATGAGTGTTTGCAATTTTAAAACATGACATGTTAGGCCCTGTACACACGATCAGACCGGTCCGATGAGAATGGTCCGACGGACCGTTTTCATCGGATCACCGTTGAAGGTGCCTGATGGTCTGATATGCGTACACACCATCAGTCCAAAATCCGATCAGACCAGAACGCGGTGACGTAGAACACAACGACGTGCTGAAAAAACGAAGTTTAATGCTTCCAAGCAAGCGTCGACTTGATTCTGAGCATGCGCAGGTTTTTGGTCCGATGCTTTTGTGTACTAACCATCGTTTTGATCCGACGGTCAGGTGTCCGTCGGACAGATTTTAAAGCAAGTTTTAAAACTTTGGTCCGATAGACAACGGTCCGATGGGCCGTACACACGATCAATTTGGTCCGATGAAACTGGTCTTAAGGCCAAATTCATCGGACCGGTCTGATCGTGTGTATGCGGCCTTTAGGGGTCTATTTACTCAACGTAACACCATCTTTTATATTTTACATTTTTTTTATTATATTGTGTTTGTGTGTATTAATATTCATTAAAGTGTATTTTTTTATTTTTATTTGTGATTTAAAGATCACTGCACAAATGCTGTGTGAAATAAAACCCACAAGTTTATTCACTAGGACCCCTGCTAAATAAATATATATATATATATATATATATATATATATATATATATAGTTGGGGGTTCTAAGTTAAAAAAAAGGCCTGGGCTTTACGTGGTTAAGGGTTTTTTGGTGGTTTTAAGGGTGCAATGTGCTTTACATGGCTCCTAAAGGGGTGTCAGGGCTTCCTTTAACTATCCCTAGAATGTGGATATAACAGGTAAGAGAAAAAGGGGGATGTGCATCTGGTGGGAAGAGAGGAGAACATGGATGTGGTGGGGACTGGGAAAATGTGGATGTGGTGGAGGAAGATAGAATGTGGATGTGGTGGGGGGGCATGAGATAGGAGAATGTGGATATGGTGGGGAAGAGAAAAAGGAGGGATGTGAATCTGGTGGGAAGAGAGGAGAATGTGTATGTGGTGGGAACAGGTAAAATGTGGATATGGTAAGGACGGGGAAAATGTGGATGTGGTAGGCACAGGGAAAATGTGGATATGGTAAGGACGGGGAAAATGTGGATGTGGTAGGCACAGGGAAAATGTGGATATGGTAAGGACGGAGAAAATGTGGATGTGGTAGGCACAGGGAAAATGTGGATATGGTCGGGACGGGGAGAATGTGTATGTGGTGGGGACGGGGAGAATGTGTATGTGGTGGGGACGGGGAGAATGTGTATGTGGTGGGGACGGGGAGAATGTGTATGTGGTGGGGACGGGGAGAATGTTCATTTGGTGGGGACAAGGAAAATGTGGATGTGGTGGGGACGGGGAAATGTGGATGTGGTGGAGGCATAGAATGTGGATGTGGTGGTGGTGTGGGGAGGGGGGATAGGAGAAGTGAAGAGGGAAGAGAAGTAGGAGGGATGTGAATCTGGTGGGAAGAGAGGAGAATGTGTATGTGGTGGGGACGGGGAAAATGTGGATGTGGTGGGGACAGGGAAAATGTGGATGTGGTGGGGACGGGGAAAATGTGGATGTGGGGGGGGACAGGGAAAATGTGGATGTGGTGGAGGAGTAGAATGTGAATGTGGTGGGGAAGGAGGTGGATTTGGCAATGAAGTGATGGCTATGGATGAGGTGTGATGATGTGGAGGGAGAAAGGGAAGCAGAAGGATGCAATTGGGGAGGGAAGAATATTGTTATAGTGGGGAGTGGAGAATATGCAGGTGGTAGTGGAGTGGATATAGTTTGGAAGAGGGATGTAAATGTGGTGGGAAGGGAGGAGGATGTGAATGTGGTGGGAGGGGCGTTGTCTCGGTGTAGTGGAGAGGGAGGTAGAAGGTGGATGTGGTGTAGTGGGTGGGGATGTAAATATGGTGGAAATAGGAGAGAATGTGAATGTGGTGGGGTAGGGGAGAAGATGTGGTGAAAAGGGAGGTGGTTATGATGGGAGAAAGGGGTAAATGGAAAGGTTATAATGGAAAGGGGAGAATGTTGCTGTGATGTTTGACAAAGGTGAACGTGATGACGAAGGGGGGAACATGGCTGTAGTGGGGGAGGGAGGAGAATGTGGATTTGGTGGAAGAAGTGGGGGGGGGGGGTGACTGGGATTGACAGGGTGGCAAATGTGGATGTGGTAGAGAGGGGGAAATAAGAATGTGGCAGGTCAGGGGGAGAATCTGGCTGTGGTAGAGGAGAGAACTTGGCAGTCGGTAAGGAGGAGATGTGATGACATCACAGGCCTCTTGTGCACATTTTTAAATGAGGTATAGGACACTTGACAGCTGTGAAATGTTTAATATTTTTGAGAAAGCATGAATTTTTTGCTTATTTTGTCTTTCAGTGATTACGGCTACGAGAGGCAAGGGAAGAACCAGTGCACGCCGGCGTTTTGGTTTAACCCAACTTCCATCACCAAAGACTGCAGCCAGGGTCAGAGCTTTCTGAGGAGCAGCGGGTAAGGCCATAGTCATAGCAGGAAATGATATTACTCTTCACGTGAGTTAGGAAACCTCAAGAGAGAAAAATACAAACTGACATTCTGCAACCTTCTAGGTGACCCATCGAGACCCTGACAATCAAACCAAAAGAAACACAATTTTGGCCGTTCTATGCTGCATGTCTTCAGAGTAAATGTTTTTTATTTCAGTGAGAACCAAAGCGAAATGACAAATGATAAGAAAACAAACACTCTAGATTTCCCCTGGAGGGATGTTTTCTGTTTTTGAACCAAATTAAAATGACAAGTAGCAGGGTGGATAGCACTTAAGTTGTATACTTAATATAACTGATATGGTGGATATTATCGTGGATATATCATTGCTGTCAAGAGAAGTAGATATCTTTGTCTAAATAGATTGTCTTTAACCGCTTAAGTACCGCCGGCAGATTTCCGTCAACAGAATGGCATGGCTGGGCAAATGGGCGTATATATACGTCCTCTTTAATTTGCCGGCCGTGTGGTCGCAAGGCCTGTAGCCATGTCCGCCCATGGGACCCGCGGACTCGATGTCCGCCGGTGTCCCGCGATCAGGTCACAGAGCTGAAGAAGGGGGAGATGTTAGTGGAATAACATCTCCCCTTTCTTCCTAGTGACATGTCACTGATCGTCTATTCCCTGTCATCAGGAACAGCGATCAGTGAAGTGTCAAGGAAAAGCCATGTCCCCTAAGGCGGCGTACACACGATCGGACATATCCGATGAAAACGGTCCGCGGACCATTTCCATCGGATATGTCCGATCGGGAGTTTGATCCGATGGCGTGTACACACCATCGGATCAAATACCCCGCCGCCGGACGGCGCGGTGACGTAGTGGTGACGTGGCGGTGACGTTGACGCCGCCGCGTCACCGCCACGTCACCGCACCAGGAAGTAAAACACTTCCGCGCATGCGCCGAATCCATTCGGCAGCGGCGCGGCGGCGGTGGGGGCCGACATGTCTGCTGGTAAGTGTACTAACCAGCAGACATGTCGGGCGGACAGATTCCCACCGGATAGATTTCAAAGCTTGCTTTGAAATCTGTCGGGTGGAGAAATCTGTCCGCTAGCCCATACACACGAGCGGAGATGTCTGCTGAAACGGTCCATCGGACCGTTTTCAGCGGACATATCCCCTCGTGTGTACGCGGCCTTACAGTTAGAAGCACTCCCTAGGTCACACTTAACCCCTTCAGCGCCCCCTACAGGTTAATCCCTTCACTGCCAGTGTAATTTTTACAGTAATCAGTGCATTTTTATAGCAATGATTGCTGTAAAAATGACAATGGTCCCAAAATGGTGTCAAAAGTGTCCGATGTGTCTGCCATAAAGTCACAGTCACGTTAAAAGTTGCAGATTGCCACCATTACTAGAAATATATTTTTTTATAAAAATGCCATAAAACTATCCCCTATTTTGTAGACGCTATAACTTTTGCGCAAACCAATCAATAAACACTTACTGCGATTTTTTAATATTTTTTTACAAAAAATATGTCGAATAATACATATCGGCCTAAACTGAGGAAAATAGTTTTTTTTATATATATATATATATATATATTTTTGGGGGATATTTATTATAGCAAAAAGTTAAAAATATTGAATTCTTTCTCAAAATTTTCGCTTATTTTTGTTTCTATCACAAAAAATAAAAACCGCAGAGGTGATCAAATACCACCAAAAGAAAGCTCTATCTGTGGGGAAAAAAAGGACGTAATTTTGTTTGGAAACCACGTTCCACTGTAGGTTAAACGGACTCAGTTCAATTGCAAAAAGTGGCCTGGTCTTTGGCCAGCCTAATGGTCCGGGGCTTAAGTGGTTAATATCCTTAAAAGTTTACTCCACTGTAACATGAGGGGGCAGCAGAGAGCATGGTGAGGTGAAGAGCACAGGGGGCAGCAGAGAGCATGGGGGAGGTGAAGAGCACAGGGAGGGACGTGGAGAGCACAGGGAGGGCAGCGGAGAGCATGGGGGGAGGTGGAGAGCACAGGATGGCTGATGGAGAGCATGGGGGAGGTTGAGAGCACATGGAGGGCAGCGGAGAACATGGGGGGAGGAGGAGAGCACAGGGAGGGTGGCAGAGAGCATGGGAGGCAGTGGAGAGCATGGGGGATGTGGAGAGCACAGGGGGGTAATGGAGAGCGTGGGGGATATGAACAGCACAGGGGGGTGAGCGCAGAGCACGGGGGGTGGCGGAGAGCACAGGGGGTGGCAGAGAGCATGGTGGAGTTGGAGAGCACTGGGGGGGGTGGCAGAGATCATAAGGAGGCAAAGAGTATGGGTGGTGTGTAGAGCCCAGGGGGGGCAGCAGAAATAAGCAGGATAAGAGGAGCGGTAGGGGCAGATGCATATATAATCATTCTCTCCATCTTTCTTCTGCAGTCTCCTGCTTTTCCTCTACCTCTCGCAGGCATTTCGATACTGCATGAGGAAGATGGAGAGAATGATTGTTCTATATGCAGCCGCCCACCACCGCTCCTCCTATCCAGGTTACAGGGGGGTGAGCGCAGAGCACAGGGTGCACTCACGTTTTCTGTTATGCTGTGTTCTGACAATATGGGTCCCCTGTCGGATTTTGCCTGGGCTGGACTGGCTTCAAGTTGTCAGCAGCAGGTGTCTGGTCTGGCTCCTCTCCCTTCACAGTCACGCCCACTGGCACCGATGGCTGACTTATACAGGCGGCCGCAGAGAGGCCAAAGGCTTCTCTTCTAGCTCCTCCCCTCTATGTTTACGTCCCCCCAGCGCCGATGGGCTGAGTTTAATTGGCAGCCGGGCGCCCGGGGAGGCTGCATGAGTGGTGCAGGCTCAAAGAGCCTTGTGCCCTACAAGGACTTGCAGCCTGGCGGCCCCGGACCACCGGGCAAGTGCCCGGTTTGCCCTATGGCCATTCCGGGCCTGGTCTGGTGTCTGGGATAATCCAACAACAGGATCTCTCTGCTATCATTTTCAACTCTGTTCCTGTCCAACTGGGAGTTTTAGGTGCCACCATCTACCTTGGTGTCTTGGTGGCATCTTCTCCTGGGAGCCCTTCATCATATGCATAGTGGGTGTGCAGACCCAGAAACTCATTGCAGGGATAGTGGGAGACCCTCATAATGGGCACATAAAGTGTGTAGACCCAGGAACTCAATGCAGGGATGGTGGGAGCTCCTCACAATGGGCACAACAGGTGTGCAGACCCTGAAATTCAGCGTAGTGATTGTGGGAACCCTCATAATGAGCACAGTGGGTATGCAGACCCAGCAACTAATTTCAGGGATGGTAGGAGTCCTTCATAATGGGCACAGCAAGTGTACAGACCAAGGAACTCAGTTCAGGGATTGTGGGAGCCTCTCATAAGGGGCAGAGCAGGTGAATAGACCTGGAATTTCAGTGTGCGAATGGTTGGATCCCCTCATAATAAGCACAGCAGGTAGGCAGACCCAGGAACTCAGCAAAGGGAAAAGCAGATGTGCCCAGAAACTCACAGGTATCTCACCAATAGAGTTCCCAAGAGATAGAATAAACTGTGTGGTTTGCCTTCTCTATTTGTAAATGTAACCACTGAAGTGATGGGAAAATCCAAAAATTTGGATTCATAGAGAAATTTTCCAATGAGGTCACCAGTTCCAGGGGCGGAGTTTGGAAAAAATGTAAATCATTACATAGTTAGGCTGGAAAAAGGACACAGGTTTAAGTTTAACCAATAGAAAAAAAATACCAAATAAATAACTTGAAAATCTGCATATACAGTGCCTTGAAAAAGTATTCATATCCTTTGAAATTTTCCACATTTTGTCATGTTGCAACCAAAAACGTAAATATATTTTATTGGCATTTTATGTGATAGACCGACACAAAGTGGAACATAATTGTGAAGTGGAAGTAAAATGATACTGTAAATGGTTTTCAAATTTTTACAAATAAATGTGAAAAGTGTGGCGTGCATTTGTGCTTAGCCCCTAGAGTGATTTCTTTGAAGAACCACTTTTCACTGCAATTACAGCTGCAAGTCTTTTTGGAGATGTCTCTACCAGCTTTGCACATCTAGAGAGTTAGGCGGCGTACACACGACCGAGGTTCTCGCTGGAAACCAGCGAGAACCTCGCTGGAATGTGCATTCCAGCGAGGACCTCGGCCGTGTGTACGGTCTCGGCTAGCTTCCCGTCGGGAAGCCCGTCGAGCAGAAATAGAGAGCACGCTCTCTATTTCCTCGACGGCCCGCCTGGATGAATGGCTGGTTGCCATTCCCGACGGGCGGGTCGCCGATTTCGACGGCCGGCAGAGAGCCTCGACGGGCGGAACGATGTGTTCTGCCCGTCGAGGTTCTCTGCCGTGTGTACACGGCCTGACAGTTTTTGGCCATTCTTCGTTGCAAAATAGCTCAAGCTTTGTCAGATTCAATGGAGAGCGTCTGTGAGCAGCAATTTTCGGGTCTTGCCACAGATTTTATAGCTATTTGCTTTTAGGCCAAACATTTGGGCCTCGTCTGACCAGAGCACCTTCATCCACATGTGTGTCCTCCACATGGCTTCATGTAAACTGCAAACAGGATTTCTTATGGCTACCTTTAAACAATAGCTTTCTTCTTGCCACTCTTCCATAAATTCCAGATTTGTGAAGTGCACGACTATTAGTTGTCCTGTGGACAGATTCTCCCACCTGAGAGTTACCATGGGCCTCTTGGCGACTTCTCTGTAGGTTTGCAGGCGTGCATTTGTATTCTGCCCCCTTTTAATCTTATACTCTGAATTGAACTCCGTTGCAACAAATTTGCCAGAAGTCACCTAAATAGTAAATAGAGTCCACCTGTGCGTAATTTAATCTCAGTATAAAAACAGCTGTTCTGAAAAGCCCTCAGAGGTTTGTTAGAGAACCTTAGTGAACAAACAGCATCATGAAGGCCAAGGAACAGACCAGACAGGTCAGGGGTAGGGGTGTGGAGAAGTTTAAAGCAGGGTTAGGCTATAAAAAAATATCCCAAGCTTTAAACATCTCACAAAGCATTGTTCAATCCATTACCCGAAAATGGAAAGAGTATGGCGCAACTGCCAACCTACCAAGACATGGCCGTCCACCTAAACTGACAGGCTGGGCAAGGAGAAGCAGCCAAGAGGTCCATGGTAACTCTGGAGGAGCTGCAGAGATCCACAGCTCAGGTAGGAGAATCTGTACAAAGGACAACTATTATGCCGCGTACACACGACGTAAAAATGCAATTTTTTAAATTGGTCATTAAAAACGATTGTGTGTAGGCTCCAGAGCATTTTTCTTGACGTGAAAAATGGGCGTTAAAAATTTAGAACATTTTTTTCATCGTTTTTCACGTCGTGAAAAACGGTCATGTGTAGGCTTTAACGACGGGGGAAAAGCATGCTCAGAAGCAAGTTATGAGATGGGAGCGCTCGTTCTGGTAAAACTAGCATTTGTAATGGATATCGCACATCATCACGCTGTAACAGACTGAAAAGCGCGAATTGTCTCTCACAAAACTTTTACTAACACAAAATCAGCCCAAAGGGCGCCATCCGAATGGAACTTCCCCTTTATAGTGCCGTCGTACGTGTTGTACGTCACCGCGCTTTGCTCGAGCATTTTTTTTCACAATTGTGTGTAGGCAAGGCAGGCTTGACAAGAATCACGTAGAGAAAAAATTAGTTTTTTCCCATGACATGAAAAATGGTACGCGCAATCTACAAATCTGGTCTTTATGGAAGTATGGCACGAAGAAAGCCGTTGTTGAAAGAAAGCCATAAGAAATTCCATTTGCATTTTTCGAAGCTTGGTTGGGGGGACACAACAAACATGTGGAAGAAGGTGATCTGGTCACAATAGTTTTTGGCTTAAAAACAAAACGTTATGTGTGGTGGAAAACTAACACTGCACATCACGATGAACACACCATCCTGAAACATGGTGGTGGCAGCATCATGTTGTGGGGATGCTTTTTTTTCCGGCAGGGAAAGGGAAGCTGGTCAGAATTGATGGGAAGTTGGATGGAGCCAAATAGAGGGAATCTTAGAAAAAACCTGTTAAAGTCTGCAAATGACTTGAGACTGGGGCGGAGGTTCACCTTGCAGGAGAACAACAACCCTAAACATACAGCCAAAGCTACAATGGAATGGTTATTATCAAAGCATATTCATGTATTAGAATGGCCCATTCAAAGTCCAGACCTAAATCCAATTGAGAATCTGTGGCAAGACTTGAAAATTGCTGTGCAGACACTTTCCATCCAATCTGACAGATCTTGAGATATTTTGTAAAAAAAGAATGGGCCCTTTCTAGATGTGCAAAGCTGGTAGAGACATCCCCAAAAGACTTGCAGCTGTAATTGCAGGGAAAGGAGGTTCTACAAAGTATTGACTCAGAGGGGCTGAATATAAATGCACACCACACTTTTCAGATATTTATCTATAAAAACAATTGCAAACCATTTATCATTTTCCTTCCACTTCACAATTATGTGCCACTTTGTGTTGGTCTAACACATTAAATCCCAATAAAATACATTTACATTTTAAGTTGTAACATGAAAAAGTGTGGAAAATTTTAAGGGGTATGAATACTTTTTCAAGGCACTGTACAGAGTCCTACACCCACAGTTGATCCAGAGGAAGGCAAAAAACATTAAAAGCATGGTCCATTTTGCTCCAACTGGGGAAAATATCCTTCCTGATCTCCTAAAGAAAATATTCCCTGGATCAACAATCTTTGGTGTTAATACTTATAAATGATAATAGTTATTGTATATTCTGTGCATGTAGGGATGCATCCAGCTTTTTTAAGCAATCAACTGAGCTGTCACTTTCTGTTGTGTCTCCAGAACAGTAAATGTAGGAACATCTGCCCAATGGGACACAGATGGCAAATCTACCTGTCAAGGTTTTTAACTATGCCCTACTCTATCAAAAAATTTTTTTTTTCAACTTGTGGCTTTAGATTTACTTTACCAATCAACTCAAGTGTGTTTTTCCATCAACCTTGGTTGGGAGCCACCGTCTCCTACAACAGTCTGTGATTTTGTATTGTAGGTATCGGAGAATTGTGTCCAACAACTGCACAGATGGGTTGCGGGAACAGTACAGAGCCAAGCCTCAGCAGTGCTCAGGCAAAGCCCCACAAGGTCTCCAGCTCACTACAAGTGATGGGATGCTTGGGGTTCACCAAGGCCAGAACGTGACTTTCCTAGTCCACTTGGAGGAGGTAAGCTCAAAAATAAAGCTTGTTTCATGTTGTGCCGGAAACATGGCAAGTCACTGTATTCAGATAATTGCAAGCACTGATGTCGCGGTTGCTTTTGTATGCTGGCTGGGGTATCATTTTATGACTCAAATGATATGTTAATGGTGATCCCATTCTTTGTTTAAACTTAAAAACCTAAGAGCCCATTCACACAGAAACTTTGGTTCCGACTTCAAGTTGCCCCAGGTCGCCCCTAGTCGCCTGAAGTCGCGCTACATGAGAAAATCAATGTAAGTGAATGGAGCCGTTTTAATGTACACTACTGCAGTCGCTCCGACTTCAAAAAAGGTTCCTGTACTACTTCAATCCGACTTGTAGGCAACTTGTAGGCAACTTGTACCCATTGATTTCAATGGAAGTCACCTCAGAAGTCAGATCTTTGTCTTAACTGAAGCAACAATACAGGAAGATGACATACATTTCTCAGGCAAACTCCTCCCTCCCTTTCCCTCCCACAGAGCTGATTGTTGTTTGATTGGCCACTGGAAAGCCTCCTGTCTTGGAGGCGACTTGAAGTTGCCATGTAAGTTGCCTGATGATTCATACTCAAGTCGTGTCCAAGTTGCCTCCCAAAGTCCTTCAGTTTATATCAGCTAAATACATTGGAGGCCTAAAAATTGTTTGAAGATGTATGCAAGCCAGCAGGTTGATGAAGCCTGCCTTTTAGTTACACAAAGCCACAGGTTTTTTTGTGCACCATTTCAACCTTCCAACCAACAGCGTCCTAACAACCAGTGATGTCATCAATGGGACTTTCTTTGATGTCATCACCTGCACAGGATCCTTGTTTGTCCCTCCTTTGTCCCCCTCTGTCAATACTGGGGTCACATTAGCTAAGTGATGAAAAGAGACTGAGGCAGATGTGAAAAACTGGAATACTAGTCGGGACTGGTGTGGAAAAGTGTATTTGCTTTGGAAGAACAAATCACTTCTGATGTTGGGTGTCATATGTGTATCGATGCTGCCGCATTATGTAAAACTATTGGAATTATTTTTAACATTTTAGAATGTGGTGCCCTGAGATTTTCCATAATTTCAAAGGGTGCATTCAACTAAAAAAAAAGGTTTAGAAACACTGATCTAGTATATAGATATCACTCCTTGGCCAGGCAAAATTTAACATGACAGTCTCTAAGCAGGCTATTTTTTACCTGCCAGTCTCTCTCTAGCTAGGATATGTGACGAGACCCTTGCTCACTCGCTTCCGCTCTCCCGACACTCCTCTGCTACTATTGGATCAGATTGCAACGTCTGATGGTTCAGTCATCCAAGGTTCCGGGATCCGAACTACAGCTATGTGCCGTTCGAGATCCATTAGAGCAAACACCAGGCAGGCTGTATGTAAGTTCAAACAGGACTCTTTTAATGGAAGTACACAACACACTTTTATACAGAATTCGGAACATCCCGCCCCCAACAACCGCTTTTCTATTGGTCAATTGTAAAGTCCATGCAGTCCCCCTTTCAGGTCCTCTTCCATGCAAATGAGGACTTCAAAATGACTCAGCAGAGATTTGTCGGATAGTTTGAATAGAAAGGCTGCTATGTGTATTGAGACAGAAGTCCCAGAGGGCAATCAATGTACACAACAGATAGACACAGAACAATGAAGCCGTCTGAGGAGGGAGTTAGCCTTAAGACAGAGCAGAAGACCCCCTACTGTGTAACAGATTTCAAGTAGAAACACTTTAGCATTCTAAGGTCCATGACAGGATATATTTCACATGACTGTTCCTCTCTAGCCAGGCTATCTTGTATATGGATGTCTCTCTTTTAGCCGGGCTATCTGGTATATGGATTTCTATCTTTTAGCCAGGCTATCTGGTATCTGTATGCCTCTCTTTGGCCAGGCAGAATTTCACATAACAGTCTCTCTTTAACCAGGTTATTTTTCACATGAGAATCTCTCTATAGCCAGGCAAGCTTTCACATAGCAGTTTCTCTTTAGCCAGGCATTTGTTCACATTAGAAAATTCTTGATTTTTCTTTGATTCAAATTCGGCAGCCGAGTAACTAAACATCAAATTGTTAAATAACAATTAGATGTTTAGTTACTCGGCTATATAAATATACACATTGATATTGTTTGTATTAATGATACGTCTAATCAAAATATGCGAAGTGTTCTAATTAATTAAAGTAGTATCTTACGTTTAACATTTTACTATGTACAATACTGTGGAGAAGTTTTAGCCAGCTGAGAAAAAATAATGTCAAGTACAAATGCTTTGAAATATTTTTATTTTAGAGGTTTCTTTTGCTCAATTCCACACTTGCAAAGTGAACGAGCAAAATAAAAAATCATCATCAAATGATTACGACTCTTTAAATCACCTTTGGCAATATTTTGAAACAGTACACTAATGACTAATGATTTTCTATCTAGCCTTGGCTGCTATTAATTTTTGTTGGCGCAGTTTTTTCTTTTACTTATATTGTTCGTGTTTATACCACCTAATTGCAGCCTTCTGGTTCATCATTTCCTATTTAGTTTTTTGTCTGGTTAGCACAGTTTTTCTTGTACTATATTTACACTAATGACACACACAGTCTTTGATTTCAACAATAGGTTTACAGTTCAAATTCGAATGGAATTCGATGTAAAATTAGGGTCAAATTTCAATTAGATATTCGTAAATTCAGCCAAATTTTGTAAAATGTATTTGTACTGTAATTCGGGGATTAGGATATATCCAAGTCTCCGAATAACGAAAAAATGTGTCTGAATTCTTATTCAGGACGAAACTAACCACAGATGTCTACTTCACATGATCTCTCTCTAACCAGGCTGATGTCATGTACACACGATCGGATATCTGATGGAATCTAATCCGATGGATTTTTTCATCGGATATCCGATAAGGCTGACTTTCATCAGTCTTGCCTACACACCATCAGTCAAAAATCCAATCCTGTCCAACGCGGTGACGTAAAACACTACAACGTGCTGAGAAAAATGAAGTTTAATGCTTCCGAGCATGCGTCGACTTGATTCTGAGCATGCATGGATTTTTGACCGATGGATTTCCCCACAGAGGATCGTTTTTTTTTTCTATAGTTTTTTTAACCATAAGAAATTTTTAAAACAGGTTCTATTTTTTTTCACCGATGGATAAAAAAACGATGGGGCCAACACACGATCGGTTTGTCCGATGAAAACGGTCCATCGTTCGTTTTCATCAGATGAACCGATCGTGTGTACAGGGCTTTACTTTCACATTCCAGTCACCATCTAGCCAGGTTGTTTTAGAACAGTCATTTTGCAGTCAAGACAATCTCCCTCTGATCGATCTGTTGTTGAGGTTGAATGCCTCAGGGATTTGGTCCCACAAGTTTGCAAAAGGAGTAGTCCAAAAAGTTGGACAATCCAGGTAAACTGCCACCTTCTTTATATATTCCCTTACTAGCGATAACATACACATTCCAAATAATATCTGCCTTTATTTGTATAGAGAAATACTTAAATAGATTTACCTGTTTATTTAAACAAGCTGGGGGTTACAGAAGAGGTGACATTTCTACATTTCATTACAAGAATATTTTCTTTTCAGGCATTTGTCACGGTCAGCAGTCGTGCTGTTTCTCTCTTATTTATTTTTTCAGTTATTCAAATAATCTGTAAGAACACAATAAGAAATTGAGGTGAAAGCCAGAGTGTAGAAATCAAACAAACATAATTATGAGAAATACCAAATGCAGAAGATACAGTATGCAGCCTTGTTGTACAACACATTATGCACTTCTTGGATATGGATAGGGCTACATTCTCATTTTGTTGAAGGGGCCATTACCTGCAGATATTTATCTAGTTTGTATTATTTGCTGGCTCATTAAAACATTCATCACATTTAATTGATTGGCAATATAAGTTAAAGCCCAGTAGTTGATGCTATGATGGGACCTTGGAGGGTCGAAATTTGAGAACTGCCATTGTAGATTTGTTTCAAAGTTGCAGGATCCAGTACTGCCGCTTCATCTTTGTTTACTCACTAGTGAGCTACTGATTGGGAAACAGGCACGCAATCGGGGCAATCAAAGCTCTTCTCTAGGTCAGTGGTCTTGAAACTGAAGCCCGATGTAGCCCTTTTATCTTAGTTTTTCTCCAACCAATACAAGGCACCAGGGATGGACTGGCCATTGGGACTACAGGGAGTTTCCCGGTGAGCCGATGGCTCAGTGGGTCGGCTTCAGTGACAGCAGACTGCCTTTCCCTCTGCCTCTCCCTTCCCACTTCGCTCACCTCCTCTCCCTCTCTGCAGCGCTCACCTGGGGGGAACAGAGAAGCATTGGGAGGACCAGAGGAGCAGGGGGGATGACAGAGGAGCATGGGGGAGGGGACAGACAGCTGAATCAACAGCTATGGCCTGGGAGTTTCTCACTTCTGCCTAATCTTGTTCCATAAGAGGGAGCACCAAACTAATTATTTGCCCCGGGTGAAATAATGTCTAGCTTCCCCACTGGTACTGCCTATTAGAGTTCCAGTACCAGCCGTTCTACTCTAATAAAGTAGAACGGCTAGTGGCTAGTGAAGGGGGAGAGGGGGTGCGGGTGGCGTGGGAGTTGTCTGGCTGCCATGGGAGAGACCTGTCAAAGTGGGCCAGTCTGGATGAAGTCCAGGGCCAAATTTTTGTCCCAGTCCAGCCCTGCAAAGCACTATTTCTTCCACTGACACCAACAAAGGGACGTGGTTTCTTTCACTGATACCAACAATAGGCACTGCCAATGAACCCAACTTTGGGGGCACTATTCCTCCCAACAGCAGGGCACTATAGTTCCCACTGACACTAACAAAGGGACATGATTCCTTCCACCGACACCAACAAAGGGACATGATTCCTTCCACCGACACCAACAAAGGGACAGGATTCCTTCCACTGACACCAACAAAGGGACATGAATCCTTTCACTGATACCAGCAAAGAGACATGATTCCTTCCACTAACACCAACAAAGGGACATGATTCCTTCCACTAACACCAACAAAGGGACATGATTCCTTCCACTGACACCAACAAAGGGACAAGATTCCTTTCACCAACACCAACAAAGGGACATGATTCCTTCCACCAACACCAACAAAGGGACATGATTCCTTCCACCAACACCAACAAAGGGACAAGATTCCTTCCACCGACATCAACAAAGGGACATGATTCCTTCCACTGACACCAACAAAGGGACAAGATTCCTTCCACTGACACCAACAAAGGTTTATTCATATTAGGCCTTTCTGATCTGGTATGGATTTTTAGGGGAACCCCTATCGCCAAACTTAAAACAAAAAAATAGCGTGGGGTCCCCTTCAAAGTCCATAGCAGACCCTTATGAGAACATGCAGCCAGCAGGTCAGAAAACCATACCAGGCCATAGGCCCTCAACATGGGGGTTCTTTTGGGCAGGGAGGCCTCTTCCTCTACAACCCTGGCTGGTGGTTGTGGGGGTCTGCTGGTGGTGACTTATCAGAATTTTCCAAGGGGGCTCCCAGATCCTGTTCCCCATGTGAAAATGAGTATGAGGTGCCCCTCTACTACCTCACATGATACCACGGTGCCCAGGGCAGCTATCCTTTCTGCCCACCCCTTGTGTCAGCCCTGACTTCTCCATTCCCTGGGGAACACAACACATTAATAAAAATATAAGTGAGACTTTTTCTTGAAGCTCAAGGACTAATATATTTGACCAGTTTCAGCTGTGTCAAGATATACCATTGATCTCCAGTCTAATAACTTCACCAGATCCTTATTTTATAATGGTATGCAGTTACCAGGGATATCCTTTCATGAGCTGCAGGTACAGTTCAGGTCAGATGTACACATTTTGATGGAATTCCTAGGACAGAATCTATATTTTTCACGGTATACTTACTAGAGGAGATGATAGAAAGTGCTGAAAAAGTGCGGCACGGAAGGACACATAACAAGGATACTTTTCATTAGAAATCATGGAAGTCTTTCTTTAGTCACACAGTTCTATTACACAGCTCTTTCCCTGCACTCTTCACTCATAACTTTAATGGTAGCGCTCGCGGAACATGTGTCATAAATGGATTTGCAGAGAAGTCACCTTATTCCACTCGAGAAAGCTCATTTCCACTTTAATTTATATTCATAAACTTGCAGATAGGGACATTGTCTGAGCCAAGTGAATCGCTTTCAGTATTTCATAGCCTGGCACCCCAGAATAAGTCAGCCATGTTTGCTTTCTGAAGTCTATGCCGAGTACTCCTGATGCTGGTACTATTAAAGCTGCACTCTGGACAGATATTAAAGATTTTTAACGACTAACTCCAGCCTCGCCTTTAGCCTCACCTTTTACAGTATTAAAATTGCTTACCCTGCATACTGTGAGCTTCTCACAATGTGCTTTAGAAGCTGCAACAAGTCAGATAGAGCCTGGGTCAGTTCATAGCTGGAGGACATCAGGTATCATCCAGCCCAGTGGTCTCCAAACTGCGACCCTTTGCTTGCCCTTGGGACACTATTCCTCCCAACCAAAAATTGTGCATCATTTCTGCCGCTGATACCAGCAATGGGAAACTATTCCAACCAATGATACCATTGATGGGGCACTATGCCTCCCGTTGATACTAACGATGGTAAACGATTCCAACCAATGATACCATCGATGGGGCACTATGCATCCCAATGAAACCAACAATAGGACACTATTCCTCCCAATGATAACAATGATGGGTCACTATCCTTACCAATGATACCAACGATCGGGCACTATTCCTACCAATGATAGCAATGATGGGGCACCATTCCTCCCAATGACACCATCGATGGGGCACTATTCCTCCCACTGATACCAATGATGGGGCACTATTCCTATCAATGATACCTACAATGGGACCTGTTCCTCCCCCTAATATAAAATGTGGGAATATTTACTCCAATTGATGCCAGGAAAATTTCCACTACCTCTGGCCACAGGTGGTAAAATATGAAGGATAATAAAATGGCCCTTTGTTTAGATAGTTTGGAGACCCCTGATCTAGCCCTTTAATCCCAAGCCTGACTGTCTTTGGCCCACCCCTTTCATTCAGGGCATTAGACCAGTGGCATAGCGTAAGGGGGGGCGAGGGGGGCAGGCCCGGGCGCAACATTTGGGGGGGAGAAATCCCGCGCCAGTATGTGTCACCATCGATGCATAATTGTCATTTTAATTTTCCTAACCCCGCTCCGGCCGCCATATTTAGGTCCAGGCCGGCCCCTGGCGCCCTGTGATTGGGTACAATGGGCATGTGCAGCAAACGTAGCTGGCCTGTCCTATTATCAATCGCGGGGAGCAAGGCTGGCCTATCCTCAATTTCGGGGGAGCGGGGCTGGCCTGGCCTATTCTGCGAGCTTTGGATCCGTCATCATGTCTCCGTCGGGGGCGGCCAGCAGTATGACAGGCGGTGGCGCAGAGGCAGAGGAAGAAGAAAAAAAGGTGAGATATTCCCTCGTAAGTTTTTCTGCTGACCCGGGGGGGGGGGTAGGTATTTGTCTGGGGAGAGGGAGCAGCCAGAAAGTCGTTGTACTGAAAAGTGTAGTGCATTGTGTATTGGTGAGTGTGTGGGCATTGTGTATTGGTCAGTGTGGGCATTGTGTATTGGTCAGTGTGGGCATTGTGTATTGGTCAGTGTGGGCATTGTGTATTGGGTCAGTGTGGGCATTGTGTATTGGTCATTGTGTATTGGTCAGTGTGTGTGCATTGCGTTTTGGTCAGTGTGTGTGCATTGCGTATTGGTCAGTGTGTGTGCATTGCCTATTGGTCAGTGTGTGTGCATTGCGTAGCGGTCAGTGTGTGTGTTTTGTGTAGCGGTCAGTGTGTGTGTGTGTTTTGTGTAGAGGTCAGTGTCTGTGTATTGCTCAGTGTGTGTGTATTGAGTAGCGGTCTGTGGGTAGTGTACTGGTCAGTATAGGAATCAGGTAGGTTAGTGTTGTGTGTATAGTGGTCAGTGTATTGTATAGTATAGTGGATTGTGTAGTGGATAGAGGATTGTGTAGTAGTGTAGTGGACAGTTTAGGAATCAGGTAGGTCGGTGTGGTGTAGTGGTCGATGTAGGAATCAGGTAGGTTACTGTAAGGGTCAGTATAGAAATGAGATGGGTCAGTGTATTGTGTGGTGGTCAGTATAGGAATCAGGTAGGTTAGTGTGGTGTGTAGTGGTCAGTGTATTGTCTAGTATAGTGGATTAGTGGATAGAAGATTGTATAGTGTAGTGGTCAGTATAGGAATCGGGTAGGTTAGTGGGTAGTGTAGTGGTCAGTGTGTAGTATAGTGTAGTTGTCAGTATAGGAATCAGGTAGGTCGGTGGGATGTAGTGGTCAGTGTGTAGTGGTCGACGTAGGAATTGGGTAGGTTAGTGTAAGGGTCAGTATAGGAATGAAATGGGTCAGTGTATTGTGTAGTGATCTGTATAGGAATCAGGTAGGTCAGTATATTGTATAGTGTAGTGGTCAGTATAGGAATCGGGTAGATTAGTGGTTAGGTTGGCCAGTACTAGTGTAGAAAGGGACTGGACTCGGGGAGTGCGAAACGTCCACAGGTTAGGGGGGGGGGGGCACAAATTACTTGCCTTGCCACGCTACGCCACTGCATTAGACTTCTTTCATTGGATGCTCAGCATCACATGTGGGTGTTACCTATCCAAAAAGCAGTCTGCTTAAAAACACTGACTCCTTTAGAATGACATCCACCCATCGAGGCATTTGGATTTTTGCATAACTTCTCCCAAGAACCAGCCCACTGACTGCATCAGAGGTCAGGGCTCTTGAGGAGTACTGAGGCAGGGTGCTGGAATATTTTGGGGAATTTATGTGCAGCATCCTTCGGACCTTCACACCAGCCATGATCTGCCTGCATAAAGAAGCACAGAGACCCAATGATGGAATCACTAGGTCCAAATTAGGGTGTGAAATGAGCACAGAAAAGTTTAAGAGGACCTGCCATGGCCCATGTGATCACAAGAGATGTTCTTAAACTGTTAGTGTAACGCAAGCTGCTTCTAATTTTGACTGTCCTATCAGCCTGGAACACAAACCTTCCTCATTGTGCTATATGTTTTCTGCTGCAAATGGTGATATGTTCTTAGTCCTCTCCATAAAATTATACAAAATTTGTGCTTAAATTAGAACTATAGGCAACTCTTTTTTTTTTTCATTTTGGATGGAGCTTATAGCCCCTGTCAGTTTATTATCTACCATCCCTGTCCCATTGCAGAGACTTCCCTTCACTTCCTACCCCATAGCCAAACAGGAAGTGAGAGAAAATGTATGCAAATTAAGGGAATCCAATGCCCTACCCGCAGGCTCAAGAACTAGTGCCCCCACTCAAAATTTTCAGGGTGGGTCTTAAACAGAAAGGGGTGGGGCATTGACAGGAAGGGGTGGGTCATATTTAAATTCGGGGGTGCATGAGTTTAGTCAGGCCTAGTGCAGCACAAAACCTAAATACACCACTGGTTTTATCTCATGTGATATCCAGTGGGATAAATACAGTGCAGAAGGATTAGAAACCCTGTCAGTTTTTATTGCTAAAAAAGAGGTAACATGGTATAAACTGCAGACATACTCACAAGTCATTTTCCTCTCTGCAGCAGATGTATTGATACAAAAGATACTCAGGACACACATTGGGGGTTATTTACTAAAGACAAATCCACTCTGAGGGGAAGATCTGAAGCGAGGGGAAGCTCTGCTGATTTTATCATCCAATCATGTGCAAGCTAAAATTATGTTTTTAATTTTCCTTGCATGTCCCCCTCAGATCTACAGTGACTGTAGTGCACTTGTAGTGCAAAGTGTATTTACGTTTAGTAAATAACCCTCATGGTGTATCTCAAACAACTAAGTTCAATAAGGAAAATACAAAATATCTTTATAAACGTCAATTATTGAATTAAAATAGTATAAAAAACACCCACAAATTTTCCAGTGGGGACACAGAGGCCGTTGATCTATCGCACTGATAGGTAGGGACGGATCCAGAGTCATGTCTCCGGAGGGGCACTGCTAGAAAAAATTGTTTTGCGGGCAATTTATGAGGGAAATGGCTGGTGTTGGCATTTCAATCATCCCAGCACCCTGGTTGTTATTGTTGCAGGATAATTGAAGCACATTATTTCTATTATTACATTGTAATATAAAATGAAATAGTAACTCACCATATTGCAGAATCAGTGGGAGCCCCGAGTGTGTCACTTGGCACCGTCGTTGCCACACACTGCGGATTGTCACTTGCCACAAGTAGTATATTGTCACTTGCTACGTCACCTGCCACATGTTGTGGATTGTCACTTGCCACGTCACCTACCACGAGGTGCGGATTGTCACTTGCAACACATTGTGGATTGTCACTTGCCACGTCACCTGCCACATGTTGTGGATTGTCACTTGCCACATCACCTGATACAAGTTGCGGATTGTCACTTGCCACGTCACCTGCCACGCGTTGTGGATTGTCACTTGCCACGTCACCGGCCACTAGTTGCGGATTGTCACTTGCCACATCACCTGCCACGTGTTGTGGATTGTCACTTGCCACGTCACCTGCCACAAGTTGCGGAATGTGACTTGCCATACGTTGTGGATTGTCACTTGCCACGTCACCTGCCACAAGTTGCGGATTGTCACTTGCCACGTCACCTGCCACACGTTGTGGATTGTCACCTGCCACACGTTGTGGAGTGTGACTTGCCACGTCACCTGCCACGAGGTGCGGATTGTCACTTGCTACGTCACCTGTCACATGTTGTGGATTGTCACTTGCCACGTCACCTGCTACAAGTTGTGGATTTTCACCTGCCACACGTTGTGGATTGTCACTTGCCACGTCACCTGCCACGAGGTGCGGATTGTCACTTGCCAGACGTTGTGGATTGTCACTTGCCACGTCACCTGACACATGTTGTGGATTGTCACTTGCCACGTCACCTGCTACAAGTTGCGGATTGTCACTTGGCACATCACCTGCCACGCATTGTGGATTGTCACTTGCCAGGTCACCTGCCACTAGTTGTGGATTGTCACTTGCCACGTCACCTGCCACGAGTTGCGGATTGTCACTTCCCACACGTTGTGGATTGTCACTTGCCACGTCACCTGCCACAAGTTGTGGATTGTCACTTGCCACGTCACCTGCCACACGTTTTGTATTGTCACCTGCCACACGTTGTGGAGTGTCACTTGTCAGGCAGCAGAGAGATGATGTAATCTTTCTGCTGCCCGCGGCTTCCTTCACAATGAGGGCGGAACTGCAGGGATGCAGTGTGGGCGGTGAGAGATGATGTCATCTCTCTGCTCCCCCCGCCCGCCAGCTCACTGATTGGCCAGCTGTCCGCTCACTCACCAAGTGGCCCAGCTGCGCAGCCCGCACGCTCTCTCACCCGCCCGTGAAGCCGCCCGCTCTCTCACTTAGCCACCGAGACGCCCGCTCGCTCACCAGCCCGCCAAGCCACTCACCCACCGAGCCAGGCAGCTGCCCGGCATGCCCCACGTCACTCTCACCCACCCGCGTATCCGTCCGCTCTCTCATCCGCCCCTTTCTATGCAACTAGTTTCTCAAAAATATGTAGTAGAGTACATATCGGTCTAAACTGATGAAGAAATGTGTTTTTTTTACAAAAATATATATATTTATTATAGCAAAAAAGTAAAAAAGATTGTTTTTTTTTTTTCAAAATGTTCTGCCTTTTTTTGTTTATAGTGCAAAGAAATAAAAACAGCTGATCAAATACTCTATTTGTGGGAAAAAAAGACCGTCAATTTTATTTGGGAACATTGCCCCATGACCGCGCAATTGTCAGTTAAAGCGACGCAGTGCCGAATCGCAAAAATAGCCCGGTCAGGAAGGGGTAAATTCTTCCGAGGCTGAAGTGGTTAAATCTCTAATTGCACATGTGAAATACAGATGATTTGTATTTCTGTATATCCAGCCCTGTCTGGCAGGGTTTAGTGACACTTACAGGTCTTGTGCCTGTGACTGGGCAGTGAATGGAGAAGCAGTAGACTGATGAGGTCATCTCTCTGTCACTCTGATTTTACCACCTATCAGAATGTTCTTTACTAACAAGAGATTTTCAACACAGCTGATTCTGGCAGTTAAGGAGTTGAAAGGAATTTTGGATGCCGGGAGACACAAAGGTAATTTAGTAGCAGATTTTTTGGACGCAGCGACGTTACAGCGTCTGCTGGATATAACAAGTTCCACTACATTAGCTCTTGGCTCCAAAAACTCAGCACAGAACATCTGGACGTGGGAATTTTTGATCCAAGATCATATAGTAATCCCACTGTAAGCACCCATGTCTTCCTCCAACTATTACCTGTCCCCAACACTCCTTTCCCTCAGCCTAACCTAATCCCCAAGGTTAACCTTTGATGCCGCGTACACACGGCAGAGAACCTCGACGGGCAGAACACATCGTTCCGCCCGTCGAGGTTCTCTGCCGGCCGTCAGAATCTGCGACCCGCCCGTCGGGAATGGCAACCAGCCATTCATCCCGACGGGCCGTCGAGCAAATAGAGAACCTGCTCTCTATTTGCTCGACGGGTTTCCCGACGGGCGGGGCGAGCAGAGAGCGCACACACGGCCGAGGTTCTCGCTGGAATGCAGCTCCCAGCGAGGTTCTCGCTGGTTTCTGGCGAGAACCTCGGCCGTGTGTACGGGGCCTAAGATGGCTGTAAACCCGGTTTATGTTTTGCACAAATCTAGGTAGGGCATTTTCTCCCCAAAAAATAATTAAAGCTAAACTCTGGGATAAGCAAACATTATTTAACCACTTGACCTCTGGGAAGACTTACCCTCCTTCGTGACCAGGCCATTTTTTTGCGATACGGCACTGCGTTATTTTAACTGACAATTGCGCAGCCATGCAACACTGTACCCAAATAAAATGTTTGTACTTTTTTTCCCCACATATAGAGCTTTATTTTTGTGTATTTATCTTTATATTGTATTTGATCACCTCTGAGTTTTTTTTTTTTTTTTTTTTTGCGCTAAACAAAAAATACAGACGATTTGTAAAAAAAATACAATATTTTTTTCTTTCTGCTATAAAACATATGCAATAATAATAAAAAAAACAACAACTTTCTTCATACATTTAGGCCAATATGTATTCTGCTACATATTTTTGGTAAAAAAAAATCCCAATAACCGTATATTCATTGGTTTGTGCAAAAATGATAGCATCTACAATCTATGGGATATTATTTTTTCAATTTTTTAAATGTTTTGCTAGTAATGGCAGCAATCAATGACTTATAGCGTGACTGTGATATTGTGGAGGACATTTTGGGCCAGATTCAGGTAGATGGGCGAATCTTTATTTTGGAGTAACTTTTCTCATTTACGTTACTCCGCCGAAACTTTAGGAGCAAGTACTGTATTCACAAAGCACTTGCTCCTAAAGTTGCGGCAGCGTAGCGAAAATGAGCCAGCGGAATTCAAATTGGGCTGGTAGGGGGCATGTAGTATTTAAAATAGGCGCGATCCCACGGCGAGTGTTCTGTCAGTGAACGTCAATGACGTCAATCCCCATTCACGGACGTTTTACGCAAATGACTCGAAAATTTTAAAATTCGACGCGATGACGACGACCATACTTAACATAGGATACTCCACTAGGGGGCTGGTTTTTCTTTACGCCGCGTATCTCTTACGGAAACGTCGGAAAGTCACTGCGTCGGGCCCGAATACAATTGTGAATTGCCGATTCTCGCTGATTAACATATTCTCAGAGTTAATCAGCGGGAATGCCCCGAGCGCCATTTTTAAAATTGCAGTTCCGATACGACGGCGAAATACAATTACGCCGCTCGTATAGGAACTCCAACCCGGCGTTTCTTGTTTTCTGCTTACTGAAAACAGAAACGCCGGCTCAAAGTGAGAGTTAGGCTGGAGTATCACTGATACTCCAGAGTAACTCTACCTGAATCTGGCCCTTTGACGCTAACTGACCCTTTGATGCTTTTTGGGGACTAGTGACACTAATAACAAGTATGCACTGTCACTGTACTAATGAAAAAAATCTGGGGTTAACATCATGGGCAAGCAAAGGGTTAACTGTGTGCCTAGCCAGTGTTTTTGTGTACTGTGTGAGGTGTTTTTAATAGGGAAAGAGATTTATTACCTGCTTTGCAGGAACACAAACTACATCCATTTACACCAATCAGAACGGCAATCTGCTTTGTTAACATAAGCAGATCACCGTTCTGTGTCCCTGCCTGATGATCAGGGAGTGTGGGAGGACATTACAGTAAGTACCATACAAGCTGCAGACGACGCACATGCACACCCCCTACCCAGAAGAGCCGTATCACGCATACTGTATATATGTGATCCGGCGCACAGGTGCTGCCATGTAGTAAAACTGCTATAGGACCTTAAATGGTTAAATTCAGCCATCATGTGTATTCCTTGAATGTCAGTGTGTTTTGTGTATTCCTTCCAGATCTGTGAGATAATCCAGTGTGAGGCGGCGTACACACGTACGAGAACCTCGACGGGTGGAACACATCGTTCCGCCCGTCGAGGTTCTCGCCCGGCCGTCGAAATCGGCGACCCGCCCGTCGGGAATGGCAACCAGCCATTCATCCAGGCGGGCCGTCGAGCAAATAGAGAGCCTGCTCTCTATTCGCTCGACGGGATTCCCGACGGGAGGGGGCAAGCCAGGAGCGTACACACAGCCGAGGTTCTCGCTGGAATGCAGCTTCCAGCGAGGTTCTCGCTGGTTTCCAGCGAGAACCTCGGTCGTGTGTACGCCGCCTGAGACTTTTCCTGTAATAAAGACCGGTCACTGCTGCTCTCTCCTTGTGCAGGGTGACTGGTCTTGTCTCAGCCCCCTCCTGTTGTTTTCTGTAGTAGTCAGAGTCTCCTGGGCCCCTCCCACATGCGCAGGTATATACAGCATAGTCATGTTGTCACTGCTACCTTCACAAAGTAATATATGGTGATCACAAAGTGGATTTCTGTCCTTTGTAGCTATGGAGTAATATATTTAAATTAACGTTTTTGGACCTCAGCTTCAGGGCTCAGGTACCACCATCAGAGCGTGCGTGCGTTTTGCACGTTTCTGAATGTTGCATGTAGGGCAGATTATTCATTTTATTGGGCTGCCCTACATGTAAGAAACCCATAATAGAAGTTTGTGACCTTTTGGGGAAATCAAAATGCAGAGTGTTGCAGCACCATGTGTTTTGGCACGCTCAAAAACGCCTGTGTTCACAGATGTGTAGACATGCCATTAAGAATTAATAGCACTGCCACATGCCTACAAAAGGGCAGCGCATGTCTGTGCATTGTTTACAGAGAGCACTGGCTTTCCTACTAACGACTGGGTATCAGGAGGCCAGTTGCCAATCACGGGATCGCTGTGATAGCCTCTGATTGGCTATCACAACAATCAATCAATGTCCAGTCCTCCCCGGGGATTGTTTTCTCATCTGAATGGTGAGAAAGATACATTGTAACTTTCTCTCCTCACCAGGGGAGAAAATGTATACAAACAAAAGTGTGGCGTGTCTAAAATAAATAAATGTATAAATAAATAAACGTTAAAAAAAAAAAAAATAGCTAGACCAAGGTTTAATCTAGGTCAGCATTTGTGTTAGGGTCAAGGTAGAGGCCAAAAGTTAAGGTCAGGGTCAAATGTTATGCCTCGTAAACACGACCGTTATTCGGGTTCTAAAAAACTACGTTTTTTTTAATGTCATTAAAAATGATCGTGTGTGGGCTCCAGAGCATTTTTCACAATCTAAAAAATGGGCAATAAAAATTTCGAACATGCTCTATTTTTTCACAACGTTTTTAACTTTGTCGTTTTTAAGGTTGTAAAAAATGGTCGTGTGTGGGCTTTAACGACGTGAAAAAAAACGTGTATGCTCAGAAGCAAGTTATGAAACAGGAACGCTCGTTCATCACGCTGTAACAGACTGAAAAGTGGGAATCGTCTTTTACTAACAGGAAATCAGCTAAAGCAGCCCCAAGGGTGGCACCATCCAAATGGAACTTCCCTTTTATAGTGCCGTCGTATGTGTTGTACGTCACCGCGCTTTGCTAGAGCATTTTTTTTCACGATCGTGTGTAGGCAAGGCTGTTTTAATGATCGGGTTGAAAAAAACGTTGTTTTTTCTAGACCATTAAAAACTTCATTTTTTAGAACCCGAAAAATGGTCCTGTGTACGCGGCATTAGGGTCAAAAGTTAGGATCAGTATATTTTAGGTAGGATTTAAAAAAAAAAGATTTTTTTTTTAAATGAGTGTGTCTTAGGTATGATAAAAAGAACCCCCAAAAAACAAAATGTGTACTATTGTTTCTGGGCCCTACTATGGGTACAAACAACAAATAATGTACCCATACACTATAATACCAAAAGTATTGGGACACCAATCCATGTCTTTATGGACCTTGCTTTGTGCACTGGTCCAAATCATTTGGTGGAGGGGGGACTATGGTGTGGGGTTGTTTTTTAGGGGATGGGCTTGGCCCCTTAGTTCTAGTGAAAGAAACTCTTATGCCACATTTGTCACTCTGTAATTGACTGAAAAGCACAAGGCTGAAAAGCGCAAATAGTCTCTCGCCAAACTTCCACTAACACAACTGGTATTGAACTTCCCTTTAATAGTGCCGTTGTACGTCTTGTACGTCACTGCGTTCTTGGCTTTCGAAATTTCCAACAACATTTGTGCGACCGTGTGTATGCAAGACAAGTTTGAGCCAACGTTCAGTTGGAAAAAAATCCACGGTTTCGTTGTCGGAATTTCAGATCGTCTGTATAGGCTTAATGTACATGGGACGTTTTACAACCTCTCCTAAACTATTTAACTTGACAGATAGTAATCAACATTTAAAACCATCTGTTTTGTTGCATTTAGCTGTGTTTCCGGTTAGAAGCTTTTTTTTTTTTTTTTTTTTTTTTTTTAATAGTCAAAAAATTAAAAGGCCTGTAAACTAAACGCGGCTAAATGCGAGTTACCGCTTTTTCAAGCTGTTACAGGTGTTTCAAATGCCCCTGAACATCCAAAAAAATGCTTCTAAACTCTTTTGCCTAGAAACGACTCTAAACGACCCTGTGTACATGTACTGATAAGATAACATAGAGGAGAATTCAGGGGCAACTGAAAAAAACGCCCAACTGCTCCTAAACATCTGTTTAACAGCAGCATTGTACATAAAGCCCTAAGGCATCAGCATACCAAGACAATTTCATGCTCCCATCTTCGTGGGATCAGTTTGGGGATGGCCCCCTCCTGTTCCAACATTACTGCACACCAGTGCACAAAGCAAGGTCCATAACGACATGGATGAGCGGGTTTGGGGTGGAGGAACTTGACTGGCCTGCACAGAGTCTTGACCTCAACCCGATAGAACCTCTTTGGGATGAATTAGAGTAGAGACTGTGAGCCAGAACTTCTTGTCCAACATCAGTGCCTGACCTCACAAATGTACTTCTGGAAGAATGGTCAAACATTCCCATAGACACACTCCTAAACATTGTGAACAGCCTTCGAAGAAGAGTTGAATATGTTATAGCTGCAAAGGGTGGGCCAGCCTGTAGTAGGGCCAGGGCCACTTTTAGGAATCATGGTGCCCCGTACAGCCTACCTGATGGGCGGCCTCCGCCCCCCCCCCCAACACACACACCTGACTGTATTCTATACAATATTTTCACAAAAAAATACATGAAAATCATTAATAACGGACACAAATGCCACCCCAATTCCCCCTCCTGGTACACATCTTCCCCAGCCTGCACAATTCCCCCAATCCCTCCTATTAGCCCCAAATTCCCTCATCGGCTTCTGGTACACAATCACCCGCATCTCCCCTCCCAGCACAAATCTTCATTCTTGAATCCCTCTCCTAGTACACATTCCTACAAATCCCTCCTCTTTGCACAACCCCCTCTTGGGGTAGGGGAAGGAGCTCAGCGCGGCTGGCCAGGTTCATTATCCCTCCATGTCTCTTACCCAGCAGCTAAAAGCCGGCGGGAGAGAGGGGGGAGAAACCTGGGTGAGAGACATGGAGGGCATTGTTCTCCACCAACCCTCCTGCTGTCTGGGCCCCTCTGTGTGCCGGGGCCCCCTACAGGAGGGCTGGTGGTCCCCCCCTATCAGCGGCCCTGAGTAGGGCCCATAAACAATAGTGCGCACCTCTCCTTTTTCCCTTTGCTTCCATTTATTTGGAATAAGCGGTGCACTTTAGTTGTGGTGATTTGCGCTGCTCTCAACGCACTAAAAATCCCAAAGTCCATCTCTGGAGCAAGCAAGGAAGGGTGGCTAAGTTCCTACATACAGTGGGACCATAGAGAGCGAATGTAGCCACCCTTTAACAGGAAGCCTGACCAAAGCAGCAAAAAGGAATTTGGAGATTTGGAGGAGGCTGAGAGCAAAAGAAAGGGCTTTTATGAGTTAAGATTTTTTTTTAACCAGAGTTTAGTGTTACTTTAACTTGCAGAGAATTGCTCTTTAAATGTGGCTTTCCATGTGATTCCAGTGTGATTGTTACTCCCGTATCTTTATCGTTAGTCGTTAGTGTTTCACCCCTTTCATGGTAACACTGACTTTCCCTTACTGTTTAAATTGCCTTTTTTCCTTGAGCACCTGACAACACCACACAATATAAGAATCTGATAAATGACTTCCAATTTAGAAAACGTGTGACCTTTAATGGATCCCAACCATCTCACGAGCAATCAATAAGATAGTTAAATTCCATGGCCTTTTGAAATATGTTCCATGTCTAGAAGAGGGAAAATCCAGAGATAAAATGCTCTGTAGCAATAATTTTGTCAAATAACTGAGGTGTACAGCCTCTGCAAGCTATACAATACCTTCTTCAATTGAGTTCCTTGGACTGGAGGTGGAATTTTAGTGGAGGCAAGCAGCCACTTAAAGGGTGGATAATCATGGAGTTACCTTGGGGTCAAATACAGTTAATACAAAATTGGTAAAAAAAAAAAAACTATATAAAACATCCACACAAACACTGCACCAGTAAAATGACAACATTGTCACCAACACTCGTGACTATGAAACTCTCCAGGCCATACAGTTGGCTAAACTTTCCATAACCAGCAATCAGTTACCTAAATTGTCAATAACTAAATCCCCAGCGGAGCAACCATGACAAACCTTCAGGGAAATAAATGTCCCCCAATTCTACTAGATTTCAACCACATGATCTAATTTTCCAATTGACAGACTGAATTTTTACCTTTATATAAGCCCTTTCCAGTATAGATTGGCAATAGGGGTGTCTATCACCCTCTCTGCCATTCTTAACACCAGCTTCCAATTGTGCCACCAATAAAATTCAATATATTACCAAAGTAATCCCTATGATGTTCCAATCAACATCACCAACCTCATCTCAAAAAATATCAACCAAAACAACCTTTTTGCCCCTCTTGTCCTGCTCCGTAATTCCCTCCTCTTCTCCCATGCTTGCTCCCAGGACTTCTCCAGACTTCAGCCAGACATATATGGATTGAATCTCAGACGGTTCAGCAGGGACCAAACAAGATTCAATCCATCTATGGCCAGGCTGAAGTTGATCTATTGATCGCTATATTCTCCCAGTTCTCTTACATATCAACCACAATATCCCATATTCCAATTGTCAGAGAAACCAAGTTGTTTTCATATATAAACTCTTTCCAGCATAGATTAGCAGACTGTTGTGTTCATAAAACCCCTCTCTACCAATCCTTCCACTGGCCTTCAATTGCCCCACCAATAAAATTAAAAATATTAACAAAGCCATCCACTATTCTGCCCCAAAGTACATCACCAACCCCACCATCCTCTCCACTACTCCAAAGACCTCCTTCTCTCTAGCTCCCTCCTCAACTCCCCCCATACTCACCTCTATGACTCCCCCAAAGACTATACCTTTCCTCTGGAGCTTCCTACCCATCCTGTCTTTCATCTATCTCCTGCTCTGTGCTCCCTTAGGTAATTTTGGAAACTCATCTGTTTGCTCCTTCCTTATTCCCCCCCATGGTCACCTCCAGGACTTAAAGACTCTTTACCCTTCCTCTGGAATGCCCTTCCCTACCCAACCCCTTCAGCTATCTCCTACTCTGTCCTCCTTTTGGTGATCTCTAAAAATGTATCTTTGCTCTTTCCGGATCTCCTATCATGCTTGCCCCAGGACTTCTCTGGGCTTAAAGGATGGCTAATCATATATTTACCTTGAGTCCAAATGCAGTTCATACAAATAATAATGTTGTGGCCAACATCCATGACAAACAGGATATAATTGATTACGAGTGCCCTCGGGTGGTAATCAACACTCTAAATGATGAATGTGCCACGTCCTGATACTGAATAGATTAGGAATAATTGTGGAAAAATTGACTTTGTAGGCACGTTTATAAAAATATAAAAATTGTAATCTTTCACAGAAAATACATTTAAACATACATAATGAATAGAATACAATAAAAAAAATGGATCATAAGATAAAACTCAAGGAGAATGACTCAATAGTAATATAACCGATTTGCTGCGACAGTGTCTATATAATAGATGCCTATGCTGAGTACAGATATCTCCTCGATATGAAGTCCACAAGATTGGTAATAAAAGATTGAGCTCTACATGTTTCGCAATATGTGCATCGCTTCATCAGGAGCCTTTGAATTATATAAAAAGAGAAAATATCTTGATTAAATAATCAAGTACAACAGTATTGAATTATGTTATGTTTTAACGTAGTCAAAAAACATTATATGTGAAACGCTCACCAAAAATTTGATGCAATATGGGAGTGTTCAAGGTACAGCCTACCCGATCCATGACAAACAAACATGTCTGGACCACGTTCATATATTAGAGGTAAAACATCCATAACTAAACCCCCAATGAAGCAATTATGGTATGTTTCCAGGTGAAATTCTCCTAGATGTCCACCACATTCTCCCATATTCCAGTTAGCCGAGAAATTTAAGTGTATCCCTTATGCAAATTGCATATGAAGCATAGACTAGTAGAGAGAGACCTACCATCCCTCCCTGCTAATGCCTACACTGGTTTTCAGTAGATCTACCAAATGAAAAATATTAACAAAACCATCCACTACTCCAAAATCTTCATCACCAAACTCATCTCAAAATATTAACCAAAGCATATTTTCTGCTCCTGTTGTCACCAACACCCATGACAGACAGACTGTCTGAAGCACATTGATATTTAGCTAAAGTGTCAATAAGTAGATTCCCAGTAAAGCAACAATAGCAGTGGTCTCCAAACTTTATAAACAAAGGGCCAATTTACTGTCCTTCAAACATTGAGGGGGCTGGACTGTGGCCAGTGAGAGTTTAAAATGCCTTGGCGTCATTGGGAGTAAACAATGCCCCATCATTGGTATTATAAGGATGAATAGTGTGCCATCATTGTTATTAGGGGGAGGAATATTGCCCCATCAACATGCTGTCAGTGAGAAGAATAGTGCCCTGTCGTTGAGGTCAGTGGGAGGAATACTGTTCCATCAATGGTTTCAGTGGGAAGAATATTGCCCTATAGTTGATGTCAGTGGATGGAAAAGTGCATGTTTTTTGGTATCAAGAATCATGCCCAGTTGTTGGTGTCAGCGGAAGGATTAGGGCCACGTATCGGTGGAAGGAAAAGTGCCCCAAGGGCCAGATAAAGAAGGTAAAGGTCCACATCTGGCCCCTGGGTAGCAGTTTTTAGACACTGAACTATGGTATGTTTGAAGGGAAAAATTGTTCTCCCTGGTTTTTGAGACGTCAAAATTTTATGAGAAATATAAGTTTTGTCATATAAAAACACATTCCAGAATAGATTGGCAGTGAGGGGTGGCTTCTAGCCCTCTCTGCCAATTTCTTCACTGACATTCGATTGCTCCACCAATGAAAATCAGAATATTAATAACACCATCCACCACTCTGCCCCAATCTACATCACTCAACCTTCTCTCAAACAAACCGTCCTCTCCGTTCCGCCTAAGGGCCTTTTCATATGCACGTGTGCGGGCTCCGCTTTGCTCAGCAGGGATCGTTCCGTCGATCGCCGCTGAGCAGGCAGGTGACAGGAATGGACCTGTCAGAGTGCCGCTCTCCTCTATGGGGGATCAAATGAAGACGAACCGTAGAGTCCTATTTCATCCGATCGGAGCAGGTTGGATGTCAGCGGACATGTCGGGGGCACTGATTTTCTGCCATGGCAAATGTCTACTTCATTCAAAGCATGTAAGCACCAGTACCACTATAGTCTCATGTCATCACTAATCCAACAAATCTGCGTTCCTGTTCAGTATTTTGCGCCAGTTCGAATTAGAGCATAATGAATTAATTTACCCTAGGAATGTATTTCATATATACGTGCAAATATGCACATAAATATGTGCAAATTTGCGCAAAACAAATGCCTAATATTGCATCCAAAAAAGCTCAAACACCAGTACCATGTGCAGGAGGCCTTAAAGGGGTTGTAAATGTAAAGGTTTTTTTCTAAATAGGTTCCTTTAAGCTAGTGCATTGTTGGTTCACTTAACTTTTCCTTCAATTTCCCGTCTAAATGTTTTTTTTTTTTTTTTTGTCTGAATTTCCCACTTCCTGTTTCTCCTCAGTAAGCTTGCCCCCATCATCCAAGCCGTTCTGGCTTGGGGTTAGTCAGCTTGCTCACCCCCTCCCTTGGGACTACATCCCTGAGAGGAGACGCTCAGCCAATAACGCACTAGCTTAAAGGAATCTATTTGGAAAATGAAAACAAACTTTTAGAACCCCTTTAAAAATGTAGCAAATATCTAACTCATTAAGGCCTTGTTTGGGGCACATATGCGGCTAAGTGCCAGTAAAAAAAGGAAGTTTCCGTTTTACTATCCCCCTCAACAATGTATACAGGCCAATAACGTTGTCCAAATACGACCATGTGGCCATATTAGGTCAATGATGTCACCATCATGGGTTCTTTTGTTACAGTACATATGACTGCAGGTTGGGTAATGTGGCAGTTGTCTAATTTATAAAGGGTACATTTAGGCACCCGCCCAAGGGGCAGTAGAAATGGAAAGTTGAGCTGTGTTTCACTGCACCCCAGACCATATCTATAGGTCAATGTCATAGTTCAAATATGGCCATGAGCCCATATTAGGTCAAGGATGTCACCTGCATCGTCTCTCCTTTGTTATGTGCAGTTGCGGGTTGGGGAATTCCAGACCACAGCTGACTGGGGTGGGGGGCTGTTATCATGTGACAAATTTCCCATGGGTTTGGGACAAACTCAGTATGGCCCAAGCTTTAGTTTATTCCTGCTCTCTAACTCTCTTATCAGCCCATCCCATGCTTACCTCCATGAGTTCTACAGAGCGTCTCCCAACCTCTGGAACTCCCTGCCCTAATTTGTCTGCTATCTCCTTCAATGTCTGCTTTTAGGTGATCCCTGAAAACTCATCTGTTTGGGGAAACGTATCCCACTTCTAGATAGCAGCTGAACCTTATCTTACTTTCTCAAGCAACTTCGTTATTACCTTGTATCACTTGACCCTTAATTTTAGATTGTAAGCTCTCACGAGCAGGGCTCTCCTAGCCCTCTTGTATTGAATTGTATTGTAAAGTGTTGATGCTATATAATCCTGTAATATTATTGATAATTCCAGGGTGATCTCCAAAAGATAAATATTCAGCTGGACTTTGGGGACGGCAGCGCTGTGTCCTATGCTAATTTTAGCAAGATTGAAGATGGGATAAGACATGTGTATAAGAGTGCTGGGATATACCAAGTTGTGGCATACGCGGAGAACAACGTCGGCATCGATAGTGCATTCCTCTATCTCCATGTGACTTGTGAGTACAGATCTCTTGGCTTATAGTCTCTAATTATAAGTGTAATAAAAAAATAAATACAAACTGTAGTCTGAATAATTGTATGTATGTATATATATATATATATATATATATATATATATATATATATATATATATATATATATATATATATATATATATATATATATATATTATTACCAACAGTATTGGGACACCTTCCTTTACACACACATAAACTTTATCTAGTCTTAGTCCATAGGGTTCAATATTGAGTTGGCCCACCCTTTACAGTTATAACAGCTTCACCCCTTCTGGGTTGGCTATCCATAATATTTATGAGTGTGTCTATGGGAATGTTTGATCATTCTTCCAGAAGAGCATTTGTGAGGTCAGGCACTGATGTGAATGAGAAGGCCGGGCTCGTAGTCTCCACTCTAATTCATTCCAAAGGTCTATGTGCAGGCCAGTCAAGTTCCCCCACCCTAAACTCGCTCATTCAAGGCTTGCTGTGTGCACTGGTGTGAAGTCATGTTGGAACAGGAAGGGGCCATCCCCAAACTGTTCCCACAAAGTTAAGAGTTTCTCTCAGAACTAAGGGGCCAAGCTCAACCCCTGAAAAACAACCCCACACCATAATTCCCCCTCCACTAAATGATTTGGACTTGAAGACATGAATGAGCAAGTTTTGGTTGCAGGAACTTGACTGACCTCAACCCGGTAAAACACCTTTGGGATAACCTAAAGCACAGACTGCGAGCCAGGCCTTTTTGTCCAACATTAGTCATTGAGTTCACAAATACTCTTTTGGAAGAATGGTCAAACATTCCCATAGACACTCCTAAACCTTGTGGACAGCCTTCCCAGAAGAGTTGAAGCTGTTATAGCTGCAAAGGGTGGGCCAACTCAATATTGAACCCTACAGACTAAGACTGTGATGCCATTAAAGTTCATGTCTGTGTAAAGGCAGGCACCCCAATACTTTTGGTAATATAGTGTGTGTGTGTGTGTATGTATAATATAGTATATTATATTAATAATATAGTATATAGAGTGTGTGTTGTGTGTGTGTGTGTGTGTGGGGTTGATATTTAATGCAGATTCCCCTATCAGCGTGTGTTAGCCTAGGTCCATACTAGAATGCAGTGCGAGACATTCGTGATCCATCCATGTTTTCTCCACCACCTTCAAAACACACTGCAATTGCGATCTGCAGCGGGTGTCAATGATAACTTATGTACACCCCAAACACAGGTCACAAAGGCAGTGTGTTTGCCTGCATGGTACTCCCATGGTACTGGATCCGGTTGCACTGCATTTCCAAAAGTAGTGTGCACTACTTTTGGTGTAATGCAGTGCAATTGTAGCCTATTCAAAATGAATGGGCTCCAATCACACTGCACTGAATCGCATGTGAATTGAACAAAAATGCGCTCCACATGCCTGTGCAATTCATAGTGTGAACCAGGGCCTAATGTTTTAAAAACTTTGGGCTAGATTCAGGTAGAATGTCGAATCTTTATTCTGGCATAGCGTATGCTATTTACGCTACGCCGCTGCAACTTTTACAGGCAAGTGCTGTATTCACAAAGCACTTGCTCCGTAAGTTGCGGCGGCGTAGCGTAAATGGGCCGGCGTATCCCGCGTAATTCAAATAGGGAAGGTAGGGGGCGTGTTGTATGTAAACTAAGTGTGACCCGACGTAATCGGCACACCGAACGAACTGCGCATGCGCCGCCGTGAACGTATCCCAGTGCGCATGCTCCAAATCACGTCGCAAATAGTCAATGAAAACAACGTGAACGTAACTTATGCCCAGCCCCATTCTGAATCGACTTATGCAAACAACGTACAATATGACGCTGTCCTGACGTCCATACTTAACATTGGCTGTGCCTCCTATAGCAGGGGTAACTTTATGCCAGACTTAGGCCTACGCAAACGATGTAAAAAAATACGCTACATTCGTGAATCGGCGTATCTATCTCATTTGCATATTCAACGTGTAAATTGACGGGAACGCCACCTAGCGGCCAGCGTAAATATGCAACTTAGATACGACAGCGTAAGTGACTTACGCCAGTCGGGTCTAAGGCAAATCTATGCGTAACTGATTCTAAGAATCAGGCGCATAGATAGGATGCCTCGCATGCAGAGATACGACGGCGTATCTGTAGATACACCGTCGTATCTCCATCCTGAATCTAGCCCTTTGTGTATAGCCAGCTTTAGTGTGCTTTAGACTAGATAGAAATGGAAGGGAAATCAAAAATTTGAAGTTGTCACAAGAACAGGAATAGAGTTGAAATGTTCTAGTAGGGACACATGTTCCAGTGACAACTGTCTATGAGAGGATTTGCCGCAGTCTGGAGAGATTTCATTCTGTTGTGTTTAAATGACAAGAAGTGAAGGTAGATCTTATAAATGGGTCAAAGGCGGTAAAAATGACAACAGTGGTTTTAATCCCTCCCTTTTCTATCTAAAATGTAATTAAAATAAAACTGTTTTGGCTGTAGATACACTTTAATTAAAGCTGAACGCCAGGCACACAAATATCCATTCCGATATGTTCCAAAGGATACAAATCAATGTTGTGCCCAACAAATAACGTTATAAACCAAGATATTACCTTGTAAAAGTTGCAATGAGATCAGCAGTGTACTGTACATGTGTAGCCTGAGCGAAGCTGTGGGAGGGACCCAGCAACCCCCACCCACTGCCGAAACCTACAGGAGGAGGCGGAGACAAGACCAGTCTCCCTGCTCTTGGAGACAGTCTTTATTACAGGAAAAGTCTCACACTGGATTACTGCACAACTCTGGAAGAAATACACACAATCACACCAAGATTCAAGACACACATTACAAATGGATTTAGACAATATTTGTTTATCCTGGAGTTCAACTTTAAAGGGCCAAAAGAGAGAAGTAGAGCCAAGCTAGGAGAGGGGGAGCTTGCAGAAAAATTCAAGATTTGCACATAGCTTCAGCGGCTCTCATATCTGGATCTAGTGATTCTTCTGCCATGTGGATTTGATTGAGGATAACCTTCTCTTTTGCCTTTTTTTTACCATGGTTCAGCTTGCTTTGCCGAGGCTCATGCTATGTTTACATGAACAGTACTGTAGTTCTCCTGTAACCTTTTTTTGTGTTCAATGAAAGTAAAAAAAAAAAAAATACTTTCAGCCTCATAAAACGTGTTGGTGCTGGTTGATGTGTCCCGTTGGCGCTCTCTATCATCCTGACTTTGCTGCTGCCGCATTAAAACGATTGCGGCGTTCTTGGGATCGCCCATACGGAATTGTGTGTACAAGTTAATGCACATAAAGACAGGGTTACCGCTGCACTTTATAACGCAGAGCTCTCCAAGTGATGGGTGAAATGTGCCCTGAAACGTTATCACGCTCATAATTCCTCCACAAATCAATCATGTCTTTGTTTAACTACCTGTTATTAAAGCCTTTACCGCTCTTGGCTTCACCTTGCTCCATTAAGTAACAAAAGGAGCCGTTAGTGGGAAAGAGCGAGCTAATTTCCGCGGGCTTGTCTCATTTTATTAGCAGATTTTAAAGGTGCTGGCAGAGGCTTGTATATGGTGAGTGTGGGGAGGTGCAGCGTGGTGCGTCGGCAGTAAACACTCAGAGTACGATTGCAACAATTCACAACAAACCCAGCGAGAGGGCACCTGACCGGGAACACTCACAGTATTTACCGGCAGTTCGGAGCAGGAGTTTCCAAAAAAGGATGGCATGTCCAAATCCTTTCCCTATTCACCTGGAAGTTCTCCCTGCCACTAATTACTGTCTCTACCAGACAGGTGATCTGTCCCTACAGTACACTGCCTGCCCGCCAAATGCGCGTCAAGCCCAGTAGCCAGGGTCTTAACGACTTCAGCCCCAGAAGGATTTGCCCCTAATGACCAGGCCATTTTTTGTTCAATACGGCATTGTGCTGCTTTAACTGACAATTGCTTGTGCGACATTGTACCCAGACAAACATTACATCCTTTTTTACCCACAAATAAACTTTCTTTTGGTGGCATTTTTTTTTTTGCGCTATAAACAAAAAAACATATCCAAAAAAATAAAATAAAAAATCACAAAAGGCATACAATCGGTTTGCACAAAAGTTATCACGTCTACAAACTACGGGATAGATTTAGGGACTTTTATACTTTTTATTGTTTTTACTGGTAATAGCGACGATCTGCGGGACTGCAACATTGTAGTGGAAAAGTCTGACCCCCAAATTATACTTTTTGGGGACCAGTGGCATTATTACATTGATCAGTGCTATAAAAATGCACTAATCAATGTAAAAATTACACTGGCAGGGAAGGAGTTAACAATAGGGACGATCAAGGGGTTAACTGTGTTTCCATGGTGAGTTCTAACTGTAGGGGGGATGGTCTTACTTGGGCATGACAGAGATTACTGTTCCCAATCACTGGGAACAGAAGATCTCTGACATGTCATTAGGCAGAACGGGGAATCGCATTGTTTACATAAACAGTTTCCCATTCTTCCTCTGTACACAGTGATCACAGTTCGCCAGCGGACATCGAGTCCTCCTTGCACGGACTGACGTACAGGTATGTTGGTTCGCACAGGAGAGCCGACCTGCCGCAGTAAATGTACGTGAGCTGGTCGGCAAGTGGTTAAATAGACTCTACCTGACCCAAGATGGCCACTTGAGTCACATGGGGTTGTAGCATCCAACCGGATATATCCCCTAGTGACCCAGGAAGCCGTACAGGACCCATGTTCCCCTAGTGACCCAGGAAACCGCACAGGACATGTTCCTCTTCGACTTCCTCTCCAATGCAACTGTGGTTCAGCGCCACCTGCATGTGTTTTCCAGAAGGGTGTCTGTGTTTGCACTGTACCGAGAAATTACCTTCATAATGATTGCATGTTCATTGGGAAGTGATTCGAAAGGCATGACAATTGTATCCTGCAGCTGCCAAAGCCTGATGATGTGACCTTCTGTCTTGCCTTGCTTTCTCCACCCAAAAAGAGAAGCACCACTTGTCTGCCTCCCCCCCTTCTGCTACATTTGGCACCTTTTGGCAAGAGGGGGAAGTGGATACCTGGTTTTGACAGGTACCTGCTCCTACTTTTTGGCTCAGTTTGCCACCTCCTTTCTCCCGCAACCAGCCCATTCACAAAGTGCAGCATACACAGTAGGAAAACTGTCTGGGAAGCTGGAAAACTTCACTGCCAGTTTCCCTTAGTCAAGATAGTGGCTCCAGCACCCAAAAACCGATTGAAAAATTGGCTCGGGTGAGGACACCGCTGTATTCCTGGACAGGTAAGTGCGCTAATATTAAAAGTCCAGGGTCTATTATAAAAAAAAAAAATGCATAGCCATTCATTTAAAAAAATCTGCATATACAATCATTTTGTGCGAATTGGGCAAAAACAAATGCTCGTTAGCATAGGCGTGCGCAGGGGGTATGCCAGGTGTGCCTGGGCACACCCTAATCACTCTGTGTGGTGCTGATTCCCCCAACCCCAGGGGTTGTAAATGTTCGTGTTTTTTCACCTTAACCACTTGCATACTGGGCACTTACACCCCCCTCCTGCCCAGGTAAAATTTCAGCTTCCGGCACTGCGTCGCTTTAACTGACAATTGCGCGGTCGTGCGACGTGGCTCCCAAACAAAATGTACGTCCTTTTTTCCCCACAAGTAGAGCTTTCTTTTGGTGGTATTTGATCGCCTGTGCGTTTTTTTTTTTTTTTTTTGCGCTATAAACAAAAAAGAGCGACAATTTTGAAGAAAAATACAATATTTTTTACTTGTTGCTATAATAAATATCCCAATTAAAAAAAAAATATATTTTTTTCTCAGTTTAGGGCGATACGTATTCTTCTACATATTTTTGGTAAAAAAAAAAAAAAAATCGCAATAAGCGACTGGTTTGCACAAAAGTTATAACGCTTACAAAATAGGGGAGAGAATTATTATTTTTTATTATTATTTTTTTTACTAGAAATGGCGGCGATCTGCGATTTTTATTGGTACTGAGACGTTATGGCGGAAATTTTTGGCGCCATTCACATTTATACTGCGATCAGTGCTATAAATATGCACTAATTACAGTATAAATGTGACTGGCATTGAAGGGGTTAACACTAGGGGGGTGAGGAAGGGGTTAATTGTGTATCCTAGGTGTGTTCTAACTGTAGGGGGAGGGGGGGGTGACTGGGGGGGGTGACCGATCTGTGTCCCTATGTAGGAAGGAACACAGATCGGGCTCCTCCTCTCCAGAGACAGGACACTGTCTCTGTGTAAAACGGCAATGAGAGATGATCTATGAGATCATCTCTCATTCGCCCACAGATCGCATGGCAAACGGCCACTCTGATTGGCCGTTCGCCGCGATCTGTGATTGGCCGTGTCCAAGGGACACGGACAACACAGGGCTTCCCCGCAGCGCGCTCTACAGCGCGCGCTGGGAACGCCTGAATGACATGCCGTCAAATGACGGCATGTTGGATATTCAGGCCCGCGCTGTTGCCGTCATCCGACGGTAGCGCGGGCCTGAAGTGGTTAATGCATCCTATGTCACAGGCCCCCCACCCCCCCCCTGTTTTACTTACCTGAGCCCGTTCACCTGCTGTGCGCGCCCCCTGGCGTCCTCTTCTCCATAGAGTCTTAACGTTGATTGGATAGATTGATAACAGCGCAGCCTTAGGCTCCCGCTGCTGTCAATCACATTCAAAGACGTGGCTGCCCGTGGGCGGGACCGAGTCATACACTCTGTGTGTATGGGCGCAACGTGTATGACAGGGAGCACGCCCGCAAGCTAACCACCTCGGGATAGAGATTTCCAGAGGGGGTTAGTTATTGCGGGGAGGAGCTGAGACAGCCGCCGAGGGACCCCAAAACGGGAGGATCGGGGCCATTCTGTGCAAAACGAACTGCACAGTGGAGGTAAGTATGACATGTTTGTTATTTAAAAATAAAAAAAATGAAACCTTTACAACCGCTTTAATGCAAGGTAAACATGTTCGCTCTGTTCACACCTACTGTAGGTATTTTTTTTTATTTTTTTTACTTAGCTCTAAAAATGCCCAACAAGACAAATCCCATTCATTTGAGTAGCCCCTGTTCACATCTTAGCGTTCTGTCACCTGAAGCAAAACGCTGTCGCTTATAATAGTACTGGAGCTTAATTTTTGGCAGATTACAGGCATTTTTTTTTTTTTTACATTGGTGACATTTTGACCTGTACAAAATCGCAGCAAAAATTGCTCGAATTTCTGCCTGAAAGCAAAATGCCTAGGTGTAAACAGAGAACAATAATGCCTTTTTTTCTATCTGCTTCCTTTTTTAATTTTTTGCTCTATTCTCGCCCCTCGCCACCATTCGTTTCTAGGCGAGACTGAGGTGCCCATGCACCTTCTTTTTTCAGGGATACCAAAGCTATACAACCCAAGAAACCGCAAGAGAAAAAACACAGAGCAGTCAGTGGGAGGACATTTCAGGTGTCATTGAGGACAAGCTGTTTAAACCCAGTTTCAAATTACCAAAATGGCGGCATGAGACCTGGGATGTGGCACCTGAGCAGCAGATAATAGCAGGGCAATACTGGATTTGCTAGGCAGGCTCATTTATGAATTGAGGACAACCCTGGATAGGTAAGAAGGGTCAATCAGGAGGTAAAGCTCATTGTGTTGCGTTATCGCACGTGTGTTAACATGCCTTAGTGCGCGATTTACCATGTGCTGTTTTAAAGCAGCCTTTTCAATATGAATGGGCTGCCATAGCACCACAACAGATGAAGATATGCACATGACCCAACAGAGGATTGCTGTTTAGATGGCCAATGCTTGTGCAACTGAGTCCTTGAAGGACAAAATATTGGGAAGTCTGCCTAAATAAAATAAAAATATATAAGAAATGTGCTGAAAATGTTTTTTTTACATTTTGGAATGTGTCTGTTTGAATTTGTGCCCAGTCAACCAAAAGACAATGGGCCAGATTCAGAGAGAATTAGATTAGCGTAGAGTAACAGAAATACTCTACGCCGCCGTTTTTTACCTGGCTCTACGTGGAATCCCGGTAGATTTTGTCCAGTAAACGACGGCGGCGTAGAGTATTTCTCCCGGCGCAAGCCATCTACGCGAGTAGGGGGCGTGAAGCATTTAAAATAGGCGCGTTCCCGCGGCGATCGAACTGCGCATGCTCCGTTCAGAAATTTCCCGCCGTGCATTGCGCGAAATCACGTCGTTACGTCATTCGTTGTTTGAGTAGCGTCGTTTACGGACATTTCTATTCCCGAACGACTTACGTAAAAAAAAAATAAAAAAAATTAAATTTGACGCGGGAACGACGGCCATACTTAACATGGGCTACACACCGTTAGACCAGCAAAAAGCTGGTCTAACAGTACGTAAAAAAAAATAGACGTAAGCGATTGCGAAGACCGCTCGTATCTTCGTGGATCGCCGTAAAAAATCATTTGCATATCCCGACGCATGAAAACGACGCGAACTCCTCCCAGCGGCCGCAAAAATATTGCAGCGTAGATCCGAAGGCTTACGAAGACGTAAGCCTCTCGGATCGAAGCCCGAAGCCGCCGTATCATGGTTTGAGGATTCAAACTAGTGATACGGCGCGCAAAATTTGATCCTATGTATTAAGGTGAAACAACACCTTGCAGTGTCCGTCCCCCAGCCCCCTCCTGCCCGTTTTACTTACCTGAGCCTCAAATTACCATGGGCGCAATCCCGCATCGCTCTCTCCACAGCTTCTCGGCTCTTCATTGGATAGATTGGTAGCAGCTCGACCATTGGCTCCCGCTGCTGGAAATCAAATTCAATGACTCAGGGGGACGGGGCCATGTCATACACTCGGTGACTATGGACGCAGGGTGTATGACACAGGAAATTGCCCGCAAGGTAACCCCCAGAAGTCGTTATCTATTGTGGGGTGGAGCCGAGAGAGCTGCCTTGGGTCCCCAGAATAGGAGGATAGGAGCCACTCTGTGCAAAATGAACTGCACAGTGGAGGTAAGTATGTTATTTTTATTTTTTTAAACTAGAACCTTTACAACCACTTTAAGGTCAAGGGTTGAATGCAACTCCAGTTCCTCCACACCAAACTCATCAAACCATTTCTTTTTGAAGCTGGCTTTGTGTACATTTTAATGTTGGAAAAGGCCTGGCTTATAATTGGGCTTTTAGTTCATCCCAAAGGTGTTCAGTAGGGTTTGAGGTCCAGGCCACTCAAGTTCCTCCACACCAAGCTGGCCAAATGATGTCTATATGGAGCTGGCTTTGTGCACAGGTGCACAACCATAGTGGAACATGGTCTCCTCCAGAATTTTGCCACACGATTGGAAGAACACAACTGTCTACAATGTTTTTATATTCTGTAGCATCACCAGTACCCTTTACGGGAGAAACCTCAAACCTCAATCATTTGGAGGAAAGTCCCCATACTTTAGGTCACAAGAGATAGGCTTGATGCCTACATTTTCATGCATAGTGTTTCTTTAGTGTACAGATTGTATTCTGTTGTCTTACTGGCTTCTAATTGTTTCCATCTCCAGGTCCTGTGGAACATGTTCATCTAAGAGTGCCATTTGTTGCCATTCGAAACAAAGAGGTCAACATCAGCGCTGTGGTTTGGCCGCTGCATTCAGGAACGCTCACTTATTTTTGGTGGGTTGGGAATAATACCAAGGTACGATAGACATGATTGTCTTACTGTTGTCTCCATCTGCTTGCCATACCACCAACCAGAAAATGTTCATTACTGTAAGAATGACTAGGCACTGATAATATGTTTTCAGATTTGAAAGATGTAAAAAAAAAAACCACAAAATAATGCTGCTCTGTAATCATTAATACATTATTAAATGTATTTTTTTTTAATAAAAGCAGGAAAAGTACCCAAATGTGATCAGGTATCGGCCTCTTGCAGTTCTGGTACAACATGTGAGAGAAAGACACAGCACAAGGAGCCCATTAGTTAATGTGCCGTCAAGAAGCATGTCGATAGGAGAGAGAAGAGTGACAGAGAGATGAGCTCATCATAAACACCATTGCAGCACTGGATGAAAGATGCAAGGGTCTGTCAGGATTCCAGAAACTCCTTGGTCTTTTATACACACACACTAATTACAAGCAAGCAGATCACAGGGGAGGATGGTTACCTTTAATAGCCATTCAAATCCCTTTGTGTCAACTTGTGTGCATGTTTTTTTGCATGTAATTTGGGTAGTTTCAGTTGTCATTTTGATTTAAAAAGAGTAAACACAGTTTATTGATAATAAATGGCCTTTCTCAACCTTGTTACCCCAGAGGAACCCCTAAAATAGGTTTCAGGTCTCAGGAAACCCTTACCTAATCAATTTATGGGGAAAATGACCATTAAATTGGTAGTCAGAAGAAAAAGAACCCTTCCTGTGGTGGTCAGAATACCCCCATTAAAGACATCTAAAAGTGTAATTTGCATTACCCTGCTGGCCCTGCCTAGTGGCTTTGGCTTGGGATCTATGCAAGAATTATAAAATAAGAGGTCAGTCAGCTACAGCTCAAGAAACCCCTAGAAACCTCAGGAGGACATCTAGGGCTCCCCTGAACCCTGGTTGAGAATAGCTGCTGTATAGCAGGGGTCTCCAAACCTTCTAATCAATCGGACAGTTTACTGTCCTTAAGACTTTAGGGAGGCTGGACTGTGGCCAGTGGGAGTAGTAATTGTCCTGATGTCCAGTGAGTGTAAACAATGCCCTTTCTTTGGTGTCATTGGAACGAATAGTACCCATTGTTGGTGTCAGTGGGAGGGATTCTGCCCCTTCTTTAATATCAATGAAATAAATTCTGCCCTATTGTTGGTTTCAGTGGGAGAAATTGGGCCCAATTGTTGGTGTCAGTGACAGTAATTATGCAATCCCAGAAAAGGAGTGGGCTGTGACTTGCAAAGAGGGAAATGTACTCTTTTGCGAAGAAATTGACTCTTCCTGGAGAAATAAAACTTTATAGCAAGTTCAAAGCCACATAACATAAAAAGATAAAAACAATATAATTTAAATGTAATTACAATTATTAATAAAAAAAACATAAAAAGAAAAAGTTAATGTTTAAAATATTAATTTTTAAGATATTAACAGGTTCTATACAAGTTCATGCAAGGTATATGAATTGTTTGCCGGTCATTTTCATTTATTATTGTTTTATCACCAATTGCATTGTACAGTGAATTGAACTTGAATTGGATGCTATTATTTATTGCACTTTTATGTTGCCTTATTGCATAAGCATGTCTCAACATCTACAGCAATAATGTGACATTCTTTTTAAGACTACCCAGAGGATTGATGAAGCACCCCTCCATCGTGTAATGAGTCCATCACATGATCTACGACGTGGGTTATTCTCCTTATAAATCCCATCACCCGCCTCATTCGTCAGGTCTTAAATTATGCAGCCATTTTCTTTATGTCCTTGACTTGATTAAAGGGGCGATCTTACATTTAAATCAGGGGTGGAATCCATCTCGTTTTATGGGGTGGAAGAAAGCTTCATCACCTACCCTGCAGTCTAGATACGATGATGACTCTCTCTGCATAATGACTTAATGCACTTTATAAAGTCGTATATGTCTTCCAAGAAGATTCAGTGTTGCCATAGGGCCTGAACTGTCCTAATAGACTTGGGAAGTGTTTGGTTCATTGGTTAAAAAGCCAGTAAATGCAAATGTTAGTAAATTCACAGAAAGACACTGCAAGCAACTGTCACCAACATACACTCTCTCTCACACACACACACACACATATATATATATATATATATATATATATATATGTATGTGTGTGTGAGAGTGTATATATATTAATTTTAAGGTACCCAATGCAAATGGAAGGATTTTCTTTAAAACATTTATTATAAGCATGTTAATTATGGAAAAAAGGAGGAAGTAGGGAAGGCAAAATATAATCAGATTGAACTCAGTTTAGATATTAGCCTGTTGATTTAGCAGTAACATTGTTAGTATACAAGTCCGTGGTCTTCAACCACTAGGCTTTAGCCCACTGCCCGGTCACAACCTCCCTTCTTTTTGGTTTCCAGGCAGCTACTGATGCCCTAAGTTCTCACAGTGCCACCCAGCTCCCATAGTGCCATTCAACTTAGCATATTGGCCCGCAGTGCCCCTCAACCCCCCACAGTGCCCCCAGGCACCCTGAGGGAACTCAAACCCCATAGTTCAACTCAACCGCCCTCAGTGCCTCCTAGCTTACTGCAGTGTCCCCTAGCTTGAAGCTCCTCATAGTAAACCCAGTCTCAAACAGTGTTCCATCAATCCCTGCAGTGCACCCCAGTCTCCCACAGTGCCCCCAACCCCCTCTGAGGGAACTCAAATCTCATAGTTACCCTCAACCTCTCACAATGCCTCCCAGCCTGCAGTGTCCCCTAGCTTGCTGCAGACATCCAGCTCCCCATGGTACCCCTTATCTCCAACAGTGCACCCTCAATCCCTGCAGTGCTCTCCAGTCTCCCACAGGGCTCCTAAAAAGCTTACAGTCTCCTGGAAAGACCTCCAACCGCCTCCTCATACCCTACAGGGCCACCAGGTCTGCATCAGAGTCCCCAAACCCCTTGTGGAACTTCTATTCCCTCCACAGTGACACTCAGCCCCATCACAAGTCCCCAGGCATTTCAATATATGTATGTTTGGCCTTCCTATACTTTTTTTGTAAAAAGTTTATTTATTACTGTCGGAAGGTTTAGGAATAACTTACAAGGCCCTGGACTCAGTAAGGTTGATAACCACTGTTCTAAGTATATATTTTTTTCTTGCAGTGGGGTGGGGCAGTAGTGATGCCTTTTTCCAAAAATCGGGGCATGGAAGGTTTGGCAGAACTATCTCAAAATGGTCACGAACAAATGATTTAGGGAATACATTTTTTTTAACTGGGGGTCTTTTTAAGTTTGAGAATCACTGATCTAAGTAAACGGGGAGGTAGTAAAGACTTTTTTTGGTATGATTTTCTTTCAAAAATGTTGGTTTTAGAAAAGCTAAAGCCCTGTACACACGATCAGATATCTGATGGAATCTAATCCCATGGATTTTTTCGTTGGATATCCAATGAAGCTGACTTTCATCAGTCTTGCCTACACACCATCAGTCAAAAATCTGATCGTGCCAAAACGGAGTGACGTATAACACTACGACAAGCCGAAAAAAATGAAGTTCAATGCTTCCGAGAATGCGACGACTTGATTCTGAGCATGCGTGAATTTTTGTTCGATGGAGTTCCACATAGACGATCAGATTTTTCTACTTTTTTTTTATTCATAAGAAAAATTTAAAACATGTTGTATTTTTTTTCACTGTTGGAAAAAAACGATGGGGCCGACACACGATCGGTTTGTCTGATGAAAACAGTCCATCGGTGTGTTTCCATTGGACAAACCGATCGGGTGTACATGGCTTAAGTAATACTTTTTTTGGTGGTGGCGGCGGCAATGCCTTTTATTGCTGTCTGAGCCATCGTTCCCCAGGTGATAGTCACTTCACCTGTTTATTGTATGGGTGTCACAAGCACAGGAAGCAAGAAATAGATCTCCCCAATGGGGTTCATGGAGTGAAGTAAAAAACCTGACAGGGAATGTAAACAAAACTGAATTTTTTTAGATAAGCTCTATTTTATTTTTTTATATATTTTGAAAAAATAAAAAGACATGGGCCCGGATTCACAAAGCACTTACGCCAACGTATCTCCAGATACGCCGACGTAAGTACAAATGTGCGCCGTCGTATCTATGCACCGTCCCACAAAGCAAGATACATTGAAAAATAAGCTTCAGCCGCCCGACGTAACTTTCCTACGCCGGCATATATTGGGCGCATATTTACGCTGGACGCATGTGGCGCTCCCATTGATTTTCGATGCAAATATGCAAATGAGTCAAATATGGCGATTCACAAATGTACTTGCGCCCGGCGCATAATATACGCGGTATGCGTAAGTCGTACGTCCGGCGTAAAGTTATTCCCCATATTGGAGGCGCAACTCATGCAAAGATATGGACCAGGGAACGAATGCCGTCAAATTTTACGTAGTTTACGTTGTACGTGAATAGGACTGGGCGTAGGTTATGTTCACGTCGTAGGCAGTGATTCGACGTATCTAAGGCATTTGTTTCAACGTGATTGTGAGCATGCGCACTGGGATGCGTCCAAGGCACGACGCCTGCGCAGTTCGTTTGAAGTACTTGTCTGACGCTCGGCCCATCATTTGCATGGGGTCACGTTTCATTTAAATGTATTACGCCCACTTCCACCTACTTTGACTTACTGGCTTACGCCGACAAATTTACGTTACGCCGGCGCACTGTTGGGAGCATTTGCTTTGTGAAATCCATGCTTCCCTCTCCACGCTGTGCCGGCGTAGCGTAAAAGACATACGCTACGGCGGCATATATATGCGCCGATGTATGTGAATCCGGGTCATGAAGTCCAACAAAAACATGCATAATCAGAAGCGTTAACCCCTAGCTGATCCAGAGGAAAGAAAAACATGGTAAACAATTTTGATTAGATCATTTCCATGTTCATTTTTGAATATTTTTACGTAAACTAAACTGTTACATGCTGCTTCCTAAGTGCTCACTGTAGCGGAAGCTTTAAAAAATGCTTCTTCTTCTAATGTTTAAGCTGCAAAAAACATACCTGGAGCCATCTGGAAACATCAAACATACACTTCATAATGCATATTTGATGTTTCCAGATATACTCCAGGGAGTTCAAACAGGAAAGCAGCATAAACTGTTTGGTCTAATGTAGTTTTAATAAGAGACTTGATAACTGATAACTCTATGACAAATTGATCTACATACTGTAAGTCACTTTTGCATTTTTTTTAATGAAATTAAAGGTTTTTATTTATTACGTTTTAATAAATGCCATGTTCACGTATTTATTGGAAGCTAGAAAATGGTCTAAATTTAGGGGGGAAATTAATTTTTTGGATATTTTACAACAGTTTTTAATCAAACGTTTTTTACTTTTTTTTTTTTTACATTTTTCATTTGTTTTAATATACAATCTGATCATGAGTTTTTATTGTAAGCTGTCTCTTAGCACTGTAGTTCTAACATCATATTTCTTTATTCATGCACAGCAGGTGTACATTGCCATCTGCAAACTGGAAATGTTTATTTGTAACCCATGATTGGCTGGTTAGTTTTCAAAATATTAATCTGCATAGTATAAAGCTGAAGTGTAATGTAAAAAAAAAAAACATTCTCTACAGCTTTAGGCCTCATGTACAAGCTGCTGCTAATCAGACGTTTAGGAGCAGTTGGGCATTTTTTTCAACTGCTCCTGAATTCTCTTTCTAGGCAGTTGAGTTTAGAGGCTTTTTTTGGAACACAAAAAAATGGGTTCAGAAGTTGAGTTTAGAGGCATTTTAAGCGCCAAATGCTTCTAAACACTGCCAAACCAAGCTAAACGTGGTAACTCGCATTTCGTTTACAGGCATTTATTTATTTTTTTTAAACGCAAACCTGGCAAAATGCGGCAAAACCGACTTTTTTAATGGGGGTTACTATCTGTCAGGTTAAATCATTCAGGAGAGGTTTTATAAACATCTTGTGTACATGAAGTCTAATGCCGTGTACACACGATTGGATTTCCAATGAAATAAAATTTGATGGAATTTACAGTCGGAATTCCGATGAAACTGACTTTCATTAGTCTTGCCTACACACTATCAGACTAAATTCCGACCGTCCAAAAACGCGGTGACGTAAAACACTACTTCCGAGGATGCGTCGACTTGATTCTGAGCATGTGTGGATTTTTCTCCAATGGAATTCCACACAGACGATCGGAATTTCCTATCCTTTTTTTTTTCATCGAAAAAATGTAAAACATGTTCTATTTTTTTACACCAATGGAAAAAAGTCAGATGGGGCCCACAAACGATCGTTTTGTCTGATGAAAAAAGTCCATCTGACTTTTTTCATCTGAAAAAACGATTGTGTGTACACAGCATTAGTTCGGTGGCGGCCCGTCCACAGTAGGCAAACGGGCCATTTAAAAAAAAAAAAAAGTTTAAATCTCAAAAAAATCCTTTTCTAAATGCAATGTGGCGCCGGCCATGTGCATTATGGGAAGCGCCGCGTCCATGCAATCCGAAGATTGCAGACGCGGCGCTTCATTTGCAGGCTTTTTGCCCGCCTTGTGGCGTTTGCCGAGGCGCCACAGTGTCAGTGTCTGCCCGGCGCTCGTAGTATCTATTACTACGGTCGGGCAGATTGATTGACATCTAAGCTCATGATGTCTGTTTCTCTAGAAGACAGGAAGTATGAGGAGCCGACTCCTCCACAGCCATCCACAGCTCCAGCCAACAAAACGTAAGTGCAGCTGCTGCCCCTCTGCTAAATATTCATCCCCACAGTGAGGTAGTCAGCGACAGACCCCCCCCCCCCATATCATTTAAAAAAAAACGTCATTTTTGGGGGGAATTTCGGTGACACCCCCTCTAATCATCTTTAAAAAAAATGTCATTTTCAGGGGGAACTTCGGTGGCACCCCCCCCCCCCCCCATCATATTTAAAAAAAAGTAATTTTTGGGGGGAATTTCGGTGGCACCCCCCCTATCATCTTAAAAAAAAATGTAATGTTCAGGGGGCACAAACCCCACCCCCCCGGGCGGCACCACAATTGATAAATTGATGGGACATGCGCTGCAATTGATGGGACAGGTGCTGTAATTGCTGTAATTGATGGTACAGTCACTGCAATTGATGGGGCAGTCACTGCAATTGATGGGAGAGTCGCTGTAATTGCTGTAATTGATGGGACAGTCTCTGTAATTGATGGGACAGGTGCTGCAATTGCTGTAATTGATGGGACAGTCGCTGTAATTGATGGGACAGTCGCTGTAATTGATGGGACAGTCGCTGCAATTGATGGGACAGTCGCTGCAATTGATGGGACAGTCGCTGCAATTGATGGGACAGTCGCTGCAATTGATTGGACAGTTGCTGTAATTGATTGGACAGTCGCTGTAATTGATTGGACAGTCGCTGTAATTGATTGGACAGTCGCTGTAATTGATGGGACAGGTGCTGCAATTGCTGTAATTGATGGGAAAGTCGCTGTAATTGATGGGACAGTCGCTGTAATTGATGGGACAGGTGCTGCAATGCTGTAATTGATGGGACAGTCCCTGTAATTGATGGGACAGGTGCTGCAATTGATGGGACAGTCGCTGTAATTGCTGTAATTGATGGGACAGTCGCTGCAATTGATGGGACAGTCACTGTAATTGATGGGACAGGTGCTGCAATTGCTGTAATTGATGGGACAGTCCCTGTAATTGATGGGACGGGTGCTGCAATTGATGGGACAGTCGCTGCAATTGCTGTAATTGATGGGACAGTCGCTGCAATTGATGGGACAGTCGCTGTAATTGATGGGACAGTCGCTGTAATTGATGGGACAGGTGCTGCAATTGATGGGACAGGTGCTGCAATTGATGGGACAGTTGCTGTAATTGATGGGACAGTTGCTGTAATTGATGGGACAGGTGCTGCAATTGATGGGACAGGTGCTGCAATTGATGGGACAGGTGCTGCAATTGATGGGACAGTCGCTGCACTTGCTGTAATTGATAGGACAGTCGCTGTAATTGATGGGACAGGTGCTGCAATTGATGGGACAGTCGCTGCAATTGCTGTAATTGATGGGACAGTCGCTGTAATTGATGGGACAGGTGCTGCAATTGATGGGACAGTCACTGTAATTGCTGTAATTGATGGGACAGTCGCTGTAATTGCTGTAATTGATGGGACAGTCGCTGTAATTGCTGTAATTGATGGGACAGGTGCTGCAATTGATGGGACGGGTGCTGCAATTGATAGGGACAGGCACTGGTTGCAAGTGATAGGGAGAGCGGCTGCATTTGATATGACTCAGGCTACATTTGATGTGACACAGGGCTGCATGCAAGGAGGGACTCCGCTGGGGACATGTGATGTAAGGAGGGACTCCGCTGGGGACACGTGATGGCATCTGGTGGCAGGCGACCTGCATTATGGTGAGTTGAATGGTTTAATTTTATATTACAATGTAATAATAGAAATAATGCGCTTTAATCATCCTGACATCATATCAACCATGGTGCCGGGATGATTGAAGTATCTTTATCTGCTGATTGTTAAACTAACTACAATTCACATATTTCTATTGTTGTGTAGGATCTGGGCCTGCTGTCCCTCTCTCTCCCTCCGACCCTCGTTCATATCAGATGCTAACCTCACCACCTTAGAGCTACGCCCACTATTTCAATGAAACCACGCCCATTTCCACCAAGTGGGAGGGGTCAAAAAGGAAGGGCGGGTCTGGCGCCCCCCCATCCTAAAACTTCACCAGCCGCCACTGGTTACATTATTTACCTGTAATGAAGTATGCCCTGCCGTGTGCAGCTTTTTGGATTCTGTGACCCTGCTCTTTTCCATCTGCTGACCTTCTGGCACTGTGGGGGTTAACAGCATCAGATGTCCAGGCCCCCTCCTGCACTCTCCTTAATTAACCACTTACTGAGTGGCCAACAGTAATTTTGACTGGTGGCTTGAGTGCTAGTACACCAGCCTGCTTATGCACACTGGCATACCTCCCATCTTTTTGAGATGGAAATGAGGGACACCTATTATCGAAAGTATGTATGCATAGGACACATCCCCTGTCATGCCCCCTTAAAGGAGAAACACACACAAAAAAAGATTAGTTTAACCCAACAGCAATTTTTTCTTACCACTACTATTCTTTTATACCGCAATCACATGACACCTAGTAAATAACAGTCGTAATTGGAATCCATGCATGACATTGTTTACTACTGTGAGTGTGATCTCTGAAAGGTGCTAAACCTTTCATCCAATTTCTAAATTGCCTCATTTGTTAGTAGAGGTAAAAAAAAAAAAAAATTGTCAGTTTAACAAATATTTGTTTGTATAATTCTCCTTTAAGGGGGCATGGCAGGGGGTGTGTCATATGCTACATAATTTTGCTAATAGGTTGTCCCTGGTTCCTATTTTAAAAAGTGAAGAGGTATGGGGAAAAGGTAAAGAGTAAAAAGGTTTAAAATTGAGAATATATAAAATATTACAATTATTGAACATTAGAGATGGTTATACATAGAGTGAACATGTTTAAATTGAGAGTTCAATACCATTTTTAAGGGGTATCTACTGCACCTGTTGTATGATATGAATATGACCACAACATAGTTATTGTTTTATAATGAATGTTATATGTAAAAAAAATCTTTTAGCCCTTATGCATTCTAAGGTACAAATGTACTCCGATGCCTTGAGAATGGGATTTTACAATGAACGTTATATTATTAGACAATAGCCACGGTAAATGGTGCATTGTGTATAGTGATTGGTAGGCAAAGGTTCTATTGAAGAGAATAGTGTTAAATGGTTGAATCCAGGTATAGGGAGGAGAGATTTCACTTCCTCTGAAGGGAACAGTAATTACTGCCGGTGGAATAAAGCATAAAAGGGAGAGGAACGTTCTAAAAAGTTAAAAGTTCTCTTTGATGTCGTAAAAGGCGGCTGATAATTATGAGGAAGAACAAGGGGAATAAAGAAATATTAGCAGCCTAATTTGTAGGTGGAAAAGTCGGGTCTGTGATGCAAGCTGTTGTGCAGAAGTCAGATAATGGAGAATTACTTTTTTGTTGCGGTAAGAGAGGTTTCTTCATTCTCTGCTGGCAGCCATTTTGCAAGGGAGCATGCCTGGCAGCCAGTTTGGAGCTTTTTTTTATATATATTACATTGTATTTAGAAAGAATGTAGTACTAACTATTGTCCTTTTTAACAAGTATTATATATTTTAGGTTATTATTGCAATGTTTAGCATATAGAAAAACTCCAAATAATAATAGATAGGCCATTAAAGAACACATTTATTATGTAATACATGTATTACTATTTAACAAAAATAACAAGATCATTATTTTCCTTGCATGTCCCCCTTGGATCTACAGCGACTGTATTTCCAAGTGCACTTTCAGTGCACTTTTAAGTTCACTTGCAGTGCACTTGTAGTGCAAAGTGGATTTGACTTTCGTAAATAAACCCCAAATGTGTCTTCCAAGCCCCATACCTTGTGTCCTGTGCAACAAGCTGAAAACTTTTTTCCAAATTTTGGATAGAGTATACGGTATACCGTTGTTTTTTTCTTTTTTTTTCTGCTACCTTTTTTCTGCTACCTTTGTTAACCCCTCTGGCGGTATTCCCGAGTCTGACTCAGGGTTACATTCCTGTGTTGCGATCGGTAACCCCGAGTCAGACTCGGGCTTGCCTCGCTGAATCCACAGGCTTGGTTTACTTACCTTGTCCCTGGATCCAGTGATGCATCCGCGCTGTGTGAGCGAGCTGGTACGCGCTCGATTCACACAGTGCCTCTGTGTACCTCCGATCTCCGTTCCCTGCGACGTTACGACACACGGGGGCGGTGAAACGGCGCCATATTCAAAAAGGTAAACAAACACATTACATACAGTATACTGTAATCTTATAGATTACAGTACTGTATGTAAAAAATACACACACCCCTTGTCCCTAGTAGTCTGCCCAGTGCCCTGCATGTTCTTTTATATAATAAAAATTGTTCTTTCTGCCTGAAAACTGTAGATTGTCCATAGCAACCAAAAGTGTCCCTTTATGTCAAAAATGGTTTTAGAGCAGCTAGAAAAAAGCGATAATAGATTATAATCACTTTCAGAATTGAGGGATATCGATTTGTGGGGAAATTCGTCATAAAAAAATAAAAGTAATGACAGCGACAATTCTGCAACTGAGTAAATTTCAGTGATTTTGAGTTGATTACATTATTGTAGATTTTTTATTATTATTATTTGTTATAATTATCTATAATTATTTATTATATTATAATTTATAATTTTGTTTTTTAAAAAAATGTCATGCCCGGGATGCCTACTAAACTCTTGTTTGGTCAGATTTAAGTGAGTTATTCCTAAGAATTACAAGCCTACAGTATAAAATGCCCAATTTCCTTGCAAATAATGGTACCGCTTTCAGCAGCTAAACCCTGAAATAATCATACAGCCAGGGAGGTTAAAGATATTTCCCCTCCCTCTCTGCCCTGTTGATAATTATTTCACCAGACATGAAACAAGGGGGTTATCTGCTACAAGGGCTGAGGCAGAAATAAAAAACTAGAGATCAAAGAGTTGGTAAACACCAGTGTATAGAACAATTTCCAGGCATGTTTTGAAGGGTTATACCCAATTGAGTTCACTAATGATGCAGAAAAGATAGTCAAGGAGTAAACCATCAACTAATAAAAGTCTAATATATCCTGTTGATCTTTGCCAAATGTGAGTATTCAGTGCTTTTCGAGGGCTAACAAGTCTACCTACATTAGGGCAAAAGGGTGCAGCACCCATAGTAACATTTTTTGGCAGAAAATGCAAGATGAAATACATAATATAAAAATATATTATAGATCATACTTCAAGAAATAAGATGTCAATATACCGTACATTCTCTACCACAAAAAACTGGGAAAACGTATTGACTTGAGTATAAGCCTAGGCCCTAGGGTGTCCATCTAAATGCCTCACTGTGCCTCACTGTTTCCATGTGCATGCCTCACTGTGCCCATGCCTCACTGTGCCCATGCCTCACTGTGCCTCACTGTTTCCATGTGCATGCCTTACTGTGCCCATGCCTCACTGTGCCCATGCCTCACTGTGCCCATGCCTCACTGTGGCCATGACTAGACTGACATTAAACATAGGAGTCTATGGAAGGGGTGCCCGGTTTAAAAAATTGGTGTTCCCCAGCTGTAGGTCCTCCAGACAACAAACTTAGAACACTTGTAGAGGAGAAATGGGGCTATATGTGTGCCAAGTTCCGGTTCCAGGAAACCTACGACCGGCTGGTGCTCGGTCCTCAAAGTCACTGGAGAAATTACCATTTAACATGGGAGTCTATGGAAGGGGTGCCCGGTTTTGAAAAATCGAAGCTCCCTGGCCGTAGGTCCCCCAGACAACAAACTTTGCAAACTTGTAGAGGAATAGTGGGGCTACGTGTGTGCCAAGTGTGCCGGCCGAAACTGGGTCCCCAAATTCCAGGAGATCAGGCACAAAAAGGTGACTCGAGTATAAGCCGAGGGGGGCATTTTCAGCACAAAAAAAGTGCTGAAAAACTTGGCTTATACTCGAGTATATACGGTAGTACATTATGTCAAATAAACTAAATCTGAGAAGAATCTAGCCTTCCTCTACTTTTCCAAATAAAACTATTTTTACTTGTTTGAGTTAGGCTCCGTTCCCACTTGCGGTGGAGGAGGACATGGCGGTGCAGTCATATTGACTTCAATGCATCGCAATACATGCATTGCCGCATTTTAATGAGAAGCATCACAGTTGACACAATGGGGGGTATTTACTAAAGCTGGAGAATGCAAAATCTGGTGTAAATCTGAATAGAAGCAAATCAGCTTCCAGGTTTTATTGCCAAAGCTGAAAATGTTACTAAATCCACAAATGTAAAATCATTCTGTATATGCAGCAAAACATGCTTGTTATACTCACTGTGGAACCTAAGAGGTAAAGCCTCCCTATTGTGTAAAAAGGCTCTTTGATCCTGTCTTCTCTGAGCCTCCTCTTCTTCCACTGTCCCCAATCCATCTCCTTATAAGACAGAGCCTTTGGAGTCACTCAGCACATGCTCAGTTTGGTGTGTATTGCTAGAGAGTTTTTTTTTTCTTGGGAGGGTGCATGTGATCAGCACAGGGCCAATCACCAATGTCCAGACAGAGGGTCAGAGGTCCTGCAGCCTCACAGGACATTCAGATTAGAATGAAAACTCCTCCTACAAGCTTTAACCAAACACTGAATATGCAAAAAAAAAGTCGCCCTTGGGACTTTAAATGAGGTGGTCACGGTTTGCCACTGAGTAACACAAATAGTGATAGAACACTGGTAGAAGTCATAAGATTGCAATATACTACTGATGATAAAAGACATCAAGCAGGTTATATTTAATATATTAATTGCATTTCCATGTTTTGTGTACTGTGGGGGACCAGATATAGTGAATGCAGGCTCCTTGGTTTAGTAACACGTTCATTGAACAAGCTGAAGTTAGAAGCTGATTGGCTACCATGCAGAGCTGCACCATATCTAGTAAATCGACCCCATTGTGTCAACCTACCATTCGGCCTCCATGTAAATTTGGAGTTGGGCAGTAAAAATGTGGATCTTCCTCCTGTATTTACCTCCCACCTCCAAATTTGGTGCTACCTGTAAAACTCACCCATTATGTTAAAAGGGACTGCACCACAACCATGTGCCAAATTTGCCTCTTGAAGTTGCAGCGTGGTATTTCATTGCAAAATCCCTATTGGGATGAAAGAAAAAAAAATGTCCATGAGGATTTGAAAAACAGACATGCAGGAGGCAGCGGTATCCTGAATGCTTGTAAACCGTCTGTCAACCGTGTTTTAAAAAGCAATTCACTGTGGACTTTGAACAGCTTATGTAGTCATCTGTGTTTCCAGCAGAAGCTCAACTCCAAGTCCTTCAGTGTCTCCTCCATGGTAACACAACAAGTATTGCAGGATAAACAGCTCATGTACTGTGAAGGAAGGCATATGGCGACCCTTGTGCGTATTGATAATGGCGATTATCTCCTAAATACACCTATATAAACAGTCGTGGAGCCCATGCCATGCTATTACATCTCCGGATGATCATCGCTTTGCAGAGGATGATTGCATTCAATTGGCGGAGTTGTTGCTGGTGGCAGCTGGGCTGGTATTTTATTTAATTTGATTTATAAAAGTTTCCATTATGAACGGTAAGCTTCATATATGGATCTGTTAATAATCCTGTGAAAAACAGACATTTCATCAATTGCTTAATCATAATGAATTAAAACAATAATGATTAAAGTCTTAATCATGTTGAAAATATATTATACCAAAGCAGCCAGCCTAGGGTTATATAATCATATGAGTGATTAAGGTGTAATGATTAACTGATTATAATGTATTTGCTTGAATTATGATGCATGCAAATCATTTACGGTTGTGTATAAACTATGTATTGATTTTTTCCCCACATGAGTAGCAATTGTTATTTGTGTTTTGCTCTCCTATATGTTGTGCTAATGAGAACTTTACAGCAGTGATAGGCATCTCATCAAACAAAGGGAACTGAAAGGAAATGGATTGTGAAATGTTGTTTAAGGCCCCCAAGACAACGGATCAAAATAATATTGATTTGATCTTGAAAGAAAATAACAATGAAGCATTCCTAAATTGTTTATTAACCATTTGCCTACTGTGCACATATACCCCCTTCCTGCCCAGACAAAATTGTAGCTTCCGGCACTGTGTCGCTTTAACTGACAATTGCACGGTCGCATAACGTGGCTCCCAAACAAAATTGGCGTCCTTTTTTTCCCCACAAATAGAGCTTTCTTTTGGTGGTATTTGATCGCCCGTGCGGTTTTAATTTTTTGCGCTATAAACAAAAAAACAGCGACAATTTTGAAAAAAGACACAATATTTTTTGCTTTTTGCTATAATAAATATCCAATAAAAAAAAAAAAAAAAAAAAACATTTTTTTATCTTAGTTTAGGCCGATGCGTATTCTTCTACATATTTTTGGTAAAAAAAAAAAATCGCAATAACCATATAGTGACTGGTTTGCGCAACAGTTATATTGCTTACAAAATAGGCGATATAATTATGATTTTTTTTTTTACTAGGAATGGCGGCGATCTGAGATTTTTTTCGGGACTGGGACATTATAGCGGACACATCGGACACTTTTTACACATTTTTGGGACCATTTACATTTATACAGTGAACAATGCTATAAATATGCATTGATTACTGTATAAATGTAACTGCAGGGAAGGGGTTAACCACTAGGGGGCAGGGAAGGGGTTAAATGTATGCCCTAGCCAGTGTTCTAACTGTAGGTGGAGGGGGGTGACTGGGGGAGGTGACCGATTGTGTCCCTATGTACAAGGGACACAGATCGGTCTCCTCTCTCCCTGACAGGGTCGTTGAGCTCTGTGTTTACACACAGAGCTCCACGTCCCCGCTCAGTTACTGGGCAATCGCTGTGTGCCCGGCGGCCATCCCGGCCGCCGGGCACACGTATGGTGTTCTCAGTGACGCGACGGGTGCGCGTGCGCGCCCCTAGCGGCTTTAAATGACACAACGTCATATGTGACGTTGTGTCAGAACAATAGGGTATCCTGCACGCCGTCATTTGAATTAATCAACCTAAAGAAACGAAAACGTTATATTAAATACCTTATAGAGAAAATCCAACCATTTCCTGACCGCTCGATAGCAGTTTTAATGCTACAGGGCGGATATGTGGAGGATTTACAGTCAGTATCTGACAAAAGTGAGTACACCCTTCACATTTTTGTAATTATTTTGTTATATCTTTTCATGTGACAACACTGAAGAAATGACACTTTGCTACAATGTAAAGTAGTGAGTGTACAGTTTGTATAACAGTGTAAATTTTCTGTCCCCTCAAAATAACTCACAGCCATTAATGTCTAAACCGCTGACAACAAAAGTGAGTACACCCCTAAGTGAAAATGTCCAAATTGGGCCCAATTAGCCATTTTTCCTCCCCATTGTCATGTGACTCATTAGTGTTACAAGCTCTCAGGTGTGAATGGGGAACAGGTTTGTTAAATTTGGTGTTATCGCTCTCACTCTCTCGATGATGCACAAGAAAGCCCACAAACCCCCAGTTTGCTGAAGACTAGCAGACTAAGGACATGGATTACTGGAACCATGTCCCGTGGTCTAATGAGACCAAGATAAACTTGTTTGGTTCAGATGGTGTCAAGTGTGTGTGGCAGCAACCAGATGAGGAGTACAAAGACAAGTGTGTCTTGCCTACAATCAATCATGGTGGTGGGAGTGTCATTGTCTGGGGCTGCATGAGTGCTGCCGACATTGGGGAGCTACAGTTCATTGAGGGAACCATGAATGCCAACATGTACTGTGACATACTGAAGCAGAGCATAATCCCCTCCCAGCGGAGACTGGGCTGCCAGGCAGTTTTTCCAACATAACGACCCCAAACACACCTCCAAGACGACCACTGCCTTGCTAAAAAAGCTGATGGTAAAGGTGATGGACTCTCCAGACCTAAACCCTATTAAGCATCTGTGGGGCATCCTTAAACGGAAGATGGAGGAGCGCAAGGTCTCTAACATCCATCAGTTCTGTGATGTCGTCATGGAGGAGTGGAAGAGGACTCCAGTGGCAACCGGTGAAGCTCTGGGGAACTCCATGCCCAAGAGGGTTAAGGCAGTTCCCGGAAAATAACAGTAGCCACAAAAAATATTGACACTTTGGGCCCAATTTTGACATTTGGTGTACTCACTTTTGTTATACAAACTGCACACTCACTACATTACATTTGTAGCCAAGTGTCATTTCTTGTGTTTTCACATGAAAAGATATTATAAAATACTTACAAATATGTGAAGGGTGTACTTACTTATGTGAGATATGGTATGTATATATGCATGATTGTGCACATCCGACCACAGGGGGTGCACCGCTTCTGCTGTATATATTCAAAGCAGAAGCTGATCTGCGGGTGCCAGGCACCCAGTGTCCTCTGGCACCAGCCGATCTTCTGTAAAGAACACAGAACATCGATCTGCAAATGATGAAGAAAAAGAGGGAAGGACGGCCGCACTCCAAGGATTTTCAAACGAAAAAAGTTGTCTTTATTGTAAATCCAAAAACATGTACAGTCACAGCAATCACAGAAAACAGGACAGCCGACGCGTTTCGCACTCGATCAGTGCTTAGTCATGGCTGAGCACTGATCGAGTGCGAAACGCGTCGGCTGTCCTGTTTTCTGTGATTGCTGTGACTGTACATGTTTTTGGATTTACAATAAAGACAACTTTTTTCGTTTGAAAATCCTTGGAGTGCGGCCGTCCTTCCCTCTTTTTCTTCATCATCATTGCTATTTGCATCGCCAGCACCTTGGTAATCTAATTATCCTTGATCGTCTACAGGTCTCACCTGGAGCGGTGATTTCTTTTCATCGATCTGCAAATGTAGACAAAGCAGATTGCCGTTCTTACAGAGGGGAAGCGATGTATTCTTTGTTCCTGCAAAGCAATTAAGGACTATAATCAATTTCTTCCTCTAGTAAAAACAGCACACAGTGTACACCAAAGCACTGGCTAGGCACACATTTAACCATTTGATTGCCCTAGATGTTTAACCCTTTCCCAGCCAGTGTCATTAGTACAGCAACAGTGCATATTTTTAGCAGCACTGATCACTGTATTAGTGTCACTGGTTCCCACAAAGTGTGAGGCGCCGTACACACGGCAGAGAACCTCGACGGGCAGAACACAACGTTCCGCCCGTCGAGGTTCTCTCCCGGCCGTCGAATTTGGCGACCCGCCCGTCGGGAATGGCAACCAGCCATTCTTCCAGGCGGGCCGTCGAGGAAATAGAGAGCGTGCTCTCTATTTCGGCTCGACGGGCTTCCCGACGGGAAGCTCGCCGAGACCGTACACACGGCCGAGGTCCTCGCTGGAATGGTTTTCAGCGAGAACCTCGGCCGTGTGTACGGCGGCTCAGTGTCTGATTATCCACCGTAATATAACAGTCCTGCTAAAAGTCGTTGATTGCCACCATTACTAGTAAATAAATAAATAAATACAATTTCCAGCCTATATGACTTTATATTATGCCACTTTACAGTGCCTTGACAAATTATTCAGACCCCTTGAAATTTTTCACATTTTGTCATGTCACAAAAAAAATGTAAACATATTTTATTGGGATTTTATGTGCTAGACCAACACACATGTTTTACTAACGAATATCTGAAAAGTGTGGCATGCATTTGTATTCAGCCCCCTTTACTCTGATAGCCCTAACTAGAATCTAGTGGAACCAATTGCCTTCAGCAGTCACCTAATTAGTAAATAGAGTCCACCTGTGTGTAATTTAATCTCAGTATAAATACAGCTGTTCTGTGAAGCCCTCCAAGGTTTCTTAGGGAACCTTAGTGAACAGACAGTATTGTGAAGGCCAAGGAACACACCAGACAGGTCAGGCATAAAGTTGTGAAGAAGTTTAAAGCAGGGTTAGGTAATAAAAAAAGATCTCAATCTTGGAACATCTCACAGCACTGTTCAATCCATCATCACCCACCAAGACATGGCCGTCCGTCTTAACTGACCAGCCGGATAAGGAGAGCATTAATCAGCGAATCAGTCAAGAGGCCCATGGTAACTCTGGAGAAGCTGCAGAGATCCACAGCTCAGGTGGGAGAATCTGTCCACAGGACAACTATTAGTCGTGCTCTCCACAAATCTGGCCTTTATCGAAGAGTGGCAAGGAGAAAGCTATTGTTTAAAGGTAGCCATAAAAAATCATGTTTGCATGAAGCCATGTGGAGGACACAGCAAACATGTGGAAGAAGGTGCTCTGGTCAGATGAGGCTGAAATTTTACTTTTTGGCCTAAAAGCAAAACACTTTGTGTGGCAGAAAACTAACACTGCACAACACCCCGAACACACCGTGAAACATGGTGGTGGCAGCATCATGTTGTGGAAATGCTTTTCTTCAGCAGGAACAGAAAAGCTGGTCAGAGTTGATGGGAATATGGATGGAGCCAAATACCGGGCATTCCTAAAAAAAAAAGCTTAGACCTAATTCCGCGTACACACGATCATTTTTCTGTATGAAAAAAAAAACAACGTTTTTCGGCATGTAAAAAAAACAAAGTTTTTCCATTTTCATAGTTAAAACGACATTGCCCACACACCATCGTTTAAAAAAAAATGCTCTAGCAAAGCGCGGTGATGTACAACACATACAACAGCACTATAAAGGGGACGTTCCATGCAGATTGCGCCACCCTTGGGGCTGCTTTAGCTGATTTTGTGTTAGTAAAAGACGATTTGCGCTTTTCTGTCTGTTACAGCGCGATGAATGTGCTTACTCCATTATGAACGGTAGTTTTACCAGAACGAGTGCTCCCGTCTCATAACTTGCTTCTGAGCATGCGCGGGTTTTTAACGTCGTTTTAGCCCACACACGATCATTTTTTACAACCCGAAAAACTACATAGTTTAAAACGTTGTTAAAAAATGCAGCATGTTCTAAAAAAAAATTGTCGTTTTTCAGAACCCGAAAAATGAGGTGAAGCCCACACACGATCATTTTAAATGACATTTTTTTAACCACCTAAGGACCTTGCACCGCATATGTACGTCCTTTTTTTAAAGATGGATATCTCGGTAACGGCAGCAGCTGCTCCCACAACCGAGGTATCCATCTTTAGTGCCAACGGTCCTGTAAACGATAACAGCGGTCTCTGCGGCGGATTCGCCGCGAGATCACCGTTATTGGTGGCGGAAGAGGGCCTCCCACCCCTTCCACCCCTCCCGCCGCTCTCCCGCGCCTTCTGCTGCTTACCGGAGCCATCAGTAGCGGCGGAAGGCGATCGGGTCCTCTCCCGTGCTGTGTGGGGATGAGAGTGAGGGCAACATGGCCCCCACCCCTCCCCATAGCTTTGCTGGGCGGAAGTGACGTCAAAATGTCAGTCCCGCCCAGCATCTTAGGCCTCGTACACACGATCAAATCTGTCCGCTGGAAACGGTCCGCCGGACCGTTTCAGCAGACAGATTTGATCGTGTGTACGGCCAAGCCGACGGATTTGGCCACCCGACAGATTTCAAAGCATGCTTTGAAATCTATCGTGTGGGAATCCGTCCGCCCGACATGTCTGCTGGTTAGTACACTTACCAGCAGACATGTCGTCCCGCACCGCCGCCGCACCGCCGCCGAATGGATTCGGCACATGCGCGGAAGTGTTTTACTTCCTGGTGCGGTGACGTGGCGGCGTCAACGTCACCGACACGTCAGCGCGCTCTCTGCTGGCGGGGATTTTGGTTTGCTCGTGTGTACACGCGAGCAAACCAAAATCCCAGCAGACAGATTTGTTCAAATCTGTCGGACGGACAGATTTGAACAAATCTGTCTGCTCGTGTGTATGGGGCCCAAAAGAAACAGTTTTTTTTTTTTGTCATTTGAAAAAATTACAGTTTCCATTTTTTTATTTTTTTTGCATTTAAGTCTTAATATGAGATCTGAGGTCTTTTTGACCCCAGATCTCATATTTAAGAGGACCTGTCATGCTTTTTTCTATTACAAGGGATGTTTACATTCCTTGTAATAGAAATGAAAAGTGATCGATTTTATGTATTTATTTTTTTCAGTGTAAAAATTAATAAAATAAATAAAAATAAATAATAAAACAATTTTTTTTTCTTTTTTTAAAGTGCCCCGTCCCGACAAGCTCGCGCTCAGAAGCAAACACATACATGAGTAGCGCCCGCATATGAAAACAGTGTTTAAACTACACAAGTGAGGTATCACCGCGATCGTTAGAGCGAGAGCAATAATTCTAGCCCTAGACCTCCTCTGTAACGCAAAAGATGAAACCTATAGAATTTTTTAAACGTCGCCTATCAAGATTTTTAAGGGTAAAAGTTTGACGCCATGCCACGAGCGGGAGCAATTTTTAAGCATGACATGTTGGGTATCATTTTACTCGGCGTAACATTATCTTTCACAATTTATAAAAAAATTGGGCCAAATGTATTGTTGTCCTATTTTTTAATTAAAAAAAAGTGCTCTAGTAAGACCGCTGCGCAAATACGGAGTGACAAAAAGTATTGCAATGACCACCATTTATAGGGTGTTAGAAAAAATATATATAATGTTTGGGGGTTTTAAGTAATTTTCTAGCAGAAAAAAATATTTTAGTCTTGCAAACACCAAATCTGAAAAACACCTAAGGTCCCTAAGTGGTTAAAACAATGTTTTTTTCATGCCAAAAATGATCGTGTGTACGCGGCATTAGAGTCTGCAAAAGGCTTGAGACTGGGGCAGAGGATCACCTTCTAGCAGGACAGCTACTCTAAACATAGCCAACCAGAGCTACAATAGAATGGTTTATAATATCAAAGCATATTCATGTGTTAGAATGGTCCAGTCAAAATCCAGACCTAAATCCAATTGAGAATCTGGGGCAAGACTTGAAAATTGCTGTTCACAGACGCTCTCCATCCAATCTGAGAGAGCTTGCGCTATTTTACAAAGAAGAATGGGCAAAAATTCCACTCTCTAGATGTGAGCAAAGCTGGTAGAGACATAACCAAAAAAGACTTGCATCTGTAATTGCAGCGAAAAGTGGTTCTTCAAAGTACTGTATTTATCGGCGTATAACGCACACAGGCGCATAATGCGCACCCTAACTTTAGGAGGGAAGTTTCAGGAAAAAAACTCTTCACAGCCCCCTGCGTATAACACGCAGGCACAGTTTACCCTCTATTTTCAGGGTAAAAAAGTGAGTGTTATACGCCAGTAATCACTGTGGGGGCTGAAAACAAATGCACACCACACTTTTCACATATTTATTTGTAAGAATTTGAAAACCATTTATCATTTTCCTTCCACTTCACAATTATGTGGCATTTTGTGTTGGTCTATCACATAAAATCCCAATAAAATACATTTATGTTTTTGGTTGTAATGTGGAAAATGTCAAAGGGCCAGATTCAGCAAGACTTGCGCTGGAGTAATTCGATATGCGCCGCGTAACTGTGAAGATGCGCCATCGTTTCTATGTGGCCGTACCCACCAAACTAGATGCGACAGAAAACGGGCCATTTCCGATCGGCTTAACTTTCCGACGCCAGAGTCTCGTCAGCGCATAATTTCGCTTGGCGCATCAGTCACGCCTATTGATTTCTCCTGCAAATATGCAAATGAGGGAGATTTCCCGATAATCGCGAACGGATTAGCACCATACGCTGGCTACATGCGCCGCACGTATCTCGTCCGTCCGGCGCAAAATTATTTCTACAAATAGCTGCTTTATCTTTACTCCAGACGGCCACAGGTCAGCAGGAGAGCAGCTACAGCAGCGTTACCCACGATAAGAGCTAGCTGAGCACCCCCACTTGCAGGACAACACCTCTGTCCCTGCTTGTCTGTCAACTTTAACAGCCATGGAGGAAGACATCATAGGTCTCCATAGCCGAGATGACGGCTGACAGCTCCTGGCCTTTAGAGTTCAGCTTTCTCCTGTGTGTTTGCGGGGAACGGGAGCAGCCATCTCAGAACAAAAGTAACTTCACTGCGGGGAGGGGGAACAGGATATACTTTAGTGCCGGAATGGCGCATCTACGTGCGCATTTAAACGCCCAACGGAACGCATTGCGCTGACGTTTCCCGTGAAGTGGTGCCGACGGAAGTTGTGAGCATGCGCACAAGGGGGCCGAGTGAAGCCTCACTTACTGCGCATGCTCCGTGGATGATGCGCTGAACGTAAGCCTCTGCGCTGGGCTCCGCCCATCATTTACATATGATCACACCCACTTCCACTTGCGTCGGGTTACGCCAGCGCATTATCGTTACTCTGGCGCAAGTTTACGCGCAACTGCTATGTGAATAACAGTACTTGCGCCGAAAGTGTCGGCGGAGTAACGTAAATGAGAAACGTTACTCCAAAGTAAAGAAGCGCCCATCTACCTGAATCTGGCCCAAAGTATTTAAACGGAAAGTGACAATTTTCGCGCCTTAAGATTGTGTTACTTTGTGTTACTTACTTTGTTTATTGTGTTTCCATTGAGCATTTAAAGTGTAACTCAAGGCAAAACCTTTTTTTCATTTTGGATGGAATGGAAAGGGATTAGAGTCAGGTTTTTATCACTGTCTGTGCCCCCGTTAGTTTTACTTTCTCTATTAGCCCTTTTTGTTTTACTTTCTCTATTAGCCCTTTTTGTTTTACTTTCTCTATTAGCCCTTTTTGCCATTATCACAGAAAGTAAAATAAAATTCCAAAGTTGGAGTTGCCCCAAGAACAGGAATAGAGGGGACATTAGTTCTGGTAACAGCCAGGGATTCTTTCACTTTGGAGGGAGTTTCTCACAGGGAGTGAAGAAATATGTCCCCAATGGGACACAGATGGCAAAAATAAACTTTACCGAATTCATTTCTCCCACCTTACTATATGCAAAATGTTGTCTTTAGTTCTACTTTACACTTCCTAAATATTTTTCTGCTTTAGTTAACCAAGCATTTTTACTAATATTAACATGTAAAAATTCAGCTTTGCATGTGTGGTATAAGTTAGTGCTGTAGAATATATTAATTTATTAATAATTTTAATATATGATGATGACGATGATGATGATTATTATACATTATAATTAAGTTAACAATTTTATGATATTGAGAATATTTCACTGATCAGTTTAAAAAGAACATAGTTAAGGTCGGAACTTATGAAGTGATACACCTGGTTCAAGGTGAATTGATTGGCAGAACAGGAGAATTATTGTTTTTTAGAAAACACGAAACATACAAGTTACTTTATTTGTATTTCCAGCCTCTCATCACTTTGGACAGCAGCATCTCCTTGACCTTCAGTGTGGAGGGAACAAACACCATAACTGTTCAAGTGTCTGCTGGAAACACCCTGATTCAGGACACCAAAGAGGTGGCAGTACACGGTAAGTGAGGTTTTCTCTTTTGCCTGAACATGAGTAGACAATCTAGCTCAACTTTTATATTTTTATTTTTAAAGGTTTAAGAGGTATGGACCATGATTTGACTTTCTGCTGCATTTTTATGTCAATAACCCAGGCTTGAGAAAATTCCAAAGTTCCTGCTTTCCCTGGCATGTTTGATGGGTGTATGATAGCACTGGACTGAAGTGAAAATTGGTTCTGATGAATTTCATTTAAAGAAGCAGATCTGTGATCTTAAAAGATGGCGTAGGTGGACCCTGTTTTGGTTCTAGGCTGTTGCCTCTCCAATGAAATGGAGCACTCACCAGACAGTAAATTTTTGGGCATCTACAGAGGAGCACCTGGTATGAAGGTTCATCTCACCTTAAGGATCTTTAATAACATTTAATGGTTAAGGGCTTCAAAACAGCTGGGGAAAACAATCCTACCCCATATTGTGGGCTTGAGCAGTCAATGTTAATAAAATCACAACAGAATGCACTACGGGATCCCTTTTAGGGTTTAATGAAGACTATTGTCTCCCTATGACACTAAAGGTGGCCAACCACCAGGTTGCCTTCATCCTGATGTGATGTAAAACCCAAGGATTTCCTCCCTATCATGCATTAAGCAATACAATCTTAAAGAAAAAGCATTAGCAATACAATCTTATAGAAAAAACAACAAAGGTGCATTAAATTATAATACTGGTGTTATCGTCATGCTAGTGGATACTCAAATGGAATAAATGAAAGACAAACTTCATAGAGACAAACAAGGAAATTTAGCTTAACGCATTGGCTTTCAAAATATGACTGGAGGTTGGAGTAGAACTTCCTCTAGGAGCAAAAAAAACACAGAAAAGACCCAACAGAGGGTATGGAACTTCAGCCAAGTTTTGGATTGAGTAAGGAAAGGTTAAAATATATCTGTGAATGCTCTCATTTTTCATGATACAGCTAATACTAGTGGGTCGCGTTCACTGGACCTGTTTTGTAATGTTGAAGGCATGTAGCTGAGACATGTGCGATTTGTTTAACCACTTGCCGACCGCTGCATGCCGATATACGTCGGCAGAATGACAGCGGTGGGAAAATGGGCGTACCCGTATGTCCCCTTTAAGAAGCTGTGCACCCAGCACTCCCGCCGCACTCCCTATGACCGTTCCTGTGGGCCCCCATGAACTTGATGTTCGCTGGCGGCCTGCGATCGTGTCACAGAGGCAGAACGGGGAGATGCCTATGTAAACAAGGCATTTCCCTGTTCTGCCTAGTGATAGGACAGTGATCTACTGCTCCCTGTCGTCACTTGTAGCCCATCCCCCCCACGGTTAGAATCACTCTCTATGACACAATTAACCACTTCTTTGCAGCCTAGTGGTTAACCCCTTCCCTGCCAGTGTCATTTACACAGTAATCAGTGCATTTTTATAGCATTGATCACTGTATAAATGATAATGGTCCCAAAATAGCATCAAAAGTGTCCGATGTGTCCACCATAATGTCACAGTCATGATAAAAATTGCAGATCGCCGCCATTACTAGTAAAAAAAAATGTTTTATCATAATAATGCCATAAATCTATGCCCTATTTTGTAGACGTTATCATTTTTGCGCAAACCAATCAATATACGCTCATTGCAATCTTTTTTACCAAAAATATGTAGAAGAATTCAGATCGGCCTAAACGGAGGAGAATAAAACATTTTGGGGGATATTTATTATAGGAAAAAGTCCAATTTCAAATTTTTGGATGGCAAAACTGAACCACAGTCCCTCTTCCAGGTTGAATTGCGCCCAGTGCCATTTAACCCACTTCCTTTGAACCCAGGGTTTGCACTCCCCAGGGGCCCATACTTATGGTGTTCGCTCACTTGAGAATGTTGCAGAGAACAGCATCACATCATTCTGTGATGCTGTTCTCTACAGCAGGGGTCCCCAAACCAACCGATCCATGGTCTGTTGATGACCAGGCCGCACAGCAGGAGATAAGCGGTGACCATGATCTGCACAGAGCTAACAACTTCTGCGGTGGGGCCATGCCTGTGTGTCCTCTCCCAGCTCCCTCGCCCACCCAACAATGTCATCCTATCAGCAGGGCAGGGGGCAGGACGATCTGCATATCAGAATGGAGAGCTCCTCTTTCCCCCTACCCTTCTAGTAGGATGACATCTTCGAGAGGGCAGGGGAGAGGACACATGGATTGGTCACAGTTACTGTCCTGCCAAAGGTAGGACAGCTGTGCAGGGGAGGCAGTGATTTGAATGAGGAAGTGTAATGTTAGAGAGGAAAGGTGGGAGGGGGCGGACTACAGGGCCACTGTGATGGAGGAGGATGTGATTGCTAGAGGCACTGCAATATAAAGGGGTAAGCACTGTAATCATTACAGTGCCCCTTTGCAATGCAGTCCCCTTTACATCACAGCCCCCCTTTTACATTACAGTGCCCCATCACAGAGCAGTCCGCTTTATATTACAGTGCCCCTTTACATCACAGCCCCCCTTTTACATTACAGTGCCCCCTTACAGAGCAGTCCACTTTACATCACAGCCCCACTTTTACATTACAGTGCCCCCTTACAGAGCAGTCCACTTTACATCACAGCCCCACTTTTACATTACAGTGCCCCCTTACAGAGCAGTCCACTTTACATCACAGCCCCACTTTTACATTACAGTGCCCCCTTACAGAGCAGTCCACTTTACATCACAGCCCCACTTTTACATTACAGTGCCCCCTTACAGAGCAGACCAGTTTACGTCACAGCCCCACTTTTACATTACAGTGCCCCCTTACAGAGCAGTCCACTTTAAATTACAGTGCCCCTTTACATCACAGGCCCCTTTTATATTACAGTGCCCCCATACAAAGCAGTCCACTTTACATTAGTGCCCCTTTTTCATCACAGCCCCCCTTTACATAACAGTGCCCCCTTTACAGAGCAGTCCCCATTACATGAATGTACAGTAAATGGGGCACTGTGGTGCAACAGGGACTGCACTGTAAAGGGGGGCTGTGATATGAATGTGAACTGAGGACAGACTGTGCATTCAGGACCTGCAAAAAAAAAAATATATAATGCGTATAAGACTTTTTATTCTGTTTTTCGTCTTTTTTTTTTAATCCTAATTGTTCACTAGTTTATTTTTACTATAGGTGTACCATCACCATATGGGACTTTAAAGGTGCCAGTAATCAATCATATATAAACCAACAGAGGATATTTTTGTCATTTAAAATTCTAAACAGACTGTTTCTGTTTACATAAAAACAATACCATTATCTTTTTTTCTCAAAATTGCATTTTATTACAATGGTATCGATATTATTGCAAGCTTGTGAAAAATGGTCATTTTATTATGTTTTTATATGAACAGAAATAACATTTTGTTGAATTTTAAATGACAAAAATTATCTTGTGTCGGTTTATGTATGATTTATTACTGGTACCTTTAAAGTTCCATATGGTAACGGTACACTTCTAGTAAATTGTAAGTGGGGATGTGGTACCTTGACTACAAATCAGTCCCATCCTATTATACATTTGTTTATTTCAGACACCTGAGAAATGAGCAACGATAACAGAATAAAAACTGGATTGAAATGAACATCTGCTTGCTGTGGATTTTAATATATAAAAAAAGATCACGTTTCATCCTTATTATATTTGTATTGCCCTTATTCTTCCCACCTGTTTGTTTCTGGTGACCAATCCTGCTGTTTTTTCTTTCTAATTAGCAGACCTTTCAGATATTCCCCATTCTCTATTTCTATATGGTGCACCTAGACCAGCCTCTCTCAACCTTTTTTTTACCCCAGAGCAACCCATAAAAATATTCATGTCTTGGGCAACCTCTGCTAAAACTAGTTTATTGGAAGGTCAGTGGGAAGAAATGCCCCTACCATGATGTCCATGATGGGCAGTGGTAAGAATACGCCCTAGATTGGTGACCAGTGGAAAAATGCCCTTGACATTGGTGGTCCTTGGGAAGAATGGGGAGGATTTACTAAAACAGGAGCTTGCAAAATTGGGTGCAGCTCTGCCAGGGCTTTTTTTCAGGGGAAACTTGGTGGAACTCAGTTCCACCACCTCTGGTCTCAGACTCTTTGGTGCCTGCTTACCACAATCACTTGTAAACACAGAAGTCTGGTTTCTGTGTTTATAAGTGACGGCTCTGCACTCTGTATGTAATGAAATCCTGGTATTTAATGGTCCATTTAAAAAGGAAGTTAACCAACCCCCCCCCCCCTGAAAAATGGGGAAAAAAGAACCTGCAAGAGAAAGACATAATAAGGCATACTAGCTCATTATGTGGCACTTACCTGAGATCAAAGTCCTCCTCGTTCCCCTCCGCCATGTCTCCTCGCATCTTCTTCCTGTTATTGCCGCTCCGGTGCTGTGATTGTCCGGAGCGGCGATGATGTCACTCCTGCACATGCACGCGGGACCGGCACACATGTGCCTGCGCCGTTGTCGACGGTGCGCATGCGCCGTCGACATCGGCGCCTGTCATTTCTGCAAATATCTCCTAAACCTTTTAGGTTTGGGAGATATTTGTTGCAGCAACAGGTAAGCCTTAATCTAGGCTTACCTGTTGGTTAAAGTGGGTTAAAGGGGTTTCCAACCACTTTAAGACCCTCCTACTGTTTTCGTGAAATTTGACTGACCACACCCACTATTTGATGTGATTTGGAGGGTGTGTAGTGGGAGGGGTTTTGTGGGGCCGTGGTTAAGTTCCAGCACCTATTGTTTGAGAAAAAAGCCCTGAGCTCTGCATAGAAACCAATCAGCTTCCAGGTTTAATTGTCAAAGCTTTTTTGAACAAGCTGATATTAAAAGCTGTTTGGCTACCATGCGCACTGAAACCAGATTCCGAGTGCTCCAGTTTTAGTAAATCTCCTGTCTCTTACATAGATGGACAGTGGGAAGAATCTCATCTCCCTTATGATGGTGGTCAGTGGGAAGAATGCTCCTTACATTGGTGATCAGTGGGAAAAATGCCCCTTACATTGGTGGCCAGTAGGAGAGATGCCTCTTACATTGGTGGCCAGTGGCAAAAATGTCACTTTCTTTGGTGGCCAGGGGGAAGAATGTCCCCCTTACAATGGTGATCAGAAAGATAATCTGTGCCATGCAGCAGGCATTGCAAGTGGTGTTGACCCTGGAATTATGCCAGTATCACCAGATGAAAGGTCAACCAGCAACAGCTCAACTAACTTCTAACAACCTTTGGAGAAACCCCAGGGTTCCATGGAACCCTGGTTAAAAATGGCTGGTTGAAATCAACGGAGAACGTTTTGATGTTTCCTCCCATGTGCCTATGAACCAATAGGATAGGTCTCTCCCTTTGAATTTAAGAGGTCTTTTTAGTCCTCTTTCCTTGCCAGTAGCCCAATAATTTCAATGCCTTTGGTTCCAATGTAACCCTTTCGTTAAGGGTTCCTAATCTCACATGAGGTTTTGCTACTTAACCATGTGAATACTGAGCCGTAACTATCATACCATTAACAGTATGCAATTTATCCAGTTGGTGCACATATAAATTGTGTAACTCTGTTTACATGCATATTGCTCTCTCTTGCTTGACTTTCAAAACAAAAATTTAAATACATTTGAAAAAGTAGGAAATCTGCAGCATGATACAGATTTAAAACAGAAAGAAGTAGGGGAATAAATACCATATTAATCGGCATATAACACACAGGCGTATAACACGCAACCCTTTTCAGGAAAATACCTCCACAGCCCTCTGCGTATAAGGGCCCTTTCACACGTGCGGACCGTTTTTTAGGTCCGTTTTTTTCATCAGTTGATCAGTTTTTTCGTCCGTTTTTCGTCCGTTTTTCGTCCGTTTTTCGTCCGTTTTTCATCCGTTTTTCCATCCGTTTTTTCATCCGTTTTTTTTTTTTTTTAGAACTTTTTTTTTATTACATATTTTGATGAAAAACGGATGTTAGCGGATCGGATGTTAAACGGATCGTCCGCTAACATCCGTTTTTCGTCCGTTCCATTTTTTTTTAAAGAGCTGGAAAGTGGTGAGCGAATACTTTTATTTTTAGAAAAACAAAACAAAAATAAAAACTTAAATGAATGATTTACACTATACCTCCCAAAAAACAGTGCGCATTTGTAAATTGTCATTTTCAGTTTCTGGATTTACCAGCTTCTAATATAGGTTGCAGTGTAAAACATTTAATGAAAATACAATTAAGTCATCTGGTTCACTCTAGAGCCGCGACGTCACAGCGAGACGTCCATCTGTTGTGCAGGGAGCGTTGGCATACAAAAAACGCTGTGCGCAAAGTCATTAGCCAATTGGTGACAAAGTTAATTTAAAATGTCGTTAAGTGGATGTAAGCGCTCAGCGGGCCAAAAGCAACTGATTAGAAGCAGGGACTAATGACTATATGCATTCATACCGCTTGTCGTTTTCAGCAAAACTTCACCTTTTTAGTACAGATTGTACAGAATAAAAATCATTTTTTTTTTATATTATATTTCCTAGAGACCTATTACTCCATTTAACTGTTTGCTGACCGCCCCACGTATGTATACTGCGACCTACTCCCCCTGTGATTGGACACAGCAGGAGCTACAGTAATCTGCCTGCCCTCATGACTGCATCAATTTGACACAAACTCCTCTGGCTCTGCATCCAGCTCCCCTGGCATGTCTATTCGTGATCTCACCGACACCTGCCCTGGATCCTTTCTGAAGGACTTACGTGTGGATCAACTGTGTCTCCTAGCTTCTGTTCTAGGACACCTCTCTGTGACCATGTAAAGAGAGGCTTCCTCCCAGCTCCTGAGCTCCTCCGCCTAAGGGAAAACCCCCTTAGATGGGGGTGTCCCTCCTGCACGACAGTCTAGCACTCCATCCTTCAGTTCTCCCAGCCAACAACTCCTCCCACAGCAAGCTGACCATGGGTATATGTAGAAGGCCTGCCCCCTGCTAATCCTAGTTGGGGATTGGTCAGAGCTCCTCCCATGTACCCCATGTCACTCCAGCTCTCTGCCCTGCCACTTTTCCAGAACATTCTCCCTGGAAACAGGGGAGGTGCCCAAGAGTTAAAGTACATGTCAGTCACCTACTGCTACACTAAAACCACTCCCCTCCCCCCGGATCAAAAACAAACAGGCCTAGCTTGCAGCATATGCCTGCTTAAATTTACCTGCACTGGCAGCCTACACAAAAATCCTACACTTAGCACCTACCTAACGCCTGTAAATATCTAATAAATATAATATAATATGATAATATAATATAATATATACATAGTATATATAATAAAAGTTAATGATGATTTAAGCTGGTAGTTGATCATAATAGAAGTCACTGTCCAAGTAATAAGATAAATAGATAAAGAATAAAATGTCTTGTTATCTTGCAACAAAACCTCAATGTATGAATGCAGTAGTGTGAAGATAAATCTATTATGAGAGAATAAAAAAAAAATATGTTGTAAGTAATTAGACTCACGATAATTATTTTATCTTCATTTCCATAATAATTACTTTTATATCCTCTACAAGGATACCAAGAAGGAATGTTAGAATATAATAGCACATAGTATAAATAATATGTACAATAGTCAATTCAGTGCGTGATGAATAATATACATCAGAAATTAATTGTAAGAAGCTATACTTATCAGTGCAGTGATTGCATTAAATAAACTCATGGTTATTATTTAAACCATAGGGGGAGAGGTGGTAATTGATTAATAATTGATTCATATTCCATAATGTAGGGATAAAGTGATCGGCACTAAAACATGTATTTAGTCATGCTTTTTATAGTATATATATATATATATATATATATACATATATATATTGCTAATAAATGTATACATTTATTCTTTTTATACTGTTTATACAGTAATTGGTAATCTTTTTTGATACTTTATATTATTGCTAATAAGTTTACACTTTTTTATGCTGCATACATTTGCTAATAAATTGATACATGTATGTTTTTTATGCAATTAGTAATTATACGACCTTTATAAGTTATCAAATTCATTTAAACAAATAAGTATCCAAGGGTTAAGGTTTTTGTGGAAGTAAATTTCTAAAAAGTATATAGCAGGATCTGTTAACATTTATATTTTAGTAATCCATATTTTGAAAATATAATGTACTCCATTTTTCATACCATTTTTAACTTTTTTCATGGAGGTCACCTGACAGAATTTCTACATTGTGGGCGTGACGATCCTGTGATAGATTACGCCTCTTCTGGAAGTAATGAATGCCAACAATGCTAAATGTTTTTAAGCAAATGGAACACAAGCCAATAGCCTGGCACCATTACACCCCTTTCTCCTTCCTCAGCTGACATGCACAGTTTAACAGTTAGGCTGTGGATTGAAACCATTGTCAATCAAGGGGGGGGGGGGGGGCATGGGTCCAAACTGATTAAGGACATTACAGGCACATGCATAGCGTGCCTGTAACTCGGAATGGTTACAGAAGGCATACAAACTGACCATACAAGCATGTACAAGCTTCCATGCTTATTGTGGTCAGTTTTCATCCAGGAGGAAGTGGTACTGGCAGGATCAACTAGATAAAGAAATTAGATGAACATAATTAGTATATAAAAAATAGCGTTTAAATATTTAAAGGGACAGATTATTATAATTTTTAGGATACAAACACTTCAATGAGGAAGTAAACTGAAATTGTATGCATAAGTATGTTAACAGATATAAATGGAAAGGCTCAGGTTAATAAGGATAGAAACCTTTACCTTTAAGACAGCAGAGGTATGTGCACCCCAGTCAGGGCCGTCTTAATAGCATCATGGGCCCCTGGGCAAAGTAATGCTCTGGGGCCCCTACAATGGAGACAGTGCAGATAAACAGACATCACATAGGTAGGAGGTAGGGGATATCTAGGGTGTACAGGGTTCAGAGTTCTAGGGGGATACCTGGCATGTAGGGGGGCAGCCCGGGCTCAAGGACCAGCTGCTTTGAGGAAAGGGGCAGGGGCCCCCATGCTGCTGGGGCCCCTGGTCAGTGCCCAGGGGTGCCCTTTCATTAAGACAGCCCTGACCCCAGTAGTGATTGTGTTCTGATGCAGTGCACCCTTCATGCTCTGTATTTGTGCAGATGGTATGCTTGTCAGTAGCTGTAGGTTTGCCAGCACTTTGTGTACCAACTAGTGCACATGCAGAAGAGGAATAGAGCTGTTGTGCTAAGAGTGGCTTGGTCCTAGATCAGAGGTGTATTTAGGTTTTGTGCTGCCCTAGGCCTGACTAAACTTGTGCACCCCCTAATTTAAATATGACCCACCACTTCCTGTCACGGCCACACCCTGTTTTGTTTAAGACCCGCCATGAAATTTTCGAGTGAGGACACTAGTTCTGAGGGAATTGGGGGGCAATCGATTCCTTTAATTTACTTAGATTTCCTCTTACTTCCTGGTTGCCCATAGAGCAGGAAGTGAAGGGAAATCTTTGCAATGGGACAGGGATGGTAAAAGTGTTGCCTATAGTTCTACTTTAAGTAGATGGTGCATCAGAAACATATAGCACAGTGAGGAAGGTTTGTGGTCCAGGATGACAAAACAGTTAAAATTGGAAGCGCCCCCCCTCCCCCACAGTTGTGGAATGCCGTGCGTTTTAGTTTCCGCAGCGGAACTTACGAATTGTTTGTACACGGTTCTTCTCTCTCATTTATTTACCAAAGTTATTGCCTGTGCATCATGCATGGCGCCACACCACACCACGCCACACTCTTCGGATGTGTTGCACATCCACTCCAGTCCAAGCAAACCCAGTTGCATGTTCACTGTCCCAGGTAGGATTCGTTAGCTTGTTTGTCATGTCAAAATTCGTGGCCACTCATGGTGTCACCCGCATCATATGTTCGGTTCCCACAGCGGAGCTTATAAAATATTCGTACGCACTTCTCGTGTTCTATTTTCTACACCAAACCTTGTTGTTTTGCCCCATGCATGGCATTACGCTACACCTTTCCTACATGTTTCACTTTAGCCAGAGTCCGCCACAAACTCACTCGCATGGCCCACTGTCGCAAGTAAAATGTGTTATTACAGTCTTTATGTCCCATAAATTTGCTACCATTTGTTGTCTCCCATATCGCTCATTAGTGGCCCCTATGGAACCTACGATTCAAACAGCCGTTGTCCTTCTACCTTATACTGCTTGCTTAAGGTACAAACAAACCAGGTGTTTCTATCCTTTCTCAGTAACCCAATTGTTATTGATTGAGACCTTGCAACCATGTTGAGACCATTGCAACCATGCAAAATTGTCTCAGCAGCCTGACACCCTTGTTGAGACCCTTGCAAACGCAATATCGTCTCAGCAGCCCCATACTCATTGAGATCCTTGCAACCACGCAAAATCATCCCAGCAGCCTGACACCCTTGTTAAGACCCTTGCAACACATGACCTTTACAAAACGCAAAATAAAATAAAAAAAAATATATAAAAACGCAAAAAAAAAAAAATTGCCACCACGCAATCTCAGCCCCCGGCAAGCTGACACCTGTTGAGAACGCTGCAACTACGCAAAATTGTCTCAGGAGCCTGACACCCTTGCAAACGCAATATTGTCTCAGCAGCCCTCACAGTTATTGAGATCCTTGCAACCCCACGTATATCGTCTCAGCAGCCTGACACCCTTAAGACCCTTGCAACACATGACCCTTACAAAACGCAAAAAAAAACGCAAAAAGAAATATAAAAGTGCAGAGAAAAATAAAAATAAAAATTGCCACCTCACAATCTCGGCCCAGCAAATCATCTCAGCAGCCTGACACCCTTGTTGAGATGCTTGCAAACACAATGCCCTCTCAGCAGCCCCACACTCATCGAGACCCTTGCAACCTCCCACTCGATAAAAACCTTTGTGACCACGCAGTCTCGCCCCAGCAACCTGGCATTCATTGAGATCCTTGCAGCCAGGCAAATTGTCTTAGGCCTCATGTACACTGCTGTTGGTAAACGGACGTTTAGGAACAGTTGGGTGTTTTTTCAGCCGCCCCCAATCTCTCCTCTGTTATCTTACCAGTACATCTACACAGGGTCCCCAATCTCTCCTCCGTGTTATCTTATCAGTACATCTACACAGGATCATTATAGTCGTTTCTAGGCAGTTGAGTTAGAAACCTTCCTGGAAAAAAAATTATAAATATTTAAATGAAAAAAAAAATGGGTTCAGTCAGATGTTCAGAGGCATTCGAACCATACCACTGCCAGACGTGGTAACTAATGTTTACTAGCGTTTCATTCACAGTCGTTTTCATAAAAAAAATATATATATTGTCTCAGCAACTTCACACTTATTTGAGACCCTTGCAAATGTAATATCATCTCAGCTACCTCACACTCGTCTAGATCTTTGCAACCACACAATCTCATCTCAGCAACCTAACGCCCATTCAGACCTTTGCAGCCATGCAAAGTCGTCTTAGCAAACTGACACTCATTTGACACCATTGCAAACGCAATATCGTCTCAGCAACCTGACACCGGTTCAGACCTTTGCAGCCATACATAGTCATCTCGGCAGCCCGACACTCACTTGAGACCATTGCAAACGCAACATCGTCTCAACAACCCCTCACTTGTTGAGACCCGTGCAACCACACAAGGCCATCTCAAAACAACCTCATATTCATTGAGACCTTTGCAACCGTGCAATATCGTCTCAGCAAACCAGACTGAGACCCTTGATACCACGCAATGCCATCTCAAAACAAACCTCATAATCATCAAGACCTTTGCAACCACGCAACATAGTCTCAGCAACCAGACTGACACCCTTGCAACCACGCAATGCCGTCTTAAAACAAACCTTCATACTCGAGGCCCCTGCAACCACACAATATCATCCCAGCAACCTGACACTCACTGACACCCTTGCAACCACATAATATTGTCTGCAGTAGTGTAAAACACTTTGCAGCGCGCACCACGTGCAAACCCGAATACAAACTTAACTTGCAAACACACCTCAGTGACAAACAATCAGCCACACAAACACAAAGTGGCACCTAGTTGGCCATTCATCTTTAGTGACACACGGGCCACTCATCTTTTCCCTGTATTTTTCCCTACAGTTCAGTTCAGGTTTCCATCCAGCACCAGCGAGTGCACGTTGGTCTGCGAGTGCATGTTGGTCTGCGAGTGCATGTTGGTCTGCGAGTGCACGTTGGTCTGCGAGTGCACGTTGGTCAGCGAGTGCACGTTGGTCAGCGAGTGCACGTTGGTCAGCGAGTGCACGTTGGTCAGCGAGTGCACGTTGGTCAGCGAGTGCACGTTGGTCCGCGAGTGCATGTTGGTCAGTGAGTGCACGTATATCGTCTTGTTGAGCACCTGTGTATTGTCTTGATTTTCTCACACCAATGCAAGATCCAGTCCAAGTTCTCAAACTAGACCAAGCATCCGTAGCAGACTTAGCTATGTGGGACAACTTCCCCACCTGATAGAACAGCATTTCAATCTTCATCCCGACAGTGTAAGCTGAGCCACCACAGGCTTACACAGGCTCGGAGCAGCAATAGGCAACGTTAGACACGTCCTAGCCTTCATATCTTTTTGCCACATGCAGCTGACCCTTTCTCACAATACTATCACGCCATATCTAGATGGCGTCCAGGATTTCCTGTCCCTGCAGGACCCCAGTAAACTGTCAATATTCTCGAGCCCATGTAGTCAAGTCCCTCCTACAGGGCATACAGAAGCACCAACCTGTAGTCAGTGGCAAGCGCCTACCTTTCAAGAGTGCCCTCTTTAGGGTCATGTCTGAAATCCTTACTCGTTCCCTATTTAGGGCCTTGCCCAGCATAGTCACCCAAGCAGCCATCTACCAGGCCTTCTACGGTTCCCTACAACCTAGTAAATTTACAGTCAGTGGCCTCGGCAGTCAGACACTGTTCCGACGCCACCCGACTCGCTTTCGAACACCTACACTTTCACGGTCTGCAAACGCCCCGGAGGTTGACATCAACCTGTTTCAGACTAACAATGCCTGACGTCCAGTGACGGTGCTCGACTGACTACTGCTCCATCTACTCAGCCAATCTGATGGTAGCTGGTTGCTACCCTTTCTAAACCAGCTCCCTGAGTGGCAGCCAGTTTGTCAAGCATGTCAGAATCCTAAGCAACTTGGGCTTCAAACCCCAATCAGTTCTCTGGACATTCTTTTCGAATTAGAGCAGCCTCAACTGCCTCCCAACAGGGAGTACCAGACCACATAATCAAGATGCCAGGCTGATGGCAAGTCTCCTTGTTTTGTCACATACATCCCAAATCCTCAGGAAGAAATGGCACAAGCCTTTACCAAGCTGGCTCAATAAATACAACAAATCAATATAAGCTATTTCCCTATCTGAGTCTTTTGCTCCCTTTTCTTGGCATACTGACCAGACCACCAAGGCACACTTCAGGTCTATTTATGTTGTAAGTCTTGTCGCGTGTTTATGTGATCCACATCACTCTCAGTCAGAGGGCCACGACCATAAATAAGAAGGCCAGTATGGTGGCCTGAGTTTATGGGGGGGGCCGGGGGGGAATTTAAGCAGCCCACTCACACATGCTCTTTGTCAGTTCAGTGTGCAGTACTACACGTCACTGGGCCGACTCTTCCCAGCTCACCTCATGTCCGTGAGTCTGCGCATTCAATCGCATTCGACACCCTCCCGCCCTTCCCTTTTTCAGGGCACTTCTCAGCATATCCTTCTTCAACAACTACCCATTACTTACTTTGGGTATGCCCCCTTTCTTGGCATACTGACCAGACCACCAAGGCACACTTCAGGTCTATTTATGTTGTAAGTCTTGTCGCGTGTTTATGTGATCCACATCACTCTCAGTCAGAGGGCCACGATCATAAATAAATAAATATATATATATATATATATATATATATATATATATATATACACACAGCGGTATTGAACATGTAAGTATTGAACATGTCACCATTTTTCTAGGTAAATATATCTCTAAAGGTGCCATTGACATGACATTTTCACCACATGTCAGTAACAACCCTTGCAATCCATACATACCAGGACACCAAAACAAATATGTTCAGAAATTAAGTTATGTGTAATAAAATTGAATGACACAGGGAAAATGTATTGAAAACGCAAACAGAAATGTATTAAATACTTTCTACAAATTCCTTTGTTGGTATTGATAGTTTCAAGACGCCTCTTGTATAGAGAATATAGTCACATGCATTGTTCGGGTATGAGTTTGGCCCATTCTTCCACACAGATGGTTTTTAAATCTTGATGGTTCCGTGGGCCTCTTCTATGAACTCTGATCTTTAGTTCTTTCCTTAGATTTTCTATTTGATACAAATCAGGTGATTGGCTGGGCCATTCCAGCAGCTTTATTACCTTTCTTTGAAAACAAATGAGTTTCCTTGGCTTTGTGTTTGTGGTCATTGGCTTGCTGAAAAGTCCACCCTCATTTTATCTTCATCATCCTGGTATATGGTAGCAGATTTTTATATAGAACATCTTAGTACATTTTTCTATTCATCCTTCTTTCAATGATATGAAGTTTGCCAGTTCCGTATGCTGAAAAACAGCCCCACACCATGATGTTCCCACCTCCAAACCTCACTGTTGGTATGGGGGTGTTTGTGGGGTGATGTGCAGTGCCAATTGACCCCCAAACATGGTGTGTAAACAGTTCAATTTTGGTATCATCTGACCAGATTATTGTAGAGCCTGGTTACTTCCAAGTACCTGTGCTGTTGAAATTTAGAGGGTGATCAGAGTATTAGTAGACTCTGATCCAAATTGTTATGTTCAAAACAGGGTCTCTGTCTCAGCTTGGCTGTGCTGTGGGCTCATTCTGTTGTTGCTGGGGTGATGTTCCACCCCAGGACGATAGGTGTCAGCACTGGGGTCAAGACTTGGGTGCTTTTTCCCAGCAGCCAATCAGGATGTAGTTTCCTCACTGCGCATGCTGGGAGAGGCTATTTAAGGTACAGACCCCATTGAGTCTGGGTCTTCGTCCAGTGTGGCACACACCTTTAGGGTGGCCACATCACGGCGCCCCAGCTTTATGGCCTACCTTGCGGGGGCGTGCGCACCACGCGGTGTTCCTGGTTCCGGGGCCATGTTGGTCCGGAACATTTGGGCAGCGGCGGGGACCCAGTGATCGACTGGGTTCCCATTTCTTGAAGATCCCAAGCGGTATAGCTGTTCGGTGGGGAGTCCATCTGCGGAGAGCCAATGGGAGGCTGGCGATCCAAAAAGATTACAGCAAACCACCGGGGATCAAGGTAGCCGGACACTGAAGGATTGATCACCTGTCAGTCGGTACCTGGGCAACAATTAGAAGGAGATCCAGGCGTAATTCTTTAGGGAGGATTGTCTCCGTAATTGCAATCAGTGGGGGCCGGTGGCAGAGGTTTCTCCCTGAGTCCATTCCAGGAGGGTCTGTGGCAGAGACTTTTCCTCAAGTTCAAGTCCATACCAGGAGGGTCTGTGGCAGAAACTTTTCCTCAAGTCCATACCAGGAGGTTCTGTGGCAGAGACTTTTCCCAGAAAAAGGTTTAAGTGATACTCCGGTTGCCAGTTCAGTGAGAGAGGCCTGTCCGGGTACGCTAAACCCACTCAGGCAGAAGTGGTGCAGAAAGTGTTACATACGGGAGCAGGACTGTTTCCAAATACTACGCCTGAATCTGCTGTTCTTCTTTTTCCTTCAACTCTATCCTTTCACCACTAGTTTATTGTTTTTACCCGGCGGGGTAATAAAGAGCACACCTGTTGTGGACATTCCTTTACAACTGCTATATGCACCATTCACCCCTAGGAATTCGGAGAGCCACGAGGTAAATGTGCCACCCAAAACAAACCAGCAGCTCCTCCGGGGGTAGTGCTACACTATATTCTCCCAGTATTTTACAAGCTTGTCTAAATGTTGTGCAACAAACTTTAAACAAGCTTCAACATGCTTTTTCTTCAGCAATAGAGTCTTGCGTGGTGAGCGTGCATACAGGCCAAGGCGGTTGAGTGTATTACTTATTGTTTTCTTTTAAACAATTGCACTAGTCTCTAGAAGTGGTCCTTGGCTCTTGGAAAAACTCTTCTAATAATTATTTTCACTCCTCTGTCAGAAATCTTGTGAGGAGCACCTGGTCCTGACCGGTTTATGGTGAAATTATGTTCTTTCCACTTCTGCATTATGGCCCCCACAGTGCTCACTGGAACATCTTACATGGTTGATGAATAAAACAGGCACAGTTAAATATGCAGACATCCATGGTAATGCTTTCCACATAGACTGTCCTCCGCACCACTATCAACGTCATCCCTTCCACGATGCGCTCCTCGAGTGCTTCAAGCCTTTGCTTTTATATCACTCTACTGCAGGGTAGTCTTCCCGGTCATAATTATACGCTGACAGTTGTGAGAGGCGGTGGTGAGGAGGATGGTTTATGTGGATAGCTTTACCCCGGATGCCTGCATACTTAGATGTGCCTCTTTTAATCATCAACCATTCAAGTTGCTAAATGTTGTACCTTCATTGAATGTAACCATATTGCTACACTTAGAGGTGCCTCTCTTCTCTTTTATACTCTGTAGCTCCTGCTGGATTTTGCTTCTAATTTCCTTGTGGAGGCGGCCATTTGTGAATGGACCTATCACATTGCTATAACCTTTTTATATGGATTATAAACTGAAGGATTTTTGAATAAATGGTTGTGGAACAAAACATCTGAGTTTCTATTATTTCTTATGGGGAAATTTGCTTTGATATACAAGCATGTTTTCAGAACGAATTATGCTTTCTAAGGTTTTACTGTGTGTGTGTGTGTGCGCATGTGTGTGTGTATATATATATTCCTAAAAAATTGACTGCCATCATCCAATCATGCAAGCAAAACATTTTTTTTTTCTTGCACATTATCAGCAAATTTTTGCAAAATTTATTTTCATCACATTCATTAAGCTAAGGGACAATTCCCTTTGTAGAGTGAACAGCCTATTTGTCTTTATTAAATCAACCCAATGACTTGTTACAGGTAAAACGGTTTACATGCATGTCTTTTGGTTCCAACCCTACTGTACATTTTGCTTTTTGTCGCCTGTTGTTCAGCTTTGAGTCTTCAAAAGAAAATCGCAGTTTCCCCGCAAGCCTTTTAGCAAAAGACATAACAGTCTCGCAGGGAATTGACATAAAGCGTCTTTTAATGCCTTTTAATGATTGTGTTTCAGAGTATTTCCAGTCACAGCTGCTGTCATTTTCCCCGAACCTGGATTACCACAACCCCGACATCCCCGAGTGGAGACAAGACATAAGCAGACTCATTAAGAGAGCTCTGATACAGGTACGTATTAATGGTGGCAGCTGAGGTCTGCCTGGGATATGCTGTTTGCTGCGGGCCATGGAAGATAATGAAAAGAAGCTTACTCCAGTGAGAAGGAAATATGGTGCCGGCTTGTTGTACAGGAAACCATCAAACAAAAGGTCCCTCTCATTGGAATCAAGACTCAGAGTGTCATATTAGTCTGTATTATGTTATGCAATTCAAGCTCCATGAAATGTGTATTTCTTTACACGTTACATATATAAGTGTCATAAATATTTAAAAAAGTTGAAGATGACCAAAGTTGTAACATGTAGCAATGTTTCTCTTGGATGTCTTATTGCAACATTTATCTCCATCATTACATTATGTGCCCCTTTGTGGTAGAAATGTTTGTCAAGTACAGTTAGCTGTGGGGTAGTCAGCCCTTTAAACTTTTTAACTATTTCAGTTCAAGTATAGCCTAGCGGTCAGAAGTACTAGCTAGTGGTATGGCCAGGGATGTATTCTGGCCTAGGCCCACAAGGCCCAGGCCTAGGGCGGCACTTTGCCGGGGGCGGCAGGGGGCCAATCACAAGACTCTGGGGGGGGGCATCATGGGAAATTAAGTCTCTGGCCCCAGTGTGTCCATAGACACTAAGCTACAGCCCCCAGCATGCAAGCACTCTGCTGGAGGGAGGGGGTGTTAGAAGAGGCGCAAAAGAGAATACTGTGCTTGAGAAACCAGAGAGGGAGCCACACTGTACCCCGCACCACCAGAGACCTGCGCTATACCCCATGCCGTGCTGTACCCCGCGCCACCAGAGAGGGAGCCACGCTGTACCCCGCGCCACCAGAGAGGGAGCCACGCTGTACCCGTGCCACCAGAGAGGGAGCCACGCTGTACCCGTGCCACCAGAGAGGGAGCCACGCTGTACCCCGCGCCACCAGAGAGGGAGCCACGCTGTACCCGCGCCACCAGAGAGGGAGCCACGCTTTACCCGTGCCACCAGAGAGGGAGCCACGCTGTACCCGCGCCACCAGAGAGGGAGCCACACTGTACCCGCGCCACCACAGAGGGAGCCACGCTGTACCCGCACCAACAGAGAGGTAACCACGCTGTAACCCAGGGTTTGACAAATCCCAGTCGCCATGTCGACTAGAAAAAGCATCCTGGCGAGTGGGGTCTTGGCTGGGAAGGTAGACATGGGCAAAAAAAAAAATGTGTTCCATAGGACCGGCGCTCTGAGGACTAGGCCGAAGCTGTGGCCTCGCCTAAAACATCCTGCCCGCAGCTTGTGGCGATCCTGGGAAAAGGCCGCAAGCGGCATCTGTTCTCTGTCCATCTCCCATGGCTCCCTCTGTCCGCCTCCCACAGCATCCCTCTGTCCGTGTCCCTCTGTCCGTCTCCCACAGCGTCCCTCTGTCCGTGTCCCATGGCGTCCCTCTGTCCGTGTCCCATGGCGTCCCTCTGTCCGTCTACCACGGCGTCCCTCTGTCTGTCTCCCACGGCGTCCCTCTGTCTGTCTCCCACGGCGTCCCTCTGTCTGTCTCCCACGGCGTCCCTCTGTCTGTCTCCCACGGCGTCCCTCTGTCTGTCTCCCACGGCGTCCCTCTGTCTGTCTCCCACGGCGTCCCTCTGTCTATCTCCCATGGCGTCCCTCTGTCCGTCACCCACGGCATCCCTCTGTCCATCTCCCACGGCGTCCCTCTGTCCGTCTCCCACGGGGTGTCCCTCTGTCCTCTTCCAATGAATATGACAGGGCAGGTCTTAAAGAAGAAGGGGTGTGGCTTTAACAGGAAGGGGTGGGTCATATTTAAATTAGGGGGTGTGCAAGTTTAGTCAGGCCTAGGGCAGCACAAAACCTAAATACACCTCTGGGTATGGCACTATGCATAGCAGGGATTTCAAAGGGCTCTATCTCTGAATGGGCAATGCTTGGGAATTTGCTTAATGCATTACCTGCAGTCCTTATTTCCTGGAGTTCTTCTTTAAAACAAGGGCTGTACCAAAATGAATGCTAAAGTGGGCATACATTTTATTAAATTATTATTAATTAATTTAAGTTGGTAAAGTAACTCTTCCTCTGTAGTAACTCTTCTTCTTTTTTTTTTGTAGAAAATAATGGATTCCGAACAGAAGCAATACGCCATCATTGAGTTTTTGATGAAGGAGGGGCTTTCCGACAGCCACAGAAGGCAACATAACGTATTTAGAGATGACACCATTCACAAGAGAATTGGTGGCTCATGTCAATGGTGTCATCTCAGTAAACATTCTGTAGCCTTCTGTGAATGTCAGACAGTCCACACCCCTCCTTTGTCAAAATCTCAATGACAGCTAATTGCTTCTGCTTGGAATCTATTATTTCCCTTCAATGAAAAAGAAGAAGAGTTGCTAAAAAGGAAGAAATACTCTACCTACATGTGAAGTTTGAACAACCTGTATAAGTTAATAAAAAAGATTTTGCCCGTGGTGGAACTACTAGGGTTGCAAAGGTCGTACTTGCGACCATGCCCTGGTGTTCTGCCACTGTTGGGGGGGCCCCAGCGTGGTTGCTAGCCACAGGGCTCTGAGCTGAGAGTATCTCTCTCATACAGCCCAGAGGCTGCACTGTCAGTTCCCCCTCCCTCTTACTTCACATGGGTGTGAGAGGAGAGAGTCGATCTGCTCCTTCTCCTCCCGGCCCTTTCCTTCTGTGTGCACCATGAGAAGTGTGATGCCAAGCAGATGAATTTGATTATGCAGCTGCTGGGCTTCACACTGCCTGCCTGGGCATTGATGAGCAGCACTGATAGGCAGCATTGATAAGCACTGATAGATGGCAATGATAGCCAGCACAGATGGGCATTGATAGGTGGCAATAATGAGCACTGGTAGGTGGAACTGATAGGCAGCACTGATAGGCTGCACTGATGGGCACTGATAGGCTGCATGGATGAGCACTGATAGTCGGCACTGATGGGCACTGATAGGTGAGATTGATGAGCACTGATATGTAGCACTGAGAGGTAGGAATGATAGGCAGCACTAATTGGTACTGATAGGTGGCACTAATTGGCACTGGTAGGCGGCATTCATCAGTACTGATAGGCAGCACTGATAGGCACTGATAGGTGACATTGATGCGCAATGATAGGTGGCACTGATGGGCGGCATTGATGAGCACTGATAGGTGCCATTGATGGGCAGCACTGATAGGTGGCCCTTCATTATTTCTTGTACTACGGCCTTGAATGTTCTAGTTGCACCTCTGGTTATGCCCAAGTTTGCAATACTTTCAGGACAGAGTTTAAATTTAAAGTTCCCCTGTGCCCAGACTATAGAAATTAAAGCTTATGTTTTGTCTTCCTTGGTTACTTTCCCACTCTGACCAAACTGAAAAAAAAAAGTATTTTGGGCATAGCTATACTTTAACCTCTTGCTGCCCACGTAACACATATGCAGCAGCAAAAAGGTGAGCTTTAATGCCCATACTCTGCACATATTCATCAATGGGAGGCCAAGGTTTCTATGCGTAAAGCTGTGACTGTGCACTACCAACACAGACACTCACAGTGGTCACTAGGTCATCGATTCCTCCAACCCCTCAGATGTACAGACTCTTTTAAAGGGATGCCAAGGCTGGACAGGACAGGGTAAAATTCTGGAGAGCTGACTGGTCCAAAACTTTGCCTACCCCTCATCTTCCCATGCACTAGAGATTGCATGACCCATGTCCCAGCAATAAATGAGATGAAGAATGAAATAAAAAAAATAAAAAATGACCTGTTTAATCAGGATTTTTTTTTTTTTTTTTAAACTGCATAACCATCTACTTAGAGAAAGGGGTAACAAGAAATTGTTGGAGGCACTTTGTATCTATGTGCCTCGGCCCTGGGCCACATGGAAGCCACCTGAGCATTCGTAGCTCTACTTATAGGCAGTTTAGTACCTGTTTGGCAGCAAGAGGTGAGATGAACACAGCCAAGCTTTCGGCGCTCGTCCTTTAACCACTGACAGTTCCTCATGCTGACTCAGTGCGGAAAATGGCTAATCATTACTAATTCATTCCAGTCCCGACTGCAACATGATTAACTGTGATTGACTCGTTTAGTTATAATATGGATGTCAAACCTAATCTAATAAGACATCCCTATGTAATGACCAATTAATTAATGTCTGCTCACTGTAAAGTATTATGGAACCTCTTGTTTTTAAGTCAGTTTCAATTTCACGGAGACCACCCTATTTTGACAGGTGGAAGGACTGCATTTTTAAAATATATTTGTTATTTTAGGTTAAAAATTCTATGAAAATTCACTTGGGATTTTTATAGCTCTTCTCAATGTAATTAACTATAGTCCTTAGTTATATTTATTTACACTCATCCACTACCCCCACAGCACCTAACATGTGGCCCTTGACCCCTTGGACCCCAGAAGCCAGTATTCACTGTTTTTTTGCTGGGGTATTTACTCAAGTACAGTGGGGGAAATATTCCTTTAACTAGTACAGGTATTGATGTAGCACCTACAATTTGCACAGCACTTTACATATTTAACATTCACATCAGTCCCTGCCCTCAATAAGATTACAATCTAAGGTCCCTAAAATCACGTTCATATTGGGCCGATTTGGCATGTGATTTGACATGCCAAATCACATGCCAAATCGGCGGCTATTGCCAGCAATGGCACCATCCGAATCAGTGCAACACCAACTTTGCAACGCCACAATGGTTCCCAAAAGTAGTTTCTGTACTACTTTTGGTGGCAATTGGGATAGACATCCGTGCAGGAACCCGCTCGGATGTCTGTCAAATACTGTAGCCCCAAAAGTCAGACCGCATTGCCGATGTGAACTCGCACAATTTTTAACCCGCATCAGTGTGAACCTAGGCTAACTCACATTCATACATACACAAACTAGGGCCAATTCATTCAGGAGCCAATTAGCCTAGCACCTACCAGCATGTCTTTGGAGTGTGGGAGGAAACTCAAGCATTTAGGAACAGTAGGCTAGATTCTCATATCTGGCGGCATAGCGTATGCTATTTACACTACACCGCCGCAACTTACAGGAGCAAGTGCAGTATTCTCCAAGCACTTGCACCGTAATTTGCGGTGGCGTGGTGTAAATGGCCCGGCGTATCCCAGCGTAATTCAAAGAGGGCGGCTTGTATTTAAATTAAGCGCGCCCCCGCGCAGAACGAACTGCGCATGCCGTAAACGTAGCCCAGTGCGCATGCTCCAATGTGCCTACATTGCCCACTGTCACAAGGGAGATTGGCACCATGTTACTTCCTAAATAATAGGAGTGTAACATGGTACATGTCGCAAAAGCCTCACACAAATATGTGGCTGTACAGAGTGGGCTTTATGCCACACTGCCACATACATATGTATACATTTGATATACATTTTTTTCTGGGAGAAAGTTCAATCATGTGCTCCCAACAATGTGACCTCACTGTCTCTGACAGCTCTCGGTCACACTGAAGACTGGAAGCCGGTAGGGTGGTTTGATGATCATGTGATTACTGTAACATCAATCACAGTAATCACATGATCAGGAATCCCATGGAATGCCCCTTTTACTCCGGCCAGTGGTAAAAGGCTAAAGATCTGAGGTAGAGTCTTTGGAGAAAATATTTTTGCCTCAAACAAAGATGCCATGCACCATATAAAATTTATATAATCTAAAACCTTAGTGATATTTCCTAGAATAGCCCAAATTAATGAAAAAAGAAAAGCAGTCATTGTTTTCCAAATGGCTTTTTTTTTTTGCAACTGATGATTCTCAGTAACCTTCCTGTTCTTCTAAGCTGAAGTTTTTCTGGCAAAGTCTGGGGAGTCAGACAATCATTTCAGATTTTCAGCAGAATATATTTTAGCTAGAAAATGCTCAGTAGATGAGGACAGAATGACAATAACAAACCCGAAAAATGAAGAAACATGATTTTTAAGTGGCTCAGTTTGTGTTTTCCATGTCAAAGGTCCTTGTCTATAGAAAATAACGAGGAATGTATTATTTATGATGCTTATATCTTCTGGAAAATATGTGATTAAAGAATTCTTGGTTTACTGCAGATCTTTCTGCTTGAAGATACATTGTCTCTAAAAATAACTGAGGACCTTCTTGGTCCCCTTTTTACAATACTATAAGCCCTACATTTATTTATCAGACAATAGATGTGTACAAATATTTTTAATGTCATTGTATGCGGTCTTTTAATCCACCAAGCAAAAATGATAGAATGTGTAGATCTTGTAACATTATAAATAAAAATTACATTTCCAAATACATCTTTTTCTAAAATCGTTGGAACAAAGTTCTTTAAATGTTCCATGGCTACCCACTGAAGTTTGTAAACTGGAGTTTTTTGAATCCTCGCTTGTCCCCCACCTTCTACAATTAACTTCTTTTTTTTTTATCCGTTCCCACTTCCGGGGGGTCCGGACCGCGGGGCTCCTTCCCTCGGACGCCGGGTCAATAGAAGAGAGGTGCAGGGCCTCGCGCATGTGCAGTAGGGTTCCCGACGTGAAGCCGGGTTCCCATACCTGCAATGGTGGCGGCAGCACCTGACAGCTGATGGAAACATCAGCTGCGGGTGCAGACATCGAGGGACTCCAGGACAGGTAAGTGTCCTATTATTAAAAGCCAGCAGCTGCAGTATGTGTAGCTGCTGGCTTTTAATTTATTTTATTTTTTGGGGCGGAACACCGGCTTTAATCTTGTGGTTAATCATGACAAATAAAACTCCTTATTTTCCTAAATATGTGTGCTACAGATATACTTCCAGTTGTATAAATGGTGTCAACAATCATCAAATGCAACATGTAATGCATTTAGTAGAGGAGACTGGTTGCCATGAACAGATTGTGTGGTTTAGCAGCCCAAATTGTGCAGATTGTTGGTATCTTTTTCCAGACTGTCTGCATTCGGAGAAATGCACCCACTTGGCTTTCAAACTGGACGAGTTGCCGTGTCCATGCAGCTTCCCAATAGGCATTAATAGGCTGCCTGTACAGGGATGCGCAGGACATATGTACATTCCATGCCAGCATAGATGGCCCTTGGCACCGATGTACACATAGGTACACCCATGTGTTGTGGCAATTTGGGGGTGTGCAGAGCACACCGCCATCCTGCCTTGTGCTTTAAAGCACATTCCCCATCTTAAATGAAATAATGCCATCTTTAAGCTAAAAGGTTCACTCACCATGCATTCGGTCTGCCATACAAATCAAAGAGACCACAACAGCTTGTTCTCATTCATAGCTCCCAGACATAACTGGCTTGCCGACGCCCCCCACAGGCAGTTTTATTAACACAATAGACTTCACAGACCACCTCTGATTGGAGGAGATCACAGCATGTGACCATAGGAAGGGATGACACAGCATGTGACCTCCTCTATGGGAAGTGATATCACAGCATGTGGGCTCAATACAGCAAACGCACATATATAGGGAATGGCAGAACAGATAAACCCTTCCAACAGGAATTCAATACAGTAATACAAAAATAACACAATAATAATACAATAACACAATATGATACAGAAATAATACTATAACTAATGAACACAGTTCCCGATGAGGGGAGCCTATATGCAGCTGTATGCTCATACCACCATATCTATGTTGATCAGACATAGAGATGACAAAAGCACACATCTGCTAAACCCATAGTGTGCTCGTGATACAGAAATAATACTATAACTAATGAACACAGTTCCCGATGAGGGGAGCCTATATGCAGCTGTATGCTCATACCACCATATCTATGTTGATCAGACATAGAGATGACAAAAGCACACATCTGCTAAACCCATAGTGTGCTCGCAGAGTGACGCGTCGCACAGGCGAATATCTGTGCATCCCACAGGGGCCCTCGCGCCGGCGACACTCACTCTTCAAGCACCCTTCTCCAAATCAGGAAGCGTATATCAACCAGCCTCAGACTGCCCCAATCAGTTCTAAATAGAGCGGGTTGGGGAAGTGTCAAGAGTGGGTGCCATTATGACAACACATATTAAATACATCCTCAAATTTCCACCACACATGTGAACAAGTCCTCAGTCTAGATTCACACTACTACACATTGGGAACGCATACAAGTTCACTTCCTTTATGACATGAACAGAAACGTGCTGCCATTTAGTAGTTGTGCAGCAGTGCCATCAGCCACTTCTTCTGCGCCATAGCTGATATAGAGCTACAGTGGGGATCTTTAGTTCTAGGAGGGCATATCTGGAGTCCTCCAGAGAACGTGCTTCCCGTGATCCCCTGGGGCTCACATAGCAGAAAGACAGGATCTGTGTGATTTACCTGGTCAGAAAGGAGATGCCTTGTTTACACAGGAAGATTCCCATTCTGTCACTGTGGGGAATGATCGGAGGCGGCCGGCAGACATCGATTCCGCCAGACCCGCTCATTGGCTCCCACGCTGGTCAATGGGAGCGCACAGCCACAGTTCACCGTGTATGAGCCCAACATACACCTATGGCGTTTTATGCAGACGAGCCTACCTGCCACAGTATACCTGCGGCGGATGGCCGGCAAGAGGTTAACATGATCAGCTGTGTCCAATCACAGCTCACATCGATGTAAACAGACTTGCGGGTTATCGGCTCTCCTTTCCTCACACAGTGACAGTGTGTTAGGAAAGAAGAGCGGAACTGTTAGGGCACAGCAGGAACAACATTTACATTGATTATCAGTGCAGCCCCATCAACGTCCATCAGTTCAGCTTAAATGTGCAGTTTATAAGTGCTGCCTCATCAGTCTTAGCGTAGGTTCGAGAGGCTTAACCAGGGGATATGGTCACCATATGTGGGTGATTGCACATTGTTCTGATAAAGAATATGAACTGACAGACTTGGCATTAGTTTGGAATCATTTTAGTGTGAATAGTATTTTTGAAGTCATAGTATATTTTATATTGCAGGTTACTCATATCCCAGAGGAGCATATTCTAGTAGCCATGTTTCCTGGACTCCCAACATCAGCGGAACTTTTTATCTTACCACCAAAAAATGTCAGCGAGCGGAGGAAAGGTAGCAAAGCGGACTTGGAGCAGGTGAGTCAACATATTACGGTCTGAATTTTTGCATAGGGATACTATTATATACTGTTTCTATTGAACCGTTCAAATTTTGGCCCGTGTGTACTACCGCTTGGTCCCCCTGCCGGAAGACAATAGCACAGCAGGGGAGATAGCTGTACTAACATTGGATTGTTGCTACATCTGATTTTTTTCTGTTCTGGTGACAACTGTCAATTTTGGATTTTACGCAGGCAGCAATAAAAATACACTATATCCAAAATTGTCATAAAAAATAGGGTTTGCCAGTATATACCCCTTCATCTCTTGCTTCCTATCTCTGTTGCAACCATAATTTTCATTACCACCTTTGGTTAATGCAGAGTTAAATCAATCCCCCATTTACACCTATGGGGAATCCAGTAGCGTTGATATGGCAGTTGAGACAAAAAAATAAGCAGTTAGGTAGGAAGCTCAGGCAACAATTATTTGTTGTGTCTAAATAGCATCAACATATAATACATAGAACCCTTCATATTTGTTCCTGTTTCTCAAAGGAGCTTGACTCTAATCCCGCGTACACACGACCGTTATTCATGTTATGAAAAAAATGACTTTCTTCTCGATGTGATTTGTCGTGATTCCTCTCAAGCCTGCCTTGCATACACACGTTCGTGAAAAAAAAATGCTCGAGCAAAGCGCAGTGACGTACAATACGTATGATGGCACTATAAAGGGGAAGTTCCATTCGAATGGTTCCACCCTTTGGGCTGCTTTTGCTAATCTCCCCATCTCATAACTTGCTCCTGAGCATTCTAGTTTTTTTTCCCCCTCGTTAAAGCGTACACACGACCGTTTTTCAAGACGTGAATAAGAATAACGTGAAAAACTACAAGAAAAAATAGAGCAGGTTCTAATTTTTTTTGGGCCATTTTTTCTCGTTGAGAAAAATGCTCTGTAGCAAACACACAACCGTTTTTCACGACCAATTTTAAAAATTGAATTTTTCTCGTCATGAAAAATGGTCTTGTGTACGCGCATTATATTTTTAACTGTATATGGTGCCAATTAACCTTCCAGAACAACTTTGGATTGTTGAAGGAAACAGGAACACATTGGTGAAACTGCCACAATTGCACTCAAAACATGCAAAGTCCACGCAGATACAGCCTCTGGTGAAATCTGAACCTAGCAGTAGCTGAGTCTTTTGAGCCTACTCTTTGGTGATATCTGTTTATATGAAAACATTTTAACTGGGTTACATTCTTGGAGCATAACTCCCTTTAATTTGCCTCATGATCCATCTTGTTCTTATGATCTACATAAGCGGGAGATTTAACATCTATAAAGGTTATTGTCTGTAGATCCTGTTGAGGGTGATGATTCTAGGCTTACCATAGAATGATGGTGGTGTATCCCTCAAGTGTGGTAGTATTTTTTAGACATGTGCAGACTGGAATATTTCGTTTCGTTTTTTCATTTTCGTTTGGAAAATAAATTTATTTAGTTACTCCCGAAAATCGTTTTGATTTATGTCGTTTTCCACGGGAAAGTTTTCGTCCAAAAAACGATGATTTTCGATGCTTTGTCGAATTTTCGTCGTTCAATTCGACAAAGCATCGAAAATCGTCGTTCTGAATACAGTAAATAGGTAGAAATTGAACGACGAAAATTTGACGATTTTCGATGCTTTGTTGAATTTTCGTCGTTCAATTCCTACCTATATTCACTGTATTCACTGAATACAGTGAATAGGTAGGAATTGAACGACGAAAATTCGACAAAGCTTCGAAAATCGTCGAATTTTCGCCGTTCAATTTCTACCTATTCACTGTATTCAGAACGCCGATTTTCGATGCTTTGTCGAATTGAACGACGAAAATTCGACAAAGCATCGAAAATCGTTGGATCTGAACGAAAACGAAAATAAAGCATTTTTTATGTCGGATTTTCGGTTTTCGTTTCTTGCGCTTTCGTTTTCGTTCGTTAAAGCGATAACGAAAATACCCGATTAGAAAATGCATTCTAATGAAAACGAATACACATGTCTAGTATTTTTATCAGCTGTATGCTATTTGGGTTTCTTTTGTACCTTCTCGGTTCCATTGAAGACGAGATTGTCTTTGAAACACGTTGCAATGTGAGAAATTTATATCCAATAACTAAGTTGTGATCACCAATTCTTTTAACTGTTTTTCACGTTATTTTTAATGTGTGATATGTGATAAAGTTACATTTTTATGCATTTTTGTAGTAATTTTTATGCAGTTTAGTAGTCAAAAAAAGTCCCAACCCACATTGTTTTCTTGTTGGACCTGAACCTAGGACAACAGCTGGAGAACATGAGTGCCAACCACTTGGCCGCCAGGTATCAGTGGCATCCATTGGATTCAGAAGGGTTTTTTTTATTTTTTAAGACAACTAAATGTCTTTGGTAACACTGTTAATACAATCTCTGCTCTCCTGATCTATCTTTCATATCTTAATTTTTAGATTGTAGAGTCTCTTCTTAGTGCCCTGAATCAGAACCTTGTAATGTTCGAGTTGAAGCCGGGAGTGCAGATCTTTGTATACGTCACGCAGCTTACTCTAGGTAAGTACTTAGCAGACATTGCTGGAAAAGGACCAATAAAATAACTTAATTATATTAAATAAAATAAAAATAATAATTGTGTACCTTGAAATAACGCTGTCATCAATTTCGGTTTAGTTATTTGATTTACTATTTTCAGAAAAGTTTGACTAAAACTCATGTCCTTTTCTGTTTTGCTTTGTCTTCTTCTTTGATTACTATTTATTTCCCAATGCTTTCTACAGTTACAGGATACAATTATCGGATATGGTGAAAACTGAAAGGAGAGATGAATTTGGGGGGAGTAAGACTTTTGACTATTTTTTATATATATATACAGTACAGACCAAAAGTTTGGACACACCTTCTCATTCTAAGAGTTTTCTTTATTTTTATGACTATGAAAATTGTAGATTCACACTGAAGGCATCAAAACTATGAATTAACACATGTGGAATTATATACATAACAAAAAAAGTGTGAAACAACTGAAAATATGTCATATTCTAGGTTCTTCAAAGTAGCCACCTTTTGCTTTGATTACTGCTTTGCACACTCTTGGCATTCTCTTGATGAGCTTCAAGAGGTAGTTACCTGAGATGGTCTTCCAACAGTCTTGAAGGAGTTCTCAGAGATGCTTAGCACTTGTTGGCCTTTTTGCCTTCACTCTGCGGTCCAGCTCACCCCAAACCATCTCGATTGGGTTCAGGTCCGGTGACTGTGGAGGCCAGGTCATCTGGCGCAGCACCCCATCACTCTCCTTCTTGGTCAAATAGCCCTTACACAGCCTGGAGGTGTGTTCGGGGTCATTGTCCTGTTGAAAAAGAAATGATGGTCCAACTAAACGCAAACCGAATGGAATAGCATGCCGCTGCAAGATGCTGTGGTAGCCATGCTGGTTCAGTATGCCTTCAATTTTGAATAAATCCCCAACAGTGTCACCAGCAAAGCACCCCCACACCATCACACCTCCTCCTCCATGCTTCACGGTGGGAACCAGGCATGTAGAGTCCTTCTGTTCACCTTTTCTGCGTTGAACAAAGACACGGTGGTTGGAACCAAAGATCTCAAATTTGGACTCATCAGACCAAAGTACAGATTTCCACTGGTCTAATGTCCATTCCTTGTGTTCTGAAGCCCAAACAAGTCTCTTCTGCTTGTTGGCTTTCTTTAGCAGTGGTTTCCTAGCAGATATTCTACCATGAAGGCCTGATTCACACAAGTCTCCTCTTAACAGTTGTTCTAGAGGTGTGTCTGCTGCAAAAGGTGGCTACTTTGAAGAACCTAGAATATGACATATATTTTCAGTTGTTTCACACTTTTTTGTTATGTATATAATTCCACATGTGTTAATTCATAGTTGTGATGCCTCCAGTGTGACTCTACAATTTTCATAGTCATGAAAATAAAGAAAACGCTTTGAATGAGAAGGTGTGTCCAAACTTTTGGTCTGTACTGTGTATATATATATATATATGTGTATGTATATATATATATATATATATATATATATATATATATATATAGTTTTTCTTGCATTCCAGCGAGGACCTCGGCCGTGTGTACGCTCTCGGCGAGCTTCCCGTCGGGAAGCCCGTCGAGCAGAAATAGAGAGCACGCTCTCTATTTGCTCGACGGCCCGCCTGAAAGAATGGCTGGTTGCCATTCCCGACGGGTGGGTCGCCGATTTCGACGGCCGGCAGGGAACCTCGACGGGCGGAACGATGGGTTCTGCCCGTCGAGGTTCTCTGCCGTGTGTACACGGCCTGAGTAACGTCAACAAAGAGAAGATGTTATGAGTAAAATAACAGAACTATTGTATAGATGTATTATATGAAATGTTGAACTATTATCTTTGTGAAGGAAGCAATAAAGTTAAAAATAAAGAATTAATAAAAATAAATAAAACTCATGTCCTCTTAGCTCCTAACCTCCCCGCTAACTTTTAAAAGATGAGTGCACTTTACAAAAAGTGCACCTATCTTTTTTTGGTCTCTTCTCCTGACCCAACCTAACCTAACTTCCCTCCTTACAGATGTATACTTACCTCAGTTTAATGGCCACAGCTTTGCAATTCGTTTACATCCAGCAGTACAGGTCACCACTGTCCTGGCTATTCTCTATTTGTGGGTGAAAAGAAGGACATACATTTTATTTGGGTACAGCGCTGCACGCCCGCGCAATTGTAATTTAAAGTAACACAGTGCTGTATCGCAAATAAAGGTCTGGTCATGAAGGGGGATACACCTTCCAGAGCTGAAGTGGTTAAAGGAGATTCTACCATACTGCGTTTATGACTCTTGACCTCTTCTTCTGGTAAGCGGACATTTCTCATTATATAGTAGAGGCGCACCTGGGTGATTTACCTTTCTTTATGATTCTCACTATCAAGTTGCACATTTGAGATATGTTGAATATTGAATCTTTAAAAAAAAAAGCTGGAGTGATTGACAAGGAATGCATGAAGGTACAAAACCTTGAGCCTTTACAACTACTTTAAAACATCCTTTTTTAATGGAATCGGTTGGTTCCAAAAAACTGTTGGTCATATGTACATGGGATGCGGCACCACAATTACCCCCAAGATATGATCAGCTTTGTGGTAATTGTTTCACCTAGTGTAGTTTTAATCAGAGTTTGGAGGACTTTGCACTTTATTAGAGATCCACTTTAACCACTTAAGGACCGCCTACTGCACATTTACGTCGGCAGAATGGCACGGCTGGGCACATCAACGTATATATACGTTGATTTTAGTACCCAGCCGTGGGTCGCGGGCGCGCGTCCGCGGGCGCGCGCCCGCGACCCGGTCCGAAGCTCCAGGACCGGGACCGTGGGATTCGCGGACCCGATCGCCGCTGAAGTGCGGCGATCCGTCCCTGGAGCAGAAGAACGGGAAGAGCCGTGTGTACACACGACTTCCCCATGCTTCTCTGTGGCCGTAGCATCGATCGCGTCATCCCTGTAATAGGGGGACGCGATCGATGACGTCACACCTACAGCCACACCCCCCTACAGTTGTAAACACAACACATAGGTCACACATCCCCTACAGCGCCACCTGTGGTTAACTCCCAAACTGCAACTGTCATTTCCACAGTAAACAATGCAATTTAAATGTATTTTTTGCTGTGAAAATGACAATTGTCCCAAAAATGTGTCAAAATTGTCCGCCATATTGTCGCAGTCATGAAAAAAATCGCTGATCGCCGCTATTAGTAGTAAAAAAAAAAAAAATAATAAAAATGCAATAAAACTATCCCTTATTTTGTAAACGCTATACATTTTGCGAAAACCAACCGATAAACGCTTATTGCATTTTTTTTTACCAAAAATACGTAGAAGAATACGTATCGGCCTAAACTGAGGAAAAAAAATGTTTTTTTATATATTTTTGGGGGATATATATTATAGCAAAAAGTAAAAAATATTGCATTTTTTTTTAAATTGTCGCTCTATTTTTGTTTATAGCGCAAAAAATAAAAACCGCAGAGGTGATCAAATACCACCAAAAGAAAGCTCTATTTGTGGGGAAAAAAGGACGCCAATTTTGTTCGGGAGCCACGTCGCACGACCGCGCAATTGTCAGTTAAAACGACGCAGTGCCGAATCGCAAAAAGGGGCAAGGTCATTTACCTGCATTTTGGTCCGGGTCTTAAGTGGTTAATCAGAAAATAACTTCCCCATTTAACAATCATATTTTTCCCCATTGGTGTGTTTACAAACAATGTATCCACTCCAATTCCTGGGAACATTTTAAAAATAACAGGAAAAAGAGAAAAATACCTATTTTTATATATTGCTTCTTATTCTGTTACCTTGATAAATCAAGAATTGTGATTTACAGGAATACACCGACATGCGGACTGTCTTTCAGCTTCAGGGCAGCTCCGGCTGATAAAATATTTACTTGCCTTAGAAGTGAAGTTTCTGCTAAACAATAAGTAGATTCTCTATCACGCTGGCATGCTAATTTTATTATTCCTTTCTGCATAAAAAGAAAAAATTTTCCTACCTTCTGCACAGATTTAAGCTTTTTTTTCTGCTGAATTTTGCATACGTATCAAATTTCAATATTGTTCACTAGGCTTCTTAGTATAAATCTCTTTTTTCTTTCTTTTCTTTTTATTTTCTGAGAAAGAGTTTGTGATTTAACTAAGTTTTTTAATCTCAGCAGTGCAGTTTTAAAAAAAAAATGTAGCTTGTGTAAGCTTTTTATATTCCAAGCATAGGGCAAAAAATGCTTACCTGTACTCAGGGAACTGAATTGGACAAATCAGGATTGACCCAGATCTAAGATGACCAACTGTTCCATATTAGCCAGAACATATTTTATTTTCACAATAATTTATATTGTAGTAATCCTTAAACTTTGCGGACTCCAAATAATGAGACATGATAGTGAAGAATGTATCCTAATTGATTTTTTGGAATTACCACCCTCTAGGTCAGAGGTTCTCAACCTTTTTAAAACCAGAGCCCAGCTAATTTGTCCAATACCTTCCAACAGAAAAAAAGTCAAGTTTATACTCAGACAACAAAGTATGCATTGACCCAGATCTAAGACTTAGCCAACTGTTCCATATTAGCTAGGATATATTTTATTTTCAAAATAAATTATATTTAATCAAATTGTTATTAACATTTTCACATAGAAAAAGAAATCACATAGAGGTGTCATACACATTGGATAAAGCGTAATTAAAATAAAGAAACACATCACGGATAGGGTAGGTCATATCAACATAAGACCATAGTATCATGAATATACAGTATGACATTAACACAAATGAATATGTTCCAAGAGGAGAAATCAGTGCATCTGTAAAACATCTATTCATAATAAATTATATTGTAGTAATTCTCACACTTTACTGGCTTCAAATAATTAAACATGATAGCAGTAAAATCTGTGAATAATGTATCCTATTTGATTTTTTTTTAAGTACCACCCTCTAGGTCTCAACATTTTTATAACCAGGGCTTTGTGAATTCAGATACATTGGCATATCTTTGTGCGGGCGTAGCGTATCTTCTTTACGCTACGCCGCCGCAACTTAGAGAGGCAAGTGCAGTATTCACAAAGCACTTGCTCCGTAAGTTGCGGTGGCGCAGCGTAAATTGGCCGGCATAAGCCTGCCTAATTCAAAGTAGGAAGGAGGTGGGCGTCATCTATTTAAATTAAGCTTGACCCAATGCAAATTAATAGAAGGTCAAACTGGGCATGTGCGCGCATATACTCACTAAGATACGTCGGCCCATTGCCTACGACGTGAACGTAACCTATGCACTGCCCTAAAATTTGACGGCGTCGTTCCCTGGCCCATACCCATACCTTTGCATTAGCTGAGCCTGCTATATGAGGGGTAACTTTACGCCGGACGTAAGCCTTACGCAAATCGCGTATATGAAGCGGCCGGGCGCATCTACGTTCGTGAATCGGCGTATCGTACTCATTTGCATATTTATAATGGGGACGCCGAATGCATCCAGCGTAACTATGCGCCCACGATGCGCTGGCGTAGGCAAGTTACGTCGGACGGCTGAAGCCATGTTTTTCAACGTATCTCGCTTTGTGAATCGGCGCAAAGATGCGACGGCGCACATTTGAAATTACGGCGTCGTATCTGGAGATACGCCGGCGTAAATCGTTTCTGAATCCAGGCCAATGTTTATACTCGAACAACAAAATATGAATTACCCCAGATCTAAGACTGGCTACTGTTTCATTTTAACTAGAACATATTTTATTTTCAAAATAAATCATATTTAATCTCATTTCTATTAAAATTTTGCATAATGTATATACATTTCAACTTTGTAGTTCGCTGTCTGCCTGAAGTTCAGCTTTAATAAAAGTGTTTTAAAGAGCAAAAAAAAAATTTCACATAGAGAAACAAATCACATGGATGTGTCATACATATTGGATAAGGTGTACAAAAAATAAAGGAAACACATCACGGAACATGGTAGGTCATAACAACATAAGACCATGGTATCATGAATATACAGTATGACAATTAACACAAATTAATATGTTCCAAGAGGAGAAATTGGTGCATCCGTAAAACATCTATTCATAATAAATTATATTGTAGCAATTCTCACACTTTACTGGCTCCAAATAATGAGAAAAATCTGTGAAGAATGTATCCTATTTGATTTTTTTTATTAACCACCCTCTAGGTCAGAGCTTCTCAACGTCTTTGAAACAGGGACCCCCCGATAAATTTTTCTGAAACCTTCCAACAGTAAAGAATAAAGTTTATACTCACACAACAAAGTATACATTTACCCAGATCTAAGACTGGCCAACTGTTCCATATTACCTAGGACATATTTTTTTTTCTAAATAAATTCACATTAAGAAACAAATCATATGGAGGTGTCATTAGAGGAACATGAAGAAAGAGAGGGTAGTAGGAAGGCGAAAAAGGGGCATAAGCGGGGAGTGGGAAAAATTAAGGGAAGTTCCCCCAGGCTGGGGATAGGGGTAGGTTAATTTGAGAGGCCTAGGCTAGTCGGGTGTAAGGTTGGAAGGCCCACACGTACTTGCCATCTTTTCATGAATCATAAGGGTTGTCAGGGTGCTCATTTTGTTTATCATGAAAATAAAAATGAAAAAAAAAAATGTTTTTTTTTTTTTTCCTTTTATTTTAAGGATTATTTACAGAGAGAGTTATCTCTGCAAGGCATTTAGTGTATGGTTGCCAATTATTGCCACATTCTGATGCATATTAATAAGATACCATACCCCAAATATTTTTATTTTATTTTTTTAATTCTGGAATTTTTGTACTGCACCAGTCTATCCTTCTACCTTTTGTCTGTAATTTGGTGTTTCTGAAACACATTTACCGCCTCTTAAAGTAAAAAAAAATAAATAAAAAAACAAACATCGGGCCAGATTCACAGAGCCCTTACTCCGGTCTATCTCGCGTTAGACCGGAGGACTTTCAAATTACGCGCGTCGTTTCATTAGTCTGAATCCTCAAACCATGAAACGACGGCTTCGGGCTTCAATCCGATTGGCTTACGTGTTCATACGCCTTCGGATCTACGCTGCAATCATTTTTCAGCCGCTGGGTGGAGTTCCCGTCGTTTTCCGCGTCGGGGTATGCAAATTAGATTTTTCCAACGATCCACGAAGTTACGAGCGTCCTTCGCAATCTCTTACGGCATCTGTAGTCATCTTTTTGCTGCGTAAAGTTATTCCAGCTATTAGCTGGTCTATAGTTAGACGGCCCATGTTAAGTATGGCCGTCGTTCCCACGTCGAATTTCAACGTTTTTTTTTATTTTTTACGTAAGTCGTCCGGGAATAGGAAAAATACAGGGGCGTAGTGTATCTCTGATACTCTGCACCAATGTAATTTTACCTGAATCTGGCCCATCAGTTCTAAAAAAAAACAAGGCTGCCAATCAGGTACAAATTAAGCAATTAAGTGTGATTGGTGTTTAAAGATAAATTTAATTGAAAGTTTGTTGTTCCTGTAAACATTGGCAAAAGCTCTAAAATGTTTGTGCATTGAGTAAGTAAATTTAGAATTACAATGGGTTTTATATGGCCTCTGATTATTGCAGAAGCTCCTTTCACCCATCCTTGATCTGTTTTTGCTAAACACATTCTACTCTTTAGCTTCATTATTTTATGTAATTTTTCTTTGTTTACTGAAAGAAAACAACAAAGACAATGATCAAGCCAAGGAGCCTGAGTTTGATGAGATATTGATGCTCATGGAGCAATTAAGCTTTGTTGAAAAGTTATCTGTGGTGGTACACCCATCTTTTGCAGCAAAAAATACAATAAAAAAAATAAAAAGCTGGGAAACTTACATGTTATTGATGATTATGGATAAGCAAAATTGTGGGGTTTCAACTCCCAGTAATTTGAGCAAATAACAGGAAATTTTTGATAAATTTTGTATTTCTATAAAAAAAAAAAAAAGAGGAAACAAGGGCCCAGATTCACAGAGCGATTACGCCGGCGTTACAGGAGATGCGCGGCGTAAGTCTAAATTTGCACATGCGTTTCGATGCGCCGCATCCCCAAAACGAGATACACAAGAAATCTACTTTTTTTTGTCCGGCGTAATTTCGATAGACAGGCGCATTCGTCCGCACAAAACTGCGCTAGACACACCATTGATTTGCTATTCAAATATGCTAATGAGGGAGTTACGGGGATCCACAAAAGAACGTTGGTGCAGCGCAGGCTGCGCGCTGTGCGGAACAGCTGCACGGCCTGTCTAAAATTAGACCATATAAAAGGTGGAATAAAATTAGACAATTCGTCTACATGTCAGAGAAAGCAACACTGTTAGTGAGGAGCTGAGCAGTCACACGTGTTGCACAACAATCTGTATGCCAACATGCCAGTGGCATCCATGCTCATAGCTATACTACTGAATTTAGATGAGCAAAGAAGGAGGAGGGCACGGAGGAGGGCACGGAGGAGGGCACGGAGGAGGGCATGGAGGAGGGCACGGAGGAGGGCACGGGAGAGGAATTTTTTTTTTTTACAAAAAAAATTTCTTTGCTTTTATAAACATTTTTACAAAAAATATACATACATATATACATCAATACATAACATACATACAAATTACAAACACGGTCTCACTATCTTTCAATAGCCCTTTAAAACCTTGATGGATATAATAATCTAATCTGATACAAACCCCTCACTCTTCACTTGATATATCACACACGCATAGACATCTTTGGCATGAGTGATTCTGAGGTGTCTCGCATCTTCAGATTCACCCCTAATGCCATCATGGAATTAACCACAACCCTACAGGAGCCCAACACATGACACCACCCATGACACCCATGACAGCTACATATACAATCATAGCCCCATCCCCACAGATTTCGAACAGAACATGTATGGCTGGTTGGTGAGTGACATGGGTGGCAGGCATGACTGTCCCCCCCGTGATGCTGAAATCACAAGGGGCACATGCACTACTAACATCCTCCTGTCTTATCCCTTCAGGATGACTCTGCATATGCACTGGGACCCCATCTCATGACTCCTATACGGAACCCCCCTAACCAAGGCTACCCCGTCTTCTGAGGGAAGAGCAGCCAGGAGCCAGCTCACATTAGGCATCTTTGCACGTTAAACACACACATTAATCATGGCACAATGAGAATGCATGCACACCACTGTGGTCCCTAGCACAGACACATCACATCCTCATCACATTGGATTGGCACAAGCCCACCATGCAGGACTTGTGAGCAGCAACACCATGCCACGGCTCCAATTATGTCACTGTACATTCATACACCATTCACACGGACCTGGGGATCACTTCTCCACCACAAATGAGGGTGACACCCCTTTTCCGGCAGGAATGTCACCCCCACATTCCAAAATCATACACAAACAGAACCAAAAAAAATAAAAGAATTGACCAGCAAAAATTTAAAAAATGCCCAGCAAAAATATAATTTAAACAAAATAACAACAAAGAAAACACATAAAAGACAAAAATCACTCTGCAAAACAGTCCCCAAATATCTCAAAGACACGTCACAAACAAACAAACAAACGCTTATAAACAACAGAACAAAAGCACCTTGCTGTATAGGAAGGGATACAAAGGGATGTACTTTTGCAAAGGAAGTGCATTTGTGTCTGTCTATTTATGCTGTCTGCGTAGTTCACTAAGTTGCCCGGGTCCACTTCCAATTTCACTGATTGCGCCGTTCCCGAGTTGTGAGCATGCGCACAGAGGTGCTGACCATGGTCTGCTTCATGTGCGCATGTGCGAGCCGGCCGGCCCTTCATTTGCATGGGGTCACGGCTCATTTCAATGTAACACGCCCACGTCCTTCCCAATTTGAATTACTCCGCCTTACGCCTCTGAAATTACGTTGCACCGGCGCTAATTTCTGCGCAAATCAAACGAGAATATGGTGATTGCGCCACTACATTGCGGCAGTCTAACGTAAAGGAGGTGCGCTACGCCAGTCAAAAAATGCGCCGATGTACGCGAATCTGGCCCAAGGGGTTTAAACAAATGAACCAATACATAAAAAAAGGTAAAAAAAACTATACATTTAATGAAAGAAACTAAACGGCTCTAATTACACCCTCCAAAAAAAAAAAAAAGACCTAAATAAAGACAAAAGCAAAGAGTAGAACTTTTTTATTTTTCAACCTCATTTTGCCTAAGCAGCTCAATGAACCAAACTAAAAAATTTAATTTCAACAATATTTTATGAATGGTGAAAAATGTGAATGTGCAAATTGCAAAAAAATAAAGAAAATGAAAGAATTTCTATTCAATTACATTTTTTTCCCCCAGCACCCCTAGTGGACAATAGTGCCAGTCACAGCAGTTCTGCGATGCTGATGCTCCTTTCGGTCGTTTTTGTGGGTTTAGCTGTTTTTTTAATCTACAAGTTCAAGAGGTAAGGTAAAATGATGTTTGTTTATACTGACTCCCAATGCATTTATCAATCCTCTGCTGCAGATATTATATGGGAATTGTGCTTGTGTAGGTGGGGCTGTGCTCATGAAGAGGGTGGGGCTTTTCAGTGAAGCTAATTAGGCATGGAGTTTATAAAGATCACTGGATTAGGAAACTGTTTGCTGTGCCTCAGCTTCAAGAATCCACCTTGTTGGGCTCTGGTTTAGCCCCAACCCTATCTAGTCCCCACTCAACAATGGAAGGAAAAGTGCAATATTGGATGCATGTCTCCAAATAGGCACACAATCTCTATTGAACTAGAATTGTTGGTAGCTTTTTAAGTTTGTGTGAATACATCCCTATTAATGTATAGGGAGAACATAATGAAAATAAAATGTTGACTGTTAAAAAAGCATTCCTTGAGTAGCGGTCAAGTTATTCTGCTCATAAATAGTCTATGAACGTCTGCCTAAAAGAGAATCTTGGGAAAATTATCCCATCTAAGTTTACTGCAGGCAGAAGGAAGACATTTCCTCATTTTTTATAAATATAAACTTTAAAAAGCAGCTCTACTACAGATCGGTGAACAATCACCACTTGGCATAAAATAGAGATAATCCCATGTGTTCGCATAGCAAAAGTCCAAAAGTCACAGTCTCTCATATATAAACACCCAGGTGAGTCTTTAAAAATCCAGAGTGCAATCAACTACAAAAAAGCTGTCACCAACACCTCCACGAGTGAATATCACTCCCTCTAGAGTGAACACTTACCAGATCTCCACAAGTGTAAAGCATTTAATGCTGCATGGTAATCGGAAGGGCTCACCAGACTGTTCTGATATCCAGGTAGGCGCATCACACACTAATGGACTCGTCCAAAAATGTTATACAACACAAATTGATAAATCAGTTTCACAGAATGTATTTAAAATATGCCACCCCCCTGGATAAAACACACCTACAAAAATATATAAATAAACAGCGTTCAATGAATCCAGTCAATGTACCAGTGGAAGATTCAGCAGGTGTCTCTTACCGCACGCTAACGCATCTGGCGCTGCTAGCCCCCCCCCCCCGGTTGGCACGCTGACGTCAATGATGGTCATCATATGGCCACCCTGATGCGTTTCGTCATCCCAACATGGTTGTCTACTATAATTGCTTCTTCCATGGGCGGCTGGGCTGGGCTTAGCTGGGCTGAGCTGAGCTGGGCAGTGAGCTTCTCCCTCCCTCCCTTTCCTTAGTGTGGTCTTAGTCTCTTGGCAGCCGCACTAAGGAAAGGAAGGAGGGAGAAGCTTGCCACCCAGCTCAGCTTAGCCCAGCCCATGGAATAAGCAATTATAGTAGGCTACCATGTCGTGATGATGAAATGTGTCAGGGTGGGGCCATACAAAGACCACCATTGACGTTAGCATGCCAACTATCGCGGGACTATCAGCACCAGAGACCGTTAGTGTGTGGTAAGAGACACCTGCTGGATCTTCCACTGGTACATTGACTGGATTCATTAAAATTATGTTTATTTAAATAAAATAATAAATTCTGTGAAACTGGATTATGCTATGGATTTGTGTTTTTTTTTTTCATTTTTGGACGAGTCCATTAGTGTGTGATATGCCTACCCAGATATCAGAACAGTCTTCTCCATGGAGAGCCCTTTTGATTACCATACAGTGTTAGATGCTTTACACTCTAGAGGGAGTGGTAATCACTCGTGGGAGTGTTGGTGCCAGATTTTTTTGGAGTTAATTGCATTCCGTATGTATAAAGACTCACCTGGGTGTTTATATATGAGAGACTGTGACTTTCAGTCTTTTTCCATGCAAATACATGGGATTATCTCATTGTTTTAATGCCAAGTGGTGATTGTTTACTGATCTGTAATGCTGCTTTTTAGAGTTTATATTTATAGATGGGAGATTACTTGCAAATAGTGGGCGATATATGGCAGCAGCTTTAACCTAGTGGTTATTTGTTTGTTTTTTACATATATTGTGCTTTATTAATATTAATAAATGTTTTTATTGTGTTCTTTAAGTGCTCGATGAAGGTGTCTGCGGCAGAGATTATTGTGTTAAAATTTCCTCATTCTTATCTTCCCCAGTGATCACTCACTCAGACTGCCCATTGTGACTGTCTGACAAGTCACTGAGCTAAATCACTAATCTGACTTGATTGTGATACATTTTAACACTTGATGGTCACAGGGTGAGAGGCAGCAGGGTTCTCATCCTTGTAAGTGTGATGAGGTGTTACATTGACAGCATTGTAATAAATATTATAATAAAGCAATGTGGTCCTCACTGGAAAAGGGTCCTGTTATTCTTTGGCTCAGTTTTAGGTGGAAATTCAGGCAGAAATTTGGACCAAATTCGCACCTGAATAGTTCTACTGGACGCACCGGACCCCCTTCTGTGAGCCACAGCAACAGCAAGTGTGAAGAGGAGTGTAGGGTATTAAAGGATTGCCTGTCGGTATTTATAGTACACAGTGGGACTACCAATAGGAGCAATGGGAGTCCAACAAATGTCAATACCGGGAGGTCACCAGCCCAAGAAAAATACGAAACTAAAAAGGAGAGAAGTGTAGGGCATTAAAGGATGGCCTTCCAGTATTTACATATAATCAGAAAATACATCAAACATCATATAAAACATGTTGTATATTTTATTGTACAACATTTGTATAACATTAAAAAAAATATGACATTTTTAGTACAAAATCTAACGAATCTAGTATTACTAGTAGGTTACTGTCAAGTGTACTGGTTCAATAACACTTTTCTAGGTTGAACACCACTTCTTCAGATTATGGTGTTTACTTATGACAGGTATCCAATTAATGATCATATAGTTCTAGAAAATGAAAAACATACAATTAAAAAATAAAAATATGCAACTTTATTCAATCCACCTCCTATCCCCTCCGGGCAAAGAAAAAAAAAGAGAGAGAAAGGAACACAACACAGAAAAATTACAGCACACCATGTGTGACGACTTACAAAAACAAATGGCAAACAAGTGTCGAGAGGGCAGGTCAGATCTTCTCAGGCTGTGGGGAAGCATATCTAGCTATGACTAAGCATTGATTGTCAATGCGAAACGTGTCAGCTGTTTTCCCCTTCTGCATGCTGTTTTTGTAGTGCATTTTCCCTTTCACTCCAATAAAGGGCTATTTTGGATTTTACAATTTTTTGAAGTGCGGCTGTCCATATCTGTTTCTTTCTCGTTTGCCTAGTGCATTGCCAGCACCTGTTGGTTTCTGGATGGACACTGACTACCTAGAGCTCACCTGGAGTGGCTGTCTTTTCTATTTGTCTGTGGGGAGGCATAAGGGGGACCAACCATGAGGAGTGGTATGAACCAATCCATATGATTCTGAGTAGTCAAAAGCATATACACTGTTTAAAAAATTAAAGGATCACTTTGAAAACAGCAGATCTGAATAGGGAAAAATATGCTGGATATCTATATTGATATGGACTGGGCGATGTGTTAGGAATGAAAGGGTGACACATAAGTTTATGGAAATGAAAATTATCAACCTACAGAGGTCTTAATTCAAAGACACCCCTAAAAACAAAGTGAAAAAATTATGCAGCGGGGTAGTCAATTTTGCTGAAATTTCATTGCAGCAACTCAAAATGGTACTCAGTAGTTTGTATGGCACCCACGTTCTTGTATGCATGGCTGATAACGTTGGGGCATGCTCCTAATGAGATGACAAATGGTGTCCTGGGTTATTTCCTCCCAGTTCTGGACCAGGGCATCACTTAACTCCTGAACAGACTGATGTGCAATGTGAGGGCGTCGGATGGACCAATACATAATGTCCGAGAGGGCCATTCAGTGGTATCAATTCCTTAATCCTCCAGGAACTGGCTGCATACTCTCGCCACATGATGCCGGGTATTGTCGTGCACCAGGATGAACCTACTACACCAGCGTAGGGTCTGACAATGGGTCCAGGGATTTAATCCCGATATCTAATGGCAGTTAGGGTGCCATCGTCTAGCCTGTAGAGCTTTGTGAATCCCTCCATCAATATGCCTCCCCAGACCATCACTGACCCACCACCAAACTAGTCATGCTGAATGATGATACAGGCAGCATAACATTCTCCATGGCTTCTCCAGACAAACTCACACATGTCACATGTGCTCAGGGTGAACCTGCTCTCATCTGTGAAAAGCACAGGGTGCCAGTGGTGGGCCTGCAAAGCCTGGTGTTCAATGGCAAATGCCAATCTAGCTCCACAGTGTCGGGCAGTGAGCACAGTGCCCACTAGAGGACAACAGGCCCTCAGGTCACCCTCATGAAGTCTGTTTCTGATTGCTTGGTCAGAGAGATTTATACCAGTGGCCTGCTGGAGGTCAAGTTGTAAGTCTCTGGCAGTGCTCATCCTGTTCATCCTTGCACAAAGGAACAGATACCAGTCCTGCTGATGGATTAAGGAACTTCTATGGCCCTGCCCAGTTCTCCTAGAGCAACTGCCTGTCTCCTGGAATCTCCTCCATGATCTTGAGACTATGCTGGGAGATACAGCAAACATTCTGGCAATGACACATATTGATGTGCCATTCTGGAGGAGTTGGACTGCCTGTGCAACCTTTTTAGGGTCCAGGTATCGCCTTGTGCTACCAGTAGTGACACTGACCCTAGCCAACTGTGAAACTAGTGAAAAAATTAGTAGGAAATGTGAAATGTGAAAATGTCAGTGGTCTCCACTTGTAAAACCATTCCTGTTTTGGAGGTTGTCTCATTGTTGCCCATCTCATTTCCATTAAACGATGTGGCATCCTTTCATTTCTAACACATTACTCAGTCCATATTGGTATAGATATCCAGCATGATATTTCTCCCCATTGAGTACTGATATGTTCTCAAGGGTTCCTTTAATTTTTTTAATCAGTGTATAATGACCCACCACACAGACTTTGCATGTAACATGGTATGTTGGGATTACGATTATCCCAAGGGTACGTAATGACAATTAGGTATACTATCAGCAAACTAGCATCCAATGTAGCCAGGATTGCTCATGCAAAGTTTCAAGACTTAAAAAAAAGGTTTTGGCTTGGCATACACTTACAAAATGTAAAACTGCCCAAAACATGTAGTTTCCCCTTTACAACACAAACCTCTTTTTAACTGCAGGAAAATCCCATGGATTAACATTTACGCGCAAGTTCAGCATGACAAAGAACAAGAAATGATTGGCTCCGTCAGTCAAACTGACAACGCACCCAAAATATCGCTCAGCAACTTCACGGAGGAGGAGCTGGCGGACAAGGAACTGGACACACGAGTCATCGGTAATTTCAGAGCATAACTGCTTCAATGAAGTATCCTGAACCCCGGCGTGTTACACTGATGGAAAATAATTGTTCAGCAATGTGTAGCCAGTCATTTAATCAGATATAAAGCCAAGTCGCAAAATGTCCATGACAGTATTTTAATGAATGGGTTCCACATCATTTGGCTGTGCCGAAAAACACTGAGAGGCACCCATTCCCTCTCCGCGAGAGTGCTGCTTTTCTATAACCTCTGAGCCGATGTAGATGTTGCAAGCAATATTACCTTGTCATTGCGTTAATGTATTTTTCAAACACGTATGGTAATAGGGTTCAAAGCAATGGCACATTTGATTACCAGTTGCATTTGCACACTGATCGTGCGTCTTAAACATTTGGAGCAGCTTTGCACTTCATGGCATTAAGAACATTTAAATCCTATTAAATCAGAGAGCGTAAATGGATGTTTTTGTGAAGATGTTCTGAAGAACCTAAGTGTAATTTGCTGCAGAAAAAAAAGGATATTTTTCTATTAAAAGACAATAGGATGATTGTATGTGATTTATGACAGTCATAGGAAGCTCGAGTAGTGAGCTCTGCTGGCTAGCTTCAAAGGGTAATAATGATCGGAATACGTAGATATATAATCAGTATAAATTGGTAACAAATTACAATAATTATGGAGTGAAAAGAAACGTGACAGTATCTCAACATCCTCTGAGTCACAGGAGTTTCTTTAACCACTTTACCCCCGGGCCTGTTTTTCAGATTCGGTGTTTACGAGACTAAAACATTTTTTTTTTGCTATAAAATTACTTAAAACCCCCAAACATTATATATATTTTTTTTCTAACACTCTAGAGAATAAAATGGCAGTCATTGCAATACTTTTAGTTACACCGTATTTGCGCAGCGGTCTTACAAGCGCACTTTTTTTGGAAAAAATTCACTTTTTTAAATAAAAAAATAAGACAACAATAAATTTGGCCCAATTTTTTTACATATTGTGAAAGATAATGTTACGCCGAGTAAAATGATACCCAACATGTCACGCTTAAAAATTGCGCCCGCTCGTGGCATGGCGTCAAACTTTTACCCTTAAAAATCTCGATAGGCGATGTTTAAAAAATTCTACAGGTTGCATTTTTTGAGATACAGAGGAGGTCTAGGGCTAGAATTATTGCTCTCTCTCTAACGATCGCGGCGATACCTCACTTGTGTGGTTTGAACACCGTTTTCATATGCGGGCGCTACTCGCGTATGCGTTCGCTTCTGCGCGCGAGCTCGTCGTAAAGGGGCGATTTAAATTTTTTTTTTTTGTTTTCGGATTTATTTGTATTAATTTTACCAATTTTTAACACTAAAATAAAAAAATAAATAAAAAAATTATCACTTTTATTCCTATTACAAGGAATGTAAACATCCCTTGTAATAGAAAAAAGCATGACAGGTCCTCTTAAATATGAGATCTGGGGTCAAAAAGACCTCAGATCTCATATTTAGGCTAAAATGCATAAAAAAATTTAAATGTCATTTTTCAAATGACATTTAAAAAAAAATGTCTCTTTAAGACGCTGTTTGGAACTGACGTTTGACGTCACTTCCGCCCAGCAGAGCTACGGGGATGGACGAGGGAAATTTTTTCCCTCACTCGCATCCCCGCTGAACAGACGAGCACACCCGATCGCCTCCGCCGCTACCGACGGCTCCGGTAAGCGGTGGAGAGCGCGGGAGCGCAGCGGGAGGGGGGGGGGGCGCTCGTCCGCCACCGATAACGGCGATCTCGCGGCGATTCCGCCGCGGAGACCGCCATTATCGTTTACCCGACCGCCCACAGAAGAGATGGATATCTTGGTTGTGGCAGCAGCTGCTGCCGTTACCGAGATATCCATCTTCAAAGTGCCGACGTATACCTGCGGTGGGCGGTCGGGAAGTGGTTAAATCCTTTGGATAATTAAAATCAAAGGATAATAATTTGCTATAGATTAATAGATAGATGGTTGGATAGATAGTATAGATCAAGTCATGGCCAAAAATATTGACACCCCTGCATTTTTGTCAGGTAATGCACCACTTCGCCCATAAAATTGTTGGAATTACAAATGTTTAGACATTCTCATGTTTATTTCTTTTGTGATGGTATAACACAAAAAAATGAAGCAAAAAAAAAAAAAAAAGCCAAATCTGACGCATTCCACGCAAAAAAATGCATAAATTCACTTTTTTAAATAAAAAAATAAGACAACAATAAATTTGGCCCAATTTTTTTACATATTGTGAAAGATAATGTTACGCCGAGTAAAATGATACCCAACATGTCACGCTTAAAAATTGCGCCCGCTCGTGGCATGGCGTCAAACTTTTACCCTTAAAAATCTCGATAGGCGATGTTTAAAAAATTCTACAGGTTGCATTTTTTGAGATACAGAGGAGGTCTAGGGCTAGAATTATTGCTCTCTCTCTAACGATCGCGGCGATACCTCACTTGTGTGGTTTGAACACCGTTTTCATATGCGGGCGCTACTCGCGTATGCGTTCGCTTCTGCGCGCGAGCTCGTCGTAAAGGGGCGATTTAAATTTTTTTTTTTTGTTTTCGGATTTATTTGTATTAATTTTACCAATTTTTAACACTAAAATAAAAAAATAAATAAAAAAATTATCACTTTTATTCCTATTACAAGGAATGTAAACATCCCTTGTAATAGAAAAAAGCATGACAGGTCCTCTTAAATATGAGATCTGGGGTCAAAAAGACCTCAGATCTCATATTTAGGCTAAAATGCATAAAAAAATTTAAATGTCATTTTTCAAATGACATTTAAAAAAAAATGTCTCTTTAAGACGCTGTTTGGAACTGACGTTTGACGTCACTTCCGCCCAGCAGAGCTACGGGGATGGACGAGGGAAATTTTTTCCCTCACTCGCATCCCCGCTGAACAGACGAGCACACCCGATCGCCTCCGCCGCTACCGACGGCTCCGGTAAGCGGTGGAGAGCGCGGGAGCGCAGCGGGAGGGGGGGGGGCGCTCGTCCGCCACCGATAACGGCGATCTCGCGGCGATTCCGCCGCGGAGACCGCCATTATCGTTTACCCGACCGCCCACAGAAGAGATGGATATCTTGGTTGTGGCAGCAGCTGCTGCCGTTACCGAGATATCCATCTTCAAAGTGCCGACGTATACCTGCGGTGGGCGGTCGGGAAGTGGTTAAATCCTTTGGATAATTAAAATCAAAGGATAATAATTTGCTATAGATTAATAGATAGATGGTTGGATAGATAGTATAGATCAAGTCATGGCCAAAAATATTGACACCCCTGCATTTTTGTCAGGTAATGCACCACTTCGCCCATAAAATTGTTGGAATTACAAATGTTTAGACATTCTCATGTTTATTTCTTTTGTGATGGTATAACACAAAAAAATGAAGCAAAAAAAAAAAAAAAAGCCAAATCTGACGCATTCCACGCAAAAAAATGCATAAATTGACTGGACAAAATTATTGGCATCCCCAATTTAATATTTTTAAGGGATACCAGTACGCTGCTATATACAATACAAATGTGTGACCCTAAGGAAGTCACATGACAAGTGACGCAGTGGAGCCAGGGATGTCACTTCCGGTGTCTCCGGGACATGGAAGTATTACGGAGGCGATTTACTATCCCAAGGAGTGCTGTTCAAATACTATTTAATGCTATGTGGTAAATAACCTAGATGTAGTTGTTTTTAATCCCATAAAATGTGATCCTTATTGAGACATACTACGCTATATGCCTATCCTTTGCTATCCAGAGTATCTATTCTGTAGCGGGGCTTTTCCAGCATAGGAGGCTTATGACCGGATTGGAGCCACAGCAGATAATTACTTCATAAAAAGGCAAAATATAACCTGTAATGGGTTACACATAATAATAAGGTGAGCAGGCATTGCACAAGGAGGTGTCTGGTGATGGCTGTGTGACATGAATTTGGACTCTATGGATGGAACTTTGACATATTGCATCTATTGATATAGGATTGTAAATTGTTATTATTTGATACTAAGGAGTTTTTCAATTTTTTTTATTTATTTCTTGATTTTTTTCCTATTATTATTTTCTTACCACATTTAATACTAAGGACTTTTCTGCACATGGTTCATGGTATCTTTATGAGCGAAGTGTGTTTTGTTGGAATGGTGCACCATTCCTTTATTGTTATACCCTCAATTTAATATTTGTTTTTGTGGTGTCACTGGTCCCCAAAAAGTGTCACTAAGTGTCAGATTTGTCCGCCGCAATGTCACACTCCTGGTAAAAATCGCTGATCGCCACTATTACTAGTAAAAACATAAAAAATAAATAAAAAGTCCCTAAATATATCCTATAGTTTGTAGACACTGTAACCTTTGCGCAAACCAATCAATATGCGTTTTTTGGGAGTACAAATTGGCCTAACTTGATGAAGAAATTTGATTTTTTTACATATTTTTTTATTTTTTATTGAGAATGTTTTATAGCAGAAGGTAAAATATATATATATATATATATATATATATATATATATAGATATATACACATACATATATATCTATATATATATATATATATATATATATATATATATATAGATATATATATTTTTTTTAAATAGTCCTTTTTTTTGTTTATAAATAAATGAAAACCTCAGAGGTGATCAAATACCACCAAAAGAAAGCTCTGTTTGTGGGAAAAAAAAGGACATCCGTTTTATTGGTTAAAGCGTTGCATGTCAGTTAAAGTAACGCAGTGCCGTATCGCAAAAAATTGCCATTAAGGGGGTAAAACCTTCCGGAGCTTAAGTGGTTAAAGGCCTCATTACTTCTTCTGAGAACAGTAGAATGATGGGCTTTACCAAAAAGCTGTAATTTTGTTTCATCTGTCCACAGCACATTCTTCCAAAATAATTTTGGCTTCCTCAGGTATGTTTTGGCAAACTCCAATCTGGCTTTTATGTTTCCATGTCAGCAGTAGGGTCCTCCTATGTCTCCCACCATAGCGTCTCTTTTCATTCAGATGGTGACATATAGTCCGAGCGGACATAAGCTGTACCCTGTGCCTGAACATCAGCCTGAATTTGTCTGGAAGTCGATCGAGGTTCTTTATCCACCATTCAAACAATCCTTGCAATCTTTGATCAGTTTTTCTCTTTCGTCCAGTTTTTCTCTTTCGTCCAGGGAGATTAGATACAGTGCCATGGACTGTAAACTTCTTGACAATGTTGGTCACAGTGTACACAGGAACAATAAGATCTCTGGAGATGGACTTGAGAATGTCCATGCTTTTCCACAATATTCATTCTCAAATGCTCAGACAATTCTTTGCTGCTCTTTTTCTTCTCCATGCTCCGTGTGGCAAACGGACACACAACAGAAAGATTGAGTACATTTTTTACCATTTTAACTGGTTGCTGGTGTGATTTCTATATTGTCAGCACCTGTTAATTGATGCAGGTGAGTTTAATTACCAATTACAGGAGCATCACAAACTTGGAATGCAATTATTTCTTACAATTTTGAGGTGCCAATAATTTTGTCCAGTCCATTCTTGGAGTTTTGCGTGGAATTTGTCAGATTTTAATTTATTTTTTCTACTTTTTTTTTTTTTTGCATCACACCAATACCAACAAAAGAAATAAACCTGAGAATTCCTAAACATTTGTAATTCCAACATTTTTCTGGGCGCGATGGTGCATTACCTGACAGAAATACAGGGGTGCCAATATTTTTGGCCATGAGTGTAGGTGAATGTATGGATGGATACTATAGATAGATTGATACTCTAAATAGGCAGATGGATGGTAGGCAACCTTAAAGAGTTGGAGATCTACCTGAATAACATGGGAGGAGTCAAAGATCACCAGGCACGGTGTTGCCTCCTCACACCTGATTTAAATCTATAATTGCCGTACTACTGTGTCGCAATCACATGCATTGGGTTTAAATCAGATGGTTTGTTCCTGAAGTTCAGCTATAACTTAAGGATAACCACTTAAATTGGTGCTGAGACAATGGTTATTCGTCCCAGTGCTGTTTTAAAACAGCAGTAGGTCTCAGTGGCTTTTTTTCCCCTCCCTTTCCCAGCCCTTGCACCACATAAAGCGCTAAGTCCAGGAGGAGAAAAAAAAAGCAGCTCTTGGGCTTCAGACACTTCTACAGACTGCGTCATAGAAGTGGCTTTAGAAGCGGATGTAAACACAACACTTTTGTGTAGTGTTGACATCATAAGTGTAGGGTTTATAATAAAAAAAAAGATGGAGCGCTAGAAACGCAGCTAGTGCGATACAGAAATAGTCCCAAGGTCCAGGTGTGCCAGTAGGCAAAGTTCCTTCACTGCTGAGACCAGCCCAGGGTTTAGGGATTCTGGTCTGCATCAGTGTGGACAGCCAGCTGTAGAGAGCAGAAATGACTCTGTGGATATGGGTGAGAGAGAGTGAGAGAGGAGCCACTCTGAGTGCAGTATGTCAGTTAAAATTCAATGTTTAATAGAAGTAAGATCAACTCACATTTTGGTGAGATATAACCAAAGATGGCTGCTCCATATGCCTGATGAAGGAGCATACATGCTCTGAATACAAGCTTGACCATGCCTCCCGTCCATCACCACTGACGTGCTTGTTGTGTGATCGTCTTCAGCTTTACAGCCTCGGAAACCACTGGAGCCCTTTTGAACCGCTGCCCAGCTGGACTACAAGAGCCCAAGCTACTTATGCCATGCACATTATATCTCACCAAAATGTGAGTTAGCCCTGGTTCACAGTGGGCTGCGGGAGTGAAATTGCGCGAGTTCAGCTGAACTCGCGCAATTTCACTCCCTCTGGCAGTCCCGATTTCGGCGCGATTTAGGAGACATCTGTGCAGGTTTCTGCACAGATGTCAATGTAAATCGCGTCCTGAAATAACAAAAAGTAGTACAGGAACTACTTTTTTAAATCGGTGTAGCGCCGCAGATGCGGCGTCGCACCGATTAGGACGGTGTCATTGCCGGCAATTGCCGTCGATTTGAGATGCGATTTGACATGTGAAATCGCATCTCAAATCGAACTAAATCGTACCCAGTGTGAACCTGGGCATCATCTTACTTTTGTTAAACACAGAATTTGAACTCATAAGTGTAGTGAAGTCACAAGTGACATCATAGCACTTCTTCTGAGTACAGAGGCCAGCATGGAGCTTTTACAGCTATGTCCAGTATCTCCCTTTAGCAATAGATCAGTATTAGAGGTGATCTGTTGCTGCCCAGGCACATGCAGGAGAACTGGGACACAAATTTGTAAAAAAGTTGCCATTGTTCAAATTAGTGGTAGTTTTTACCCGTATTAACCAAACTCATCCCAATGTTTTTTCTAAATGCCTTATATAGCTGTATACAGGTGGCACTTTCAGTCCGATCTGCTTAGACGATTTAGTCATAAGACGATTCATCTGGACTCCTGGGATATCAGCACCATCTATACCAGGAGTCCTCGGGAAGCATAATAGCTAAATCTTGCAGTTTTGAGACTTCGGTATTTGCCTTGCTTCCGATTTCTATGTTGATTGATAGGATTAACAACGGGGGCAGGAACTCCCACCAACGCCACCATTGCTATGGTAACCTGTAAACACAGTGCGCCATGCAGTGTCATTACTGTGCAGGCACAAGATCAGGAGCTGCATGCTGGGTAGCCAGCTGCATGGAATCCCAGAACCAAAAAGGAGAGGGCTTCAGATGCCCACATCGTAAATGGCCGCTGGCTGCCTGCCGAGTCATGTTGACAGAGTTATAAATATGGCCGGCCATACACAGAGCAAATTTCTTGTTTGCAACCACAGGTTGCTTATCACTAGCGGCTGCAATAATTGCAAGAAAATCTGGCAGGCTTGCTATACCCAAGTTGATCGATTGATCATCTTGGTACATTCAGCCTGTCCATTAACGGTTTGAATCTAGTTCCTGCTGAGCTGGCCAAGATTTGAACAGTGTATGGACGGCCAAAAAAGAATGATTACACTTGTAAAGCCCTGTACACACGATCGGTTTGTCTGATGAAAATGGACCATCGGTGAAAAAAAAATAGAACATGTTTTGAAATTTTTCTATGGATAAAAAAAACATAGAAAAAAAATCCTTGCATGCTCAGAATCAAGTCGACGCTTGCATTGAACTTAATTTTTCTCATCACGTCGTAGTGTTTTACGGCACTGCGTTTGGACATGGTCGGATTTTTGACTGATGGTGTGTAGGCAAGACTGATGAAAGTCAGCTATTTTCCTATGGATAAAAAAACGATAGAAAAAAATGATCGTCTGTGTGAAACTCCATCGGTCAAAAATCCACACATGCTCAGAATCAAGTCGACGCATGCTCGGAAGCATTGAACTTCATTTTTCTCAGCACGTTGTAGTGTTTTAAGTCGCCGCGTTGGACACAGTCGGATTTTTGACTGATGGTGTGTAGGCAAGACTGATAAAAGTCAGCTTCATCGGATATCCAACTAAAAAATCCATCGGATTGGATTCCATCAGATATCCAATCGTGTGCACAGGGCATAAGAGTATTTTAATGTTATTGTACAAGTAAAAAGAATAAAGGGGTTAAAAAAAAAGAAAAAAAAATGCTAACACGACTGGAGCTCTGCTTTAAGAGTTAATTTTAAGATGGAAAAGTAAACATTTTTAGAGGTAAAATAATTTTCAAGCCATTACTGGCATGCAGATTGTTTTTTTTTTTTTTACCATTTTTAAAATAATCTTTACATTTTTAAATGTATTTATTGTTTCTTTTTTTTCTTTTTCAGGTAGCATATCCACGATTGCAAACAGTGAAAGCACAAAGGAAATTCCAAACTGTACAAGTGTTTAATGTTGACAAAACTTCTAGCTGGGCCAAAATTCAGACTTCTTTTTCTACGGGAAGGAATCCATTTCTCATTTTTCTGCCCTTCTGTGCCACATTTGTAAATAGGAAGATGCGTTCGTTAAATGAAAAAAGAAAAACTGAAAAATAACTTTAACACTTGCTTTGTTTTTTTTTTGTTTTGTTTTTCTACTTTGTAAAATAATGTGTTTTGCCAGAGGTGACAACTAAGTTTTATTTTCAGTTGTTCCATTAAACAATCCTGGAGATTCCCCCGGATTCTAATTTCCATTGCTCTGGTGAGAAATGTTTCATTATGAGAAGGACCTCAGGGATGTTTTTTTGAAGGCCTTTTGGAAAGCCAGGTGTTCATTTGACGTGACCAGCGTTGTTTATTACCAATTTTCCTGAAACAGACCGGAATTTCATTTAACAACGACTTTACCTTCAGAAGTTTGTTACTCACCACGTTCCAAGCTGGAGAATCACATTCTTCATCCAAGCCACAAAATGATTGTCCACTTGGCTTTACACAAAGACAAATATCCATTTCCAATTTGAACATATGATCCACATGTATAGACTCCCTATATTTTATTTTGCAGAAGTTGGACAAGTGTTTCTAAGGGAAAAAAAAAGAATCACATTTCACCACTTTATTCTGAGAACTTTCATCTCTTAAAAGAAAACATGAATTTCTAATCTCTCCTTTGGTATCCGAAGGTTGATATGTTGACAAGATGTTGTTGCGTTCGGGGGAGGATGTCACCTTTCTTTGTCTACGCCAAGTACAAAATGGATAATATTTGTTTAACAGTGACAAAAAAATAATAATAATAAATTAAAAAATCTACCAGTTTTCTATAACTGTGGAACGGAGTTCAAACCAATGAAGTCTTCAATCTTATGGGGATGGTTTAACAACCTGAAAACAATGTACAATATTTATTTTTTGCTCATTTTATTAAAGAAATCAGGGAAGAGTTTTTGTTTTTTTATTTTATGCATGCAGAAGTAATGTGTTGCACTTTTGATTAGTAACTCTACCACTGGTCATCGGTAGCTCTGTGCTCTGATTGGATACATTTGTGAAAATCTTATTTTTTATATTTTTTTCATGTAGAAAATACACATTGATTTTTTTTAAATAGATCCACTGGCCATGTGGAGATAAGAAACCATCTGAAGAAATGGAATCTATGTTAGGTTTGAAAATATATAGTAGCAAATCCATTTTGTTAGCTATATTGAGAAATTAATAATGGGTGGAATTTTAACAGCATCAAAAGAATGTTTCAAACAAATAAAATGTAAGGCCCCGATTCACAGACATCGGCGCATATTTATGCCGCCGTAGCGTATCTCTTTTACGCTACGCTGGCGCATCGCGGAGAGGCCAACATGGAATTCACAAAGCAAATGCTCCCAACTCTGCATCGGCGTAGTGTATATTCGTAGGCGTAAGCCAGCGTAAGTGGAAGTAGGTGGAAGTGGGCGTGATCCATGCTAATGAAGCGTGACCCCATGCAAATGATGTGCCGGGCGCCAGACAAGTACTTAAAATGAACTGTGCATGCGTCGGGACATAGACGTATCCCTGTGCGCATGCGTACAACCACGTCGGAACAACTTCCTTAAATACGCCGGATCACTGTGAACGTAACCTACGACACCCAGCCAGACCCACGTCGGCCCATATTCACAGACGTCCAATGTAAAATACGTAGGCTTGTGTTCCTTGGCCCATACCTTTGCATGGGTTGCGCCTCATCTATGGGGAATAACTTTGCGCCGAACGTAAAACTTACGAAAACCGTTAAATCATGTGCCGGGCGAAAGTACGTTCATGAATCGGCGTATCTCCCTCATTTGCATATTTGAATAGAAAATTAATGGGAAAGCCACATGCGTCCAGCGTAAATATGCACCCACTCTACGCCGGCGTAGGCAAGTTACGTCGGTGGGATGAAGACAGATTTTAGGCATATCTAAGTTTGTGGGTACGGCGCACAGATACGATGGCGCATATTTGTACTTACGCGGCGTATCTGGAGATACGTCGGCGTAAGTGCTTTGTGAATCTGGGCCTAAAAGTTTATTGAGACATCGTACATTAAAAGTAGATAATAAAATAAGGGTCCCTCGTGTACATGGATCATATATGGAAAAGTGGATACATAAACTTTATTGTCAAAAGTATTATGACGCCTGCCTTTACATGCACATGAACTTTATTGGCATCCCAGTTTTAGTCCGTAGGGTTCAATATTGAGTTGGCCCACTCTTTGCAGCTATAACAGCTTCAACTGTTCTGGGAAGGCCGTCCACAAGGTTTAGGAGTGTCTATGGGAATGTTTGACCATTTTTCCATAAACACATTTGGGAAGTCACTGATGTGGACGAGAAGGCCTGGCTTGCAGTCTTTGCTCTAATTCATCCCAAAGATGTTCTATCGGGTTAAGATTAGAACTTCAGGCCAGTCAAGTTCCTCCACCCCAAACTGGCTCATCCATGTCTATATGGACCTTGCTTTGTGCACTGGTACAAATCATTTGGTGGAGGGGTGAATTATGATGTGGGGTTGTTTTTCAGAGGTTGGGCTTAGCCCTTTAGTTCCAGTGAAGGGAACACTTAAGGCATCAGCATTCCAAGACATTTTGCACAATTTCATGCTTCCAAATGTGTTGGAACAGTTTGGGGATCCCTTCTTGTTTCAACATGACTGCTCACCAGTGCACAAATCAAGGTCCATAAAGATATGGATGAGCGAGTTTGGGGTGGAGGAACTTGACTGGCCTGCACAAAGTCCTGACCTTAACCTGATAGAACATCTTGGGGACAGCCTTCCCTGAAGAGTTAAAGCTTTTAGAGCCTATGTTCGATTTCCCTTCACTGGAACTAATGGGCAAAGTCCAACCCCTGAAAAACGACCCCTGACCATAACCTCCCCTCCACAAAATGATTTGGACCAGTGCACAAAGTGATGTCCATAAAGACCTTGATGAGCACATTTGGGGTGGAGGAACTTGACTGGCATGCACAGAGTACTAACTTTAACCTGACAGAACACCCTTGGGATATATTAGAGTGGAGGATGTGAGCCAGGCTTTCATTTCCAACATCAGTGCCTGACCTCAGAAATGCACTTCTGGAAGAATGGGCAACGATTCCCATAGACACACTCCTAAACCTTGTGGACAGCCTTCCCAGAAGAGTTGAAGTTGTTAAAGCTGCTAAGGGTGGGCCAACTCAATACTGAACCCTATGGACTATGACTGGGATACCAATAATGTTCATGTGCTTGTAAAGACAGGTGTCTCAATGCTTTTTGGCAATATAGTGTATATAGCCTTAAGGGCCACATTCATGAGTATGAAATATCAACCAAGCCACTCTTCGGTCCTCCCAAGACCTTCTGCTCTCTAGCTCCCTTGTCACCTCCTCCCATGCTCACCTCCAGGATTTCTCCAGAGCTCCTCCCATCCTTTGGAACCCAATAAAGTTATTTTTATTGCTATCGCTATAGGGATGTGGCATCGTCATAAAGGAGGGTTCAGACACTTCTGACATAACTAAAATTAATTTTGTTTTAGACTGATTGTTCTTTTTTGAATATGTCAAATAATTTTTAATAGGTTCTAGTAGAAAAAAAAAAAGAAAATAAAGGAAATGCACTGCAGATTTCTTGACTCATTAGCAAGTTAATGAGGATTTTCAGATGGCACTTTCATGGTCAGTGCTTTTAAAATGTCTTATTTTTTTTTCTAAGTCTGTATACACAAATATAAAATTATAATCTTTACAAAATTGTTATTCTGACAGCAGTGTGCATTTTGAATCTCATACACCATCTGACATTTTGATGTTATTTTTTAAGCCCCTGCTTTACAAGATGGATAACTGAATCAACATTTTTAATCTGTTTTCTTTCTTGGTTTGATAGGTTCAATGCTCCTACTGTGTCTTATAAAAAAAAATCTGGTTTGTTCAACCACTGTCACCCTTTGCATGTTTATAGCAATGGTACTCAAGACATATTGTAAATAAGTATGATGTAAATAGCTTTTTAATTTCTTGAAAATAAATTAATGTTTAGTAATATAAAGAAGGATTAAGAGTCTGTTGTAAATTACTGGGATATCAACCTTACACTTAAGCTAAAGCTTTTCTACCATCTGTAGTTTCTTGACTTCCCATTGGGAGATCATGTTGCATTAAATTCACCATTGCTCTTTTAATATAAAGGGTTATACATTCACACATTTAAATATACATATATATATATATATATATATATATATATATATATATATATATATATATATATATATATATATACAATACTGTATACAACAGTATTGGGATGCCTGCCTTTACATGCACATCAACTTTAATGGCATCCCAGTCTTAGTCCGTAGGGTTCAATTTTGAGTTGGCCCACCCTTTGCAGCTATAACAGCTTCAACTCTTCTGGGAGGCTGTCCACAAGGTTTAGGAGTGCGTCTATGGGAATGTTTGACCATCCTTTCAGAAATGCACTCTCCGCTCTAATTCACCCCAAAGGTGTTCTATTGGGTTGAGGTCAGGCCAGTCGATTTCCTCCACCCCAAACACACTCATTCATGTCTTTATAGACCTTGATTTGTTCACTGGGTCAAATAATTTGGTGGAGGGGGGATTATGGTGTGGGGTTGTTTTTCAGGGGTTGGGCTTGGCCCCTTAGTTCCAGTGAAGGGAACTCTTAAGTCATCAGCATACAAGACATTTTGGACAATTTCATGCTTCCAACAGTTTGGGAATGGCCTCTTCCTGTTTCAACATGACTGCACACCAGTGCACAAACCAAGGTCCATAAAGTTTGGGAATGGCCTCTTCCTGTTTCAACATGACTGCACACCAGTGCACAAACCAAGGTCCATAAAGATATGGATGAGCGAGTTTGGGGTGGAGTCCTGACCTCAACCCGATAGATCACCTTGTGGACAGCCTTCCCCGAAGAGTTAAAGCTGTTACAGCTGCAAAGGGTGGGCCAACTCAATATTAAACCCTGCGGACTAAGACTGGGATGTAATTAAAGTTCATGTGCGTGTAAAGGCAGGTGTCCCAATACTTTAGGCAAAAGTGTGTGTGTGTGTGTGTGTATATATATATATATATATATATATATATATATATATATATATCTTATATTTGTATATATGTTTTAACTTAAAAAAAATGATTTTGTTTTTTATTTCCACATTTTGTATGTTTGGGATACTGTTGTGTCACATCACCAAGGCTACAGGTCACTCTTTGATTTACTAACCAATGGTGAAGAGTGTTGAAGTTAATTTGGGTTTTGTGGTTTAAAATGTATTTTCTGTTATTAAATGTCTATTAAGTGGGTATGTAAACAGTTTATTATGTCAGATTGATGGGTGATCAAGGCACTGCATTCCATGTTAATTTAAATCCAAAAATGACCATACAGATGGGACTTTATAGGTGCCAAAAGACACCATTAATTAAAATTTGTATTTTTATTAAATATGTAATGAAAAAGTTTGTATTTTATATACATAGGTACATGGATATGTAAACAGTTGGATAAAGGAAAGTCCACCAAAAATGACTAATTAGTTGCCCTGTGGGGGCCCTCTTATGGCTTATGCGATAAATAGATCCTTTATAGTCACTTTATTTGCTTTTTTAGCCTTAAATTTCCAGGTTTGAGAACTCAAAGGCAACAGACTGCTTATTTCACCCTGTTTCCCACTCCTATCTCAAATTACTGTAAACAATACCAGTGTAACAAAAAAGTTAGAAAATATGGTTATCTTCCTGCTGGCTTCCACACTGGAGAAGGTGAGATTACGTGGAATACTGAGTATCTTAAATCTGAGGGCAATTCAGTGCATCTTCTCACACGGTTTGGGATCCTGATTGTTTCTAGTGTCTCTCTCTCCATGGAAGGATAGTGATGCAACTTTTTTTACCCCGTTTTATTGTTTAACCACTTAGCAACCACCTGCCGAAAAATAACGGCGGCAAGGTGGTTGCTTAACTCTGGGATCGGCGGGTCACGGATCACGGTAAATCGCCGCTGATAGCGGCGGTTTACCACGTGATCGCGCCGTCCAATGACGGCGCGATCAGATGTAAACAGACCGGCGTCATTTGATGACGCCGGTTCCTCCCTCCTCTCTCTGTACCGATCGGTACAGTGTGAGAGGAGAGGGGAGGGAGCGGATGGCAGCGCCAGTGCTGCGGGCTGGATCTGTGACAAATGTAGTCACAGATCCATCCATCCCTCCCTGCTCAGCCATCCCTGCTGCACATACTCTGCAATGCTGGGCAATACTCTGGGGGGGCAATACTCTGGGGGGGCAATACTCTGGGGGGGGCAATACTCTGGGGGGCAATACTCTGGGGGGCAATACTCCGCAATACTCTGGGCATACTCCGCAATACTCTGGGCATACTCCGCAATACTCTGGGCATACTCCGCAATACTCTGGGCATACTCTGCAATACTCTGGGCATACTCCGCAATACTCTGGGCATACTCCGCAATACTCTGGGCATACTCTGCAATACTCTGGGCATACTCCGCAATACTCTGGCCATACTCCGCAATACTCTGGGCATACTCTGCAATACTCTGGGCATACTCCGCAATACTCTGGGCATACTCCGCAATACTCTGGCCATACTCTGCAATACTCTGGCCATACTCTGCAATACTCTGGGCATACTCCGCAATACTCTGGGCATACTCCGCAATACTCTGGGCATACTCCGCAATACTCTGGGCATACTCCGCAATACTCTGGGCATACTCCGCAATACTCTGGGCATACTCCGCAATACTCTGGGCATACTCTGCAATACTCTGGGCATACTCCGCAATACTCTGGCCATACTCCGCAATACTCTGGGCATACAGCGCCCCTGTCCCTGTGAGCTTGCATGCAGAATCGAACGCATACGCAAGTCCCGCCCACATATGAAAACGGTGTTCAAACCACACATGTGAGGTATCGCTGCAAACGTTAGAGCGAGAGCAATAATTTTGGCCCTAGACCTCTTCTCCAACTAAAATGATGTAACCAGTAAAAATATTTAAAGCGTCACCTATGGGGATTTTTAAGTCGCAAAGTTTGGCGCCATTCCACAAGCGTGTGCAATATTGAAGGGTGACATGTTGGGTATCTATTTACTCGGCGTAACTTCATCTTTCATATTATGCAAAAACATTGGGCTAAATTTAATGTTTTTTTTTTTTAAAAGCACAAAACTGTTTTATTTCCAAAAAAAATGTGTTCGAAAAATTGCTGTGCAAATACCATGCGCGATAAAAAGTTGCAACAACCGCCATTGTATTCTCTAGAGTCTTTGCTAAAAAAGCATATATAATGTTTTGGGGTTCTATGTAATTTTCTAGCAAATAAGTGTTGATTTTTACATGTAGGAGAGAAATGTCAGAATTGGTCTGGGTGTTCCAGAACGCCTGATGGCGTTCCCTGCATGTTGGGCCTCTGTATGTGGCCACGCTGTGTAAAAGTCTCACACATGGGGTATCGCCATACTCGGGAGGAATAGCAGAATGTGTTTTGGGGTATAATTTGTGGTATGCATATGCTGTGTGTGAGAAATAACCTGCTAATATGAAAATTTTGTGGAAAGAAAATAAAAATGAAAAAAATCTTGATTTTGCAAAGAATTGTGGGAAAAATGACAACTTCAAAAAACTCACAATGCCTCTTTCTAAATACCTTGGAATGTCTTCTTTCCAAAAAGGGGTCATTTGGGGGGTATTTGTACTTTTCTGGCATGTTAGGGTCTCAAGAAATGAGAGAGGCTGTCAGTACATCAGGTGTGATCAAATTGATCAATTTTCAGTAATTGGTACCATAGCTTTTAGACCCTATAACTTTCACCCAGACTAAATAATATCTAAATGTTTTTTGTTTTGTTACCAAAGATATGTAGCAGTATACATTTTAGGCCAAGTTTATGAAGAAAAATTACTTTTTTGCAAAATGTTATAATAGAAATGAAGAAAAATTCATTTTTTTACAAAATTTTCGTTCTTTTTTCATTTATAGTGAAAAAAATAAAAACCGCAGAGGTGATAAAATACCACCAAAAGAAAGCTCTATTCGTGGGAAAAAAAGGACAAAAATGTCATTTGGTTACAGTGTTGTATGACTGAGTTATTGACATTCAAAATGTGAGAGCACCGAAAGCTGAAAATTGGTCTGGTTATTAAGTGGGTTTAAGTGCCCAGTGGTCAAGTGGTTAATGCAGTCATCATACTGTATGTACATAAGGTTGTGACATGCAGTAGGGTGTTTAAGCACTGTCACATGTACAGAAGGGTGCCTATTAGGGATGAGCCGAACACCCCCCCCCCCCCCCCGTTCGGTTCACAGCAGAACATGTGACCAAAGTCTATGGGACACAAACGTGAAAAATCTAAAGTGTTAATTTTAAAGGTTAATATGCAAGTTATTGTCATAAAAAGTGTTTGGGGACCTGGGGGACATGTATCAATGCAAAAAAAAGTTTTAAGAAATGTTTTTTCAGGAGCAATGATTTTAATAATGCTTAAAGTAAAACAATAAAAGTGAAATATTCCTTTAAATTTTGTACCTGGGGGGTGTCTATAGTATGCCTGTAAAGTGCCACATTTTCCCATGTTTAGAACATGCCCTGCACAAAATGACATTTCTAAAGGAAAAAAAAGTAATTTAAAACTACTCGCGGCTATAATGAATTGTCGTGTCCCGGCAATACAGATAAAAGTCATTGAGAATAACGGTATGGGTTCCCCCCCAGTCCATTACCAGGCCCTTTTGGTCTGGTATGAATATTAAAGGGAACCTCAAACCAAATTAAAAAAAAAGTGTGGGAGTCCCCCCAAATTTCATATCAGGCCCTTCAGGTCTGGTATGGATATTAAGGGGAATCCCGCACCAAAATTTAAAAAAATGTCACGGAGTTCCCCCCAAAAATCCATACCAGACCCTTATCTGAGCACACAACCTGTCAGGCCGCAGAAAAAAAAGGGGGATGAGAGAGTGCCCCCCTCCTGAACTGTACCAGGCCACATGCCCTCAACATGGGGAGGATGTCACCATGTTGATGGGGACAAGGGCCTCATCCCCACAACCTTTGCCTGGTGGGTGTGGGGGTCTGCGGGTGGGGGGCTTATCGGAATATGGAAGCACCCTTTACCAAAGGGGACCCCCAGATCCCGGCCCTCCCTATGTGAATTAGTAAAGGGGTATTGTATTGCATTGTACCCCTACCATTTCACAAAAAAAGTGTCTAAAATTTTAATTCCAGCGATGTAAATCCATTCTCAAGCGGAGGATATGGAGAAAAAGAAAAAATGCAGGCACGATCCTGCCTCCATGGGAGGCACCCGCCATATGACGCTCTCCCATAGTGACAGCTCTTAAATAGCTGAGGGCGGTGCCACCTGTCATGTGCACAGATAATCCTGCCCTCTGACGCAATGGCAAACCCGCTAAGGGTAAGCCCAGATATAAACTGTACAATCATTTTGAGCTGCCTACAGTCCAGCCAAAAACAACATTTGCCTAGAAGCCCCAGTTTAGGACCAGGGGGTTACATAAAATCCTGTGTTGTTGGGTAAATAGAGTCTGCCATGCCTGCATCTCGCTATGGACTCCAAAAAGAGCATGGACATGCAATTTGAGATATAACCATTTCAAAATTTTCTGAGTTCTAACTTAGCTGTTCTTTGTCTTGAGAACTATTGAAAACCCAACCTTGGGAAAATAAAAAATCCTTGCTTGCACACTACAAGGGTAAATGCTTGTTTACGTCCAGGGGATGGGTAAAGCAGTTTTATTGAGCTGATCCTTTGCACCCCTGGCAGATGGCAACAGTGGTGTGGCGTGGGAGGCAGGGGGGGGGGCGTGGCACCAGGTGCAACATTGGGGGGGGGGAAAAATCCTGCATCAGTTTGTGTCACTTTTCCTCAATTCTCTGAATTACCATTAACTGTGTGCCCTATGATCCAGCCGCCATGTTATGGCAGCTGGCACCCTGTGATTAGGCGAATGTGGTCATGTGCTGCAGCGGGGCTGGCCAGTTTTTGAACGCGGGTGGTGCATGCGCGAAGGCTGCTCCTGGAGTCCCGCTCGGGCTTCTGTAAGCTACCGCTGTCTTCTCCTCCACCCTTCCTTCTGACCGCAACAGATCTAGCAGTGCAGTGGGACTTCACTTGGGACTGGAAATCATTCCCTGTTGGCAGTGTTGCATACAGTGGTCGATGTAGAACAAAAAAAGATGGTGAGTGTGTGTGAGCCTGTGAGGGAGCCATCTCACATAGGAGCAGCCGCTGGTCAGCAGCAGTTATGGAGAGTCACGCCACCGCCATGCCACGTGTTAATGTCAGCCAGCACACATAGACACACAGCCTGCCTGCGGGCCTAAGTACAAAACAAGTTACATGCCAACCCCCCCCCCCCCCCGGGACATGCATTCTGCAACATTAATAATTTACAGCTTCATGATGTATCCCTCAGGGCTTTCAGCATGTAAGGGGTTAAATGATTAATCATGTTATGTAATGTTTCCCTCAGAGCTTTCAGCATGTAAGGGGTTAAATGTTGAATCCTGCTAAGTATTTGGCATGTTGAATGCCCTGAGGGATGGAGTGGGTGCTGCATTATTGGCAATACGGTGGGTGTTGCATTAATGGCAATGGAGTGCGGCATTCATGGCAATGGAGTGGGCTGCATTCATGGCAATAGCGTGGGTGCTGCATTCGTGGAAATACGGTAGGTGCTGCATTCATGCCACTTGTGAGGCTGCAGATGGGCACTGATTAGGCTGCATTGATGGGCACTGACCCTTATTTTTCTTCACAGTTCTTTATTTAAAATGTAAGATTTTTTTCCTGAAACTTCCTTTTTAAAGTGAAGGTGCGTGTTATAAGCCAATAAATACGGTATATTCAAATAACACGACTAAGCTCATCTCTTCACATCTCTTCACAACACACAGCCACAAAGGCAAGAGAATTATTGTTGGGCAGTGCTCGGACAAACACACTTAGACCTAATTTTAATGGTTTAAATATTGTCAAGCAAAACGGCGTGCCCTCACGCATGTTCACTTCATCAAATCTGGCCCTCTTTGAAAAAAGTTTGGACACCCCTGGCTTAGAGGGTAAGGGGTTTTATACTGTGCTAGTTGAAGGTACTTATTGAGTACTAAAAGTCCACGCGTTGCCTTGCCCCGGGCGCTGACAACCCACGCTATTCCACTGGATGGCACTCAACTTTGTTCCACTGGTGGACTGTTCCTCGGATTCCTCAGGTCGATTTCAGAACAATTGACCCTGCTTTGGTCTTGATGGTGTCAGAGGGCCAGTAGGGTGAGGAGCACAGGAACAAAGAATCAGGTAATTAAAAATTTCCTGCTCCCCCAAACGTAAATTAATATTTTAACATTTGCAGCAAGGGAGGACCTTTCTTTCCCCAGTGTTCAGTAAAGGTATTTTACAAGTTTAAAGTCTGTTAAATGTGCTCCAAATTTCTTAATAGGAAACGCATAGCAGGGTCTATAAAAAACATAAACAAAAAAATGTTGGAAGAATGTGACAATCATTTGCCCATCCTTGATGTGTTTTTTTGTACTTTTCTTATTGCAGTGATTTCCTATAATCACCATATAACATCCATACGTGATGTTGAGCCTTTAGAATAAACCCCCCCCCCAAAAAAAAAAAAAATCCAATGATCGATAGTCAGCCTGGAGAGGAAAGGGCTATGCCAGGAAAAGAGTTGAGCTATATCTGACTTTCTGCAGCTTTGAATACACATTGTCAGCCAGCTATTTTAGTACAGGAGATTTCTGTTACAATGTAATTGAGAATGCATGATAGGAGTACAAGTCACCTCCCTACCCCCAGCCTGTGATTGGACTGTGGTGATGCTGCGGCAAGACATAAGTCGGTTTTCTGGCACAAAAACAGGTTGTGAATAGCAATGAAAATTCACATTTCCCTCATCCCTATTATTTATTTATTTATTATAGGTACTTATATCCGTGAATGGAACAATGATGGTAATGAGGGTGCAACACTTGACCTTATGGCCCTGCCAGTTTTTCATTACATAACGGATGATCATTTAGGCCTCATGCACACAGGACGTTTTGCTAACTCTCCTATAATCCTTTCCTCCTGGCAGCAGAGTTTTGGCAAAAAAAGGAAAGGTTGACACTTGTAAACTCGATTAACGCGTTTAGGCGTCAAGTGCTTGGGGTTTAAATCATTTCATTGGAAAGAATAATAACACTGGTCTACAAGAATAAAGCCTTGGATATGAAAATAGCAAAATTTTACCAGAAAATGAAGTCTTGAGCAGGAGCAGCCCAGTTGGTCTATTGGGGCGCAGGGGCACCGTCCCCCTGCAGGGCACTGGACTGATAGCTTTCTATTTTTCTTTTTAAGCACATGATGAAAGTCTGAGGCCCTAATTGGCTTGAAAAAAAGTTGGTCACCCACTTGTGACACTAGCGAATTAATATTAGCTATGGTCTTTGGGCTTCTCCTCCCCGCCAATCAGGACAGGAGGCAGAGCAGGTTGGCTGGGAGGAGAAGCTATAGAGGGGTGATTGTGGGTGGGTCACCACTACAGAAGGGCTGAGTGTGGGGGGGCATCACCTTGGAGGGGATGAATGTGGGGGAATCATCACTGTGCAGGGGCTGAGTGCGGGGGGATCGTCACCATGGAGGGGTTGAGGAGTGTGGGGGGAACATAACCGTGGAGGGGCTGAGTATGGGGAGATAGTCACCGTGAAGGGGCTGAGTGCGGGGGGGATTGTCACCGTAGAGGGGCTGAGTGCGGGGGGTTCATCACCGTGGAGGGGTTTTGAGCACAGGTGGATCGTCACCATGGAGGGGCTGAGTGTGGGGGGATCATCACCATGGAGGGGCTGAGTGTGGGGGGATCGTCACCGTGGAGGGGTTGAGTGTGGGGGGATCATCACCGTAAAGGGGCTGAGTGCTCCCGAAAAAACTGCTGTTTTTAAAAACTTTTTTTTTGCATTGATACATGTCCCCTGGGGCAGGACCCCGGTCCCCAAACACTTTTTATGACTTGCATATTAGGCTTTAAAATTAGCACTTTAGATTTCTCCCATAGACTTTAACAGGGTGTTCCGCTGCTTTTCGAATTTGCCGCGAACACCCCTAATTGTTCGTTGTTCACCGAACAGGCGAACAGGCAATATTTGAGTCGAACATGAGTTCGAATTGAACTCGAAGCTCATCCCTAGTCACCGTGGAGGGGCTGATTGTGGGGGGATTGTCACCGTGGAGGGGCTGAGTGCAGGGGGGACCATCAATGGGGAGTGGTGAGTGCGTGGGACCGTCACTGTGGAGGGACTGAGTGCAGGGGGAATCGTCACCGTGAAGGGGTGAGTGCGTGGGACCGTCACTGTGGAGGGGTGGGTGTAGGAGGAATCGTCACCATGGAGGGGTGAGTGTGGGGGACTGTCACTGTGGAGGGGCAGAGTGCGGGGGGGATTGCCACCGTGGAGGGGTGAGTGGAGGGGACCATCACTGTTGGAGAGGCTGAGTGTGGGCAGACCTGTTTTTTTTATTTTATTTCTTTCTTTATCTTTTTATTGATACCAATAACTTTTTCTTTGTCCATTTTTTTTATTATGTAACATTTTCATGCTCTCTCCACACCATTGTGACTGTGAAAGGCATTTTCTTCTTGTTTAGCTAATGATACAGATACGTTGCAACAATAATGAGGGGCCCAAGTCTTGTCCTCATTCCCTATTTTGCATTCAAAATAAAGGTGGTATGCCTTTTCTACCACTGTCATCATACTGCACTTTTGAGATGCAATTGTGCCCTCGCCACAAATGTGGCAGAAGTTATCTGTGTTGTTGAGGCATCTTGGCTTCTAAGGGAAATATCACACAACCGTACCTTGGAAATGTTAGGCAATGACCAGAGATGTATTTAGGTTTTGTGCTGCACTAGGCCTGACTAAACTTGTGCACCCCCTAATTTAAATATGACCCACCCCTTCCTGTCAGGGCCACACCCCTTGCTGTTAAAGACCTGCCTTCCCTTACCCTTACTGTATCAAAAAAAAAAAAAAAAAAAGTGTTCCTATAGTTCTACTTTAGGCACAAAAATCTGATAATTTCATGGAGAGGACTAAAAAGATATAACCATGTCAATGGTACAGCAGGAAACATATAGCACAATGAGGAAGGTTTGTGGTTCAGGATGATAGGACAGTAAAAATTAGAAGCTCTGCCCCCCCCCCCCCTACAGTTGCGGGATCATTGCTTCTCTCCCCATTCTGCCCCATAAGACTGGTGCTACACTAACAGTGCTACACTAATAGCGCAAGCCGGCGGGGACTCTTTCCGCGCTGCACCCCTGAAACGTGCTGCCCTAGGCCTGGGCCTTGTTGGCCTAGGCCAGGATACAGCCCTGGCAATGACACTTTCACAAGCCAACAGATGTAGTAAGGCCACGTACTCACGATCAGTCCATCAGATGAGAACGGTCCGATGAAGCTGACTGATGGACTGATGTGCCTACACACCATCAGTTAAATAACCGATCGTGTCAGAACGCAGTGACGTAAAACACAACGACGTGCTGAAAAAAATGAAGTTCAATGCTTCCAAGCATGCGTCGACTTGATTCTGAGCATGCATGGATTTTTAACTGATGCTTTTGCATACTAACGATCGGATTTGTCCTATCGGTTAGCTGTCCATCGGTTCAATTTTAAAGCAAGCCCTCTGTTTTTTGACCGAATGATAACGGACCGATGGGGCCCACACACGATCGGTTTGGGCCGATGGAAACCGAACCTCAGTCCGTTTTCATTGGTTTGAACCGATCGTGTGTACGCGGCCTAACTGTATGATGTGTAGATCTGATCAAAACATGTGAGAATTGGCACATTTTATCTTGGATACAAATACTATAGGCTTACCTATAGCTAAATGTCAGCAGAGGAAGTTTACTTCCTCTTTAATTGAGTGAAAGCTTTCAAAAACACTCAGTTTTTCTTGTCAAGCATTATTTCATGTAAATAAAGGAAATATAATTTCAACTCTATATATAAATACGTAACAACATCAAACTACACAAGATGATTGATCAATAACTGATTGATCAAACAACAAAGAAGACCTGCTGTATACAAAGAGAGAGATAGAGAGAGAGAGAAACAAATCAATTGAGGCAAGAAAGGTATTTACAAATGAGTCTTTGTAATAACTTGTAAGTGTGAAATAAGCCGTTTTGATGTGAAAATAAATGATTGCTTGGAAAATTAGAGAGCAGAAAAGGACCAAGTGGTCCATTGAGTCTGCCTTTTTTGTTGTTGTTGTGTTTGCGTGATTTATGTTTTTCCCAACCATGTTTGAATCCACTTAGGCCTTGTACACACAATGGGATTTATCCGCTGTAAACGGTCCCCGGACCGTTTACAGCGCATATTTACGCCGGGATGTTTTGATCCGATGGCTGTACACACCATCGGATCAAATTCCCCGCCGGCAGGCAGCGCGGTGACGCGGCGGTGACGTTGACGCCGCCACGTCACCGCACCAGGAAGTAAACACTTCCGCGTGCATGCGTCAGATCCATTCACAGGATACGACGCATGTGCGGGCAGATATGTCTGCTGGTTTGCCGTACTAACCAGCGGACATATCTGACGGGCAGCTATCCGGCGGAAAAATTTCAAAGCATGCTTTGAAATTTTTCCGCCGGAGGAATCTGGCCAGAACAGTTCGTTTGCCCCTACACACGAGCGGATTTTTCGGCTGAAATGGTCCGTCGGACCATGTTCAGCGGATTTATTCCCTCGTATGTACAAGGCCTTACTGTTGACTGACTCACTACCTCTGCTGGAAGTCTATTCCAAGCATAAACGACTCTTTTGGTAAAATACTACTTTCTAAGGTTAGTTTTGAACTTTCCTCCTGCTAGTTTGAGGTCATGTTCCCCTGTTCTTGATCTTGGCTTCATATTAAAAACACTGCCCTTCCTGTCATATTAAAAACCACACTTTTCATTCAATCAAGTCTCCCCTTTCCCTTCTTTCCTAAAGAGACTGTACATATTAGCCACTTGCCTAACACCGAACGACTATGTACGTCGATAACATGGCACGGGCAGGCAGCTTGGCATACAGATACGTCCCTTTAAATCTGCCGCCCATCAGGCGTGTGTATGCCCTCCGTAATGTTCGCCGATGTTCCCGGGAGGCCCGAAATTGTGGTCGGCAAGGGCAGAACAGAGGAATGCCTTTGTAAACAAGGCATTCCCCTATTCTGCCTAGTGACACTGTCACTGATGACCTTTCACTGTGATCGGGATTGGTCATTAGTGATGTGTCACCTGTAGCTTTGCCCCCTAACAGTAAGAATCACCCCCTGGGGAACACTTAACCCCTGCAGCACCACCTAGTGGTTTACCCCTTCACTGCCAGTGTTATTTTTACAGTAATCAGTATATTTTATTAGCAGTGATCACTGTAAAAATGACAATGGTCCCAAAATGGTTTCAAAAGTGTCTGATGTATTCACTACAATGTCGCAGTCACGATAAAAATCGCTGATCGCCACCATAACTAGTAAAAAAAAATGTATAAAAAAAATGCCGTAAAACAGTCCGCTATTTTGTAGAAGCTATAACTTTTACCAAAAATATGTAGAAGAATGCGAATCGGCCTAAACTGTGGGAAAAAAATGTTTTTTTATATATATTTTCAGGGATATTTAATATAGCAAAAAGTAAAAAATATTGAATTATTTTTTAAATTGTCGCTCATTTTTTGTTTATACCACAAACAATCGAAATTGCAGAAGTGATCAAATACCACCAAAAGAAAGCTCTATTTTTGGTAAAAAAAAAGGACATTCATTTTGTTTAGGAGTCGCGTTGCACGACCGCGCAATTGTCAGTTAAAGCGTTGCAGTGCCAAATCGCAAAAATCGGCCTGGTCTTTGACCACCAAAATGGTTCGGGCTGAAGAAGTTAAGTTCCTCAAATCTTTTGAGGTGTGCTCAGTAGGTGGTTGCATATTACATAAATTGTCTGTGGCTGTCGCAGTCTATGTCCTTGTCCTGCAAGAAAGCACACAGCCTGGAGGTCTGCCGCCCTCCCAGGTAACCCAGCACCTCTTAAGAGCTCACAAAACCCCAGATAACCTAAGGCTTTCAAGAGAGAGACTTCAAGCTAAGGACGTGGGTTTTAACCTGTGTCAGACTGACACACCGCACAACACTGATCATTGCGCTGCGTACCCCCATGGGCGCGAGCCGGCTGTTATTTATATGACATTCATTCAGGATAACTGAACCACTACAGCAGAATGATGGCCAGGCGGGAAGTGGTTAAGGCAGGGGGGAGAAGATGGAGTGGAGAGGGAGGTTGCATGCAGAGGTAATAGCTGAAGATGAAGATGAATTGAAATTGAGATGTGGATGGGGGATGCAGAGGTGATCATCTGTGGAAAAATGTGGAACTCTGCACTCTGTGTGTAGCACCCCCCTAAACTCTGCACTTTGTGTGTAGCAACCCCCTAAACTCTGCACTCTGTGTGTAGCACCCCCCTAAACTCTGCACTATGTATGTAGTGCACCCCTAAACTCTGCACTGTGTGTATTTCTCAGCACACTGTACGTAATGCACTCCTGGTATTTATTGCGGCTCTAAGAACTTCCCAGTGTTAGTGAAATTTGACCACACCCAATATTTGATGTGGTTTGGAGTGTGCATGTTTTTGTGTGTGTGTGTGTGTGGGGGGGGGGGGGGAGATTTGGGGGGTCAGGGTAGAATTTCTGTACCTTTTTTCTGAAAGAAAAAGCCCTGGTCCAATGGAGCCCCACCATAGCCATCTTTTCGTGTGCACTCTCAGGATAGGATTATAGAACCTTTAGTTCTACTTTAACATCCCTTAAAGACCTTATTTATCCACAGACCTCATGCCCCGAAAATTCCCTTATTCCAGGTCCTTATTTAAATCTTTTACTATGTATCAACATATTATACTGCATGAAAGATTTCAATGACGCTGTTTAGATTTAGACTAAAAAAATGACTTTCTCAGTTACAAAATGCAGCGTAAGCTACTTTTCAACAATCGCTTGTACTGTGGATGTTCAATAAACCAATGATTTCCTCAAAGGATTAGTTCAATTGTATTTTAGATTTGAAGACTCTAGAGAGTTAAACCTCCTGACAGTTTCTTCTTTATCGTGGGGACTCTATTAGTGAAATCCCTGCATTCTGGAGTTCCTGGCTCTGCACACCTGCTGTGCCTATAATGAAAGTCTCCCATCATCCCCGCTGGGTTATTTTATTCTATGTTATCAAGAATTTAACAATACAACTGAAAAGACCCCAAAAGATGTTTAAAATCTTGGGGAAGTGCCTGTGTTTTCTTTAATAATAGTCTTGATTCAATTCTGTAACCTCCAGATCCAAAAATGACAGCAGTAATCTAATAGGCTGTTATAGAAGACAGTTTCATTTTTTGAGGTTTAGAATCCTCATGCAGGAAACCAGGTCAACCATAACAATATAGCTGTACCATCAACAACAGGTCCTTTAACTTCACTAAAAATGAAAAAATTGCAATTTTGCCCTTGTCCCTGTTCCTGACCATAGTCGTATAAACAACCTTAAAAACATGGGTGACATTTAGTGTTCCCTGGGTTGTAAGCCCAACCAGCCATGCCATAACTATCTTAAAATGGGATACATAATGGGGGAGTAAAGGTCCAGATCAGGTGCCCATCAAGGCAAAAGAAGCTGAGAAGTGTGTAATAGGGTTGATGTTCCTGGAGGTGTCTGTAACATGGAACATGATTAGGCATTGCTAGATGGCTGGTCACAGCAGAATACACTGCAGTCCATTGCTTCCTGATGTAGCAAGAAAAATAATCATTTGATAGAGTATAATGTTGGGGGTGAAGTGTTGGCAAGAACTACAGAGAAAAAGATTTTGGGGTGATTATTTCAGATATTTGCCCAATTAGCAAAGAGTGTGGCCAGTAAATGGAATTCTAGGAAGTATAATTGGAGAAATCACTAGCAGGAAGAAGGAGGTCCTGATTCCTCTATATAGATCTTTAGTTATCACGAAAGGGGTCACCATCAGGAGGAATGAGGTTCTGATTCCTCTATATAGATCTTTAGTTATCACTAGAGGGATCACCATCAGGAAGAAGGAGGTCCTGATTCCTCTATATAGATCTTTAGTTATCAATAAAGGGGTCACCATCAGGAGGAAGGAGGTCCTGATTCCTCTATATAGATCTTTAGTTATCACTAGAGGGATCACCATCAGGAAGAAGGAGGTCCTGATTCCCCTATATAGATCTTTAGTTATCAATAAAGGGGTCAACATCAGAAGGAAGGAGGTCCTGATTCCTCTATATAGATCTTTAGTTATCACTAGAGGGATCACCATCAGGAAGAAAGGGGTCCTGATTCCCCTATATAGATCTTTAGTTATCAATAAAGGGGTCATCAGCAGGAGGAAAGGGGTCCTGATCTCCCTATATAGATCTTTAGTTATCACTAGAGGGGTCACCAGCAGGAGGAAGGCAGTCCTAATTCTTTAGTATAGATATTTAGTTATCAATAGAGGGCTTATCTACAGATAAGCCGCGTAACTTCTACCTGAATCTGGCCCTTAGAAATTAGTATTAGGAGCACAAGCATGAGACATGAGCTAGGAAAAAATAGACCAACGTACCAAACTTCAACTGATTATTAGAATAAAAAAAATGGTTTATTTGACATTTCTGAGTCTTTTTATTTAGTATAAGCTATTCTATTGCCAATCTAATAACGAGGACCTTAATTGTAGATGAAACAATTCCAACATTAAGAGGTTGTCTTTATTAAAAACCCCATAAGTGAATTATCTCCATGACATGTCCATTCGTACTCTGAGCCGTATGAGTCATGGGCTTGGCCAGAATCAATTCCCTTGTAGAGTGGATGATAAAAACATTTTTGAAACAGAGATGTGACACCCACTCACATGGCGGATGTAGATGCGACTATGTAACATCCTCGAAGGTTGAGTGGTTCTTGGTGTGATTTTCTGCGCCTCTTATAAGGTGGCTCTCCATTAACTCAATGGTTGTCAGTGTCATTGTACATTACTACTCTACTGTATGTAATTAGGATATCTATTTTCTCTCATACAATGTAAGAAACTTTAATCAATAGTCTTTCTTTAAAGCTAACTAGTAATAGATTTTCACATTCAGCATGCGTGGGACATTCTTTGGAAGACAGTGAGATGCACATTTTGGGTAGAGAGGCAACTGGTTCTTAAGTGAAATGAAAGAAGCCATTTAAGTCAAACTGGAACAACCATCACTAAACAAGCACAGGGTAGAGTAAAGTGATATGTTCCAAAGAATATCTTACCTGCATCTCAAAATATCAAAAAAAAACTCTCATGGGACTTTAAAGGCAAGAGCATGTATATAGGTATTAAAGGCAAATGCCAATCTTTATTACAAATAGGGTTAAGCCGCGTACACACGATCAGTCCATCCGATGAGAATGGTCTGACCATTGTCATCAGTTAACCGATGAAGCTGACTGATGGTCCGTCGCGCCCACACACCATTGGTTAAATAACCGATCGTGTCAGAACGCGGTGACGTAAAACACAACGACGTGCTGAAAAAAAATGAAGTTCAATGCTTCCAAGCATGCGTCGACTTGATTCTGAGCATACATGGATTTTTAACCGATGGTCGTGCCTACTAACGATCGGTTTTGACCAATCGGTTAGGAATCCATTGGTTAAATTTAAAGCGAGTTGTTTTTTATTTTAACCAATAGTTAAATAACATGGGGCCCACACATGATCGGTTTTGACCAATGAAAACGGTCCATCAGACCGTTGTCCTCTGTTTAACCTATCGTGTGTACAAGGCCTAAAAGACCAAAGGTTGATAAAATTAAGACATAATTTCACAATGTGTTAAGGTACAACATGAATACAGAGCACAATCAGGGATACCCTTACTGTCTTAGATACACCAGGAAAGAACTGCCAACGATTATTTAGCTTGGTCAGTCTGGGTAAAAAAGAAAATCCACTTTTGGCTGAACCCATGGGAGAGACATTAGGCATGATATGTGCCAGGTGGCCCCTGTGTGCGTGCAGTGGACTGTGGGTGTCCCTCTTTGTGAACCACCTACTGGACCACCAGACATTAGCCAATTTGACCAACTTGTGGTTTTATGTGTATATTTTTCTCATATATGTACAACATCTGCTATACCCTTTTCTTCCATGAAGAAGGAATTTGTTACCGAATTCGTAGGGATGTGCCTGATATTCATACTCAGACTGACCAAGCTGAATGGTCGTTGACAGTTTATTCCTGGTGTATCTCAGACAGGGAGGATATCCTTAATTGTGCTCTGTATTCATGTTATACCTGTATATATTGTAAAAACTATGTCTTAATCCCTTAGATCTTTGGACTTTTACCATGTTTGTAATAAAGAATGGTGTTTGCCCTTTAGGCCTTAACACATGCTCTTGCCTTTAAAGTCCCATGGGGGTTGTTTTTTGATACCATCACTAAAAAAAGGCAAAGGCCATTGACACCATCTTTCAGCTGTGTTAGTCCAATCGACAATTTACACCCTCATTCATGTAACTTTAAATATTAACCAAATTCATGGCTCCTCGATAAATTACCACCTACTATCATTCACTGACCATCTGGAAACCACACTCCCCAAGCTTATTACACCACACCCAGAGTTTGTTTTTCGTCTTTTTACAATTCTTCAAATATCAACACTTGACTTCATGGCACCATGGGATTTGATATAATAAATGGAAAATATTTTGAACAAACCTGCATCTGCCTTGACTTCTTTTATTGTGACTAGATAAAGTGGTAGTATACTCTGTACTACCACTTTTACCTACAGGTAAGCCTATAATAAGGCTTACCTGTAGGTATAAAAAATATCTCCTAAACCTGAACGGTTTAGGAGATATTCCCCTCGCAATGCACAGCGGGGATCCTCGGCTAAAGGCCGGCAGCCGCCGGACCTTGCCGGCTAGAAGTCTTTCGCGCGCATGCGATACCCAGAAGACACGCCGAGGCAAGATGACATCTCCCTTGGCGTAGACCAGGTAAGTTCCCTACGCCACGTTCCAAGGTAAGTATTTCATAGCGAGCTAGTATACGCTGCATACTAGCTCATTATGACTTTTGCCTTTCAGGTATGTTTAAAAAAACAAAAACAAGAACGGGGTTTACTACCGCTTTAAGGGGACTGTGTTACCTGTAGTGATAAAATGCTGAGATTCTGATGTTGATGTTCAATCCTGACACTGATTTTCCTGACAGTAGGAAGCTACTAGAATTGGTAAATACCCCTCACCAAAAAAATAAAATAAAATATGGCTCCACGTGCACTTTAACCACCTCCACCCAGGGCACCTTCACCCCCTTCCTGCCCAGGCCATTTTTCAGGTTTCAGCACTGTCACACTTTGAACGACAATTGCGCGGTCATGCAACACTGTACCCAAATGAAATTTTTATCATTTTTTCCCCACAGCTTTCTTTTGGTAGTATTTGATCACCTCTGCGGTTTTTATTTTTGTTTGCACTATAAACAAAAGAAGAGCAACAATTTAAAAAAAAAACAATATATAAAAAACATTTTTTTTTTCCTCAGTTTTGGTCGATACGTATTCTTCCACATATTTTTGGTTAAAAAAAAATCGCAATAAGCGTTGATTGGTTTGCGCAAAATATATACAAAATAGGGGTTAGATTTATAGCATTTTTTATTTTTTACACTATTTTGGGACCATTCACATTTATACAGTGAACAGTGTTATAAAATGAACTGATTACTGTCTAAATGTGACTGCCAGGGAAGGGGTTAACACTAGGGGGAGATCAAGGAGTTAATGTGTACTCTAGTGAGTGATTCTAACTGTAGGGGGAGGGGACTGACTGGGGGAGGTGACCGATTGGTGTCCTATGTCTGAAGGACACACCATCGGTCTTCTCTCCCCAACAGGACGTGGATCTCTGTGTTTACACACAGAGATCCACGGTCCTGCTCAGTTACTGGGCAATCACGGGTGCCCGGCGGACATCATGGCCGCCCGACACGTGCAATGGGTCCCCAGTGACGCGGCGGGTGCGCGCACACCCCCTAGTGGTTTGGGAAGGTAAGGACGTCATATGACGTCCTCCCAGAACGAGAGGTTTATCGTTCCGCCATCCCGCCGTTATTTGACGGAGTGTGGTAATCTGGTGGTTAAATATCAAGTTTGATTGACCATTTCAAATTTCCCAAAACCATACCCCTTTAAAAGAAAGTGCCCAAACAAGGACCTTCATAGCAGGATTACCAGGTATTTATTTAAAGACCCACTCCTTAACCGCTTGCTGACTGCCTTACTAACTTATATGTGGGCAGAATGGCACGGGCAGGCAAAGCAATGTATATATATGTTGCTTTGAATCTGCCGCTTAGCGGGCATGCAATTGTCAGTTAAAGCGATGCAGTGCCATAAAAAAAGTGGCCCGGTCATTTAGCAGCCAAATCCTCTGGGGCTGAAGTGGTTAAAAAAAATAAAACATTTTACTACAACACTCTGTAAACGTCTGGGAACTGAAAAGACCAGTTACTGGAGTTTTGGGACAGAAATGTTGTTCCATTCTGGCTAGATATAGTATTCTAACTGCTCAACACTCTTCTTTGTTGCATTTTTTATTTCAAGATGGCCCAACTATTTTTATTTGGTGAAAGGTCTGGACTGAAAACAGGCCAGTTAAGCACCCAGACTCTTCAACTACAAAGTAATGCTGTTGCTATAGATGTAGTATGTGGTTTAGCATTGTCCTGCTGAAATATGCAAGGCCTTCCCTGAAAAAGACATTGAGGTTGATTTTCTAAAACTGAAAAGTGCAGAATCTGGTGCAGTTGTGCATGGTAGCAATCAGCTTCTAACTTCAGCTTGTTCAATTAAGCTTTGACAAAAAACCTGGAAGCTGACTGGTTTCTGTGCAGAGCTGCACCGGATTTTTCACTTTTAGTGAATCCACCTCATTGTCTGTATTCAAGCATATATTGCTCTAAAACCTGGATATATCTTTCCGTATTGCCTTTCCAGATGTGCAAGCTGCCAATTACCTATGCAGTAATGCCCCCCCCCCATATACCACCAGACATGCAGGCTTGTAAACTAAGTGGTCTAGGATGCTGCCATTATCAAGAACACCATAGGGTTCATGGCCCTGCACTGGATGTGGGGATGTGGAGGGCCAGTGCATTGCTAGAGTGCAGGGGGGTTCCATCTGCCAAGCGAATGGAGCGGGGGTCTCCACACGTTCTAATCAAAAGGCCAGTTTACTGTCCTTTAGACTTTAGTGGGGCCAGGCTGAGGCTACTAAGAGTAGAAAAGGTCTCTATATCAGTGGGAAAAAACAATGCTCCATGTTTGGTGTAAGTGGAAAGAATTGTGCCTTATCTTTGGTGTCATTGGGCCCCATTGTTGGTGTTATTGGGAGCAATTGTGCCCCATCGTTGGTGTCATTGGGAGGAATTGTGTCCCTCCATTGGTGTCAGTGAGGGGGCAATTATGCCCTATTGTTGGTATCAGTCGATGAAATAGTGCCCAAGGGCCGGATAAATACAAGCAAAGTGCTACATTTTGGAGACGTCTGGAATGGAGAATCAGGTAAGTAAAACTGGTTTGCCTCTCCCCTAGACTAAATGAGCAATCTACCATTACAATGTGAGCGCAGCCCCACAGCAAGGGATAATATTTTAGCTACCCAGAGCTGGGCTTTAAGGGGTTAAACAATTCTGGCACAGTGCAGTCCAAAAAATGTTTTACTTATAAACGTTGATCACAATCTAGAATGAATGACAAATCCAAGCAAGCTTAGAAATCTGGAGTTAGATACATTCTAATACCAAATTGCCATAAAGTCAATTTATACAGTGAATTATATCCAGTATACATAACCTGCCAACTGCGTCAGGATTATAAGCATCCTCACCTGTCATCCCTGTGATGGGTCGACAGTGCAGACGTCAAGACAAATTTCCTTTTTTGGGCATTGCGCCACATTACATGCAAAAAAAAACATTTCCTTTTTTTTTTTTTTTTAATTAAATGTCATAATTAGACATTCTATGTTTAATAGCTGTGACTAATATGGATGAAGGAAGAAAACTTAAAACTCAACCACCCCCTTGTGCAAAAAGGATCATTTAGAAAAATTGTCACAAGCTTTTAATAGCGGTGGAAAGTGACAGACACATTGAGTAAGTATTAATGTATGTGTGTGACTGTAAAAATCAAATTATGTGAGTTGATTGTGATTGCTCCCAGCAGGAACAGTGGTTAAAAGTTTTACATTTTCATTTAAATGCATTTAAGACCCAGACCTGCCTTAAAGATAGTTTAATATTCCCCAAGTGACATTATAACAATTTGAAGAAACTAATTGGATTTTTTTTCTGATGCTGTTTAGAAGAGGAAACATTCCTATGGCACTGCAGTGCAACGTTGCCTGGTGACAGAACTGGCATTTGCAAACTCGGACACCATTCCCAAATTTCAGCTTGGTAAATTTGTAATAGGTTATTTGGGTTCCTCCTGAAGGCATATGATCTGTGGCTGTGCTCCTGGGATTTCTCTGGTGTTGGAGGAGCCATGCCGTTAGATTGGGTGATGCCAAAAAGCAGGATTGTTGTAAGTAAATCTTGGGCTAGATGTTTGAGTGATGGAATGTATGATGGATGCAGGATTCAGGTTTGGTCTTTCATGTGGTCCCCCACCCCTACAAGATGGTCTGCAACTACATCTGAGAAGAGTTAAAGATGACCAGGCATCTGATTGATTTTTTTCATTGCATGCTATCTAATGTGTAAATTGCCCAGTAGCCCTCTGGATATTAAATATGGATACTTTCATCAAGCCAAGCTGGCCCAAAAAAGATAATTCCTGGAGTTGCTTAGTTAGGCAACTGATAATAGCTACACAATGTGCTATGTTAAAATAAATAAATATACATAAAAATAAATAAGTGTTGTCCAAATCAGAAAGGGCAATATCCTATAAAGTGCAATGTCTCAAAAAAAGTTTCTTCTAAATGTATCCAAAATATAATACCTCTTTGTAGTACTCCACCACCAAACTGAGACTTTGAGGCCTCGTACACACGACCGAGGAACTCGTCGTAAATGAAACATTGTTTTCCTCAACGAGTTCCTTGTTAGGCTTGTGGAGAAACTTTAAAAGCTTTCTTTGCATACACACTGTCAAGACCAAATCTCGTCGTTCTCATCGTTCTCAACACATACGACGGCAGGGGAAGTTCGATTGCACTGGCACAACCCTTGGGGCTCCTTTTGCTAATCTCATGTTACTGTGTGTTAAGTAAAAGTTTGGTGAGAGACGATTTGCACTCTTCAGTCTGTTACAGAGTGACGAATGTGCTATCTCCATTACAAATGCTACTTTTACCAAAGGTGCGCTCCCGTCTCATACTTTATTCTGAGCATGCGCGGGTTCCTAAGCATACACACGAACGTGTTTCTCGTCATAAACCAGCCCGACGAGGAACACAACGAGGAAATTGCGACTCCCGACGAGGAAAAAGAGAACTTGTTTTATTTTTTTCTCGTCGAGTTCCACGTCAGTTTTCTCGATGAAAAACATACACAAAACTGTTTTCCTCTGCAAAAATGCTCTGCCACCAAGTTTCTTGATGGACTCTGTCGAGGAAAACGGTTGTGTGTACGAGGCTTTAGATCTGCTTACCAGACTCCAATGACTCTCAAATTAGAAGTCAAAACGCATATCTAAACATAATCCATATGGGCCATCAATGCTCCTTAGATGTCACTCAAAAGTAAGATCGGTCTCCATCAATGGATTCCTCAACAACACCCACCAAACAACAGAATCTGTGTGTGCAAGTAAGTACCCAGAAAGAGAAGATCAGATGCTCAACATCATGTTAAACTGTAAACTGCTATTAACCACTTCAGCCCCAGAAGAATTGTCTGCCCAATGACCAGGCAATTTTTTGCGATTCAGCACTGTGTTGCTTTAATTGACAATTGCACAGTCGTGCGACGTTCCACCATAACACAATTGACGTCCTTTTTTTCTCACAAATAGACATTTCTTTTGGTGGTATTTGATCACCTCTGCGTTTTTTTTTTTTTTTTTTTTTTGGTGCTATAAATGAATTACACATTTTTGCTATAATAAATATGACCCAAAAATATATATAATTTATTTTCCTCAGTTTAAACCCATACGTATTCTTCTACATATTTTTGGGAAAAAAACACAATAAGCATTTATTGATTGGTTTGTGCAAAAGTTATAGCATCTACAAAATAGGGGATAGTTTTATGGCATTTTCATCATATATTTTTTTTTTACTATCAGTTTCAAAGCAACATACAGATACGTTGCTTTGCCTCCCTGTTCCATTCTGCCAACGTAAATGTATGTTAAACAGTCGGCAAGTGGTAAAACTAGTAGTGCGTTTTTCCCCTAAAAAACGATAGTTTGGGGTGGGGCCAGGGTTATGGGGGATGGGGATTTCTGCCTGTAAGAGTATATGCCTGTAAACTGCAGTAAAAATCCATAGTGTGCATGGAAACATTGACTAACATGGAGGAGAGTTTCCAGGCAGAAAACATGGGAGCTCAAAAAAGCTCAAAAGCCTGAGCAGCTTCCTTGAGCTCCTTGATGCAGTGTGCATGAGCCCTAACATGATAGAAGTTCCTTTGGACTATGGGAGTGAATGGGTTCACTCCCAAGAGGAGGGAATTAATTGGTTTATGTGTAAAGGAGCTTGTTCATGTCTGCTGCTCATATGTGTTACTGACCTTGGCCCGGAATCTTGACTGAGTTTCTGCCTTCTGTTTTTTTACTTCGCTGCCAGCACACTGCTGACCCTAACCTGTCTCTGACATCAGTACTTCCAAGATCAAGTTTGCTGGTCCAACTGCCTGGCACCTGTACCCTTCCACAGCTCTATCAGTCCCTGTCTCGACTTCCAGGGGTGCTTAGACAGGATTAGGGATGAGCTCCGCGTTCGATTCGAGTGTATGTTCGTACATTCGATGAAATTCGAACAAAACGGATCGTTCACGCCAAATTCGAGTGACGCGAAATGGCCCATAATTCACTGCGGCATTGCGCGCTGATGATTGGCCAAACATGCATTATGACCCTGCAACGGAGAGCCATAATTGGCCAAAACCAGGGTGGCTTTGGCCAATTATGGCTCAGGGCTAGCACACGCCCCACACTATATAAGGCCGTCTGCTGGGCGGCCTCGTGTAGTGTGTTCCAGCACTGAACAGAGATCAGTCAGAGAGACAGAGAGATAGTCTTTTTATTTAGCTAAATAGAGCAGGCAGGCTAGTCAGTTTAGCTTAATTTACAGTGTGTAGAGGATATATATACAGCCCTAGGAGTTGTACATATATTTATACACTGTATAGCTTAGCTAGATCAGTTCTTCCTAATTTACTGACAGGCAGGTGATTGTGCTATTTAAAGACGTTATCACAGGTATAGACACCCAGCAGGTACAATATTTAAAGGAATTTTTCATTTTTTTTATTTATTTAAACATTATTAAAATCACTGCTCCTGGAGCAGTGATTTTAACCACTTCCCGCCCGGCCAATAGCCGATTTACGGCAGGGAAGTGGTTATGAAATCGTGACTAGACGTTCTCAAACGTCTAGCACGATTTCAATGCCGCGCGCGCCCGTGGGGGCGCGCAGCGCGGCGATCGGTGATGCGGGGTGTCAGTCTGACACCCTGCACCTCCGATCTTGGTAACGAGTCTCCGGCGGAGCCTCGTTACCACGTGATCAGCCGTGTCCAATCACGGCTGATCACGATGTAAACAGGAAGAGCCGCCGACGGCTCTTCCTCACTCGCGTCTGACAGACGCGAGTACAGGAGAGCCGATCAGCGGCTCTCCTGACAGGGGGGGTTCGCGCTGATTGTTTATCAGCGCAGCCCCCCCTCGGATCGCCACACGGACCACCAGGGAAATAAAAAAAATACAAAAAAAATGACAAAAAAAAAATAAATAAATGACAAAAAAAAAAAGACAAAAAAAAAAGGGGGGGCAGTAAAAAAAAATGATGCCAATCAGTGCCCACACATGGGCACTGATTGGCAACATTGATCCATCAGTGCCACCCCTCAGTGATCATCAGTGCCACCCCAGTGTCTGTCAGTGCCACCCCACAGTGCCAATCCATGCCCAGTGCCCACCTACCAGTGCCCACCTGTGCCACCTATCAGTGCCCACCTGTGCCGCCTATCAGTGCCCACCTGTGCCGCCTATCAGTGCCCACCTGTGCCGCCTATGAGTGCCCACCTGTGCCGCCTATGAGTGCCCACCTGTGCCGCCTATGAGTGCCCATCTGTGCTGCCTATGAGTGCCCATCAGTGCCGCCCATGAGTGCCCATCAGTGCCGCCCATGAGTGCCCATCAGTGCCGCCCATGAGTGCCCATCAGTGCCCAATACCAGCGCCGCCTATCAGTGCCCATCAGTGCTACCTAATCAGTGCCCATCAGAACTACCTCATCGGTGCCCATCAGTGCCACCTCATCGGTGCCCATCAGTGCCACCATATCAGTGCCCATAATTGAAAGAGAAAACATACTCATTTACAAAAAAATTAACAGAAAAAAATAAAAACTTTATTTTTTTTTCAAAATCTTCGCTCTATTTTTAGTTGTTGCACAAAAAAAAAAAAACGCAGAGGTGATCAAATACCACCAAAAGAAAGCTCTATTTGTGGGGAAAAAAGGACGCCAATTTTGTTTGGGTGCAGTGTAGCATGACCGCGCAATTGTCATTCAAATTGCGACAGTGCTGAAAGCTGAAAATTGGCTTGGGCGGGAAGGTGCGTAAGTGCCTGGTATGGAAGTGGTTAATGATGCTTAAATAAAAAAAAAATCCTTTAAATATTGTACCTACTCGGTGTCTATAGTTTGCCTGTGAAAACGTCTTTGAGAACCCGGGTCTTGCCCGAGGGAACATGAATCAATGGAAAAAAAGTTTTAAAAACTGTAATTTTTTCAGGAGTTCTGCTCCTGAAAAAAAGACCGTTTTTAAAACTTTTTTCCATTGATACATGTTCCCTGGGGCAAGACCCGGGTTCTCAAAGACGTTTTCCAACAATAACTTGAATATTGGGCTTTAAAATGAGCACTTTTGAATTCGAACGTTCGAGTCCCATAGACTTCAATGGGGTTCTAAATGTTCGCGCGAACAGTCGGTCTGTTTGAACATTCTGGTGCGAACCGAACGCGGGGGTGTTCGGCTCATCCATAGACTGGATGTGCTCAAGAGTCATCTTGACCTCCACAACTAGGTGACACCACCCAATCTAGATTAAACCATAGATTGGGTTAAGGTATATGTTTGTCTCTAGTTGTTCAGTTAGTACTAAACCCATTCAGCAACAATATGCCGAGCTGGTTGATGGCACCATATCTGAAGTGTGAAATTGCAGTGGTCACATAGTACTGCTGTGGCTCTGGGAATACAGGTGCACTTTGTCACTATTAACATAGTGGTAAAAAGAGCATAAGAGTGTGGTTATGTACTCATTTAAATAATGACCATTAAAATATGTTTCCATTAGCAACACAACACCATCCTCAATAAATCACAATTATCGAACAGTTAAGGCAATCTTTGGTTAATCATACAAAGGCCTACTGTGCCTGGTTTTAGGTTGCAGTTCCTGGTTGACTTAATTGGGAGCCTAGAGACTAGCGCCTGGCTAGTAAAAGGTTAGACCGGCAGAAAACGCAGTCCTTGAAAACCTTCAAAGTAATATTTTGCAACGCAGAGACCAAGCATGGTGATAGCAGTCCGAGGGAAGGCAGACAACCGTAACTCTCTTTCTAATTTACTCAGACAACCATATCTCTATATCTAATTTAAGCCAAGACAAGCTGCCTGAAGACGGCTACCATCAAACAAATTTATAGCGTAGAGGAACAGCAAGATGTGTTGAAGGCAAACGCCAGGGAGTAGTGGAGCATGGCCCACTGGGACAGTCTGGGGACTCACCTGATGAGATGAAGACTGAGCGGAGAAATCCAAACCTCATGAAATCATAATTTACGTGCGTCTCTAAATATTAGCTATGAAAACCCAGAGCTTTAAGCTCACGGCTAATTGCACAGAAATAGTTTATTCTTGACACGCACAGGCAAATCATATTGAGCTACTTGTATTAACATCACAAACCGAACACACAGACTGTCCTGGTAAAGGCTCTGCCTAAAATCAATTTGTTGTTAAAGTGGACCTAGCATCACATATATAGTATTCTTTCATGTTAAGTGCATGCTAAGTAAAGTGTAAGTGTAACACTTCTAGCTACTTCTCAACGAGAGCACAGCTCCGCATCTTATTTTCTGCTTCTTTGTCCCCTTTATTCTGCTTCTCTTATAGTAGGAAGTTTCAGATTTTCAAGTGATTGCTTTTGAATTAAATCCATATTATGCAATTTTTTTTAAGGGTTATTATTTTATAGATGTTTCCCTCACAGACATTGTCTTAGATCTGCCATGTAGATCTTTGACTGCTGTTAACTTCTTATTTAATTATTTGTAATTTGCTTTTTAAATGGAGTTGGTTTTAGGGATTAGGTAGTCAGCTATATTATTATTATTATTATTATTATTATTAACATGAAGAGATAGATAAATGAAGTGAAATGTATATTATTGGGGTTTACTAACTTAACCCCTTCTTGCTGACGTAACACATACAGGGCATATGCGGCCCCACTGTACTGGTTTTCATTCCGTGGGGCCGCATATATTCGTCTCTCCCTTATGGGATTGTGTCGCACAGTGTGCTTCTAGTACAGAGAGTGGTGTCTCATCGAGAGCCCCGGGGCCCCGTACTTACAATTGGGACCCACAGTTCCAGATTCTGGGTCACCTGATCGCTGTGGTAGCCTCTGATTGGCTACAAAAGTGATCAGTCACTATGAAGCCAGCCCCTGTAATTCTCTCTCTGTGAATAGAGAGAAAAGATACACTGTATCTTTCTCTTTGCTTGCAGAGAGGAAACAAAAGTGTGTGTAACAAAACTAAATGATATAAATAATAAAAAATAAAATAAAAAAATGAAGAGAAAATACTCAGATCAAGGATTAGTGTTAGTGTTTGGGTCAAGTTAGGCTACGTACACACGATCAGACCAAACCGATGAGACTGGTCCGTTTTTTATCGGACCACCGCTGAAGTGGTCTGATGGTCTGATGTGCGTTCACACCATCAGTCCAAAATCCCATCAGGCCAGATCGCGGTGACGTAGAACACAACGACGTGATGAAAAAATGAAATTCAATGCTTCCAAGCATGCGTCGACATGATTCTGAGCATGCGCGGGTTTTTGGTCCGATGCTTTTGTGTACTAACCATCGAACCTGTCCAACGGACAGGTGTCCATCAGACAGGTTTTAAAGCATGTTTTAAAACTTTGGTCCGATGGTCCGTACACACCATCGAACTGGTCCGATGAAACTGGTCTGCAGACCAGTTTCATCGGACCTGTCTGATCGTGTGTACGCAGCCTAAGTGTTTGGGTCAAGTATTTTTTTTTTTTTAAATTAGCATCAGTTTCAGTTAATGTCAGTGTTAGCGTGTTTTACGTGGGGCAAAAATGTGCATTATTGCTTCTGGGCTGTACTACTGGTATAAACAACATATAACACACACATAGGTGGTATCCCTGCAAGCAGGAACATTTATTTTGGGTGGTTCTTTGGTGGTAGGTTATGGTAGTAACAAGAAATTGAAAATATAAATATATTTTTTACTAATTTGAGAGTTTTAATAATTGATTTTTTACTTTCCTTTAATAATTAAAAAACAAATCAGGAGATATCCATAACCATTTACTACCAAATGAAAGCCCAATTTGTCCTGAAAAAAAGGTATAATTGACCTGGATGCACAAAGTAGTTGTGATGATATGTATGTATGGTTTTACTAAGACACGTCAAAGTTGCAAAATTGTGCTTAGGCATTAAGATTTGTTTTACCCTTAGACATGGGGGGGGGGGGGGTTAAGATTAGCTAGTGTAAATATATAGTGCTTTCTTTATAATTACTTAACCTCCATGCAGTAATGCTTGTTATAGTCACTGTGGCACCTACGGGGTTAATCCTGTTTTCTCTGATCCTCTCCTTCCTCAATCCATCTCTAGATATTACAGAGCCTTGGGGGCCCCCCGCACATGCTCAGTTTGGTGTGTATTGCTAGAGAGGTTTTTTTGGGGGATGGTACATGTGATCAGCACAGGGCCAATCAGCACTGTCCAGACAAGGGTCAGGGGTCATGCAGATTCATAAGACAGTCAGAAGAGAATAAAAACCTATAAGCTTTAACCAGTGCTTAGCCGGACACTGATATAAGTCACAAAGCAGAGTCAGAAGTACTGTATAAATAGAGTCAGCTGCGCGCAGGCTTTGAGGTAACAAGGCATCAGTCAGGAATCATCGATCAAAAGCATCAAAAGCATAAATTATATCCAAGGTCAGGTCAGTGGTAAGCCAGATGAGCAATGGAAAGCAAGCAGGATTCAAGCAGGGCACAAGGAAACAGCTGAAGGCCAGTCAGTGCTGAGCACCCTTTAAATAGTGAGTCTGGCGCCAAGGGAAAAAACAATAGACATGCTCACGTGAGTGTGCGCATTATTTTGCATTGGTGCACCTGCGAATATTTGTTTGCCTGCGCACTATTCTATTAGCCATAGTATGGGCATGTGCACGTGCGTGTGCCCATCGTGTCACAGCAGTTCTCTTAGGCCTCGTACACACGAGGCAATCTATCTGTTCAAATCGGTCGGACCGACCGATTTGAACAGATCTGTCTGCTGGCATTTTGGTTTGCTCACGTGTACACACGAGCAAACCAAAATCCCCGCCAGCAGACAGCGCGCTGACTTGTCGGTGACGTGGCGGTGAAGTAAAACCAGGAAGTAAAACACTTCCGCGCATGCGTCAAAATCATTTGGCGCGTGTGCAATAAGACATGTCTGCTGGTTAGCATACTAACCAGCAGACATGTCGGGCGGACGGGTTTCCAGCCGACAGATTTCAAAGCATGCTTTGAAATCTGTCGGGTGGCCAAATCCGTCTGTTTGCCCGTACACACGATCGAATCTGTCTGCTGAAACGGTCTAGCAGACCGTTTCCAGCAGACAGATTTACTCATGTGTACCGCACCAGGAAGTAAAACACTTCCGCCCGAGTGTACACACACTCCTTTCAAAAAAACCACGGTTCTTGTGAAAGGCAAGAAGGCGGTGACGTCATTGCGTACGACGAGCATGCGCTCGTCACGTTCGATGCCATCATCTTGCTTCACCCTACCTATGCCGTGGAAGCTACTGCGCATGCGTCAAACTCATTTCGAGCATGCGCGGGTTTCCACAACGACAGGTAAGTATAAACACTCTCGGGTTTCTCGTCGGGAAACAGGCCGACAAGAATCTCGATGAGAAAATAGAGAGTAGGATCTCTATTTTTCTCGTCGAGATTCTGGCTAGATTTCCAGACAAGAAACCTGAAAGCCCCCTACACACGAACGGTTTACTCGTCAAGAAAGCTCTGCCAGCTGGTTCTTGCCGAGAAAACCGAGCGTATGTACGAGGCTTTACACTCATATATGTGTGATGGTCAGGTGACCACAAACCTTTGGCCGTATAGTGTCGTTCTTGGTATAATTAATATAAACTACACAATCATTACAACATGTGTGGCCAGCTTTAGACTTCAAAATATCAGTTTAAAGTGGAACTTTAGTGAAAAAAAATGAAGTCCTGATAAACTACTTCAGGTTGGCTCATTTTGCAGGTATAGCTATGTAAAACATAAAAAAAAAAGTGCCTATACTGTTTTAAATACAGTAATGCACTGCCTCACCTTGTTTTGCACAGCCTCAGTTGTCCTGTATTATCAGTACTGTGCTGATAATCAGTGAGTTACTAGAGGCCAATCAGCTGACAGCCTAAAGATTTACTGCTGCCCAGGGGGAGTAAATATCAGGAATGACACAGACGGCTGCCAAACAAGCTGCTGATAAGGCTTGTATATCACACTGGCAAAAATACAATTGTAAGTCCTGTTCTTTTCTGGTTTGTTCACATTATCAGTCAAGCCCTGATGAAAGGGCACCCCCGTAACACATTGGCTACTTTTTTGGATTGTACCCCTGACTTTTAATGGAATAAAGTTGTATCTGGACTTCTTAGCAGTGATGTGGCAATTCTATTTTGATTCTCCTTACACTACCCTACAAGCCAAGGAGACTGCGGAGATCCTCTGGGGTGTAGAAGCTGCTTGCCCAGGAACCAGATCATTTACACCAACATCAATACCTTAAGTAAACAATACCAGTAAGATAACCCTATTGGTCCAGTGCTATCTTTCCACTTTCCTCAACAGACTGTGCCAAGGGAACACAGATTAGGGAGAGAGTAAGGACAAGCATGAGAGGTGACAGGAGAAATGCTGCTGCCAGAGAGACACAAACAAGTAAAACATACAAGTATAGCGTCTTATCTTGTCTCCTTAAGCTTCTGTCAAACTTCCTCTCCAGCTGAGCCAAGACATACAATCAAGGCTGGAAATGCACATTTTATTACAGAAAGTGACATAGAGTTTGAGATTAAGGAGAGGGGGAGAGTTCTCGGTAAGGAAGTTACTGCTCTGGGCTTCAACAAAATGGTGGCCTTCAGCAAGAAGAAACTGGAGCAATGTTGGAGGCAATTTACATCACACACTAATTTTGGCAGCATAATTATTAATGTGGAATGTTAAATGTTTGAAACATTAATTGTCATCAAAATGTTATGGGTAAAGTTCTGCTTTAATATCTAATATCTACAGCTGTAGCAAAGGACTTTGCGTCCAAATTAAAACCATTACTTGTCAGATGTATTACTGAAGCTTTGTCTTATTTGCTGTATTTGCCTTTCCTCTTTTTATATCTTCTCAGTTCAGTTCACGTCTGTAAATCCCCTGTTGTTTCTTGCTTATTTATTTATTTCTATTAAACTCAAGAATTGTGCCTTTTAGGATTCCACGCAGCACTTCTGTAATCCTTGCATCCCGCTGCTGAGATCTCAGCGAAAGACAAATAATCTTCAGGCCTGGTGCCAGGAAAAAGCCTAGCGACCCCGCCGCCTCTTATTTATGGGTCTTGCCGTGGAAAAACACATCTTTTTCTTCTCTCAATTACCCCTTTAATACCCAGGAGATAGGCGCCTCCACGTCCAAATTAACATTCCAGCACGTCTCGATAGTTTGACTATGTCAAGAACAAACTGTGCCAATGGAATTCTGCTAGTCAGTGAATTTCTGCCAAAAAAGTTAAGATATTATTGCATATTAGTAAGGCGATAATCAGGGTATTTGAATATGAATTATAAAGTATGCAGAGCCCAAACTTTTTTGTTGTGTTTTTTTATTGGAGTGGTAAGGATTTACAACCCAATTACATTTTTACTGCGGCCATCACTGCCTCATCTTCTGCCCCCAATATATGCATTTTCCTACAGCTCTATTTGCCCACTCCAAGGATGAGGAGTACATGGCTTTAATTTGTTGCAGCCATGAGGCAGAGCTGGCACTCTCTCTAGCACAGCCCTCTACCTATTTGCACATCATAGCCCTCCCCCTTTTGGACGTGTCTGAATACTGTCTGTGCTGCCACAGCTCTTCTGCTTAGCCCCTCACCTCTATACATAAAATGTTATTTAACTGCCAGGGGAGGAGTCAACATTTATATTGTAGAGCAGTGGTCTCCAAACTGCAGCCTGTGAGCTGGATTTGGCCCTTTGCTTCCCTTCATAGGGCCTTTGGGTCACCAGAGGCGATCAAAAGGTTAATTGTGTGCTTAGTTGGTGTTTCAGTGTAGTGGGGGAGGTTCTTTTTTTAGAGGAAGGCAGGGATCAGTGTTTATGCTTTACAGGAACACAGGATCCATGCCTTCTGTACTGACAGAATTGCAATCTGCTGTGCTTACACAGGCAGGTCGCCATTTTCCCCATTTTACAGCTGTGGTGGGTGGTGCTCAATATTTTGGGGGGGCGGCAAACAAACCTCCCCCTCACTCGCACCGCTGCCAACACCACCACGAGAAGGCAGCCTAACCTATCAGGATTAAGGACGAGGTGAAGGGCTGCTGCTCCTCACTCCAGCCAAGGGAAGAGCTGTTGCTTCTCCTCCCGACTGATACATGAAGTGGGTCCCGATTGGAGTCCTAAGCTTCCTTGGCTAATCGGTTCTCAGGACCTGCTTCCTGATTGGCTGGGAGGAGATTCAGAAAGACAATAGCAAATATTATTTTGCTATTGTCACACAACTGGGTGGCCTCAGAGCGCAGTGCTCTGCACCCTGAGCCCACCCTTTTTTTAATCATGTGCTTCCAAAAAAAAAACATTGAAATCCATACATCCGGAGCCCTGCTTGTAGATTAGGGGACCGGACGCATGGATTAGAGGGGTGGAACCCCAGTGTCCTGTGTTATGGGCCACTGCTGGACTTTAGGACCCACTGATCAGCACCCGCTGTGTAGATTCACAGTGGGAGCGAGCCGGTGCAGTCGTGCACTCGTGACTGATAGTGGGAAGTGCAGGATCTTGTATATATACATGAGCCTGCGCAGCACAGCCACCCTGTAGCAGTAAATGTGCTTTAGGATGGTCGGCAAGTGGTTAGAGACCTGTGCTTCCATACATCGGTGGAAGAGAAAAGCACAAATGCTTTGTGCTTGCTCAGGTAGACCCTGGTTCTACATAGTTATTGCAACTCTAAAGGAGATTGTACAGCAATTGTACAATCAGATTGAAACCCATATGGCTAGTTAATACCTTCATGGATAGAGAGATGAGATTTAATATAAGCAATTGTCTCAGTGACTAGCCTCTGCTCTCACCGTCTGGCATCCTTTCTCATCGGTAAACGTCTCTTTGTTTGCAAGCAGAAAAAAGCTAATCTCTGACTCTCCTCAATCTGAATGAGAGCCAATTCTTAATAGCAATTTTAAACCTCTAATGCTGTATTTCTCCAGGCATTGATCCCAGACGTTAAATTATTTCAGACGTTAGTTTTTGACACCTGGCTGATTGTTTGTCGGCTGAATTCCACGGCGTGCCGTAGACTATCTCGCCTCACAAAGCTGTCGAATTCCGACATACCGAGATAGCCCATATCCCCTCTCTACCAACTTTCCTCCTCCTGACCTCGGCTTAATTAAAATATCACTCAGTAACTTTTTTCTCAGACTTCCTAAGCAGCAGGATTTGAGTGCATTATTCGTTTCCAACAAAATGTTTTATGGCTACATTCAGGATCCAAAAGAGATACTGGGCCATGTCCTTTCTCTGTATTTCCAAGGTAAATTGAATAATAGATTATTTGTGCACAAGGTGTATTTAATAAAGAGTCAGTCTGACATTTTGTAATAATGCATAAGCTATAAATCACAGGAACAGTGACAGAGATATTTTGTCTCATTGATTATTGGACCAGAGCTTACATTAATTATGCATAACCCTGTGTACTGAAGGACTGTTATCACCTTTTTTAATGAGATTAAGCATTATAAGCCAAAAAGTATATATTTAAAAATTGAATTTTAGCCAATGGTCTTTTTTATATTCGTTCTGTATAGGACAGGTAGGGGTAAGGACCTCTAATAGGATTTCATAGCTACCTGTGGCTCCATTAGGTAAATTTCCACTCACTTTTTGTGTTACCAACAAGGGAATCTGTCCAATCAGAACACAGAGAACACTGGAAACCTTAAGTAGCACTTACCCTTGAAGGAGCCACCGTTTTTTGGGTCCCGTTATTCTAGATGTTAGCGACCCATCTGACAATGCCATACCAAGGATAAGGAAAGAGATTTATTTGTACAATATACACCCAGCAACTCAATAAAAAAAATTGCAAAAGCAGTGGAAAAAAAAAGGTATACCACTTTTGTAGGACCAAATACCCCTGAACCCTAAAACCAGGAAAGTCTGAAGCAAGGGACAGTACTGGGAGCTAAAGTTCAATGTTGGCATGATTAGGCTTAAGTAGATCGCACAATAATGGGCATAGGTGCCCAAACATTATCCTAAAAAAAGGAGACACTGTCACTGTCAGGACCTTGATCACCTGCTGGTGGCACTGTGGTTCTCTGGGTGGTGGGTTGCAGTTCCAGTGTCCACCAATGGGTGTCTCCTAGCAGCCAGCATATGCTAGTAATCAGTCTCCATCTGGTGCTGGCTGCTGGGAGGGTATTAATTTCCTCCTCTACTAGTACCTCCCGTGTAAGGGTTTTCATTTGCTGCCAGATACTGCTTGCCACTTATCCTGAGCCTAGATCCTGATCTTGCTCTTGCCCTGCATACTGTACCCTGCTGCCTCTTTTCCCTGCATCTCCAGTTTAACCAATTTATCCATGTTTCCCAGCAGCCATTCAGTGTCCTCTGATGTTCTGAGGAGGTTGGGTGGCTCTCGTCCCGATCACAGTGGCTGCAGCTGCAGGCACTGCCTTAAGAGCATTCTGTGTCCCTTTTCTCTCCTTCTGCCCATGACAATCAAGAAGAAGGAGAACAGCTGCAAACGTGCTGAATATGTGTGTGGCATTTCAATGAGAACCTGGTCCATACAGTGGTAGGTGGGAACAATGTGGACAAGGGCTACACTGGGTTCTAGTTCTTCCCTTTTCCATTGAACATTAAAATACTGGTTCAGATAATCTTTTCTTTAAAGGGTCAGTCCATTTAAAATGTATATTTAAGTGTTTGGTGAATGCTGGAGGGTTAAACCACAGGACCATTTTCTAGATTTTAGGGGCTCTGTTGGTCCGATCTCTGCTTAGGTCTACTGTAGCTATTATAAAAGACAGCAATATAGCATATACAGTATGATTACTGTGCAAGCTGTTTTGTGTTTACAGTGGACCTGAACTCAAACTATTAAATTTTCTTATGAAATAGGGAACATTGCAAAATGTTAAAATTTGCCTAAGCAGTACCCTGGACTAGATTCAGATAGAATTGCCTATCTTTAGGCGGGCATAGCGTATCTCAGATACACTACGCCGCCGTAACTTTAAGCGCCAGGTACAGTATTCAGAAAGAACCTGCGCCCTAAGTTACGGCGGCGTAGCGTATCTGGTTCCGGCGTAAGCCTGCGTAATTCAAAATAGGAAGGAGGTGGGCGTGTAGTATTCAAAAGAGCCGTGACCCCACGTAAATGACGTGTCTAACGAACGGCGCATGCGCCGTCCGTAGACGTATCCCAGTGCGCATGCGCAAAAATCACGTCGGAAATACTCATTGATAACGACGTGAACGTAACTTACTCCCAGTCCCATTCCCGAACAATTTACGGAAACGACGTAAACAACGGAAAATTTGACGCTGTCCCGACGTCCATACTTAACATTGCCTGCGCCTCATATAGCAGGGGTAACTTTACGCCGGAAAAAGCCTTACGCAAACAAAGCAAATAGATACGCCGGGCGCAACTACGAAACTGGGAATCGGCGTGTCTACCCAATTTGCATATTCGATGCGTGAATCAATGGAAGCGCCACCTAGCCGCCAGCATAAATATGCAACTAAGATACGACGGCGTAAGAGACTTACGCCGCTCGTATCTTAGCTAAATTCCGGCGTATCTTGTTTTCTGAATACAGAAAAAAGATACGCCGGCACATTTTAGAAGTTACGCAGCGAATCTCGAAATACGCCAACGTATCTTCTTTCTGAATCTAGCCCCTTTTGACTGGGATTACAGAAAAATAGCAGTGCACTTTCTTGTATGTGAGTGTGCCTAGGCTACAAGTGGGGGCACAGTAGCGACAATTGGGGGCACAGTGGCAACAATTGGAGACACAGTGGCTACAAGTGGGGGCACAGTGGCGACAATTGGGGGCACAGTGGCAACAATTGGGGGCACAGTGGCTGTGTTTGATGGCATAGTGGTGACAATTGATGGCGTGGCACAATGGCGACAATTGGGGGCACAGTGGTGACAATTGATGGCACAGTGGCTGCGTTTGATGGCATGGCACAGTGACTGCATTTGATGGCATGGTTTTGATGGCATGGCACAGTGGCTGCGTTTTAATGGCATGGCACAGTGGCTGCGTTTTGATGGCACGGTGGCTGCGTTTTGATGGCATGTCACAGTGGCTGCGTTTTGATGGCACGGTGGCTGCGTTTGATGGCATGGCACAGTGGTTGCGTTTGATGGCACAGTGACTGCATTTGATGGCATGGCACAGTGGTGACAATTGATGGCATAGTGGTTGTGTTTGATGGCATGGCACAGTGACTGTGTTTGATGGCATGGCACAGTGGTGACAATTGATGGCACAGTAACTGCGTTTGATGGCATGGCACAGTGGCTGCGTTTGATGGCACAGTGGCTGCATTTGATAGGTACAGTGAGGCCATTGACATTACATTACAGTTGGGACCATTCACATTAATACAGCGAACAGTGCTATAAAAATGCATTGATTACTGTATAAATGTGACTGGCAGGGAAGGGGTTAACACTAGGGGGCAAGGAAGGGGTTAAATGTGTATCCTGGGTGTGTTCCAACTGTGTGTGGAGGGGGACTAACTGGGGGAGGTGACCGATGCTATGTCTCTTGTACATAGGGACACAGCATCTGTCTCCTCTCCCTGACAGGAAGTGGAGCTCTGTGTTTACACACATAGCTCCACGTCCCTGCTCTGTCATTGGCGATCACGGGTACCTGGCGGACATCGCGGCCGCCAGGCACGTGCATCGGCATCTTGGCGACGCGCCGGGTGCACGCGCTCGCCGGTGCTTGCCCCCCAGTGGCCGGAGGACGCAAGGACTTCAAAAGACGTCCTCCAGGATTTATAGAGCCACCTTGAGGCCGTCTTTTGACTATGGCCCGGGGCTCAAGTAGTTAAAAGCAAAATCGAAGGATGAGGTAAGTGAAGGAAGACTGCACTAAGGTAAAGGAAGCTATTTAGGAAAAAATATAAGTATACCTTTACAACCCCTTTAAACTTTCCCTCATTTAACAAGTCCTGGAGCAACTGCACTTGCAGAGTGCAACTGTACTTTTCAAAGTGCACAGTCTATTTGCCTTTAGTAAATCAACCCCAAAGGCTTTTAGCAGCATTTAGAGGCAGGATAACAAAAAAAAAAACACTGAGATTGCGTCCAGGAGCAGCAGAATTTTGCCAGAAAAAATGCTTGACGCTAAATGCTAGGGCCTAGATTCACGTAGGGCGGCGTAACTATGAGCGAGCGTAGCGTATCGTATTTACGCTACGCCGCCGCAACTTAGGACGCAAGTGCAGTATTCTCAAAGCACTTGCATCCTAAGTTACGGTGGCGTTGCGTAAATGTCCTGGCGTAAGCGTGCCTAATTCAAATGTGAGGTGGACGTGTTTTATGTAAATGAATCGTGACCCCACGTAATTGATGCTTTTAACGAACGGTGCATGCGCCGTCCGTGGACGTATCCCAGTGCGCATGCGTCGGATGGAATGCCTAAGATACTTCGAACACTGCCTACGACGTGAACGTAACATACACACAGCCCTATTCGCGTACGACTTATGCAAACAACGTAAAAAGATACACTTGTTCCGACGTCCATACCTTGCATGGGCTGCGCCACCTAGATAGCAGCTTTATATTTACGCCGGCGTATGTCTTACGTAAACGGCGTAACTAATTGCGACGGGCGCACGTACGTTCAAAAATCGGTGAATCTAGCTCATTTGCATATTCAACGCGGAAATCAACGGAAGCCCCAACTAGCGGCCAGCGTAAATATGCACCCAAGATACGACGGCGTAGGAAACTTACGCCGCTCGTATCTTGGCAGATTTTATGCGTAACTGATTCTAAGAATCAGGCACACATATACGACAGCGCAGATTCGTACTTACGACTGCGTACGTGGGGATACGCCGGCGTAAGTCTTTGAGAATCTGGCCCTAGGTGTTTAGCACGTCAGCATTTATTAATTTCAATAGCCAGAATAAATAATTTTTCTGGCCACTGAAATGAATGAACGCCCAAGCTCTTGATGCCTGTAAATGCATAAAAGCTTTTGGTACTTTTACAAGCGTCAGGCTTTTTTTTTTGCCAAAACGTTGCGGCCAGGATGAAAGACTTCTAGGAGAGTTTACACAATCTCCTGTGTGCATGAGGTCTAACATTTGTCAAAAAACATACAATGCATTTAGCTCTCACGGTGCTAAAACTGCATTTAAAAACAGTTTCAGGACCATGGAGAGCAACCATGGGCAGCTTAGGCTGCAGACTAAAAACCATTCATTTAAAATCTACTGTACAAGTGAAATTAGATGGCCGTTCCCTTGACTTTTGCACTCACATTCATCCTATCATTATTACTGCAAACAGAATGCCGTTGAACCTCCATTGGACTAATAATAATAAAGGGATCACTCTGCCAAATAAATCTCACATAAATAGAACCATAAATGTAGTCTAGTTAGATGTTATATTTACTTATCCTTAACGTGATTGTAAAACATCTTTGCTTTCTCAAAATAATAAATATACTATATTGTCACAAGTATTGGGACATCTGCCTTTACAACTTTAATGGCATCCCAGTCTTAGTCCGTAGGGTTCAATATTGAGTTGGCCCACCCTTCGCAGCTATAACAGCTATAACAGCTTCAACTCCGGAAAAAAATGTTATACAAGGTTTAGGAGTGTGCCTATTGGAATGTTTGACCATTCTTCCAGAAGCGCATTTGTGAAATCAGGCACTGATGTTGGACGCTGGCTAGCAGTCTCCGCTCTAAATTTATCCCAAAGGTGTTCTATCAGGTTGTGTTCAGGACTCTGTGCAGGCTATTTAAGTTCCATCACCCCAAACTCGTTCATCCATGTCTTTATGGACCTTGCTTTGCGCACTGGTGCTCAGTCATGATGGAACAGGAAGGGGGCATCTCCAAGCTCTTCCCACAAAGTTGGGAGCATGAAATTGGCAAAAATGTCCTGGTATGTTGATGCCTTAAGAGTTCTTTTCACTGGAACTAAGGGGCCAAGTCCAACCCCTGAAAAATAACACAACACCAAAATCCCCTGTCCACCAAATGATTTGGAATAGTGCACAAAGCAAGGTCTTAAGGAGAGAGTCACCAAGGATGCCTTGCGCTCACAGTGTAATGATGCAACGAATGGTGTTGGACAGCACAGTGGCTTAGTGGTTAGCACTCTTGTCTTGTAGCTTTAGAGTCCTTAGTTTGAGTCCCAACCAGGGCACTACCTGAATGAAATGTGCATGTTCTTTATGTGCTTGTATGGACTTCAAAAACATGCTGGTAGATTAGTTAGCCCTAGCATGTGAGGTAAGAACTTTAGATTGTAAGTTCCCTGGTGGCAGGAACTGGGGTAAATGTACAGTATGTACTGTAAAAGCTATGCAAAAATGATTGCTGCTATAGAAATACTAGTAGTATTAACAATGTTGAAATTGTATTTTTTTTACTTATTCCTAGTTACCTGACTTTCTCTAAATTTAGAACTACACTATATTGTCAAAAGTATTGGTACACCTTTCTTTACGCATGCATGAACTTTTTTGGCATCCCAGTCTTGGTCTGTAAGGTTTGATATTGAGTTGGCGCAATCTTTGCAGCTAAACCAGCTTCAACACTTCTGGGAAGGCTGTCCACAAGGTTTAGGAGTGTGTCTATGGAAATGTTTGACCGTTCTTTCAGAAGTGTATTTATGAGGTCAGGCACCTGACTCTCAGGCCGCGTACACACGAAGGCCGCATACACTCGATCGGTACATCCGATGAGATTGGTCCGACGGACCGTTTTCATCAGTTCATCGATGAAGCTGACTGATGTGCCTACACACCATCAGTTAAAAAAAACTATTGTATCAGTTTGCGGTGACGTTTACGTGTTTTAACACAACGATGTGCTAAAAAAAATGTTCAATGCTTCCAAGCATGCGTCGACTTGATTCTGAGCATGTGCGGTCTTTTAACCAAAGCTTTTAACGATCGGCTTTGACCTATCAGTTAGCCGCCCATCAGTTCAATTTTCAAAGAAAGCCCTTTTTTTGACCGAAAGATAACGGACCAATGGAGCCTACACATGATCGGTTTGGACCGATAAAAACGAACTTCAGTCCTTTTTCATCGGTTTGAACCGATCGTGTGTACGCGGCCTTAAGGCTCGTACACACGGTAGGACATCCAACAAAATTTCCCTAATTGATTTGTCCGGTCACACCCATAGCATACACACGCTCGGACTTTTCTGCAAACTGTTCTAAAACTTTCCCATCATCACGTGTTTTTTCTGCTCTTTTCTGCTCTTTACCACCACCCTTTGGTTAACTTCTGCTATTGTTGGTTGATTTTAACATTGGTTCTGAGCATGCGTATTTGAACTTTGTACAAAAGTTGGTTGGATTGCGGTACACACGGTCACACAGGGCACCATTGGACTTTTGTTGCCCAAAAGTTGGTCCGTTCGCAGACCCAACTTTTTGTCGGATGAAACCAGAAAAAGTTGGTCCGATGGAGTGTACACACGATCGGACAAATTTGAAAAGTTTCAGATTTTGAAGTTGGTTGGCCAAAAGTCCGACCGTGTGTACGGGGCTTTAGTCTCCGCTCTGATTTATTCCAAAGGTGTTCTATTAGGTGAGGTCACGACTCTGTGCAGGCCAGTCAAGTTAATTAATTCTAAACTCGCTCATCCATGTCTTTATGAACCTTGCCTTGTGCACTGGTCCAAATAATTTGGTGGAGGGGGGATTTTGGTGTGGTAAGGGGGGATTTTGGTGTGGGGTTGTCTTTCAGGGGTTGGGCTTGGCCTCTTAGTTCCAGTGAAGGGAACTCTTATGCCCTGTGCACATGATCGGTTCATCTGATGAAAATGGACCGATGGACCGTTTTCTTTGGACGAACCGATCGTGTGTGGGCCCCATCAGTTTTTTTCCCATTGGTGAAAAAAAATAGAACTTGTTTTAATTTTTTCGGATGGTTAAAAAACCAAATCCATCAGTCAAAAATCCATGCATGCTCAGAATCAAGTCGAAGCATGCTCGGAAGCATTGAACTTCATTTTTCTCTGCACGTCGTTGTATTTTACATCACCGCATTGGAATTGATCAGATTTTCAACCGATGGTGTGTAGGCAAGACTGATGAAAGTCAGCTTCATCGGATATCTAATGAAAAAATCCATCGGTTAGTTTTAATCAGATGAACCGATCGTGGGTACAGGGCATAAAGGCATCAGCATACCAAGACATATTGGACAAATTCATGCTCCCAACTTTGTGGGAACAGTTTGGGGATGGCCCCTTCCTGTTCACACATGACTGTGCATCCTTTAAAATGATCAGAATCCAGATCTGAAAGGGAGTTCTTTTCCCCCCTTCCCTGACCTATCCTAACCCACCCTTCTCCCTCCTCCTTGATCTGATGGTTGCAGCTTGTTTATATCAAAGGCAGCAAGTCTTCACTGTCCTGGCGGTGCCTGTCCATTACAGCAACAATAACTTTTATGGGACCTTCTCAGATTGTCTGCAGCCTCTGGGAAAGCCTCAAAGAAGTCTATGGGGCCTTTATCAGAGACTTGGACAGGACAGTGAAGACTTGCAGTGCTGGATGTAGGCACACGGCCATTAGACTGAGGTAAGTATGCATGCATGAAAAGGAAGGTGGGTTAAGTTAGGTCAGGGAAATATAAAAAAGGATTAATGCCTTTGTTTTAAAGTGCAGTTATCCTTTAACAGAAACAATAAGATAAACACTTTCTGTTCCCCTTCCCCAGATAGAATGACGCTATCACAAAATAAAGATGTGTTTCTGTAATTCTAAGGCAAGTTTGAAGTACTCTGCATTTCTCTGCCCTTGCCGACTATTCCCTGACGACTCTCGCTGCTCGTGACCCTGCAGAGAAAAGTCATGTCTTTGAACAAGGCACTTTGGAAAATGCCCCCGGCATCTACCTCTCTATATCTCCTCCGGTTTCAAAGCATTTAAGCATTCAGCTCCTTGCTGTACACAGCGACCTGGAACACGAAGGCCCTTTTAAGTGGGATTCTGTACATTTTATGATCATTATTAAAATAGCATTATTATTTTTAAGACTTGCTATAATCAAGTGCGTGTAAGAGAGGGAGAAAATGCTGTTGAAATGGTGTACGTCCTCGGCGGGGAATTTGTCTTTACAGAAAAAGCACACCTTTAACATTATTTTCCATATTTCCGCTATTTTCCATATTTCTTTGCGTTGACGTGCTGTAAGAATTACAAAATTATTTCTTGTAAAATGCTTCTAGGTGCAAAGAATTGGTGAGCTGTCGCTAGCCAGGAGGCTTTGCATAAATCCTATTTCCTGACGCATCATGGCAGCATACACTGAGTTGTGGTTCTGCTCCCTCAGTTTGATAGGACTGGTTAGGTTTTTTTTTTGTCCTCACCATTCAGGACTGGACAGTGCTGAAGTGTCCCTAATGTTTCGTACACACGGTCAGACATTTGACTGTGCAAAAGTCTGTCGTGAGTCCGTCGGAAAGAAAGAGAACATTTTCTCTATCTTAGGTCCGTCAGACTTCTGACAAAAAAAGACAGATGGAGGCTACACACGGCCGGACTTCTGACAAAAAAAGCCTGTCGGACTTTTATTCTCGGAAAGTCCGACCGTGTTTACGTGGACGTTTCTTTTGTGCAACTTCTAAATTTGTTGTATAGAGGGAATTTGGTAGTCTAAGGAGCATGGTCTGTCAAGGAAAGCTTTAAAGGGCTTGTAAAGGTTTGTTTTTTATTTTCTAAATAGGATTCATTAAGCTAGTGCATTGTTGGTCCACTTACCTTTTCCTTCAATTTCCCTTCTAAATGTTTTTTTTCTTTGTCTGAATTTCTCACTTCCTGTTTCTCCTCAGCTAAGCTTGCCCCCATCATCCATGGGGGTTAGTCAGCCAGAAGAGATTACTGAGGAGGAACAGGAAGTGAGAAATTCAGACAAAGAAAACAAAGTAAAAAAAAACATTTGGAGGGAAAATCGAAGGAAAGGGTAAGTAAACCAACAATGCACTAGCTTAAAGGAACCTATTTAGAAAATAAAAAACAAACCTTTACAATCCCTTTAAACAAGCTTTGGAGAGAGTTTCAGTGTGTTTTTCTCCTTGTATTTCTCCTTGAGGTTTTCTCAACCCATGCATGCTGGTTGCTTATGTGGCCATTATCTGCAGGTATTATCTCCCTCTTTATGGCATTCACCTGAACCCTTCATATCTCTGGGTTCCTTCTCTCTGCTTTCTCCAGGCTCGCTATGTCATGCTGTCTTGATGAACAGAAAAATTCAGTTAATCTTCCATAAGAGAAGACCCGTCCTCTGAGAAAGTCAAATGTGCTTTGGGAGCAAAGTCTCTTCCAGCATGATAATGCCTGGGTATCCTAGGGTCATTATCATTGACCAGTCCGACGATCCAATAGGCACAGAGGCACACCTGAATGTTCCAGATTTCCTTTCTAAAGTAGTGAGATGGAGTCTCCCTTTGCCAACCCATACACATTCTCAGGGTAGTGAAGGAATCCCTTTGGTGGTGGTGGACTCATCTGAAAAATCTGGAGAGATATCGACCAATTGTTTTTTTCAGAATGGAAAATTTTCCCATCAGACACCAGCCAGAAAGGTTGGGGGGGGTGCATTTTGAAGAGCAGGTTGCTCAAGGTTGCTGGACATTCAGGTCATGAGGTATAGTAATACATTTCTTGAACTAAAAGTAGCATTCAAGACTCCTCCTGGCTTTAGCTCCTTTAATAAAGGGAACAAGTGTGCTGTGCTGAGACATCAAAATGGCTGCTGCATACATACAGAGGCATTGGGGGTGAGGAGTCAAACCTTGATGTTGAAAGGATGACTTGTTAATTGAATGGGCTCAGATTTTGTGAGCTTTTGGTCAGAAATTTCGACTGGGTGTATGCTCCATCGGACTTTTGCTGTCGACCAACAAAAGATTGCAAAAAGTTTCTCTAATTTTCTGATGGAAAAAAATCCTATCAGAAAATCCGCTCGTCTGTATGCAATTTCAACGGGCAAAACAAAAACACACATGCTCAGAATCAAGCAGAAGAGCCAAACTGCCTATTGAACTTCATTGATCTCGTCTCGTCGTACATCCTGTACGTCACCGCGTTCTTGACGGTCGGAATTTCCGTCAAGATTTGTGTGACCGTGTGTACGCAACACAAGTTTGAGCCAACATTCCGTCAGAAAAAATATTTTTCTTGACGGAATTTCGTGTGTACACAGCATCACATTGCCAGTGGAACTTCCAGTGGGGAAATCTATCCTTTAACACCTCTGATATCCATATTCTTAGCCAGACTCAAGCAGATTACCATAACAATAATCACAATGATATACTTTTGGTCGAGGATGCCCTGGTTTTCATCTCTCCTTTCATCTCAACTGAGCATAATCATCACTGCCTCTGCCAGTGACGCTGGATCTGCTCTCTTAAGGCCAGTTTTGTTATCCAGCACAAAGAGACTAAATTTGATGGCATGGAATTTGAAAGGAGGAGGCTACTAATTCGGGTGCTTAGTTGAGGTAGTGGCTACCTTGCTTAAAAGCCAGAAAGATCTCCATGAATAAGACTTATCAGAGATTTGTAGATCTTGCAAAGCAAAAGGACTGGAAAATGTTATTGCCAGAGGTAGCCCTGGTTTTGCAGTTCTTTCATCTGGAACTGAACAAGGAGCTAGGTTAAAATATTTTTAAAGTTCAAGTTTCAGCTTTTCCTGCACTAAGGCCGCGTACACACGATGAGACATGTCCGCTCAAACATGTCCGACGGACCGTTTGCAGCAGACATGTCTCATCAGGTTTTGGTCCGATGGCGTGTACACACCATCGGACGAAAATCCCCTCGGGCTGAGGACGCGGTGACGTGGCGGTGACGTTGACGCCGCCACGTCACCACTCCAGGAAGTAAAATACTTCCACGCATGCGTCAAATCCATTAGACGCATGCGCGGAGATTTCTGTCCGCTGGTGAGTGTACTAACCAGCGGACATATCCGACGGACATGTCTCCGGCGGACAAATTTCAAAGCATGCCTTGAAATTTGTCCACTGGGAAAACATGTTTGCTAGCCCGTACACACGATCGGATATGTCTGCTGAAACGGTCCATCGGACCAGTTTTAGCAGATATATTTGATCGTGTGTACGCAGCCTTACAAGTGTTAATTGTATTGGCTGAGTATTGAAATCATGCGCTGGAAGCTTCTTGAATACAGCATACAGCTTTTATAGAGAAATATCATACACATATCTTTTCAGAATGGACACAGGAAAAGGAAGTATACAACTGCACACACTTAGGAACAAAGGTACTTCCTCTGATTACATTACCATAGAATACACACTATAATACTGCAGTGCCACCTGCTGGATAGATAGGTATAATGCATACATTATATAGTTCATAGTAATAAAAGCTACTTTACATTACATGATGTTGTTCTTACATCTTGCAACACTTTCCGCTTTCCTGTAGACACTGATCCCAGTTCTACCGCTTGCAGAAATTCTAGTACACGTGGCTGCCAACAGCCCACCTGGCTGCTTCTTCTTCCTAGCCCTCCTGACTGACACTCTGCACCAGTCCTGCTTGACTGACAAACTGGAGATTTTCCAGGGCAAGGTTAGATGAAGACTTCAAGAGAGAACTGCTACAGCTGGCAGTCTCTCATCTTGTCTGTCACTGCACTGTGCTGATATACTCCCTGCTACCTCTCCTGAAGGTTCTCTTCCAATTGCCTCCTGTGGTAGGATTCTTCCAGGCAAGTCACCCGAGTTCTGTCCCGAGGTATAGCACCTCCTGGTAGTGGTCCCTCAAGGGCCACTGAAATATCCCCTCAGCACTGCATCTGCATCTTCCACCTTACTCCCCTCCCAGCTGCCTCATTCCTATTTAAGGGCTCCTTAGTCCCCTGCCAGGCCCACTCCTGGGGATTGGCTAAGGCCCCCTAAATATGCAGAGCAGCCACTCCTTAGCTCTTCCCACTAGTATCTACAATGTTCTCTAACTTTCTACATCAAGGGGGAGGCAGCAGAAAGCTGTCTGTATGAGTCATGCTGGCCTACCCACTAAAAACCCTGACTCAATTACAGACTCAGTGGCTAGGCTTAAGTCAGAGTATGGTTTTGCCCACTCTCACTCTAGTTACAGTAATTTGTAGAAGTAGTAGTGAATTTGTTATGCACTTTATGCACTACTTGTTTTTTTACTTCAGTACATGTTTTTTACTTCAGTACATAGTAGTGAAATGAGGTTTATTGGATTAACAGAAAATGCGCAATTTGCATCAAAAGGAAATTATACAGGTGCATAAATTTGGTAATTTTGTTGATTTGAATACCTGTAACTACTTAGCACTAATTAATTGGAACACACAATTTGTTTGGTGGGCTCATTAAGCCTTGAAGTTCATAGAAAGGTGCATCCAATCATGAGAAAGGGTATTTAACCACTTAAGGACCGCCTACTGCACATATACGTCGGCAGAATGGCACGGCTGGGCACATCAACGTATATATACGTTGATTTTAGTACCCAGCCGTGGGTCACGGGCGCGCGCCGCGGTCCGAAGCTCCAGGACCGGGACCGCGGGACTCGCGGACCCGATCTTTGCTGCAGTGGCGGCCACACCCCCCTACAGTTGTAAACACACACACAGGGAACACTCAAAGTCACAGCGCCCCCTGTGGTTAACTCCCAAACTGTCATTTCCACAATGCAATTTAAATGCATTTTTTGCTGTGAAAATGACAATTGTCCCAAAAATGTGTCAAAATTGTCCGAAGTGTCCGCCATAATGTTGCAGTCATGAAAAAAATCGCTGATCGCCGCTATTAGTAGTAAAAAACCAACCGATAAACACTTATTGCGATTTTTTTCACCAAAAATATGTAGAAGAATACGTATCAGCCTAAACTGAGGAAAAAAAATGTTTTTTTATATATTTTTGGGAGATATTTATTATAGCAAAAAGTAAAAAATATTGCATTTTTTTTTAAATTGTCGCTCTATTTTTGTTTATAGCGCAAAAAATAAAAACTGCTGAGGTGATCAAATACCACCAAAAGAAAGCTCTATTTGTGGGGAAAAAAGGACGCCAATTTTGTTTGGGAGCCACGTCACGCAACCGCGCAATTGTCAGTTAAAACGACGCAGTGCCGAATCGCAAAAAGGGGCAAGGTCCTTTACCTGCATTTTGGTCCGGGTCTTAAGTGGTTAAGGTGGCCAATTGCAAGTTGTTGTTCTCTTTGACTCTCCTCTGAAGAGTGGCAACATGGGGGCCTTAAAACAACTCTCAAAATGACCTGAAAACAAAGATTGTTCTACATTATGGGGGCACTATGGGGGCACCCAAGCCGAACCCCAGCTCTGTGTGTCCATTCAGACAAAGAGCTGCGATCTGGACTGTCCCCTCTCTCTCTTCATTGGCTCAACGACTTTGATTGACAGCAGTGGGAGCCAATGGCACTTCACTACTGTCTCAGCCAATGAGAAAGGGAGTCCCAGACAGTCAAGACTCTAATGCAACATCACTGGATTGAGAGGGGGTCAGGCAAGTATTAGGGGGGCTACACACAGAAGGTTGTATCTTAATCTACCACTTTTAGAACCACTTTAATGCAATGTGTTTTTCCTGCATGATATAACATTAAAAAGCTTCACAAATCTTAATTGACAGTTCAGTGTAACGGAGAACATTGGTAAAACCATTAAAAATATCTCTCCAGTAGCTAAAGACTTTACAATGCCTTCAAAATAGTTTGTATTGCTTTCCTTTTAGCTTGGAGTGAATTTTTAAGCAGATCCAGTCACCGCAGGGTTAAACGAGAGGGAGACAGAAGTCTCTGGAACTTCTAATTAGATTGGGAGCTTCAGAAAAAAAATCTTGCCGCTTCCATTTTGAGGAAGCAGACTGTCACACATCAGTCAGCGTGTCACTGGGTAATATGTATGCAATAAATGATTCATGCTTTATCATGCTGTACGGAGAGAGAAAAGCATGACGGAAGACTATTTTTAGTTTTACTGACCTACAACTAACACATGTACGAGAAGTAAAGACTTTCTGGTCTTGTTCACATGGGTTGCAGTTTTTGGTCAAATGCCCTTGGCGTACATCCACCTGTACATTGCAGTTACAAAAAGCATAAAAGTCCATCCCATTTTAAAGTTAGGCCACGTACACACGATCAGACTGGCCCAATGAAACTGGTCCGACGGGTCGTTTTCATCGGACCAGGCTGAAGTGGTCTGATGGTCTGATGTGCGTACACACCATCGGACCAAAAATCCGATCAGACCAGATCGCGGTGACGTAGAACACAACGATGTGCTGAAAAAAGGAAGTTCAATGCTTCCAAGCATGCGTCGACTTGATTCTGAGCATGCGCAGGTTTTTGGTCCGATGCTTTGGCGTACTAACCATCGAATCTGTCCGATGGACAGGTGTCCGTCGGACAGATTTTAAAGCATGTTTTAAAACTTTGGTTTGACGGACAACGGTCCGATAGGCCTTACACACCATCAAATTGATCCGATGAAACTGGTCTCCAGACCAGTTTCATCGGACCGGTCTGATCGTGTGTACGCGGCCCTAAAGTGTATGAAATCCCTAAAGCCTCATACACATGATCGGACTTCCATCGGCCTTTTCCGTGGATTTTTTGTCCGAATGCGCTCTGGCCGTGAACTTGTTCTGCATTCACACGGCAGAACATTTTCAGACAACTTTCACCAAATCACGTGGGTTTTCAGATCCTTCCATCGGCCTTTTCCGTGGATTTTTTGTCCGAATGCGCGCTGGCCGTGAACTTGTTCTGCATTCACACGGCAGAACATTTTCAGACAACTTTCACCAAATCACGTGGGTTTTCAGATCCTTACCGCCACCCTTTGGGCAACTTCTGCTATTGTTGTCTGATCTTTAGCATTGGTTCTGAGAATGCGTGTTTAGACTTTAGTCTGATGGACTTGTGTACACACGATAGGACATTCGGACATTTGTTGCCGGAAAGTTTGCGAGCATGCACAGCGATCATTTCATTTGTCTGCTGAAAAAACTAAAACAATTGTCCGATGGATAATACACGAGGTCGGTTGTCTGATTAAACACGTCAGTCGCACCGTTGTTGTCAAAAAGTCAGATTGTGTGTATGGGCCTTTACAGTGAACCTCTCATATTAGGTCCCTTTACGTCTGTGAATGACACCATTGAGAGCATGTTGTTACATCTGTTCGGTGAGTGCAGAAAAAAACCTGTTGATCCTGACAGATATCTTGTGTCTGATAACTTTCTGTGTTGCACTTTTTTTAGTTATATGATTTCCACCTGCCTCTGAGGACTACAGAGCCCCCACACCCTATGTTATAGGGTAGGGGGTCCCCAAACTATGGCCATGGGCCAGATATGGCCTGCAATAAGATTTTATCCAGCCAGTGGCCAGGGTCAGTGGCATATCTTCAATATTCACAGATTAAAGCCTCGTACACACGATCCAATTGTTGGCCATCTGAGCGTCAGATTTTTGTCTTAAGGGTGTGTGCTTGGATCTTGCCTTGCATACTAATGATACACAATTGTCGGCCAACAAACGCTAACCTAGTGACTTACTACGAGAATTTTCAGCTCTTGAACGCCACCCTTTGGGCCCCTTCTGCTAATTTTCTGTTTGATGAGCATTGATTCCGAGCATGCGTGTTTTTACTTTCGACTTTTGTGTGGCGGACTTGTGTACTGACCATCATAAAATCTGACAACCAACTGTTGTCCGCCGAAAATTTAATAGAGTGCCATCAACATTTGTTGGCAGAAAGTTGGGCAACAATTGTTAGAAGGAAAGTACTAACGGTCAGATTTTAGGACAACAGTTTGTCAACAGACAATCTCCTGCAAACAATTGGATTGTGTGTACGAGGCTTAAGGATTAAGGGCAGCAGAAGCTTCCAATGGTCTCTGTTTTGACCTGATGTAATGGAGACTCTGATGGGAACCCTGATAGAACGGGGATTCACAAGGGGACCTTGATGAAAGAAGGGGCTCTGGTCTGGTGTGGGGGGCTCTGACAGAACTTTGATGTAAGGGGGGACTCTGAAGTAAGGGGGGACTATGATGGGAAAGACAACAAAAGAAAAGGATGCACCGACCTAGTGCATTACCTCAATAAAATGTATTCAAACAACAATAAATATACTCACAAACACTTATTGTGTAAAAATATGTCATAGAATGTGGGACCCATCACCTTTGGGTCTACTGTAGTCTATCGGTTCCATGGGAAGACCATGCAGCATCTGTAATGGCTGACGCATTTCAAGGACAAACCGTCTTCATCAGAGGCAGGGGGTAGCCCATGAAACACGTCAGCCATCAGCCGTTACAGACACCGCCTGGTCCTTCCATGGTAACAATAGACTACAGTAGAGCTGAAGCGATTGGTCCCAATTGCTATGACATGTGTTTATCTACTAAAGGCAGGTAGACTATGCACTCTGTTAATGCAGTTGCTTCATGGCTTAGTAGATGTGGTAAAACTTCACTTTACAAAGAATACCCAATCACATGCAAGGAAAATATGACAAGTTTCCTGTGAGCAGGAATGGCAGGGTGCTGGAAGTGAGGATTGCTGGGAGCAGGAATGGCAGGGTGCTGGAAGTGAGGATTGCTGGGAGCAGGAATGGCAGGGTGCTGGAAGTGAGGATTGCTGGGAGCAGGAATGGCAGGGTGCTGGAAGTGAGGATTGCTTGGAGCAGGATGGCAGGGTGCTGGAAGTGAGGATTGCTGGGAGCAGGAATGGCAGGGTCCTGGAAGTGAGGATTGCTGGGAGCAGGAATGGCAGGGTGCTGGAAGTGAGGATTGCTGGGAGCAGGAATGGCAGGGTGCTGAGAGTGAGGATTGCTGGGAGCAGGAATGGCAGGGTGCTGGAAGTGAGGATTGCTGGGAGCAGGAATGGCAGGGTGCTGGGAGTGAGGATTGGTGTCAGCAGGAATGGCAGGGTGCTGGAAGTGAGGATTGCTGAGAGCAGGAATGGCAGGGTGCTGGAAGTGAGGATTGCTGGGAGCAGGAATGGCAGGGTGCTGGAAGTGAGGATTGCTTGGAGCAGGATGGCAGGGTAATGGAAGTGAGGATTGCTGGGAGCAGGAATGGCAGGGTCCTGGAAGTGAGGATTGCTGGGAGCAGGAATGGCAGGGTGCTGAGAGTGAGGATTGCTGGGAGCAGGAATGGCAGGGTGCTGGAAGTGAGGATTGCTGGGAGCAGGAATGGCAGGGTGCTGAGAGTGAGGATTGCTGGGAGCAGGAATGGCAGGGTGCTGGAAGTGAGGATTGCTGGGAGCAGGAATGGCAGGGTGCTGGAAGTGAGGATTGGTGTCAGCAGGAATGGCAGGATGCTGGGAGTGAGGATTGGTGTCAGCAGGAATGGCAGGGTGCTGGAAGTGAGGATTGCTGGGAGCAGGAATGGCAGGGTGCTGGGAGTGAGGATTGGTGTCAGCAGGAATGGCAGGGTGCTGGAAGTGAGGATTACTGGGAGCAGGATGGCAGGATGCTGGGAGTATGGATTGCAGGAGAAGTTTGGTTTGTGGAGAAAGCAGCAACTTTGAAGGTATTTTTATTTTGTTTTCGAGCAGCCATTAAAAAGGTCAGGGCAAGCACAAAGGGGGTGGGGTCAGGGGAGGAGACAAGGTGGCGGCAAAATAATGTTTTGCCTAGGGTGTCAAAAATCCTTGCACCAGCCCTGAACACGTGCCACTACTATAGACACCCAGCAGGTGTGATATTTAAAGGAACTTTTAATTATTTTTTTTTTACTTTAAGCATCATTAAAATCGCTGCTCCAGAAAAAACGACCGTTTTTAAAACTTTTTTGTCCATTGGGCAAGACCCGGGTTCTGAAAGACGTTTTCCAACATTAAATTGAATAGTGGTCTTTAAAATGATCGTTTTTGAATTCGAACGTTCGAGTCCCATAGACTTCAATGGGGTTCTAAATGTTCGCGCGAACCCGCGGTCTGTTCGAACGTTCTGGTGCGAACCGAACGCGGGTATGTTCGGCTCATCCCTAATCATCACTTCTTGCAGGCCCCCATCATTGCCATTAATGTTTGGAGGGATTTTGAAGGAGTGAGACACATTTTTCACGGTTTATTACCTTATCTTTAGTATTGATTTTCTATCTAATATCAATATTATTGTCAATTAGTAAGCCAATAATTATCGTGAATTTTCGTCAATTTGCATTCTGTGTATCTTGAATGCTTTTCTTTTGTTAGTGTCAGTTGTATGTTCATTGTTCAATGACATCTATAACAAAAGAATTTCATTATGTATATTGAATGAATTCCTTTTTCTGTTTGTATTGTGTATTCAAAATACTGAATGCAAATCTTTTGTTATAGGTGTCATATCAACATACGAAAATAAAAGAAAAAGGATTCAAATGCAAATCTTTTGTTTATCGTTTTTTTGAATGGCCAGAGAGTTAGGCTGGGCATACATGATACAATTATCTGTGCAATTTTCTGTACAATTTTCTTTAGATTTACCTTCAACTATGTAGTGCAAGGGCCTGCCTGATTGCATACAATTGAAAGTGTTGTTTAGTTTGACCTCATATTATATGTTTTTTGGTAAATCTAAAAGAAAATTGTACAAGAAAATTGAACATGTATGGCCAGCCTCAGTGACTGAAAGCAGCTTCTCTTTTGTGCTGAGTACACTAGTACAGTGAGTAGTACAGTAAAGCCAAATAAACTTTTCTGTGGATTTTCATCTGAAGGGAGATCAGTTGGCCAGATCTCCCTGAAAATATGAACAGAAACAAGGATTTTCGTCATTTTGTACTTTCCTAAATACTGTATATTGCGGGATTCGCGGCACTTTCAACACGCGGCTCATCCATATTAACTATTGTTAAGCCCCATACACTTGGTCAGACTGTTTCAACAACAAACATAAAACGATCGTTTTCCGATCGTTCTCAGAAAATTTGTTTGTTTTTAAACTGCATCAGAAAACCATTTTTGGGTTCAAAAGTCTGGCAAACTGATCTCCCTTCAGATGAAAATCCACCGAAAAGTTTATTTGGCTTTACTGTACTACTCACTGTACTAGTGTACTCAGCACAGAAGAGAAGCTGCTTTCAGTCACTGAGGCTGGCCATACATGTTCAATTTTCTTGTACAATTTTCTTTTAGATTTACCAAAAAACATATAATATGAGTTCAAACTAAAAAACACTTTCAATTGTATGCAATCAGGCAGGCACTTGCACTAGATAGTTGAAGGTAAATCTAAAGAAAATTGTACAAAAAATTGCACAGAAAATTGTATCATGTATGGCCAGCCTAACTCTCTAGCCATTCAAAAAAACGATAAACAAAAGATTTGCATTTGAATCCTTTTTCTTTTATTTTCGTATGTTGATATGACACCTATAACAAAAGATTTTCCTTCAGTATTTTGAATACACAATACGAACAGAAAAAGGAATTCATTCAATATACATAATGAAATTCTTTTGTTATAGATGTCATTGAACAATGAACATACAACTGAAAACGAACACAAAACGGATTCAAACAAAATACACAATGCAAATCTTTTGATACAGATTTAATTTTCGTTATTTTGCCGTTTTAGTTTTGTCGTTTTTTCCCGTCGGATCGTTCGTTCGTATTTGCAGTCATTCGTTATGCGGCTCATCCGTTATCCCTTCGTTTTCGTATTTTGGTGCTTTACCATTTTCTTATGTACACATTATCCCGCGGGTACGAAAATGAACATTTTCGTACGAAAATAACATTCGTACGAACGGGAATGCACATATCTAACAGCTACCCAAAGGTATAAATCTGGCACTGTGTGGACCCCATCTCGAGTATCAAAGTGTTAGCTTGGTTAGAACCTAAAGGCTGAAGTAAGTAATATGACCCAAGAAATTGTACATACAATGTTACTACACTATACTGCCCAGTCCACACTTTGTAGTTTATTGGCATTAAAGTGGTTGCTCGAGAAATAGTATCCAAGTCATGTTTTTGAAAGCAAAAAAATAAAAAAGTCCAACAATCTGGGCCAGCAGCCAAGCTGTTAAATTTTGTAATTCACATTCTAAAAGTTTCAAAATGGCCAGACGATAAAAAACAAACAAACAAAAAAAAATAACACATGAAATATTTATCAATGCATTTGCAGGTTTATAGGGAATGTATTTAAATACCTTGGGACAAATGGCTCCAAAACATCGGCTATTGAAATTCACAATTGAAACTTTAATGATTTGGGTGATAAAACACATTTGAATTTTCGCTCAAGAGCCGACTCCTCTCCTTCGTCTGGCTGCCTGTGAACGGAAATGAAAATATTGCCGAAAACAGTCATATATATTCAGAAGCGTCCAGGCTCGCCGGGTGTCCTTTGTGCTTCCTACTGAACATAATTTGCCTTTAATGGGAATTTTGTATGTGGAGATTGGATTACTTGAACACAAACAGCCTGGGTGGAAATTCGACTTCTCAGATGTAATACGATTGTCAGAGTCTCCAAACCGAAATGGCATGTTTATTGTATGCATGTCGGAGTTCTTTAAAGAGGTAATTGTGTTAGATGTGTCTGTTAAAGGAGACATCCAGTGAGAAGATAAGCAAAGTAAATGCCACAACGCCTTATTGCTAAATGAGATGACCCTATCACCATATCATTGACTTCAACAACTACTGTATCTTCCTAAGTTCATATGTTTATTTAATATATTTTATTCATGTTATTTTTCCATAAAAACCTTCCTTGCATAGTTATCCAAAAGATATTTCTGTTGGGTGTCACCATTTTGGGTGTCCCCAGCCCCAGCAGACTCGGAGCTGTCACTCAAGTGACATTCAATAGCAGCCTTTCTCAACTTTATTTTTTATTTTTTTTATTTTAAGTGTATTTTGTGCGTGAACTCGAGAGAGAGGAGACGGCCCGCAGGAATTGGGAGTAGGCAGACCCTCCCCCCGGAGGCAATCGCCATCCTTCTCCATGCCCCCGGTGGCAATGGCGGGTGTGAGGGGGGCCTCCCACTCACCCCGCCCTACCTCCTCTACTTGGGAGCCCGACTGGGGCCCAACAGGACCCCAACAGGGCAGAGGGACTCCCCCTTTGAGGGAGTGAGGGGGTCTAGCCCACCCAGCCAGCCCCGTAGGTCCTTCGCCTCTCTTTATTTTAGGAGACCTCATGGCCAAAGTGCGTGTGTGTTAAACCAATTTCGTGTGCGTGCAAGTGTGGTGGTTTTTTTTTGGGGGGGGGGGTGGGCATACTAAGCACAGGCGTACCTTGCATAGCACACCCACCGGGAGCCGGGCTGAGACCACCAAACTCAATTCACATGTAGTCGAGACCGGGATCCGAACCCTTGGCTGCAGAGGTGAACGGCTTGTCAGCGCAGTGCTAATCACATTGAGCCACCACAGCTCCCATCTGCCTTTCTCAACCTTATCACCCCAGACCAACCCTTGAAATAATTTTCAGGTCTTGGGGAACCCTGGCTAAAACCAATTCATTGGGGGGCTCAATTGGATGAATGCCCCTTACATTGGTGGCCAATGGGAATTATGTCCCATTACTGTGGTGGTCAGAAGGACACCCTTTCAAACAATATGAAATCTATGGTGTCCTGCAGCTGGCTCTGTCAAGTAGCATTAGCTTTCAACAATTCAGAAACCATCACATGAAAGGTCAGTTAGCCCACGTTCGAGCAACCCCTAGCAACCTCTGGAGGAAAATCTAACTGAGAAAACAGCTCTTTGGTTTTCCCCTTCACTCCTGCAATAGCAGCGTCATTAAAGTGGAGCTCCATCCAGAAGGGGAATCTCTGCTTGTTTGCACCCTCATGCCTCGTACACGACCGAGGAACTTGTCGTAAAAGATACATAATTTTCCTCGACGAGTTCCTTGTTAGGCTTGTTGAGAATCTTGACAAGCTGTCTTTGCGTACACACTGTCAAGACAAAATCTCCTCGTTCTCAAACGTGGTGACTTCAACATGTACAACGGCAGGGAAAGTTCAATTCCACTGGTACAACCCTTGGGGTTGCTTTTGCTAATCTCATGTTACTGCGTGTTAGTTAAAAGTTTGGTAAGAGACAATTTGCACTTTTCAGTCTGTTATAGCGTGACAAATGTGCTATTTCCATTACGAAAGCTACTTTTACCGAAGGTGCGCGGGTTTCTAAGCATACACACGAACCTGTTTCTCGTCGAAAACCAGCCCGACGAAGAACACGACGAGAAAATTGAGACTCCCGATGAGGAAAAAAATAACTTTTTTTTTTTCTCGTCGAGTTCCTCAACAGTTTTCATGATGAAGAACATACACACGACCGTTTTCCTTGGCAAAAAAGCTCTGCCTCCAAGTTTCTTGATGGATTCTGTCAAGGAAAATGGTTGTGTGTATGAGGCCTTACCCTCTCCACTGGCACATTTGGTACTTTTTTGGGGCGATGGTTTTGAAAGGTACACGCTCCCACTTCCGGGTCAGATCGATCTACAAAAATGTCTGGCCCCTCCTTCTTCCCCCTGCAACTTTTCGGACACAGACAGGTCCCAGAAGACTGTGGAACCATTCAGAAAGCGCAATGCGACTCTCTCATGCACAGTAGGAAACCCGGCTGTGAAACCGGAAGGCTTTACTGCTGGTTTCCCTTACCTAATATGCCCAGCGCCTGCACCGGAGCTGATCGAAGAATCGGCTCAGGTGCTGACATCGCTGAATCCCTGGACATGTAAGTGTGCTCAAATCAAGATTCTTATATGAAGATCAAGATGTCTTCTAATTTTTTTATTGGGAAAACTGAAGCTCCTCTTTAAGGAATAAGTAGGGAGGTTAGGAGTGGGGTGAGGACGCTGGGCCTGCACAGACAGTAATCAGACACTCCCAGAGAACCAATGGCTTGGCCGTGCAAGGGACCAGGGGGCTCTTCAAGGAGATTGACGCTTCCCAAAGAAGTTTCCTAGCACATATAACAAACATTTAAAAAAACAATTAAAAGGGTATAACACTTTAAGCGGTTACTTTATAGCTGACCTTAAAAGAAAATGGGAGCCCCTACCTCCTGAGTGAAAAATTATCAGTACTTTCCTAGACTAACACATGACCCTCCTCCACAGCACCCCTGGATTCCCAAAACCTCCTATGCAAATACCAGATTTCTGAAAAGTCAGAGCACTATACTATATTATTGCAGCTTACTAATTCTTATGCACATGACCGTTATTCATGTCATTGAAAAAAATTACTTTTTTTCTCAACGCGATTCCTCTCAAACCTGCCTTGCATACACACGATCGTTAAAAAAAATGCTTGAGCAAAGTGCGGTGACGTACAACACTTACGACGGCACTATAAAGAGGAAGTCCAGTTCAAATGGCGCCACCCTGTGAGCTGGTTTTGTGAGAGACGATTCACGCTTTTCAGTCTTTGTGCTTTTGAGTATGTTACAGCGTGACGAATGTGCTATCTCCATTACGTATGCTAGTTTTACCAGAACGAGCGCTCCCATCTCATAACTCGCTTCTGAGTATGCACGATTTTTCCACCTCGTTAAAGCGTACACACGATTCGAGAGCAGATTCTACAATTTTTTAACGGCCATTTTTCTCGTTGAGAAAAATGCTCTGGAGCCCACACACAACCGTTTTTCACGACCTATTTACATTTTTCTATTTCTCAGTAAGTTTGAGCTTGGGTATTCTGTGTTATTTTTGTATGTATATGCGCCATTTCCAGTGCTCCTTACTGTATAGACCAGTCATAGGTAGGGGCAGTGACATTTGTTTTTTTGTATTAAAGTCATTGTGGTCAGACAACGCACTAGCAGCTTTGCTTCTTTGTGCTGGGTGTTTAGTGTGCTCCTTCCCCTTTAAGGAGGATTGGGCTACCTCCAGTCACTTGCCTTTTATCTATCCATCAGCATACATGTGCTTCCACTGAGGAGACTTTACATTTGATTGGGCCTGCAGCTTACACATGTATTTGCAAATGTGTGCAACTAAACCTCTGTTTTTAACGCACACTGTTAGGCGGCGTAAACACGGCAGAGGTTCTTGGCAGAAACCAGCGAGAACCTCGCTGGGAGCCGCATTCTGCCGAGAACCTCGGCTGTGTGTACACTCTCGGCGAGCATCCCGTCGGGAATGCCGTCGAGCAGAAATAGAGAGCATGTTCTCTATTTGCTCGACGGCCCGTCGGGATGAATGGCTGGTTGCCATTCCCGACGGGCGGGTCGCAGAATCTGACGGCCGGCAGAGAACCTCGACGGGCGGAACGATGTGTTCTGCCCGTCGAGGTTCTCTGCCGTGTGTACGCGGCTTCAGACAGGTGAATTGGATTGGTTGCTGATTGGTCTGTAAGTTTGAGCTTGGATATTCTGTGTTATTTTTGCATGTATATGCGCCCTTTCCAGTACTCTTTACTCTATAGACCAGTCATAGTTAGGGGCAGTGACATTTGTTTTTTGTTTTCCGTTCCGTGATAGGCATTTGACAATGTGTTATGCCGCGTACACACGATCACTTTATGTGATGAAAAAAAACGACGTTTTCTGTGAAGTAAAAAAACTACGTTTTTGAAACTTCAATTTTCAAAGACGATGTTGCCTACATACCATCGTTTTTTCACAATGCTCTAGCAAAGCGAGGTTACGTTCACCACTCTTTTCCATTGAAGCTCGCTTCATAACTAGCTTCTGGGCATGCGCGGGTTGAAAAACGTTGTTTTAAACAGCGTTTTTTGCTACACACGGTGACTTTTTGTGAAACAAAAAACGATGTTTTGAAAAACGACACAAAAAATTTAAGCATGCTTCAATTTTTTTGGTCGTTTTTCACAAGACATAAAACAACGTTTTCCCCCACACACGGTCATTTAAATTGACGTTTTTAAAAACGTTGTTTTTTTTTCATCACATAAAGTGATCGTGTGTATTAAGTGTTCTGCCTATCACGAATGTTCTTTCATCCTTGGACAAGAGAAGGTCTGTGATAGGCAGAACACTGAACAAAGTGTCTGCTGGGAAACTGAGTCCGTGATAGGTGGAACACTGAACACAGTGTCAAACACCTATCATGGAACAGGACAGGACCAGTAGGAAGCAGCAAGTTTTAAAAAATGGATGCCTGCTGCCCCTCAGGTACACTGATTTGAGTATAAGCCGAGAGGGGTATTTTCAGCCCTAAAAGAGTATATACGGTATATATCTATCAATAATAATAATAATAATGATAATGATAATAGTAATAATATCATTATTACTTTATGAAATACATAACTGTATTATTATTATTATTTATATTATTCTCTATCGTGGAGGTCATCTTTATTATTAGGCAGGAGTTTTGCTTTGACAACAAATCTGTGTAAGAATGCACATAAATCAATGCAATTAAAATGTTAAAGTGGCTAAATGTCACAAATGAGTTGAAGGAATTCCCGGTGTTCCTGGTGTAATTGCTTAATTAAAGCGCACACAAGACTCCAGCCCGCACCTGTAATATATCTGGCAGGTTATGCATGCGCAATGGCACATGACAGTGACATTTGTGTTATGCTGACAGGGAAGATTGTAAACCCACAACAGCATGTATACAGGAAAACAACTTAAAGCTGAACTCAAGGCAGATATAAAAACACAAATTAAAGTAGCTCTGTAATCATCCATACAGCATTAAATGTACGTATTTTTTTAAATACAAGCACTGTAAGTACCTGAATTGCACCATGTTATCAGCCCCTTTGAGGCAAATCTGTGGTTTGAGTTGAGAAAGCAACACAAGGAGCCAATCAGTTCATGTGCTGATGAGAATCATGCTGATAGGAACAGAGAGCAGGGTGACAGAGAGATGAGCTCATCATTGTGCTGCTGCTTCTTCTTCCACTGTCCAGTAATGAGCCAGGGACTGATCCAGAATTACCTGGGCTCAGAGGATGTGGGATGAAGAATGCTGGCCATCACTCCAGGGACATCTAGTGGCAGAAAAAATACTGTGGGGTAAATTTCCAGAATTTAGCTAAATATTGCAGCAAAAGCTGGTTTTGAAATTGTATCCGTGTATCCTTTAACCACTTAAGGACCGCCTCCTGCAGATTTACGTCGGCAGAATGGCACGGCTGGGCACATCAACGTATATATACGTTGGTTTTAGTACCCAGCCGTGGGTCGCGGGCGCGCGCCCGCGGGCGCGCTCCCGCGACCCGGTCCGAAGCTCCAGGACCGGGACCGCGGGATTCGCGGACCCGATCGCCGCTGCAGTGCGGCGATCCGTCCCTGGAGCGGAAGAACGGGGAGAGCCGTGTGTACACACGGCTTCCCCGTGCTTCTCTGTGGCCGGAGCATCGATCGCGTCATCCCTGTAATAGGGGGACGCGATCGATGACGTCACACCTACAGCCACACCCCCCTACAGTAGTAAACACACACATTAGGGCACACATTCCCTACAGCGCCACCTGTGGTTAACTCCCAAACTGCAACTGTCATTTCCACAGTAAACAATGCAATTTAAATGCATTTTTTGCTGTGAAAATGACAATTGTCCCAAAAATGTGTAAAAATTGTCCGAAGTGTCCGCCATATTGTCGCAGTCACGAAAAAAAATCGCTGATCGCCGCTATTAGTAGTAAAAAAAAAAATAATTAATAAAAATGCAATAAAACTATCCCTTATTTTGTAAACGCTATAAATTTTGCGAAAACCAACCGATAAACGCTTATTGCGATTTTTTTTACCAAAAATATGTAGAAGAATACGTATCGGCCTAAACTGAGGAAAAAAAATGTTTTTTTATATATTTTTGGGGGATATTTATTATAGCAAAAAGTAAAAAATATTGCATTTTTTTTTAAATTGTCGCTCTATTTTTGTTTATAGCGCAAAAAATAAAAACCGCAGAGGTGATCAAATACCACCAAAAGAAAGCTCTATTTGTGGGAAAAAAAGGACGCAAATTTTGTTTGGGAGCCACGTCGCACGACCGCGCAATTGTCTGTTAAAGCGACGCAGTGCCGAATCGCAAAAACCCCTTGGGTCATTTGCCAGCGTATTGGTCCGGGTCTTAAGTGGTTAATGTGTATTGGCTTTTTGTCTTGTTATACTTAGCTGTTTCTGCTTTAAAAGGGCTGTGTACATTAGCTAAAGATTTGTCCAATCCCCCTTTGAACCGGTTAGTAGGTATATAGCGCTTACCCCCACCTCTTTTCTGTACGACTTTCTGAACTGCTCGATCCCAACTGACACAACTGGCTATAAGCTGAAGGCCTGCTTACACCTGTGTGACTTAAGCGTTAGTAAACTACTACTCTATAATAATGCACACAAAATGGGCCACACACAACTTGGTGGTAGATTCATTAGATGTATTATGGCAATGCAGTTAAACAATGCCTAAATCAATGAACAGGAAATCAAACAGATTTAAAGCTATTGTATTAGATTCATGATCACAGACCTATAAACTGAGTATATATCTTTACCGTGGCAATGTTAAACCAAATTATCACTGGTGCAAACAGGTATTAAAATATTGGAATCAACTAGTCTAAGAAAATAGGTCCTTGCGTGTACACTAGGCATACAGACCCATTAGCACAGGGATCCTCAAACTACGGCCCTCCAGATGTTGTAGAACTACACATCCCATGAGGCATTGTAACACACTGACATTCACAGACATCACTAGGCATTATGGGAATTGTAGTTCCTGAACAACTGGAGGGCCGTAGTTTGAAGACCCATGCATTAGCAGGTCGGTATACTCTTTCTTAAATAAGAGATAATGATGAAAAATAGTAGTGCAGAGCAGTACAAATTAATAAATACTTTCAAACAACATATATATGAAAAAAGCAAACAGAATGTCCATATGTGTACAGATCATCCAAAGTAAATATGAGGAGCCAAAATTCATTAAATAAGAGATACCCTGCAAGTGACTACCAAAGTACCTGACTCCTAATTAAGTGTTAGCTTGCTCTCGGTGGGGCCCTTCTGTAAGATGGTGCACATAAAGCTGTACCTTTAAGGACGCGTACACACGATCAGTCAAAACCGATGAAAACAGACCGAAGGACCGTTTCATCAGTCCAAACCGATCGTGTGTGGACCCCATCGGTCAGTTATCCTTCGGTCAAAAAAAAGAGAACTTGCTATAAAATTTGACCGATGGACGCCTGACCGATGGGTCAAAACCGATCGTTAGTATGCAAAAGCATCGGTTAAAAGGCCGTGCATGCTCAGAATCAAGTCGACGCATGCTTGGAAGCATTGAACTTTGTTTTTTTCAGCACATCGTTGTGTTAAAACACGTAAACGTCACCACGTTCTAACACGATCGTTTTTTTAACCGATGGTGTGTAGGCACATCAGACCATCAGTCAGCTTCATCGGTTAACTGATGAAAACGGTCCTTAGGACCGTTCTCATCGGATGGACTGATCCATATGTAACATATGGCTGTTGGGCTGCTAAGTAAAGATCAGTTTCTGTTGCATTAGCTGTGTGCAGCATAGGAATTAGGTATATTTCCGGTGGCAACTCCTGACAGGGGATTGGTATGATTCCATATGCTTGGCAGTTAGCTGTTCTAGAAGTCCTGTGCTGTGCTCTTCTCCCCTGATGTCCAGCTCCATTTGCCTCTATTTTTCACAATGCTCTTTTAAAGGGGTTGTAAAGGTAAAAGTTTTTGCACCTTAATGCATTCTATGCATTAAGGTGAAAAAACTTCCGACAATACCGGCTTCGCCAGCGCCCCCGTTTACTTACCTGACTCCTCGAAAAGTCCCATGCCGTGAACGCCCTGGCATCTTGGCCGGCTTCCCAGCTCATTCATTGGTCGATTGAAGCAGCACAGCCATTCGCTCACACTGCTGTCAATCACAACCAATGACGCGGTGCGCCAGGGGCGGGACCGAGTGATATAGTCGGCAGATATGGCTATTGGCTGTATCACGGGAGCGTGCCCGCAAGGACTCCACACCATGCGAGCTCTCTCGCATGAATGTGTGGAGTTCTTGCGTGGAGGACCAGAGACAGCTGCCGAGGGACCCCAGAAGATGTGAATAGGAGCCACAGTGTGCAAAACGAGCTGCACAGTGGAGGTAAGTATAACATGTTTGTTATTTTTTTTAAATAAAATAAAAATCCTTTACAACCCCTTTAAGGACTACATTTACCAGAATCCATTGCAACTGTTTTGTCATCCTGTCTTCTCCTCACTGACTCTCCATTGCTGCTTATTTGTTGAAACACTTCAAGCCGGGTGGGGTGTCACACAGAACCTGCAGCACAGCTGGGGGCAAGCGAGATGAGGGTGGGGAAAAGAAGAAATCCGCACACAGCCAGCAGAATCAACCCTCTACATTTAGAAGTAAAATGTGGACATTCCTGCAGGATTTTGTTTTTCATGCAATAACAAACCCTGAAAGAGAACCCCCGTAGGGAAGCCCATTCCACCTTTACCTAAGAACTGAACTTTTACTTTCTTCATCAATTCATTCTTTACATTTAATACTTTTTTGTATCACTTGAACCTCCCTTTTAGATTATAAGCTCTCATGAGCAGCCCCCTCCTAACCCTCTTGTCTTGAATTGTGATGTAACTGTACTTGTATAGAGGGGCAATGTTCCTCCATCCTATAGGTGGCACTGTGCAATTATTACAGATGGAGAGGAGTCTGCCTAAGGCCTCGTACACACGAGGCAATCGATTTGTTCAAAACGGTCTGTCCGACCGATTTGAACAAATCTGTCTGCTGGCATTTTGGTTTGCTCGCGTGTACACACGAGCAAACCAAAATCCCCGCCAGCAGACAGCGCGCTGACGTGTCGGTGACGTGGCGGTGACGTTGACGCCGCCACGTCACCGCACCAGGAAGTAAAACACTTCCGCGCATGCGCCGAATCCATTCGGCGGCGGTGCGGCGGCGGTGCGGGACGACATGTCTGCTGGTAAGTGTACTAACCAGCAGACATGTCGGGCAGACGGATTCCCACCCGATAGATTTCAAAGCATGCTTTGAAATCTGTCGGGTGGCCAAATCCGTCGGCTCGGCCGTACACACGATCGAATCTGTCTGCTGAAACGATCCAGCGGACCGTTTCCAGCGGACAGATTTGATCGTGTGTACGAGGCCTTAGAGTTTAATTGGACAATGGAATTCGATTTGAATGCAATTCAAATTGAATTGGATTTAAATTTGAATTCCATGCGAATGGATCTGCTGACGAAATTTCCGCCAACAAAAGATTGAGAGCAGGTTCTCTACTTTTCCGGTCAGAATTTCCGACAAGACTTGTGTGACCGTGTGTATGCAACACAAGTTTGAGCCAACATTCCTTTAGAAAAAAAAAACAAGTTTTGCTTATCGGAATTTCCGATCGTGTGTGAGGCCGCGTACACACCACTAAATAAATCCGATCAAATCGGTCTGACAGACCGTTTTGATCGGATTTGCCTGCTGGGATATATTGGTTTGATCGTGTACACACGATCAAACCAAAATTCCTGCCGGCAGACAGCGCAGTGATGTGGCGGTGACGTTGACACCGCCACGTCACCGAACCAGGAAGTAAAATACTTCCACGCATGCGTCGAATCCATTCGATGCATGTGCGGGCAGATATGTCTGCTGGTTAGTGTACTAACCAGCAGACATGTCGGACGGACGGGTTCCCAGCAGACTGATTTTAAAGCATGCTTTAAAATTTGTCTGCTGGAAAAACCTGTCTGCTCGCCTGTACACACGATCAAATTTGTCTGCTGAAACGGTCCGTCGGACCGTTTTCAGCAGATACATTTGATCGTGTGTACGTGGCCTAAGTGGCATGAAGCTATATTAATACGATAGTAAATAAAATACATGTGAGCAGCCTCACTGAAGCAGATCAGCTTATCAATGAGACGGTCATTCACAACACTGAATATTACCAGCAATAAAAACCCGACAGGGCCTTTAACCCTTTCACACTTAACTAAAAAAACAAAAAAGGTCTTTAACCACTTGCTTACTGGGCACGTATACCCCCTTCCTGACCAGGTGAAATTTCAGCTTCTGGCACTGCGTCGCTTTAACTGACAATTGTGCGGTCGTGCGACATGGCTCCCAAACAAAATTGGCGTCCTTTTTTTCCCCACAAATAGAGCTTTCTTTTGGTGGTATTCGATCACCTCTGCGGTTTTTATTTTTTGCGCTATAAACAAAAATGTTGCTATAATAAATAGCCCAATTAAAAAAAAAAAAATTCTCAGTCTCGGCGATACGTATTCTTGTACATAGTTTTGGTAAAAAAAAAATATCGCAATAAGCGTCTGGTTTGCGCAAAAGTTATTGCGCTTACAAAATAGGGGACATAATTTATTATTTTTTATTTTTTTTGCTCCTAATGGTGTCGATCAGCGTTTTTTTTCATGACTGCGACATTATGGCGGACACATCAGAAACTTTTGACACATTTTTGGCGCCATTCACATTTATACAGCGATCAGTGCTATAAATATGCACTAATTACTGTATAAATGTGGCTGGTATTGAAGTGGGTAACACTAGGGGGTGAGGAAGGGGTTAAAACGTGAACCCTGAATTGTGTTCTAACTGTGTGGAGGGAGGGGGGTGACTGGGGGAGGTGACCGATGCTGTGTCCCTATGTACAAGGGACACAGATCGGTCTCCTCTCTCCCCTGACAGGACATGGATCTGTGTCTTTACACACACAGATCCAAGTCTTGTCCCTGTAGCTGCTGATCGCGAGTGACTGGCGGACATCGCGGCCGCCAGGCACGCTCATCGGCATCTCAGCGATGCGGCGGGCATGCTCATACGCCCTTCAGTGGCATGGAGGAGCGGAGGCCGTGTATAGACGGCCTCCCAGAGATTTAGAACCACCCTGTGGCCGTACAAAGTCGTACGGCCGTCAGGTAGTGGTTAAATAGCGTATCTTCCAGAAAAAAAAATCCTTAAGCTTTCTTAATGCTGCTTCATGCATTGAGTCTGAAAGAGTGACTCCTCCCCAGGGCTTGAACTGACTCCAGTAGTAATCGGCGTGCGTCCTAAGAGTAGGACGTACGGCTCCTGGAGCCAGATAGGCAGGGTTCTCCTCCCCCAGCATCAGCCTCCACTGTCAGATCCGCTCCGACCTCGAGCCGCCCCTGGATCCCCTGGTTTCTCTCTCCCTCTGGAGCCCCCACCTGCCAGAAACCAGACAGGCAGACGGTGACAGACACTGCTAGGCAAGCCTGCACTATCCCTCCATTCCTCCTGCAATCCACCGCTTGGCTTCCCCCTGCTTCACCTGACCCCCCTGGCTTCCCTCCGTCACCCTTCTCCAGCAGGTAAGCCTTTCACTGAGGCTGCAGACGGCCGTCCTTTTGAGGACAGCAGCTGCTGCCACTTAAAAGCCCCTGCTATCTCCCTATCCACATCTCCCCTCCTATACCCCCTCACTACCCATCCGCCACCTGCCCTGCAATCCTTGGCAATTTTCAGCCATTTCTGGCATTTCTGGCTTCCAGGCCGGCGTTTTTCGATACATCCACGCCGGCCTGGAAGCAATCGCGGCAGCCGCAATTTAGGAAAGGCCGCGGCTTCACCCGCGGCCTAGTGGCGCGCCGCTTCTCACCCCCTCCAACCGCCACCAAAGTCCGAAAACGGACTTGAACCCCACCCCATACCCCCAGGAAAGTTACCTCACACCCCGGTCTAGTAATCCTGGCCCCAAATAGTAGCACCGATCCACCCAATCTGGAAGCTTTACCAGTCTGGATCCTGCTACCGATCGGCAGGCCATTTTTGCTGCACCCAGCCCCAAATCTTAATCACCACTACAACTTGATCCAGGGGTTACCCGATCGCCTCTTACAGGGGTCAGGAAGGAATTTTTTCCCTGCCGGAGCATATTGGCCGAGCGCCGCCAGGGTTTTTTGCCTTCCTCTGGACCAAGCCAGGAGAGAGGAGTTTAGCCAATTCCTCTCCCCACTGCCCTAAAATCCCCCCCCTCCCCCCCCTGGTGTATTGGCGAACATGGCATGTAGGCAATATTCTGCCGAGACCATTTGGAGTTTGAGGCAATGCGCCGCAATACTGCCAGCCATCACCAGAAAGACCCTAAGAACTGAGCGACTATGGAGAACCAATCATAGATCGACGGTTAGACATTTCAGACATTTACCCCAGGTCAAGCACATATCATGTGCTCTGATCAATACTAGATCGGCAGTAAAACACCGACTAGAAATCCGCGACTTCATTCAACAAAAGGATCTAGACTGTCTTTTTATTACAGAGAGCTGGCTCACAGCCGACTGTAACACCATTCTAGGAGAATTGGTGCCAGAAAATTACCGTATCATAACGGAAAACAGAATAGGGCAAAGAGGAGGCGGCCTGGCGGTGATCCACAAGACTCATCTTACGATCACCAAACCAGTCCGCCAAAACCCTCTTCCATTCATGGAAACCCTTACTCTGCAACTGCAAGCAAGTTCAAAGGAGACCGTCCACATTCTGCTCTGCTATAGGCCACCCGGCCCAAAATCGCAGCTGCTCTCATCATGGACGGATTTCTTCTCCACTTATACCCTCAACAGTAAACAACTTTTGCTGTTAGGGGATTTCAATCTCTGGGCCAATTCCTCACAAGACCCCATTGCCGACGCCTGTATTGACCACCTGGAAGGATTAGGATTGCAGCAACTAGTATGTGGGCCTACAAATGCTTCAGGTCACACACTCGATCTTATTTTCAGACAAGCTCTGGAAATAAAAATTAGGGAAAATGAAAAATTGCCATGGACAGACCACCAGGCAATTATATTCAGTATTTCCACCATCCCCCCCGCAACAAAAACATCGAATCCAGTGGCAACACACTGGACTAGATGTCAGAAGAAGCTCCACTCGGAACTCTTCAAAACGACTTTAAGGAAAAAAATAGAAACAACCCAGCCGCAGCAAACGGCCGTTGAAACATTGAAAGCCATAAACTCGGCCATGCTACAGTCAGCCGACTTGGTAGCGCCGAAACGAATAACCCGCATTCGGAAAAACAACCGCAGCTGGTTTAACAACCAGCTGTCGTTACTGAAGCAAGAACGCAGAAGGGCAGAATCTGCCTGGAAAAGATGTTCTTCTGAGCTAAACCTATCCATCTACAAGGCGACCACAAGAAAATACCACAAAGGAATTTTCCAAGCCAAGAAGAATTATTTTTTGGAGGCTATCAACGGTGCCCAAAACCGCCCCCGCGAACTCTTCAAGATGGTCACCCAGACCATGAAACCAGGATGCATTGAAGCCCCCAGTTCGGACACACAAGAATTTTGCAATGAGCTATCGGAATATTTCGTTAATAAAATCAAGGCAATCCGTGAAAGCATTCAGCAAAATTTTTCTCCCCTCAGCCCCCCCTGTAGCCTCTCACACAGCACCCATAGTAATTCTCCGATATCAGGTAAGTTCACCCTGGAACCCATCTCCATCGAGTCCACTAAGAATGTCATTTGTACTCTGCGCAATGGCGCAGCACCAAATGACATTATCCCCACAAAACTGCTGAAGGAATGCGCCGACATCCTGGCTCCTCCCATCACGCAGCTTATCAACCAGTCTTTCTTGGAAGGCATAGTGCCCTCACAGTTGAAAGAGGGTGTAATCCAACCCATCCTGAAGAAACCCTCCCTGGACCCCAAGGACCCACTCCACCGCCGTCCCATAACAAGCCTCAACGTATTCTCTAAGATAATGGAAAAAGTAGTGGTACAACAGCTGCAACTGCATCTAGATACCCACAAGCTACTTGATCCATTGCAATCAGGCTTCCGTCCCGGACATGGGACGGAAACAGCATTACTGAAAGTATGGGACGATGTTCTCAAGGCCGCAGACGAAGGAGAATCTTGTCTCCTGGTTCTGTTGGACCTAAGTGCAGCTTTTGACACTGTAGACCACAATCTGTTACTGACTCGGCTTTCTGAAGTAGCCAGGGTCGCAGAAGGCGATTTATCTTGGTTCTCCTCTTTTTTGGAAAACCGATCGCAAACAGTGAATCTAGGACCTTTTACGTCTGAAAAACGCACAGTAACATGCGGAGTCCCTCAAGGATCGCCTCTGTCACCAGTGCTATTCAACATCTACCTTCGTCCTCTTTTTGAGATTATTAGCAGCCAAAATCTGCTTTATCACTCTTATGCAGATGATACGCAACTGTATTTCCGCATCTGCAATAGACAGGATCACCACCTCAATCTAGAGACATGCCTCTCTTTGATAGAGGACTGGATGACAAAGAGTTATCTTAAACTCAATGGAGCGAAAACAGAACTTCTTCTGTTTCACGCCAAGCGAAGGAATCAACCCTCAACAGCGTGGACCCCCCCGCCTATTTTGGGCAAGCTCATCACCCCTAGCGCCAAAGTCAAAAGCCTAGGGGTCATTTTTGACTCCTTTATGACAATGGACGCACAAATAGGGTCAGTGGTCAGCGGATCTCACCATCTACTGCGCCTACTACGCAGACTCACTCCGTTCATCCCTAAAGAAGATTTAGCGGTCGTGGTGGGAGCAGTTGTAAACTCCAGGTTGGATTATGCAAATGCCCTTTACCTCGGTCTCCCCAAATACCAAATCGCTCGTCTGCAAGTCGTTCAGAATACGGCCGCCAGACTTGTGACTGGGAAAAAACCCTGGGAATCTATCTCACCTTCACTGAGAGCCCTTCATTGGCTGCCAGTTAAAGACAGAATCGCTTTTAAAGCTCTCTGTCTTACGCATAGATGTGTCCATGAGAATGCCCCCCTTTACTTATGCAAATTAATAAAAGCGCATAATCCAAATCGCGTTTTGCGATCCACGAATCAGAACCTGCTCCAGGTTCCGAAAGCCAACTTCAAGTCCAAAGGAGAAAGAAGATTTGCGATCCAGGGTCCCAGACTATGGAACGCTTTACCAACCAGCATTCGGTTGGAGGAGAACCACCTAGCATTTAGGAAAAAGGTCAAGACTTTTCTCTTTTGATATCAAAGGAGACAGGAACAACAAGCGCCCAGAGGCGATTCAGTTCGCATGTGCCGCGCTATATAAGTTTTCATTCATTCATTCATTCATTAATATCTGCGTTCTGTTTAAACTCTTACAATCCATGCGTTTTTTTTTTTAAACAGAACATTTATCGCTTGTCATGAAAGCATATTTTTAGTCAGCGTTTTAATTATGTTATCGGTTAACGATAATTAATCAAAGGCATTAAAGTGTTTCTACAGTTTGGACGCTGGACAAACCCAGTTGGGCAAAAATTTATGAATGAAAATATAAATTGATCGGGTGAAGCTGCTGAATTCTGACACACTATTAAATCCACATAAAATTCCCAGAGTTACGCTGGAATGAGTCAAAAATCGGAGGTTTAATTTCAGATCGACCCTAAGTAGCTGTATGTGCGTTCCCGGCGACGTATGTACCAAAATGATATATTGTATATTGCTAATGTGTAATAATGTTATAGTACAGGTCACTAGGGCTTGAGTTTAAAGAGACCCTGTCTATTGCAACAAAGATATTCAAATAAGATTGCATTAATGTATTTTATTCATGTTATTTACCCATGTGTAGATATCCAAAAACCCTGAGACTGCCGAATGCTGCCATCGTGGATGTGATGTCAGCAGCCCCAACAGATTTAGAGCTGTCATTCAAGTAACACCCATTGGTCTCCAAACTGCAGCCCTTTGCTTGTCGTTATCCGACCTTTGAGGCACTATTCCTCTCACTGACACCAATGATGGGTAACTATTCTTCCCACTGACATCAAAGATGGGGCACACTTCCACCTACTAATGCAAATGATGGGGCACTCCTCCAACTACTGATGCAAATGATGTGGCACTCTTCCACTCACTGACATCAACAATGGGGCACTATTTCACCCACTGACACCATTGATGGAACACTATTCCTCCCACTGACACCAGCAAGAGGGCACTATTCCTCCCACTGACATGAACAGTGGGGCACTTATACTCCCACTTACACCAATGACAGGTAACTATTCCTTCCACTAGCACCATTGGGGTGTAATTTCTCTCACTGACACCAACATATGAGCAATATTCTTCCCAATGACACCACCCACCCACTGATGCAAATGATGGGGGAATTTTTCCACTTACTGACACCAACGATGGGGCACGATTTCTTCCACTGACATCATTGATGGAACACTATTCCTCCTACTGACACCAGCAATGGGGCACTATTCCTCCCACTGACACAAATGATAGGGCACCATTCCCCCCACCAACACCAAGAATGAGCCACTCTTCCACCCACTGACACCAACAAAGGACACTCTTGCTCCCACTGACACCAACAATAAGGTGCTCTTACTACAATCATAGGCATGCATACAGGGTATTCCAGGTGGGCCTGGGCCCACCCTAATCACCCTGTGTGGCGCATATTCCCCGTTTACACCCCTGACATTTCACCAAAGCCTCCTGATGGGGCTCCAATTACTCCAATTAACACCAACGATGTAACACTATTCCTCCCACTGACACCAACAATGGGGCACTGTTTTGTTATGGCCATTTATATTGTCTTGTTAGCAATAATATAGAGTTAAGTTTAGTAAGAGCATATGTTTACAGAGGCTCTTCCCCCTCCATTGATATGTAAAGAACCCAGATGGACAGGAAGTTGTCGGCAGGATGTGATGTAAGCAGCAGTTAGGGGGAGGAGATTTAGCTTTTGAAAGAGACATGTGTTCGGAATGTGTTTAGAAGTGACACATGGCTGCCGAAAACTGGATATCTTTGAAGACATTTTAAGTTGGACTGTGCAAGAAACCATGAAGGGCATTACAACTTAAACCCTAAGTTGACTAACTGTTTAGTTTACTTAATGCGTACATATTGTACATGCTTACAGTGGAACCTTGGATTGGGAGTAACGCAGTTAACGAGCGTTTCGCAATATGAGTTCTGTATTTCTATAAATCCTAACTCAATTTGCGAGGGTTGTCTAGCAAAACGAGCAGGATTCAGGCCAAAGTGGTGTGCAGTACCGCTTCTGGCCTGAGGTGGGAGCTGAACGGTGCCGTTTGCAGCCGATCGTCGCCGTTCGGAAATGCACGGAAAGGCCCGAGGACAGTCAAACTGTCCTTGGGCCTTTCTGCCCATTTCCGAGGCTCTCCAGCGCCCCCGGCCTCTGGCCACATGCAGCATTGCATGCCATTGAAGTCAATGCGGACCAAATTATTTTAGTTTCCATTGACTTCAATTGGGAAACTCGCTTTGATATGGGAGTACTTTGGATTACGAGCTGGAATGGATTATGCTCATAGATTCCGATGTACATTGTAAACATATTTTTGTAAGCTATGAGTTGTGTTGTATTGTGTTGTATTGTATCATATTTTTGTATCTATGAGTTGTGTTGTATTGTGCCTCCTACAGTTTGTATGTACAGCTTTCCTGTTTAGTAAAGCATTGATACACTACAGATGTCTAAGCGTCCTTGGTTTTACCGCAATAACTTTAATAGATAGACGCAAAGCATTACAGGCATTATACCTCTGTCTGACACCAATTATGGGGCGTCCTTCCTCCCACTAGCATCAGCATTGGGGAATCCTCCCTCCCACTGACAACAACAATGGAACACACTTCATTCCACTGACTCCAATAATGGGACACTCTTCCTTCACGAAAAAGCCACGCAAAAATGTATCATGAATATATATATATATATATATATATATATATATATATATATATATATATATATATATATATATATATTATAGAGCTAAAAATCCACAGTTTGAAAGAAAAGAAACATATATAAATGCACTTCAAATCACTTGGGAGTACAGTAAAACCTTGGTTTGAGATTAACTTGGTTTGAGAGCGTTTTACAAGATGAGCAAAATGTTTTAATACATTTTGCCTTGGTGTACAAGCGATATCTTGATATAAGAGTAGCGTCATGTGACAACTGAGTATAAAAGAGAAGGGAGGAGACTCTAATGCATCGTAGACACAATCATTTTTCGGCATTAAAAAAAACAAAGTTTTTTGTAACTTCATCATTAAACGACGTTGCCCACACGCGGTCGTTTTAAAAAAATGCTCTAGCAAAGTGTGGTGACGTACAACACGTACGACGGCACTATAAAGGGGAAGTTCCACCCTTTGGGCTGCTTTAGCTGATTCCGTGTTAGTAAAAGACGATTTGCGCTTTTCTGTCTGTTACAGCGTGATGAATGTGCTTACTCCATTACGAACAGTAGTTTTTCCAGAACGAACGCTCCCGTCTCATAACTTGCTTCTGAGCATGCGCAGGTTTTTAACGTCCTTTTAGCCCACACACGATCATTTTTTACAACCCGAAAAACAACATCCTTTAAAACGTCGTTAAAAAATGCAGCATGTTATTGTTATTATACAATGTATGAACAGCGATCAGTCATTTCCCCAAGTCAGTCCACCCCCCCCTTCAGTTACAACACAACCAGGAACATACTTAACCCCTTCCTCGCCCCGCAGTGTTTCCCCCATTCACTGCCAGTGGCATTTTTATAGTAATCCAATGCATTTTTATAGCATTGATTGCTATAAAAATGCCAATGGTCCCAAAAATGTGTCAAAAGTGTCCGAAGTGCCCGCCATAATGTCGCAGCACTGAAAAAAATCGCTGATCGCCGCCATTACTAGTAAAAAAAAATATTAATTAAAATGCCATAAAAATACCCCCTATTTTGTAAACGCTATAACTTTTGCGCAAACCAATCAATAAACGCTTATTGTGATTTTTTTTTTTACGAAAAATATGTAGAAGAATACGCATCGGCATAAACTGAGGAAAAAATATGTTTTTTTTTATATATTTTTGGGGGATATTTATGTAGCAAAAAGTAAAAAAATATAATTTTTTTCAAAATTGTTGCTCTATTTTTGTTTATAGCGCAAAAAATAAAAACCGTAGAGCTGATCAAATAACACCTAAATAAATCTCTATTTGTGGGAAAAAAAGGACGCTAATTTTGTTTGGGTGCTACGTCGCACGACCGCGCAATTCTCAGTTAAAGCGACGCGGTGTCGAATCGCAAAAAGTGCTCTGGTCTTTGGGCAGCAATATGGTCCGGGGGTTAAGTGGTTAAATGAAATTTTTTAAAAACAACCTTTTTTTCATGCCGAAAAATGATCGCGTGTACGCGGCATGAGTGTAGCAATATGGTTACATTTAATGAAGGTACAACATTTAGCGCCTCTCGTCTCTTTTTTACCCAGTTCAAAAAAATGCTTTGATATACAAGTGCTTTGTATTACAAGCATGTTTCTGGAATGAATTATGCTTGCAATCCAAGGTTTTACTGTAATTTAACCACTTGTCATCTGCCCACCGTCAAATGACGGCGGGCAGACGACACCATTGTTCTGACATCACGTCATATGACGTGATGTCCCTTTAAAGCCGCGGGCGGGCGCGCATCGCCGGCGGCGCGCGCGCGCACCCGCCGCTCTGCGGGGATCCCGTGCGAGTGCCCGGCGGCAACGATCGCCGCCGGGCACACGCGATTGCTCAGTAACTGAGCTGGGACGTGCAGCTCTGTGTGTAAACACAGAGCTGCACGTCCCTGTCAGGGAGAGAGGAGAGCGGTTGTGTCCCTTGTACAGGGACACAATCGGTCACCTCCCCCAGTCACCCCCCCTCCCCCCACAGTTAGAACACTCATAGGACACACATTTAACCCCTTCCCCGCCCCCTAGTGGTTAACCCCTTCACTGCCATTCGCATTTATACAGTAATCAATGCATATTTATAGCATTTTTCACTGTATAAATGTAAATGGTACCAAAAAAGTCAGAAAAGTGTCCGAAATGTCCGCCATAACGTCGCAGTCCCAATAAAAAAATCGCAGATCGCCGCCATTAATAGTAAAAAAAAAAATGCCATAAACTATCCCCTATTTTGTATACACTATAAATTTTGCGCAAACCAATCGATAAACGCTTATTGCATTTTTTTTTTACCAAAAATATGTAGAAGAATACGTATCGGCCTAAACTGAGGGAAAACATATTTTTTTTATATATTTTTTGGGTTATTTATTATAGCAAAAAGGAAAAAATATTGCATTTTTAAAAAAATTGACGCTCTATTTTTGTTTATAGTGCAAAAAATAAAAACCGCAGAGGTGATCAAATACCACCAAAAGAAAGCTCTATTTGTGGGAAAAAAAGGACGCCAATTTTGTTTGGGAGCCACGTCGCACGACCGCGCAATTGTCAGTTAAAGCGACGCAGTGCCGGAAGCTTATATTTTGTCTGGGCAGGAAGGGGGTGTAGGTGCACAGTAGGCAAGTGGTTAATATAGTACAAGGCAAAAAAAGGATGAATGTTGGGTGAAATTCACATTCAGTGATAAAAAGAATGAAACAAATAATACAGAATAGACATGTGCAGACTGGAATATTTCGTTTTGTTTTTTCGTTTTCGTTTGGAAAATAAATTTATTTAGTTACTCCCAAAAATCGTTTTGATTTATTTTGTTTTTCGTTGGGGAATAGCTTTCGTCCGAAAATCCAATAATACTTGGTTTCTGTCGAATGGTCAAAAGAATATTAGACGGAACGTTGAATCTTTACGTCGAATCGTACATTTCCGTTCGAATATTCCGCCTACAAGAATTCTAAAGTTGTATGACTAGTAATAATGTTGAATCTATTTTCTCATAAATCGAAATCTAATCTCTGTAATGTCGAATCTATTATTTCTATAGTGTCAAATCTTTTCCCTATAATGTCGAAACTTTTCCCTATAATGTCGAATCTCTTTATATCGAATTTTTACCACAACAAAAACGAAAATAAAGCATTTTTTATGTCGGATCTTTCGGTTTTCGTTTCTTGCGCTTTCGTTATCGTTTGTTAAAACGATAACGAAAAAAACAGATTTTCGGACAAAAATGCATTCTAACGAAAACGAATGCACATGTCTAATACAGAATAGCCCTTTCACATTGTAGGGTGAATCCTGCTCGATAAAAAAGTTCACATGGGCGACTCTTTGAACCTTTTTTCAAATTTTCAAATTTCAAATCTTGTTTGAAAATGAGTGAAAGCTACTGTGATAATAAGAAGGAATGTGGAAAATCGTGGCTGAAATATGGGTGAATAGCACGGGAATGCTGGAAAAATTTGAAGCCAATCATCGGTAAATTCAAACTGATCCACAAATTATGGAGAGGGTTGGGATATTTGGGGGTATATTATCAAATAAATATTGAGCCATATTTATTTGATAGTAACAAGACAGAGGCCACTTGAAATGCAATATATTAGAGTCGTTTACTCTTCCTCTAAAGCAGAGTTATAATTACAATGTATATATTTTACTAGCGAGACACGGGAATGGAATACAATGTAAATTCTTTATTTAAATTTTCGCTTTCAGAAAACAAACCTCTCATTAGCATCGACGTCTGAGTTCTCCATCGCATTCCGCAGAGGCATTAATGCGTTCTACGGTTCTGTGCTCTTCTATTGTATTGATTCCCCATTGTTAACCTTTCCTTATCACTTGTTTGTGCTCCTCTCACATCAATAAGAAGCTTCAGAGAAAAGGCAGAGGCAACAAACAAGCGGCGTTGCGGAAAGGTCAAGCGTTCAGAGAAGGAGGTGCCACCTTGCTGGGAGGCATCTGTAATGAACACACAGACAGCGTTGAAAGGTTATGGGCCTACAGGTTGGGCAAGATCCTTTGACTGCCGGCAATAAATAAAAAACATGTTCATTTGCTTTATAGACATGATGTTGATATTTCCCTGTGTGTGTGTGTGGATATTAGGAATTGTGGGAAAAAAATTATGGTTAGCGAAAGCATTTTTTTGTTGCTCATTGGAAACCAATCCAAATTTTTTTTGGGGGGGGATTAAAGATACAATAAAAAGTACATTTGATCACGTGCACTCGATCAGCTAAATAAAGAGACAGTGGGTAATTAGAACTCTCTTTCACATCGGGTTCATGTAGAGGGGTACATTTGTGGCACAAGGACAGTTTTCTTAGTTATGCTGACTGTGGATGGCTGCCAGCGCGTGACAGGCGGTGGTTCCCAGCGATTCCTGAGTGTCTGGAAGTGCTATGAACCACCAGAGTCCCTGGACCCATCAGCTACCTCTTCACCAGTGAGAAGATCGTCTTTCCCATGAGCCGATGAACCATATTATTAATTCCACATGCGCTCACATTTCATATATCTTGTGAGTTACTAATTGTCTTTTATGGAATAAAATATCTCAATAATGGTGCACTTAGATGGCGCTGCTCTGCTTCTGTCTTTGATTAAAGATACCATGGAGTATGTAGAGTGCCATGGCCAAAATTTTCCTTCACCTGTCTACAATGACTATGTCTGCAATAAATCATGTACATAAACTTTAATGGGATCTCAGTCTTAGCCCTTATGCCGCGTACACACGATCACTTTTTGTGATGAAAAAAAAACGACGTTTTATGTGACGAAACAAAACAACGTTTTTCAAACTTCATTTTCCAAAACGACGTTGCCTACACACCATTGTTTTTCCAAAATGCTCTAGCAAAGCGCGGTGACGTACACCACGTTCGACGGCACTCTGTTCCATTGAAGCTCCGCCTCATAACTTGCTTCTGAGCATGCGCGGGTTTAAAAACGTTGTTTTAAACGTCGTTTTGCCCACACACCATCACTTTCTATGACACAAAGAATGACATTTTGAAAAATGACACAAAAAATTCAAGCATGTTCGAATTTTTTTTTGGTCGTTTTTTTGAAGACATAAAACAACGTTTTGCCCACACACGATAATTTTAAATGACGTTTTTTAAAACTTAGTTTTTTTTCATCACATAAAGTGATCGTGTGTACGCGGCATGAGGGTTAAATATTGAGTTGGTCCACCCTTTGCAGCTATAACAGCTTCAACTCTTCTGGGAAGGCTGTCCACAAGGTTTAGGAGTGTCTATGGAAATGTTTGACCATTCTTCCAGAAGCGCGTTTGTGAGGTTAGGTACTGATATAGACAAGAAGGCCTGACTCACAGTCTCTAATGCATCCCAAAGGTGTTATATTGGGTTTAGGTCAGGAATCTATGCAGGCCAATCAAGTTCCTTCACCCCAAAGCAAGGTCCATAAAGACATGGATGTGCGAGTTTGGGGTGGAGGAGCTTGACTGGCTTGCACAGAGTCCTGACCTCAACCCAATAGAACACCTTTGGGATGATATAGAGCGGAGACTGTGAGCCAGGTCTTCTCGTTCACATCAGTGCCTGACCTCACAAATGCTCTTCTGGAAGAATGGTCAAACATTCCCATAGACACACTCCTAAACCTTGTGGACAGCCTTCCCAGAAGAGTAGATGGTGTTATATCTGCAAAGGGTGGACCAACTCAATGTTGCACCCTATGGACTAAGACTGGGATGCCATTAAAATGAATGTGCGTGTAAAGGCAGCGTCCCAATACGTTTGGCAATATAGTGTATGTTTTTTAAGGGCAACTAATAGGAGAAAAACATTAAAAAAATATGAAGGGGGAGTAAAGTTCCTCTTTAACTTGCAGCTCAACCATCTATTTTTACTGCCGCCATATAAGCCTTAAGATTTAAATCCACTCTCAACAATAAAGAGCCTCCGTTCCCAGTAGAATCCTTATACGGGGAAACACGTAGGGTGGAGCAACAAGTCTCTGGCGTCATCACGTTTTAGCCAGCTGGTGAGAACCGCGGCTGAGTTTGAAGTCGTTTCAGTCTTATGGGTGTTAGTATGTAACGAAGCCTTTGCAGTAAACACTTTTATCAGGGAATACTGCACCATGAGGTTTTTTTCTTCTTCCCTTCCTGTGGTAATTGATTGCCGTCTCACGGAGGCAAATAATTTTTGGGTTGCTTTGTGAAAATCGTGATTCAACATACGTAAGTACACCATCCAAGGGAAAATTTGCCACCGTGTTCGGGGGAGCTTGGAGGGATCTATAGTTGATTGGAAGCCATCCCATCCCCACGAAGTCCAGTTCTGGAGCTTATGGTTGATCTGAGTGTGGAGTACCTGGAAAGGATACCCCAGGGGCAGATCGGCCCAGTGTCGAGCCCAACACTATCATCGATCTGGTAAGCAGCCATTCACTTATGAGTAGAAAATCGGATATGATTGTATGATATCAATCAGATCACCAGTTACATTCTGTTTGACATGAAAATACCTTAATAGGAATATTGTGCATTCACATGGCAACTCATTTTGGACTTTTATCACATATAGTTTTTCTATCCTTTGGATTTTTATCACTTAATGTTCATTGAGCTGTGGTTTCACGCATATATATATATATATATATATATATATATATATATATATATATATATTACTTGTGTTTCTGATCACACATAGGTTTGTTATATATATATATATTTTTTTTGTCAATTATTAATTATTTTTTTGTAACTTTTAGCATTAATTATTTGGGTATTACTTTATTTTTGGGTTGTGCATTTTTAAATTCCTTTTTTACCAATAAATAGAACCAGTTATTCATCCCAGCCTGAGCACAGTATCATTCTTTTCTAATTTTCTGTAAAAAAATAACGATTTCAAAAAGTGAACATTAAACCTGTAATGTTTGAAAAAAAAAAAAAAAATTAGAGTTTTAAACAAATTTTTTACCAAAGTTCCAGATTTCTAATGTAACAACTGAGAAATTTAAATGAGACGCAGATGGGATCTATAAATATCGGTTCTTAAGTGCTCTGCAGATGTCAGAGTAAAGTAACATCAAACTGTAATGACACATTCAAATATGTCACATTCCTTTTTTATATTTTTTTTTTTTAAATGTCCTTGATTTATTTGCTCTTGTAATATACAGTATGTATAGTACATTTTACAATTTTCTTTCAATATTTCCTTTTTATATAACCTAGAAAACATATGCCCTTTCATGAATGTGTTCAATTGGTGGGTGATGAATGGTTTTTGGCTTTCTGGCCCAATCAGACAATGTTTAAGACGGGCATGACTAATTTTGGACATGTGCTCATGGCTGCCATTAGAAATTCTCTGTCCCTGGTCCCTGTTGGGAATCACTGGGAATCATGGCCCATGGCATTACTGTGCATGTGCCCAAATTTATTTATCTATCTGTCCCTGGGCTCCCTGCTGAATTGATAGAACTGGCCCTTCTGTACCAGGACCAGACACTATCTACCTATTGGCGGTTCACTGTGTGCTGTCTCATTTAAATTTATTGTTGGGACAAACAAAGTTTAACCACTTCAGTCCCAGAGGATTTGGCTGCCCAATGACCGGGACATTTTTTTGATTCGGCACTGCGTCGCTTTAACTGACAATTGCGCGGTCGTGCGACATGGCTCCCAAACAAAATTGACACCCTTCCCCCCCCCCCCACAAATAGAGCTTTCTTTTGTTTGTATTTGATCACCTCTGCGGTTTTTATTTTTTGCGCTTTAAACAAAAAAGAGTGCAAATTTTGAAAAAAAAGGCAATATTTTTTACTTTTTGTATAATAAATATCCCCAAAAATATATAAAAAAGAGCAGACTGGATCCTCCTCTTCACAGGTCCCTCTTTGGTCCTCCTGGCCCCTTCCTGCTGTTGAGTGCCCCCACATTAAGCAGCTTGCTATGGGGGCAACCAAGCCAAGTCACAGCTCTCTGCGTCCATTCAGACACGGAGCCACGGCCCAGCCCGCCCCATTTCTCTCCTGATTGGCTAAATGACTTTGATTGACAGCAGTCTCCGCCAATGAGGAGGGGAGTCCTGGGCAGCTTAGACACCCCTGCAACATTTAAGGATGTAGAGGAACCTCAGGTAAGTATTAGGGGGGCTGAGGGGGGCTACTGCACACAGAAGGTGTTTTATCTTAATGCATAGAATGCATTAAAGTGATTGTAAAGTAACATTTTTTTAAAACAATAACAAACATGTTATACTTACCTGCTCTGTGCAAGGATTGTGAATAGAGGAGCACCGATCCTCTTTTTCTGGTTTGCCCCGGTGGCGCTCCTGGCAATGGTTCCCGCTGCTGTCAATCAAAATCCAGGGACATGAGAGGGGGCAGGGCCGAGTTGTCACGTACCTGGTCGGAGGCCAAAGTGGGGTTCCCTTGCGGCTAAGTGCAGAGCGCCCTAGAAAGTGGTAACAGGGAGTGCTATACTCAGAGAAGCAGGGGGGTTGCCAGTTGCGATAGGCTGAGGTGCTGAAGAGATGTCCGCTGGATTTCCAATGAGGACGGAGACAGTTGCTGGAACGCATGGATTCAGTTACAAAAAAGAGGGGTCCTCGGCTGCAGCACAGATGGTTTTTCACCTTAATGCATAGAATGACTTTACAACCCCTTTAAGATAAAAATAAAATAAAAAATTCTGACTTTACAACCACTTTAAGTAATGATAAAGCTATTGCTAAAAAAACAGGCTTATAATGGAAATGTAAAAACTGCATACACAGGTATGAGAGCTAAAGTGGTTCAACCAATTATGTGGAGATAAAAGAAAGTCCATACTATTTTGCATGTGTTTTACCAACCAAAACACACCTCCAGAAAGAGGTGGAGCCTAACAGAAGGACCAGGGCTGGTGTTTACTATATGTTTGCCACTTTTAATTATGTGTCTAAGATCCATTTTAACCTTCTCGCACCTGGCTTCTCGCAGATGGCTACAGCAAGGGCCTAAATTGCCAAAAATGCGTCCATGTACGTCCTTCAACGCTGTGTGCCTCCTGCAGTCTGCGCACAGTGCGCTCTGTGATCAGCGAGTCAATGAGACAATCGAGCCAATCGGCTAATCACAGATCGGAGTAAGGCCCCGTACACACGACCGAGTTACTCGTCGGGCTAAACTCATCAGTCCGCCCGTCGAGGTTCCCGTTCAGCTGTCGAAAAGCTCATCAAGCCAAATTTCCCCATAGAACAACAAGGAAATAGAGAGCATGCTCTCTTTTTGGCTCGACAAGCTTCCCGACGGGATGCTCGGCGAAAAGTGTACACACGACCGGTTTTCTCGGCAGAATACGTCTCCCATCGAGGTTTTCGCTGGATTCTGTCGAGAAACTCGGTCGTGTGTACGGGGCCTAAGGGGCTGATCCTGGCCCCTTACCACATGATCAGCTGTCAGCCAAGGACAGCTGATCATGAGATGTAAACAAAAGCCGGTAATCTGCTTTTTTTTCCAGCTCACACTATCAGCGTGAGAAAAAAAAAAAAAACGATTACCAGCTTGTGTAAATAAAATAAATTAAGGTGAAAAAACATGAGGGTTTACAACCTCTTTAATCCCCCCCCAAAATAGTGTAAGGCCTCGTACACACGATCGGACATATTCGATGAAAACGGTCCGCGGACCATTTCCATCGGATATGTCCGATCGGGAGTTTGATCCGATGGCGTGTACACACCATCGGATCAAATTCCCCGCCGCCAGACGGCGCGGTGACGCGGCGGTGACGTTGACGCCGCCACGTCACCGCCACGTCACCGCACCAGGAAGTTAAACACTTCCGCGCATGCGCCGAATCCATTCGGCGGCGGCGCGGCGGCGGTGGGGCACGACATGTCTGCTGGTAAGTGTACTAACCAGCAGACATGTCGAGTGGACAGATTCCACCGGATGGATTTCAAAGCATGCTTTGAAATCTGTCGGGTGGAGAAATCTGTCTGCTAGCCCATACACACGAGCGGAGATGTCTGCTGAAACGGTCCATCGGACCGTTTTCAGCGGACATATCCCCTCGTGTGTACGAGGCCTAAGAAGAAAAAGCAGTACATGTTACATAGCTATATGCATAACATGATATTTTACCTATATATTTTTAGATTGTAAGCTCCTCTTGTTGTATAACTGCATTGTCTCCCTTTTATATTGTAAAGCGCTGAGTAAACTGTTGATGCTATATAACTCCTGTATAATAATATAATAATTATACAAAAATATTGGGGTAAATATTGTGTTTTTTTAATTCAATAAAGTGTGTATTTTCCACAAAAAATCGCATAAAAACTTGCTGCGCAAATACTGTGTGGCAGAAAAAATTGCAATATACATCATAGTATTCTTTAGGGCCTCTGCTAAAAAAAAACATATATAATAGTTGGGGGTTCTAAGTAATTTTCTAGCAAAAAAAGTATATTTTTACATTGGATTGAAATGTTGAAATTGGCCCAAATACAAAAAGGTTAAACACAAACATTAAAAAAAAAGAAAAAAAAACTAAAACCACTGGCAAAATTTACGAGCTTAAAGTGTCGCATACGGTATTTATATCAGCTTGTTGGGAGGATGCAATTTCCAACCCTTTATTATCTGTAAAATGTTGCAAAATAAGTAATAATATTTATAATGCATTTTCGGATGCCAGTATTAATTATGAAGTTCCACACTTGTAAAGCAAATGGTGCTTTTCCATATGAGTACAAGGTAATAATACCATTTGTCACTCCCTGGAAAGTTTGGGGAATTAACTCCATTAATAACCACGATGCGGGCTGATTATAACTCTGAATGTGACCAAACACAAATCATTTGTACAGGTGGAATTCTACATTCTTAATGAGATTTCTGTGCTTCGGTGAACCTAAATATTATTACTTTTCAAACACACTTAAAATTAACAAACATAAAATGAAATTGCTTTTTTCAGATGCACGCTGGGAAAAGGGCTCTAGATTGGCTTCCGCGGTTGGTGGCAGAGGTGGACAGGAGGTTAGGCTGAGGTTTACCGGAAGAACTTTTACTTTGGAGCGGTTACAATATTATTTAAAGTGCTACAATGTCTGGGAATCTTTCATTCAAACTTTGCATACTGATTCCCAACAATCTACAGTACAATGGCCTGGATTCACGTAGCACTTACGCCGACGTATCTCGAGATACGCCACGTAAGTTTAAATATGCGCCGTCGTATCTATGCGCCGTAACCACAGAACAAGAATACGCCTGAAAATAGGCTTCTTCCGACCAATGTAACTTGCCTACGCCGGCGTATCGTAGGCGCATAGTTACGCTGGACGCATATGGGAGTTTCGATTCAAATATGCAAATGAAGGAGATGCACCGATTCACGGACGTAGATGCGCCCGGCCGCTTCATATACGCGGTACACGTAAGGCTTACATCCGGCGTAAAGTTATTCCTCATATAGGAGGCGCAACTCATGCTAAGGTATGGACCAGGGAACAGCCGTCGTATTTTACGCTGTTTACGTAGTAGTACATGAATAGGGCTGGGCGTAGGTTACGTTCACGTCGTAGGCAGTGATTCGAAGTATCTTAGGCAGTTATTTCGACGTGGTTGTACGCATGCGCATGGGGATGTGTCCAAGTTACGACGCATGCGCCGTTCGTTTTAAGTACTTGGATGACGCTCAGCCCATCATTTGCATGGGGTCATGCTTCATTACCATGCATCACACCCACTTCCAGCCCACTCCCACCTACTTTGACTTACGCCGGCTTACGCCGACGAAAATATACTCTACGCCGGCCGGCGCAAGGTTGGGCGCATTTTCTTTGTGAATTTCATACTTTCCTCTCAACGTTGCGCTGGTGTAGCGTAAAGGAGATACGCTACAGTTGCATAAAGATGTGCCGATGTACGTGAATCCGGCCCAATGTTTTCATTATACTCAATGGTTTTAACCGCTTCCATACCGGGCCAATTCTGGCATTCCTCTCCTACATGTAAAAATCAGCATTTTTTTGCTAGAAAATTACTCAAAACCCCCAAACATTATATAGATATTTTTAGCAGAGATCCTGGCGAATAAAATAATGATCGTTGCAATCTTTCAAATGCAATTTTCAATTATATGAATGAAAAACAAAAAAAAACATTACTTACCCCAATGTTTTTTTGTATAATATGAAAGATGATGTTATGCTGAGTAAATAGATACCTAACATGTAAAATTGCTCACGTTCGTAGAATGGTGCCAAACATCAGTACTTAAAAATCTCCATAGGCAACAGTTAATTTTTACAGGTTACCGAGGAGGTTTCATGCTAGAATTAATGCTTTTGCTCTGACATTCATGGGGATACCTCACATGTGTGGTTTGAATATGTGTGCGTAACTTATGCATTCGCTTCTGCGTGCAAGCACGAGGGCACTTTACTTTTTTATATTTTTATTATTTATTTTGTTTATTTATTTTACACTGTCCATTTATTTTTGTATTACTTGTATTCCTATTAAAATAAATGTAAACATCCCTTGTAATAGGAATAAGGCATGACAGGTACTCTTTATGGAAACTTCTAGGGTCAAAGAGACCCCGGATATCTCAACTACCCTGGAAAGTATGAGATCACAAAACCTGCTTTCCAGGTAAAAATACTGGTAGTGTTTACATTTGCCAGTGCTGGAGCTGACATCCAGCCTCCTAGGGTCATAAAGCTGACCAGGGACCATTCTGTCCCTGGCCAGCTCTATGGTAATCCTGCGCCACTAAAGGATCTGTTCTCCGGGTCCCCATTTGCATGGGAGAGCCCGGAGAGGCACCGGAGGGACATGTAAGGGAATCCACTTCAACCCAAGGATGTTATATGATGTCCTGCAGGTGGGAAGTATTTAAAACTGGACTAATGTCCCTCCTACAGATCTTCCAACCTTCACCTAATTTATATTTTTTTTCAACAATAGTTTTTATTGAGTTTAACATTGTAAAGATTACACAAGTAGAATGTATACCAGTTTTTTTGACAGGAGTGAATAAACAAAGTCATATACAGCAGTTAAGTCATATTCAATTTTTAGCTAAGTAGCGTGATACAGATATCAGATCAAAATGAGGGAGCATGTATAATTTATCGGACTTACATTGTACAAGGTGACAATTAAGGTTAGAATCCTGAAGACCCGGGTGCGTTTGCGACCACCGGGTTCACAGAAATAGTACTGCGTTGGACCAGCTTGTCCATGGGCGCCACGTTTTGTGAGCATCCTCCAAGCGTCCCCTGCTAGATGCCAAAGTGAGTTCATAGTTGCAGTGCAAATTAATTAGCTCAATAGTGTTCTCTAACGACGGGGGCTTGGCAGATTTCCAGAGCCTGGTAATGCTCAGCCGAGCTGCCAGGAGGATATTGGTGGTTACGAGGCGCGAGTCAGCGGGTATTTGGTCTATATTGATGTTTAGTAGTGCCATCGATGGTGACGGGAGTATAGGACTGTTAGTGACGTCCATTAGCATACGAAAGATGGCAGACCAATAATTGGCAATGGACGGGCAAGACCAGAAGATATGTAACATATCTCCCTTAGTGCCGGCGCATCTCCAACATGTGTCAGGGCTGTTCATACCAAACTTAGCTATTTTAGCTGGTGTGAGGTACCAGCGCAGGGAGATTTTTAGTGTGAGTTCCCACAGCGCCGCGTTTCGGGTAGCTTTGTAGATGGACCGAAGTGCAGACTGCCATTGGTCATCAGTGAGAGTTTGGCCCACGTCTATATCCCATTGGAGGTGGGGTTTGGCTTTGGAGAAGACCTGTTTTTGGCGAAAGATATTATAGAAAAGGGAAATTCCCTTCTTTTTCGAAGGGGAGGTAGTAAGGAATGACCACGTTGAAGGGGGAATAGGATAGCAAGGGTTGGGCACCTGGGATAGACAATGTCTGATTCTAAGGTAGGTAAAGACTTCCGAATGTGGCAGGCAGAATTTAGTTTGTAGCTGAGGGAACGTGAGTAGTGTTTGTCCACTAAATAGGTCTTGGACGTAGGATATACCATTGGCTGTCCAGCGGTTCAAGTCAAGGTCTGTAGTGCAGTGTTGAAGGCAGGTCAAAGGGAGAGGAGGATGGAATGGATGAGGATGGATTTCACCTTGCTGGACCAAAAATTTCCAGGCTGAGGTTGACGCTCTCATCGTGGGAGGGAGTGAGTTGGAGACCAACGTTCCGTGTGGCACACCCAGAATCCAGTCTCGGAGATTGTTATGTGTAACCAATGTGGATTCCAACTGTCCCCACAATGTGAGAGGGGACGGTTGGAACCAGTCTTTAAGCTGAGTGAGAATTGTAGCCCAGTAATACTCTTTGAAGTCTATGGACCCTGCCCCCCCGGCCTGTTTATGTTTGGTGAGCAGTTGCTTTGCGCAGCGAGGTTTCTTGCCTTGCCAAAGCAGTGTGTTCAGGGTAGTTTGTAGGGACTGGAAGTAGGATGCTGGGATAGGGATAGGGAGTGTGCGGAATAGATATAGTAGCTGCGGTAGGTGCATCATCTTAAATGCTGCGAGCCTACCGGACCATGATAGTTCGTGCTTGGCTAGGCTCATAATGTCTTTCTGGAGTTTGTCGAGGAAGGGTTTGAAGTTGCTCCTAAATAAATGTTTGGTGGTGCTTGTCAATCGGATCCCCAGGTAGGAGATCTCGTGTTGTGCCCAGGTAAAGGGAAATTGTGTTTGCAATAGGTTTTTGGAAGTGGCGTCAAGACCCAGGTCTAGAATGTAGGATTTGTTGGCATTTATTTTGTAGTACGACACTTCGCTAAACCACTGGAGGGTTTTGTGTGCTTCACGAAGGGATATCGTTGGGTCAGTTAACATAAGAATGACGTCGTCTGCGAACAGACTGATTTTGTGAGAGGTAGAGCCTATTCGAAAACCAGAGATTCGTGGATTCTGCCTGATGTGTTCCGCTAGTGGTTCTATGAGTAGGTTAAAGATCAGCGGCGACATCGGGCAGCCCTGCCTGGTGCCGTTTGTTATGTTGAATGGCTGGGAGAGCATGTCGGCTGAGAATACTCGTGCAGATGGGGATGTATAAAGTGCAAGAACAGCGGTGAGTATGTGTCCCTGAAAACCAAACTTCTCAAGCACCCTACGTAGGTAGCCCCAGTGAATCCTGTCAAACGCCTTCTCCGCATCCAAGGCTAGGAGCAGAGAAGGCGTTCCACTGGACTCGGCGTAGTGGAGAATGTCAATCACCCTCCTCGTGGCGTCCGACGCCTGTCTGCCAGTTGTAAATCCAGATTGGTCCCTATGGATCAATGTGGGCATGATATTGACTAGTCTAGTGGCAATCGTTTTTGCGTATATTTTTAGGTCTAGGTTGAGGAGCGATATTGGGCGAAAGTTTTGGGGTATTATTGGATCTTTACCCGGTTTAGGCAGTGTGACCACCAAAGCTTGTAAAGATTCTGTTGGGAATTTGGAGGAGGCAGCCGCGGTGTTATATACTTCAGTTAGGGTGGGCGCTAAATGTTGGGCGAATTGTTTATAGTATTCCCCAGTAAGCCCGTCTGGGCCAGGGGATTTACCCAGTGGCAAAGATTTGATGGTTGTCAAAATTTCAGATGTGGAAAAGGGTTCATTCAATCGGGCTAATTGGTCTGCTGAGAGGGATGGGAGAGTGACATGGTTAAGGAAATTGTCTATGTCGGTCTGGGAAGGTTGGTGTGTGTTACGGTCGTTGTGGAGGTTGTATAGGTCTCCATAGTACGTGCTGAAAGCGTCTGCTATGTCTTGGGGATTTGTAAGTTTTGCGTTGGTATGTGGATGAAAAAGGTGGTTAATCTTACTTTTGGCTTTCCTGCCTTTGATACGCTGAGCCAGTGCTTTACCCGCTTTATTGGCTGTGGAGTAAGTAGCTGCTTTCCATTTCCTTTGGTGGTGTTCAAAGGATTGGAGGAGAAGGAGTCTCAGCTCCTGGCGCAGGGAGAGAATGTGAGCGGTCCTAGTCGGGTCCGGAGCGGACTTGTTGAGTCTCTCGGAAGCGTCTATTTGCGATGTAAGAGTGTCTATCTTTAGGGATCTATGTTTTTTATGAGAGGAGCTTAGTTTGATCAGAATTCCCCTTATGAACGCCTTATGCGCGTTCCATACCACGCCTGGATCGGACACCGAGCCTACATTAGTTTCAAAATATTCTGACAGATGGTCAGAGATTGTTGGTGAAAAGGAAGGGTGTTGTATGATGTAGTTGTTGGCTCGCCATAAAAATGCGGGCCTAGTTGTAGGGGAATCAGAAATTGTGATGGAGATAGGGGCATGGTCCGACCAGGTCGTGGTATGGATCACAGATGCGCTGACAGATTGCAGGAGCCATTTGTCAGTGAGAAACATGTCAATACGTGAATACGTTTTGTGGAGGGGAGAGAGATGCGTGTAATCACGTTCAGAGCCGTGGTAGCACCTCCAAACGTCAAACAGGTCATGTGTGGTCATAAATTGTTTTAGGGGGGATTCCCTGCGTTTCGAGGCAGAGGTGGAGTCTAAAGACATTTCCGGGACTAGATTGAAATCGCCACATATAATCAAGCGTCCTTGCTTGACGGAGTGTACAACTTTCATTACTTTTCGGAGGAAACTGACCTGCCTGACGTTGGGAGCATAAATGCTAGCCAGGGTGAATTTCATATCATTTACAGTACATACAAGAACAACATATCTTCCTTCCGGGTCTGTTACCACATGGTGCAGGAGGAATTTGACAGTGTCCCTGACCGCTATGAGCACTCCTCTCTTTTTGGAGGAGAAGGGTGCCGCAAAGATGTGGGGAAAGTGCCTGTTGGTACACACAGGTGCACCAGTGCTCATGAGGTGTGTTTCTTGAACACATAGAATGTCGCAGTTCAGGTGTAGAGCGGTCTTCCATAGTGAGTGTCTTTTTGCCGGGTGGTTGAGCCCGTTAGCGTTAAGAGATAGGATCGTGGTCGCCATTGGAGGTCAGGGATCGGGTGGGAATTGGGATAGAGAGTCACTTACAGTTAGAAGAGCCGGGTAGGTTGTTCTGCGTGGGGGAGATGAGGATGTTGCTGAGAGGATCGTTGGTCAAAGATCTGTACCGTGCAAGTCACTGCGCAGGCGATGGAAGTGCTGTAGCAAAAGATCAAATAACAGAAACTAAACAAGCAAAAAAAAACTGGTAAGTAACCGGTAGTAACAAGGTATACAGTTCACAGTGGCGGTGCCACCTAGAGATTCAAGAAGCGGAGTGTAGGGACAAGGTGTCCAGCTAAACCGCTGGGTGGGGGAACAAGTGTCACAAGGCTAATGCTTCAAAACTAAAGCCCGTAGGCGAGAGAGTCAACTGTAAAAATAAGAAAAAAAAGAAAGAAAAGAACAGGTAGAAAGCTGGATGCCAGGGAGAGCATCTGTTGCGTAGATGTAGATAGGAATGCCCAGAATCTTCAGGTCATCTGCTCCGGACCATCCTCCTGGGCAGCGGGGCGGCGTTGAGTGGGTCTGGATCTGCGTTGAGCTTGAGGAGCTGAGGTGTCCTGAGGCAAGTCAGGTAGAATACCCCAAGAGTGGAGCAGTCGCAATCCTTTCTGCAGGTCCTGGATCACATGCGAGGTACCATTCTTCGTCACCAGTAGAGTGGCCGGGTAGCGCCATTTGTACTGGACCTTGTTGTTGTGGAGACCCTTGGTGATTGGGCTAAGCTGTCGTCTGAGTTGGAGGGTGTATTTGGAGAGGTCAGGGAAGAGCAGGACCCCCTCAAATGGATGTTGCAGCGACGGTCCCCCTCTGGCGGCTATGAGTAGCTGTTCCTTGATGTGAAAGAAGTGGATTCTCATCAGGACGTCTCTCGGGACCGAGGCAGCTAGATGTGAGGGCTTAGCGATGCGGTGGATCCTATCAATTATAAGATCCCTAGGCGAGGCATCAGGCAATATTGTGTGCAGAAGTTCCTTAGCATATTTGGGAAGGTCAGCTGGCGGGATGGATTCAGGGACCCCCCTAAGTTTCAGGTTATTTCTCCTGGATCTATCTTCTAAATCGGCCAGCTTGGCCCTCATCCATTTCTGTTCCATCTGTACCTCCTCATAGGTGTCTACCAGTTCATTTACTGTGGTTGTACAATCCCCCATGCTATTTTCCAGGTGTGTGACTCTGCCATCTATCAACTGCAGGTCTGTGGTGAATTTAGAGAGTACTGAGGACAGATCTGTCATTAGGGAGGACTGAAGGGATAACAGCATGTCTTTCAGCGTGGTATCCACCACTGGCTGGCCTGTTGTAGGGAAGGAGGCCATGGATGAGTGCAGGGCCTGGTTCGCCGGGAGTAGGCCGCAAGCCGGGGCCTCGATTTGCGGGGACGTCCGCGGCGCGATGCGATCGGTGCGGAGGCGCGCCTTTGCCGGGCTTCCCGTTATCGGGTTATCCCCCGTTTTAGGTGGGGGAGGTGAGGAGGGACATAGGGAGTCTTGTGTGCCCAGGATTTGAGTATAGTTGTCCGATCGGGCCCCTAGCGCTGCGGCGCTGCCGGCGCCATCTTGACTAACCTGGCCTGTGTAGTGAAAGAAGGCCGTCAACTTCTGTGGATGGTGGTCGGTCTTCCTCTTCCCAGACATCCTTGGTAAGTGTCTGTTGGGTCTCAGGAGGCTCTCAGGAGTGTGGATGGGTGGGAACGTCTTCCAAAACGGGCTTCAAGTGCTCCGGTTCTCTCCCTGGCAGACGAGCTCAGGCATTAAGCAGCCATCTCCTTTGCTGGCCAGCCACGCCCCCACCTAATTTATATTTTATGTTTCATTAGCTGAGGTCTTCCCCCTTCTTCCAGAGACTGCCACATGTAGCAAGCTTTCAGCAGGACAGTGCTGTGCTTAACCCTTCCTATCCCTTGCCCTGGGAGATCTTCGGAGAAGGTTGTCCACTAGCCCACCAGGTGGGCTGGTAATTCCTGCAGGCAGTAGAGTTGGGAGCAGTTCTACAGAGAAGAGGAGATGCTCCTGTATGCAGTTTACAACATACTGTGCTATTTTCTAAAGGGGACAATAGGGATGGACTTAAGCATATTTGGATCATACCCACAGGAAGCCGTCACTACACACTGCGAATCATAGGCAATGGGGCATTCTCTGATCCACAGCTGCACATTAGACATGTGCATTCGTTTTCGTTAGAAAACTTTCCAGATGAAAACAAAATAAATCAAAACGATTTTCGGGAGTAACTAAATAAATTTATTTTCTGGACGAAAACGAAAAAACGAAACAAAATATTCCAGTCTGCACATGTCTACTGCACATACACATGCTCCCAGTTAGCAACTCTAAGGCCTTGTACACACGAGGGAATATTTCCGCTGAACATGGTCCGACGGACCATTTCAGCCGAAAAATCCCCTCGTCTGTAGGGGCAAACGGACGCTTTTTGCCGGATTCATCCGGCGGAAAAATTTCAAAGCATGCTTTGAAATAATTCCGCCGGATAGCTGGCCGTCAGATATGTCCGCTGGTTAGTACGGCAAACCAGCGGACATATCTTGCCGCACATGCGTCGTATCCTGTGAATGGATCCGACGCATGCGCGCGGAAGTGTTTACTTCCTGGTGCGGTGACGTGGCGGTCACGTGGCGGCGTCAACGTCACCGCCGCGTCACCGCGCTGTCCGCCGGCGGGGAATTTGATCCGATGGTGTGTACAGCCATCGGATCAAAACATCCCGGCGCAAATATACGCTGTAAACGGTCCGGGGACCGTTTACAGCGGATATTTCCCCTCGTGTGTACAAGGCCTAAACAGGTAACCTGTAAAAACTGTTAGTGTGGCCCAAGTATCATAGTTTGTCGCCATTCCACGGGCGTGCGCAATTTTAAAGCATGACATGGTAGGTATCTATTTACTCAGCATAATGTCATCTTTCACATTATATAAAAACTTGGGCTGACCTGACTGTTCTGTTTAATTTATTAAAGTGCATGTTTTCCAAAGAAATTGCACTTAAAAGACTGCTGTGCAAATGCAGTGTGACATAAAATATTGCAACAATCGCCATTTTATTCTCTAGGGTCTCTGCTAAATATATATATATATATATATATATATATATATATATATATATATATTTAATGTTTGGGAGTTTTCTAACAGTTTTTTACTTGTAAACAACATAAACAACAAATATCAAGACCCTTATTAAAGTGGTTAACTCATGACTTGACATGATGATGAATGAATGTTTTTTCTGTCTCCTATCCCCCAGTGATCAGTCTGTATATTGTAAATCACAAGGTGAAAGGCTGCAGCAGGGGCTGTGTCACATATTTGTGAAAACAGACAAGGATAAGCACCAAGATTTACATGACTATGTAATCTCTGAGCTGGCATCCCAGTCCAGAAAATAGACGAAGACCCTAAGTGATGCCTGAACAAAGATGGTGCTGTTCCTATGAAGGCATTGTCAGGGGAAGTACTGTACTATGATCTCTATGTGAAGTAATAAATACCTGTAAGTAGGGTTGTCCCGATACCACTTTTTTGAGACCGAGTAATTTCAAGTACTCGTCGATACAGATTATGATACTTTTCATTAATGTCATGTGACAGTGGCAGTATTTTATTTTATTTTTTTAGATTTTTTTTTTTTGGAGGGGGGGGGGGAGTGGATTGTCAGTGTGTTTTGTTTTTACTTTTTTTTTAAAATATTTATTGTAATTTTTTTTCTTTTTTTTAATCAGCCCTGTTGGGGGTCTTTGGTGAGATATCAGGGATCTTAACAGACCTCTGACAACTCCCCTTTAAGACAGAGAAAGGGACTAAGGACACAGATTCCACAGTCCCTTTCTCTGCAGCCTCAGCTAAAATGAATGGAGAGAAGCTCTTCTCCATTCATAAACTGAAGCATCGTAAACACAGGTTACAATGCTCAGTTATGTGAATGGACAGAGTCAGTGTTTAGCGGCTCCTACCTCTGCTCTCCATCCTGACAAAGAGGGGGCAAAGCCAGCACAGAGGGGGGAGAAGACAGCTTGGAGGGGGGAGAAGGCAGCACAGAGCATGGAGGGGGGAGAAGACAGCACGGAGGGGGGAGAAGATAGCACAGAGCACGGAGGGGGAGAAGACAGCATGGAGCATGTAGGGGGGAGAAGACAGCACGGAGCACGAAGGGGGGACAAGACAGCATGGAGCACGAAGGGGGGAGAAGACAGCACGGAGCACGAAGGGGGGAGAAGACAGCATTGAGCACGTAGGGGGGAGAAGACAGAACGGAGGGGGGAGAAGACAGCATGGAGCACGTAGGGGGGAGAAGACAGCACGGGGCACGGAGGGAGGAGAAGACAGCATGGAGCACAGAGGGGGGAGAAGACAGTACGGAGGGGGGAGAAGACAGCGTGGAGGGATGAGAAGACAGCACGGAGGGGGGAGAAGACAGCGTGGAGGGGGGAGAAGACAGCACAGAGGGGGGAGAAGACAGCGTGGAGGGAGGAGAAGACAGCGCGGACGGGGGTGAAGACAGCACGGATGGGGGAGAGACAGCATGGAAGGGGGGAGACAGCACGGAGGGGGGAAGACAGCACGGAGGGGGACAGTCAGCGGTGATCGGTGCGGCTTTGGAGGGAGTTACAAGCACCGATCACCGCTGTATAACTTTAACCAAAACAGCTGACTGCCCAGGTATCGGGTGAAGCATCGGAGCATTTCCCTTAAGTACAAGTACTCATGGAAATGCTCAGTATTGGTACCAATACCGATACTAGTATCGGTATCGGGACATCCCTACCTGTAAGTGTTACATTATTTAGCATGCAGGCAGGTAATATGAAAATATATCTCTTACTATGTCTTCTTTGAAAGCAATGTTTGTGGATATCAAGAGTTCATACTGCATAACAGTGTATGCCTTCAAATGAAGAAGTAATGAAATATTAAAAATGATATAAATAAATATAAGGTTGGAATAATAGAAAAAAATGAAAACAAAAACAATAATACTTTTCCAAGGTGGTGATTTAGTATTTAGATTTATAGTTAAGCATTCTGTATAATGATGATTAAAGCAACGGGTGGGACTTCAAGTCTGGAGATGAAAGAATATGTGCATTGTGACCGAGAGAAAACCAAGATGAAATATTAATATTATTTACTTTCATGAGCCCACTGAGGAATATAAGGAATGAAGAGGAGGGTGATTTTTTTTTATAATATGTTTTATGCTGTAATATTGGAAAGGTTAAAGCATGATATTAATATAGTGGTGGAGAAACAATGCAAACATAGGGAAAGAGATAGCATACAGACCAACAATAGGGTAAGTAATAATACACACCGACCAAAAATAGGGTAAGAAATTCTGTATGAATAAAGTGATAATACATACAGACCAACAATAGGTTAAGTAATTCCGTATTTGAAATTATAATACATAAAGACCAATAATAGGGTAAGAAATTCTGAATACTTAGTTTAATACATACAGACTAACACTAGGGTAAGAAATTCTGTATGAAGAAACTAATAATACATACAGATCAAAAATAAGGTCAAACATTTTGTATAGAGAAAATAATAATGTGTGCACAACTAGGATGCTAGTTTTTGGCTCCTTCTGTAATCAAGGTGATCGTTTGTCTTGGTCCGTTTAGGGTTTCACAGGCTGGTAGTTTGATTGCTTCCCTCTGCCTATGGAAGAAGCTCCCATAGGTTTAGGGAGGGAGATTCAAATAACCAGCCTAAATATTTATCATGTTGAGCATCTCTGGAGAGGAGTGTCCAGAAGGGGAATGGAAGAGTGATAAATAGTCTGAAACACTGAAGAGCTGGGTTCTCCCTCTCCAGGAGGGTTCCAAAGCTTGAGGGGCTTCTAACCTGTGACAGGCAGCCCATGGACTGTGCAGCTGTTTTTGAGGCCTCAGTGGTTTGAGGGCTGAGGGCCTGGATGGATCTGCTTAGAAGCTGATTTCATTACCTCACCACAAGGAATCTGGTCTGGAGAAGGACTGTCTCACTCGCTGGACTGTGTCTGGAAGAAGCTGGAAGGTGGCTACTGTCCTGGCGACCTGTGAGTAAGGACCTTAAATTGAGCTATGTTACTATGCAATGTCATGGAAGCTGCAGTGGGTACCAGTAGTTGTCCATGTGTGCTAAGTAACTAGATGCCAAAGAGACTTACCTCATGGCTGTGAGGTTCTAGCCTATACAGAAAGTTACCTCATGGTCTTCAGGTGTGGGGATTTGGACTGTACAGCATTCACATTTACTTAAGGAGAAGGTTGTCCTCTAATTGTTATATATTAATCGTTTTGGAGTATCTCATGCCTAACCACTCTGCAAGCAATAAATCCTGAAAATACATCCTTGGAGCCGAAGTACATTGACTGGTGCTTGTTGTGGTGGCCTATCTTTGCACTATTAGGGAAGAACCAGTTAATAGCAGCAGCTCCTACATGCATACTGTATAGACCAAAATTAGGGTAAAAAACTCTGTATGAAGTAATAGGAAGGAAGTAATAATATATACACACAGTATAAGAGATCAAAAATAGGGTAAAAAATGTTATGAAGAAAGTCATATTACTGTACATAAAAACGAACAACAGGATACGAGATTCTGTATGAAAAAAGTAATAAAACATAAAGGCCAACAAAAAGGATAAAAAAAAAGAATGTATGCAGGAAGTAATATTACAGATAGACCAAAAATAAGGTAATTAATTTGGTATGAAGGAAATAATATGACAGTTTTTTTTTACCCTATTGTTGGGCTGCACGCCCAACAATAGGGTAAAAAAAAACTGTACGAAAATATATATATATATATATATATATATATATATATATATATATATATATATATATATATATATATATATATATATATATAGACCAACAATGGGGTCAGAAATTATGTATCCAAAAGTAATAATACATAGAGACCCAAGTAGGGTAAAAAAAATTGTATAAAAAAAGTAAGAATGCGTACAAGGTTAAAAAAAAAAAAGGCAAAAAAAAATAAAAAATCTGAAGGAAAAAATTATTGATACATATAAACCAACAATAGTAATACATTCTGTATGAAGAAAGTAATAATACAATTAAAGAAGGATTGATTTTGATGACGCCTTGACAATCAGTTGAACCTTCTTCTCATAGAAAGATACATATGAGGCCGTGTACACACGGCAGAGAACCTCGACGGGCAGAACACATCGTTCCGCCCGTCGAGGTTCTCTCCCGGCCGTCGAAATCGGCGACCCGCCCGTCGGGAATGGCAACCAGCCATTCATCCAGGCGGGCCGTCGAGCAAATAGAGAGCGTGCTCTCTATTTCTGCTCGACGGGATTCCCGATGGGATGCTCGCCGAGAGCGTACACACGGCCGAGGTCCTCGCTGGAATGCAGCTTCCAGCGAGGTTCTCTCTGGTTTCCAGCGAGAACCTCGGTCGTGTGTACGCCGCCTGAGTCTCAGAGATGACAGGATGAGGAGACTCCAAAACAGATCACATAGACACTGGATATAGTTCTAGGATGGGCATAGCTGGAGAGAAGGAGCGCATGATTCATATTGCTACATACTGTGAACCAAATGCAGATCAAAAGTACAAAATGATCGAAGAGAGAAAGATTTGATGTAGGAAAATAAAAGTAAAGTATATTGGTGACATTCAAAAAGTAAATCGAAAAATAGAAAAGGAGTACTTTTTTGTGGCTAACTTGAAACAGTAGTAACCCCTAACCACAAATATATTGTATTGTATTGCAGCTTATCAATTCTTAGATTTGATGGCTGCGTTTGTTTTATTTTTGGAGGCTTATTTTTTTTTTCAACTGGTTATCCGACCAGTAAGTATGTTATTAAATCAAGAAGACAAGGACAGCTGGTGGGAGGGTACTGCTGGTTTTGAAAATAGGCTCAGTGTGTAGTATGGTAGGCAGTCCTTTTTCAGGAGTAGAGGGCAGTCCTTCTTAAGGAGTAGAGGGTAGGCAGTCCTTCTTCAGGAGTAGAGGGTAGGCAGTCCTTCTTCAGGAGTTGAGGGTATGCAGTCCTTCTTCAGGAGTAGAGGGTAGGCAGTCCTTCTTCAGGAGTAGAGGGTAGGCAGTCCTTCTTCAGGAGTAGAGGGTAGGCAGTCCTTCTTCAGGAGTTGAGGGTAGGCAGTCCTTCTTCAGGAGTTGAGGGTAGGCAGTCCTTCTTCAGGAGTAGAGGGTAGGCAGTCCTTCTTCAGAAGTAGAGGGTAGGCAGTCCTTCTTCAGGAGTAGAGGGTAGGCAGTCCTTCTTTAGGAGTTGAGAGTAGGCAGTCCTTCTTCAGGAGTAGAGGGTAGGCAGTCCTTCTTCAGGAGTAGAGGGTAGGGAGTCCTTCTTTAGGAGTAGAGAGTAGGCAGTTCTTCTTTAGGGAGGTAGGCAGACCTTCTTCAGGAGTAGAGGGTAAGCATTCTTTCTGCAGGGCCTGGCCAGCCCTGCCGCAGTAAATGTACATAAGGGTTAAAGTAAAACTAAGGCCAAGACTGTTGCCACCTGTGTCCCATTTTGAAGATTTCACTTCCTGTCCTATAGCCATAACAGGAAAATTGAAAAAATCCCTCCAAAGTGATTTTACCAGTAGTGATGAGGCGAGCAGGGTTCCGCAAACTTCAAGGAAGTTTGAATGCTGAACCCCATCTAAATCAATAGGGGTCAGATCTGTCAAATGAAAAATGCATTTTTTTCTGGGTTAATAGGCAAGGGGTGTAGCAAATTGGATCATGCTCTGATTGGGTTTTCCGCCTTCCTTTGGATCAACTGTGGGTATAGAATTGGGTATATGAGATTTTATCATTTTATTTATTTGTATGGTTGAACTAGATGAACTTGTGTCTTTTTTCAACCTGACTAACTATGTAACTAACTATGTAACTATGTGTCAGTGAGCAGATGTTGCAGAAGATAAATGTCTGTTAGCAGCTGCTGCAGGGGAGAAGTTTCAGTGAGCAGCTGCTACAGGGGAGAAGAGTCAGTGAGTATCTGCTACAGAGGAGAGATGTCTGTGAGCAGCTGCTGCAGGGGAGAGGAGTCAATGAGCAGCTGCTACAGGGAAGAGGTGTCAGTGAGCAGCCGCTGCAGAAGAGAGATGTCTGTGAGCAGCTTCTGCAGGGGAGAGGAGTCAGTAGGCAGTTGCTATAGGGAAGAGGAGCCAGTGATCAGTTCCTACAGATGAGAGATGTCTGTGAGCAGCTGCTGCAGGGGAGATGCGTCAGTGAGCAGCTGCTACATATAAGGCCGCGTACACACGATCAGACCGGTCCGATGAAATTGGACTTAAGGCCAGTTTCATCGGACCAAATTGATCATGTGTACGGCCCATCGGACCGTTGTCCATCGGACCAAAGTTTTTTTTAATATTGCTTTAAAATCGGTCCTGACCATCGGACCAAAACGATGGTTAGTACGCAAAAGCATCAGACCAAAAACCCGTGCATGCTCAGAATCAAGTCGACGCATGCTTGGAAGCATTGAACTTCATTTTTTCAGCACATCGTTGTGTTCTACGTCACCACGTTCTGACACAATCAGATTTTGGACTGATTGTGTGTACGCACATCAGACCATCAGGCCACTTCAGCGGTGACCCGATGAAAACGATTAGTCGGACCATTCTCTTCGGACCGGTCTGATCGTGAGTACACGGCCTAAGAGATGTCTGTGAGCAGCTGCTGCAGGGAAGAGTGGTCAATGAGCAGCTGCTGAAGGGGAGAACAGTCAGTGAGTAGCTGCTGCAGAGGAGAGGAGTCAGTGAGCAGCTGCTGTAGGAGAGAAAAATGAGTAGAAAATGCAGGGGATAGGATGGAGTTCTGACAACGGTAAGCCAAGAGAGCGGAAGCTGCTGAATCACATGACCAGACTAAAATAAAAAAAGATAAGTACGCAAATCTTTTTTTAAACAGAGTATGCAGGATAAGTAGAAGGAAGGGGGAACCATTTTAAGACAAGTTAGATTTAGGTTTTACCACTGCTTTAAATATAAATAAGCCCATAGAGATTTTATCACCTTTTTTATCTATCTTAAGCTAAAAATAAAGTTTTCGGCTGAAGTTGCAGTGATAAGTAGCTCTGTCAGTTGAATCTAAGAATTCATTAGGCAGCCATGCGGCGCAGACTAAGCTGAAATTTTGGATGGGAGGGCTTGGACTGCAGCCGAGGATCTCATAACCCCTCCAGGGCCCAACACCTTATTTCTGCTAAAAAAGGACAAGGGGTGCTCATGCCGCCAGTGAAGAAAATAATTAGCCTTCCTGTAGCCCAACGTGCCCCCAAACGAATGGAAGATCCATTATTTTGCAGACTGCGGGAGTTTATAGTGAGCAACAGATTTGCATGGCGATGTCTGCCGGTAAAGTGCGATATGAATAATATCTATAGCGGGTTGATGTAAAATTGCCGTTGTACAGCACTGTAATGGCTGCATAAGAAAAGCTGGGAGAGAGCAGTTCAAGGCTAATGACCCATTTTAGCTGGCACATTCACTGCAAGTTCTGAATATGAATTACAGTCGTATTAAGACTGCAGCAAAGACCTTGTAAAGAGTGAAGGATTCGGCTTCTTATAGAATTATACAAACTTGCATTACTTAAATTGTTATTTAGCCATCCCTTAAAACATAGGTATTTTTGTGCTATGGGTTCACGCCAGACATAGGAAACAAACAATATTTTTTTTTTCTCTTTATTAACATAATATTATTCTGAAGCATGCTTCCCAATAGGAATTCACTGTATCTGTGCTTTAAATATCTGCAAATAAAATTTAACAATATGTTCATATAGCCAATGAAACAAAATAGTAATTATAGTGACTGTCTTGTGAATAGCGAATAAAGTCCTAATGAAATACGATAAGAGTGTTTTACTGTATGTCACGCTAGCCAACCACTTGTATTTTTACGGCGCTACCATTAAAAAACGTCATTCTTCCCCAAAGGAGCTCATATACTTTTTTTTGAGCTTCATGTACCGGGCAACAAGCAACACAATGCTCAATTGTGAATGGACCTATTGAGAAAAATGGGATTCTTCAACTTAAGTGTTGTCATAGCAAGCAAAAGGCAGAAAAGCTTTGCTTAAGGTAAGCAACGAAAAAAACACCGCCACATTTACTCCTCGAGGTGTCTTCCTGGATCCCTACCATGGTAGTCAGCAGTGGTGTTGCTAGGGGGTGGCTTTTGGGGTCACAGCCCCGAGTGTCTTAGCAGGTACAGCCTTTGAGTAAAAAGAAAGGCCAGACAGCAGTGGGGGGCAGCCGCATTATACCTTCTGTGTTTAACCCATCAGATGAAGGCTCTGCCCACTGTACTGTCACCTGCAGGCGGAGTGATATGCCAGAGGTCATCAGCAGACACATGCATGGTGCTGGATTTCTCCTTGCAGCGGGAGAAGAGAAGAACGGCCATTGAGACTTAAGGTGCTTCTGGTGATCTCTCTCTCTCTCTGCCAAAAAATTACCCCATAGTTTGTAAATAGGGATGAGCCGAACACTCCCGCGTTCGGTTCGCACCAGAACCGTCGAACAGTCTGATCGTTCGCACAAACATTTAGAACCCCATTGAAGTCTATGGGACTCGAACGTTCGAATTCAAAAACGATCATTTTAAAGACCAATTTTCAAGTTATTGTTGGAAAACATCTTTCAGAACCCGAGTCTTGCCCCAGGGAACATGTATCAATGGAAAAAAAAAAAGTCTTAAAAACGATTGTTTTTTCAGGAGCAGGACTCCTGAAAAAACGACCGTTTTAAAACTTTTTTTTACATTGATAGTAGTATCAATGAAAAAAAAGTTTTAAAAACGGTCGTTTCGTTTCACTCGAATTTGCCGCGAACGATCGTTTTTGTTCGAAATTCGACGAAGGATCGAACGGACGATGTTCGAGTCGAACATACGTTCGTTTTTGAACGCGAAACTCATCCCTATTTGTAAACGCAATAACTTTTGCCGCAAACAAATCAATATACACGTATTGGGATTTAAAAAACTAAAATATGTAACACAATAAATGACCTAAATTTATGAAGACATTTTATTTTTTACCTTTTTTATTTGATGTGTTTTATAGCAGAAACTTTTTTTTTTTTTTTTTTCAAATTGATGTTTTTTTTTGTTTATACCTCATAAAAAAAAACAAAAACAAACACAGAGGTGATCAAATACCACCAAAAGAAAGATCTATTTGTGGGAATAAAAAAGGACATCAATTTTGTTTGGGTACCACGTTGCATGACCGCACAATTGTCAGTTAAAGTAATGCAGCGTGGCATTGCATAAAGTGGTTAAGCCAATGACATTGGGAGGGAGAATGGCCCTGGGGTGGAAGAATGAAGGTGCTGGATTCTCTCTCGCTTTCCAGCAGTGTTATCTGGGAGAATGTGGATTTGTTTATATATTTGTTTAAAGTGAACTTATTCTTTATATGATAATATATATATATATATATATATATATATATATATATATATATATATATATATATATATATTGTAATAGTCAGAGTCCCGGTCCCTATGAAATGGGAGGTAAAATGGACACAGGGTTTGCGTGTCTGCGGACCGCAGAACTACAGAGCGTAGCGTTTAAATGGAGAAAAGTGCTCTGTCAGTTTTCTCCAGGTTTTGATAGTTCTGAATGGGGCTGTGTAGTTGGAGATCCTGCAGAGACTTGGGCGGGATGGGGTCTCCAACCCTGTGTCCAGATCTTACAGACAGCCAGCAGGTTGGGTTCCCAGCTGAACACTGACAATATAATCAGGGACTGGTCAGAACAGAGAGGAAAGTGGAAGGTGTGCAGCTGGCTGTTGCTGCAAGACATCCCTGGTGTGTGGGGATCTGTTTGTCTGCCCTGGAGACTACATCCCTGGTGTGGGGGGACTTCGTGTCTGAAGGATTGGGAGGCTGGTAGACCTGAGGTGACTAGCGAGTCCAAGAGGGGCTGAAGGAAGTCCGGAAGTCTGGGAGACAGTGGGCTGGAGAACCTGTTGAGGCCAGGAGTGTGCCAGGTTAGCAGGTACAGCAAGGCTAAGTAAGCCTAGGAGCCAGGAGGCTTGGTATTTTGAGTTCTGTGAACATTATTGGAGAAGAACCCCTGCGTGGGAAATCCTGTATGTGAACTGTTCTTTTGTTTCCTTCAATAAAAATGGGCTGCCATGCCCTCAAACATAACATCTGACTGCTGTGGACTCGCTAAAAAAACGCATTTACCATTGAGTTAAACCCCCAACGTTTACAGTGGTGGATTCAGCGGGCATCTAGACGGTGAAATCCGGGTCCTTGCTCTGTGGTGAGTCGCAGCAGGAGTTACTGCTAGCTGTGTGTAGCAGCCAGGCAAACTGCATTGCGCAGAAGTTTTTTTTGGACTGTGTTGCATACAGGTGGTGCACCTGTGAGAAGATTTTTTCCCTTTTTATTGCTGTGAACTGTGTAACAAGCTGCTGTGCATGCGACTGCAAGGATGCGACAGTCAAAACACAAGAAGTTCATGTTGAATCAAGTTAAAGGGGAAGTGAGCTCAGCGTGGCCTGAGAAGATGTCTCCACCTAGGAGGGCCAGTCAAAAGGGGCCAATGGTGTATGAGACTGTGAATGAGTGGTTCAAGTGGAACCAGACTAAAGAATCGGATGCGGTACAAAGGACTGAGATAGTGGCATCTGATTACATGCAACCCATGCTGCCTACAGAGGAGGTTGGAGACTTCCTGGAAGAGTTTGAAAAAGTCGCTGTAAGGAGGAGATGGCCTAGAGACCGGTGGCCAACATTGCTGCAAACCTTATTGCTGGTAGAGTACCGGTCGGTTTACCATTTGATGGACGGTGACCAGGATGACTATCGCAAGTTTAAAGAGGAAATCCTTCTTAGAGGAGAGTTCAATCGCATCATGGGCCACCAGCAATGCTCCAGCAAAGCGAGGTCGTCACCCATAGCAACGGGAGAGGCATCACTGCGACAACAAAGCCACGATCGAGCAATGGCTCAGGAGAGCATGAGTGTGCATCAGTGTACCAGCCGTGCGTTTTCTGCAGACATATCGGTTGTCACCCCTGGCAACAGTGGTGAGAAGTTTGTGTGGCCTGCAGGGGGTACCGATGAAGAAAGTAAAAATGTGTATTATGGCCGCTTATGTGAAGTGGTCAGTCCAGAAAGGACACAACAGTCTGTAACCACCATGAGGTGTAGCCAACCATCTTTGGAGTGCTGGTCTGCTGTTACCCCTAGCAACAGGGATACTGTGTTACATGCAGGGGGTGTTGGTGGGTCTGGAAAGGCTGCAGTGTTTCTCCATGACCACATGAAAAATTCAGCCTATGGAGACACCACAGATGAGAGACAACGCACTCAAATAAAGGCTATGACAACGGCTACAGGAAGTGGTAAGACTGTTGCAGTTTATGGGACAGAACCCAATGAAGTAGAAGTGTGTTCAGCGGGGAGATCCGCAGGACAGGTGGACTTGCTACAGTGTGCTACCCAGAGTAGGGGGAAGGCACAGGGTAAAGCCCAACTGTCAGCAGGACTAAAGACTGAAAAGGACATGGGGACTCTGTATGTACCTGGTGGAATCCAGCAGAGTGCTGGAAGAGCTGTACTAGGGGTGACCAAAGAAATAAGTATACCATGTTCCCTAGTGACAGATATAGGTGCTGTGGGGTTGCCCAGAGAAACCTCCCATGAGCCCACGGTGTTGGAGCGGAGGGTTTCCCAGGTCAGCTGTAGAGCTTCTCTAGTGGGTAAGGGGCCACCCACAATAGCTACAGCTATGTTTAAGTATCATGATGACCCTCTAAAGGTTGAGAAATGTATTTCTGGAAATGTCATATTTGAGAATATTGTTGGTGATATGTTTACTAAAAAGGATGGGAGTAGGATGTCTTCCTTGACCACCAGAGGCAGAGCTGCAGGGTTGTCCATGGAAACCTCCCGGGATCTCCCTGTGTTGGAACTGGAGGTTGTTCAGGACCGCTCTAGCACTACTCTGGGGAAACAAGGGGGGACTGCACCACTCCATGAGAGTGTGTGGGTGCCGACCACCCGCCTGGTATGTGATCAGTTTGGTGAAAAATGTATTCATACTGTAAAAGCTAGTAGTGTAAAGCAGGATGTGATGGTAGCGCCACCAGAACAATCTGGTCAAAATGGGGTATTGCATCCTGTGGTTTGTGACGAAGCATCGTCCCAATGTGACATAAGTGAAACTGTGCTTGTACAATGTGATGCGTCTAGCGATGACAAATGTACTGTATCGGGTAATGAGACCCAAGTTCCTTTGGTGCCTCTTGGAACAGGTGATGCAGTGCTGCAGAAGGCCTGTCAGGGAAGTACCACTGACTGGGACAGCTGGGCTAAACAATTTCTAGCCATGCTGGATAAGGCTAGGTTGGGTAACACAGATGTGGACATAACACCTGCTATGCCCAATGGAGGGAGTGCAGGGTGGCCAGTGGCCAAGGGCGTGTTGGCCCCTGCAGAGATTGGTTTCCTCCAGTCAGAAGGACCGGTTAAGGGCGCATGCATGGCAGATGTGTTATCCGCAGCCCAACCGCTGGAAAATAGTGAGCGAAAAAATGCCAATGTGACTTATGACCTGCAGCGGCTCACTGATGCTGTGACGGAAGAGATAAATGTGAGATGTATGTCTGACGGCGCTCCAGTTGAGCACCAGGCTGTGAAGACTGATACCGCCAGTGAGGTGGGGGTTGCTGAAAATGTCTCTACCTTTCCAGCTTCAGTGGATGAGCCCCTCCAAGTCATTGATAAGGGAAAAGTCCCTAGAAAGGTCTTGTATGTAGACGTGGGTCGCATTAAGGTGACTAATGTATTGTTAAAAATGCTTAAAGTCCAGAAAGGCAATTTGCTGTACACTTGGGGGCCTCCATTGTGGTCGGACAAGGTGGTACTGCGTAGTACCAGTAGGTGGAGCCAAGTAGTACAGGCTATTCTTTATGGTGATTACAAGAGGAACTGGTTGGTACCATGTTTATTGGCAGTGTGGCAGATGGTCTCAAAGTTCTCTGAGAGGGTGCTTCCAGTTACCGGTTTGGATGGAAGTTGCTCAGGAGAACGTTTGACAACATCAGAAGTCTCTCCGCCTGATGCGGTGACTAGGAAAATTTCTGCTGATGCAGTCCAGAGTGCGGCTGAGCGGTGGTCAGTAGAGGGCACGGACACTGCCTCACCCACTAGATTTTACAGGAAGGAAGGGAGCCAAATGGACATGGCAGTAGCAGAGATTTTACCTGTCAATCGCACAAAGGTACAAATTAAAGTACCCGGAGACACTGTGGGAGAAAGTGCTAAAGGAACAGGTTCTCTATATGAAGAATGTGAGGGTTTCAGGAAAGGCAGTGTTCCCCTGAGAAAAGAAAATAAGCCCAGGAACCCCAGAAGAGGGAGAAAGCGTAGGATAGAAAAAAGTGGGATCCCATGGAGAGTCAGGGTAGGACTGACCTGGAAGCGCACCCGAAAAAAGGGTTGGGCCTACGCGGCTGACAGCCGGCACAGAGGTGTCCCAACCCTAATGACGTGTGCTGGTGTTCCGCCCCCTTCGGGATCGAAACAAAGGGGGGGGGATATGTAATAGTCAGAGTCCCGGTCCCTATGAAATGGGAGGTAAAATGGACACAGGGTTTGCGTGTCTGCGGACCGCAGAACTACAGAGCGTAGCGTTTAAATGGAGAAAAGTGCTCTGTCAGTTTTCTCCAGGTTTTGATAGTTCTGAATGGGGCTGTGTAGTTGGAGATCCTGCAGAGACTTGGGCGGGATGGGGTCTCCAACCCTGTGTCCAGATCTTACAGACAGCCAGCAGGTTGGGTTCCCAGCTGAACACTGACAATATAATCAGGGACTGGTCAGAACAGAGAGGAAAGTGGAAGGTGTGCAGCTGGCTGTTGCTGCAAGACATCCCTGGTGTGTGGGGATCTGTTTGTCTGCCCTGGAGACTACATCCCTGGTGTGGGGGGACTTCGTGTCTGAAGGATTGGGAGGCTGGTAGACCTGAGGTGACTAGCGAGTCCAAGAGGGGCTGAAGGAAGTCCGGAAGTCTGGGAGACAGTGGGCTGGAGAACCTGTTGAGGCCAGGAGTGTGCCAGGTTAGCAGGTACAGCAAGGCTAAGTAAGCCTAGGAGCCAGGAGGCTTGGTATTTTGAGTTCTGTGAACATTATTGGAGAAGAACCCCTGCGTGGGAAATCCTGTATGTGAACTGTTCTTTTGTTTCCTTCAATAAAAATGGGCTGCCATGCCCTCAAACATAACATCTGACTGCTGTGGACTCGCTAAAAAAACGCATTTACCATTGAGTTAAACCCCCAACGTTTACAATATATATATATTTCTACGATGACAGCATATGCAACACGTGATACAGGGGATGTTGATCAACTAACACCCTATAACCATTGATTTGGGAACTGTTCTTACATATTTGAACTGGAGGCATGGGTATGTGTACAGCAGTGTTAATTTTGGCAGCAAATTTCGATTCAGTTTTAGTCTTATTCTTAGGACTAAAATGGCATTTTAGTTTTAGTCCCATTTTAGTATCGTGCAGTTGTTTTAGTTTTAGTCGTGTTTGTTCACTAAATCTCCAGTATATTTTAGTCAACTAAAATGTCCTACAACTGAGGCCTTGCACATCGTTTTCCTCGTCAAGTTCCTTGTTAGGCTTGTCAAGAAACTTTTGCGCGAACATTTAGAACCCCATTGACGTCTATGGGACTCGAATGTTCGAATTCAAAAGTGCTCATTTTAAAGGCCAATATTCAAGTTGTTGTCGTAAAACGTCTTTGAGAACCCGGGTCTTGCCCCAGGGAACATGTATTAATGGAAAAACGTTTAAAAAAAAGGACTCCTGAAAAAACGACAGTTTTTAAAACTTTTTTTCCATTGATACATGTTCCCTTGGGCAAGACCCGGGCTCTCAAAGACGTTTTCACAGGCAAACTATAGACACCCAGCAGGTACAATATTTAAAGGAATTGTTTTTATTTTTTATTTAAGCATCATTAAAATCACTGCTCTAGGAGCAGTGATTTTAATGATGCTTAAATAAAAAAATAAAAATGAAAAATTCCTTTAAATATTGTACCTGCTGGGTGTCTATACCTATGATAACGTCTTTAAATAGCACAATCACCTGCCTGCCAGTAAATTAGGAAGAACTGATCTAGCTAAGCTATACAGTGTATAAATATATGTACAACTCCTGGGATATATATATATCCTCTACACACTGTAACATTAACTGACTAGCCTGCCTGCTCTATCTACCTGCAAAAAAAATGACACCCTCTCTGTCTCTCTCTGTTAACGGCCGCAACACACTACACACGGCCGCCCTACAGGCAGCCTTTTATAGTGTGGGGAAATGTACTAAACCCCCTGAGCCATAATTGGCCAAAGCCACCCTGGCTTTGGCCAATTATGGCTCTTCGTTTTTTGCGTGCTGTGATTGGCCAAGCATTCGGGTCATAGTGCATGCTTGGCCAATCATCAGAGCACAATGCCGCAGTGAATTATAGGCCGTGACGCGTCACTCGAATTTGGCGCGAACGACCCGTTTTGTTCGAATTTCGACGAACATACGAACAGACGACGTTCGAGTCGAACATACGTTTGAATCGAATGCAGAGCTCATCCCTACCCACAAGCCATCGCAGATGCCTTTTGCTAGTACTACGGCACGCGTTACAATCTATACAAAATACAAAAAAATGACCACACCCTAGCTCAGCCTAACAGCTCAGACATCCAAGCATTCCAAGATTCCATCAATATTCCCAGTTAATCGCATGACCAACTAACTCATCTTAACTCCCCATTCACAAGGGAGGAGATAGGGAAAGCTATCAATGCATTACTCAACAACAAAGCGTTTAAATCTAGCCTCATTGACCACATTTTCCAAATATTCATTGCCGCTGGCTTTGTTCCCCCCTGAAATGCTTATAACCTGGATTATGCCGAAGCCAGGTAAGAAACCCACATCTCCCCAAAACTTCAGACCCATTTCCCTACTTAACCATGACCTTAACTTATTCCCAATCCTCATCCACCCCAACCAATTGGGATTCACAAAAGAGTGACAAACATCAGATGTGACTCGTAGGATGATAAATATCATTCATCATATGGGAAACCATTGAATGCCTTCTATGCTTCTCTCTTTGGAGGCAGGGAAGGCATTTGACAGAGTCCATTGGTCACATCTAGAGATGACGTTACACAAACCATGTCCAGACATCCATACCAGAAATTGAGCCATTACCGCGGCAGCTGTCTATCACGATTTATGGCACCCAGTGTGAACAGCAGGTAAATTAGCCATGAAATCTAGCCATAAATTGTGATAGACCACTGCCACGGTAATGGCTCGATTTCCGGAATGGATGTCTGGACATGGGTGCCAGGATATAGGCACCCCTAAATGTGAGTTGAAGTACTATGATTTTTTATATGAAATAAAACATTTAAACGGTGCTGCGTAATGAAGTTTTTCTTGTTACCCTTATCTGCATGAGGAATATTTATCCCAGGAAACGTCAGTCTAAAGGAAACCTACAGGGGTTGCCCGACAAATGCATTTGACCACACTAGCGATAGTTGGTCCACTCTGAGGGGTGAGTTTACAGGGTGGGGGCACCCTGTCTGAGCACCTAAGCACAGAATTCTCAATGTTATGAGCACGACTATGAATGACTTTTTTGGGACTATGAATTTGTGGGATTGTTCCAGTTTACATTGAGCACCAGCACTTTTGACTGAGGATTGTTTTTCAGTGACCCTAATTGGTCGCCATACCACAAATGGGGTTTATAGCTTTTATATTATATAGCATTTAGCGCGTTTTTCCATTTTTCATTAAAAATTGGTTTACCTACGACTTCATAAGCATTGGGAGAAATATTGGATCCATACAGATTCCTGGACAGGACATCAAGGTATGGCTCCTTAGCATACCCAATCTAAAGCGGAGGGACAATACCCTCTCTTCCACCATTGTGTTATCTGTTTTGGCATTTAACCATATAATTTTTTACACCCCTGATAAATTCAATTCATATAAAATCCCAATGACTTTATTAGTACTAACCTTGTCTATCCCCATCTTATCCACTCGTGCTTGGTAAGATTTGGGTATCATGCAGGTATCAGATCTATATGCAGGGAGCCTTTTGAAACCTTTTCCAACTCTACAAAAATCATTCCTACTCCTACATAAGAAAGTATTACAAATATACTCAAATTTTTACTCATTGCCTACTACGCATGCCTATATAAATGAAACAGCATGGACTTTCCTCTCAACAGTTCAGTCTAAGTGTAATGCCCTGTATACACGATTGGTTCGTCTGATAAAAACGGACCGATGGACTGTTTTCATCGGATGAACCGATCGTGTGTGGGCCCCATCATTTTTTTTCTCCCATCGGTGAAAAAAAATAGAACGGTTTAAAAACTGATAGAAAAAAACGATCGTCTGTAGGGAAATCCATTGGTCAAAAATCTATGCATGCTCAGAAACAAGTCGACGCATGCTCGGAAGCATTGAACTTAATTTTTCTTAGCACGTCGTTGTGTTTTACATTACAGCGTTGGACACGATCGGATTTTTAACTGATGGTGTGTAGGCAAGACTGATGAAAGTCAGCTTCATCGGATATCAGATGAAAAAATCCATCGGTCCGTTTTCATCAGACGAACCAAACATGTGTACAGGGCTTTAAGGCATTACCATATTCTACAACTTACTATAAAAAAAAACCTCCTTCACTTAACTTCCCCAGATGGTTAAATAGGAAAGAGACATAGGCCAAACCTTTGTGGCGAAATGCTTTAGGTCAACTGGCCAACTCCAGTGATGAAATGCTTTAAGGTCTAGCTTCCAAGCAACGTGTTCCTCTAATCTATGGGAACTCGTTTTTAAAGTCAATCTGTGTTGGTACATTACTCCAGCCCAGATCCAGATTTTCAGCTGGTGGCGGTGTGCACTTTTGGGTGTTAGTAACCATTTGAGGACGGAGGAAGAATACAGAGGAATAGACACGCTTTATGGACTTTTGTTTAATATTGATTTATGAGATTTTTCAATTGTATTAGTATTTCCTATTTTTCTACTAAGAATTTTTTTTTTTAAATATATAAGGTTTAGGGATACAGTAGTGCTGCATTATATGGGATAACTTATAACTGAAACCTTTACTACGTCTTAAATTCTATATAACCATATGAGGAAGAGAGACCCTTGAAGCACCCAAATGCATTGGATTGCTCATTCTATAAATCATTTAATAATAATAATAAAAAAAACATTCTGGACTATATTATCCCTGGTCTGGCACCCTTACTGCGTCTTACATTTTGACACATTTTCTTAAATAACAATATGATGTATGAGTTTTCAGTCCTGAGGAAGAGGGACCCTTGCAACCTTCAAAATGCTTTATGCCATGTACACACGATAGGTTAGTCTGATGAAAACGGTCTGATGGATTTTTCCATCAGTTATCCGATGAAGCTGACTGATGATCAGTCATGCCTACACACCATCAGTTAAAAAAATGATCGTGTCAGAACGCAGAGACGTAAAACACAACGACGTGCTGAAAAAAATGAAGTTCAATGCTTCCAAGCATGCGTCGACTTGATTTTGAGCATGCATGGATTTTTAACCAATGGATGTACCCACAGACGATCGTTTTTTTTTTTCTATAGGTTTTTTTATCCATCAGATAATTTTAAAACAAGTTCCTATTTTTTTAACCTATGGATGAATAACCGATGGGGCCCACACACGATCGGTTTGGTCTGATGAAAACGGTCCATCAGACAGTTTTCATCAGACTAACCTATCGTGTGTGTGCAGCATAAGAATGCTTATTCTATTACTCATTTAATAAAAATAAACCGACGTGTTGGATCCTGTGACAGACCCAACCAGGACAGGGGCTACCCACTGAATATGGCCCATGGAGAAAGCAGACCATCCAATAATGATGGACAACCACTAAATGGATGCTGAGAGCATGGTTTGGATTACTTCTCTGAATAAGGACAATAAAGCTTTCCTTCTGTAGTGGATAGAAAGGTGTAATAATCCTCTACAGGTTAATGGTCAGAGGGAATATGGTGGCCCTTCTGCAGACTGGGCTGGTGAGGCTCCTTCACTTGCGATGAAAATATTTACCAACAATGGGGTCAATTCACAAAGAGAAACGTTATTGGTTTTCTTCAGGTGTTAAATTAGCACTCCTTATTTAACGCTAGCAAACATGGTATTCACGAAAGCTATAATCGTTATTTAACATAGTCGTTATGGTTTTCAACTGACTCTTTATCCAAACGTTATTCTAACTACTCAGACGTTATTATTAACATTTGGGACGTTAAAATAACTCTTAAGATCGTTAAATAATGCTGGAGAGATGCATTCTGGGAGCAGAAGGGGAGGAGAACAGCTGCATGTGGAAAAGAGCAGATACAGAGAGAGAGAGAGAGAGAGAGAGAGAGAGAGAGACAAGCAATACACATGGAGATTGAGCATGTGATGTGCAAAACTTCTAGTGTGTGTTTTTCTAAAGCCATGTGTATTTCCTCATACAGAGAATAAATCATGGGAGGTGATAATCAGAATTTAGCTATCACCTGGGTTTCAGAAAAGTCATCCAAAATAGTATGTGAACGGAATACACGTTTATAAATCTGAACAACATTCTAACATGTTCTTCTTCGCCTCTGGATAATTTTAAGTTCAAATAGAGCACGGTTCTATCTTGCCCAACACTATTAAAAACTTCACTACACTACAAAAATCGCCAAAAGCTTCCCCTAACAACAAAATATCGCCTGGGAAATGTCATAACGCCACCCTGAGGGAGGTGTTAATTTAACGATTGCTTAACGATTGATAACTGTCAAAAAAATCTTTGTGAATTGCACTTCTGTACATATTTAACGATTTGACTCTTTAAAATAACGTTTTGAATCTTTAAAATAACGATTTGACTCTTTAATAAGGATCCACACCTTAAAATATCGGTTCTGTGTAGGGAAACGTTATTTGATGATTTTTCAAAGCGTTAAATCGTTTAGTGAATTGAACTAGCTTCAATAACGTGCAAAATCGTTAAAATAACACTCGCAATCTGAAAATAAAGCTTTGTGAATTGACCCCAATATCTCAAGAAAATCTATGAAGGTAAATTAAATCCACCTTTTTTAAACTGCTGGAGTATTGTAGGAGTTTGTCTCATAAACCAGGGGTCATCAACTGGGCTGTGGCCCTTCTGCAGCCGAGCCGCGGGTGTGGGCAGCCAGCAAGAGACATGATGTGCGGCTGGCATGAGAGCACTGGGTGAATGGAAGAAGTGAGTTGCAGGCAAGCAGAGATGATATCATGTCTCTCTTTCCCCCCTGCATCACCGCTCTTCCGCCCTCAAAGCCAGTGCTCTGTCTCATTGTCGGAGGTGCGGCGGGGAGCAGAGAGATGACATCAGCCTGCTCCGCATCACTGCTCTCCTGTGAGAAAACTTTCTTGTTCAGCGGCGCAGATTCCCTTCCCCCCGGGGCAGCTAATCAGGAATGGAAGAAGGGGGGAGCCAGAGAGTGACAGCCGAAGGAGTCCCAGACACTCCCTCTGCCAGGTGAGTCTGGCTGCAGCATGAGGAGGGAGACACCCTGCTACATCCAAAGGGGCGATCCTACAGAGATGTGACATCATCAGTGACAGGTGAGCTGTGTGTGGGAAAACAGGTGAGGTGTGCTGGGACTTGTAGCTCACCCCCTCAGCTGTCTGCCTGATACCACAAGGGGTGCTCCACTCACTCCACATCTGGTGACAGGCAAAGTGGCAGGTGATGTGGCAAGTGACGTTCTGCATCTGGTGACAGGCAACGTGGCAAGTGACAATCCACATCTTGTGGCAGGTGATGTGGCAAGTGACATTCCGCATCTGGTGACGGGCAACGTGGCAAGTGACAATCCACATATTGTGGCAGGCAACGTGGCAGGTGATGTGGCAAGTGACATTCCACACACGATCGGTTTGTCCGATGAAAATGATCCATCAGTCCATTTTCATCAGATAAACCGATCGTGTGTACAGGGCTCTATTCTATTAATCATTTCATAAAAATATATATATATTATTTTGACTCTATGATCAGTGGTGTGGCACCTTACTGCTTATATATTTAGGCATTTTATCATATGATGTATATGTTTTTAGCCCTGAGGAAGGGGGCCCATTGCAGACCCTGAAATTGGTTGCTTATTCTATTAATCATTTAATTAAACACAACCTTCTGGACTTTAAAAAAAAAACTTGTTGTAGTACCTTACTGCTTGTTACATGGCTGGACTTTTTGGCCTATTACAATTTGATGTACGAGATTTTAGTCCTGAGAAAAGAAGACCCTGCAAAACCCCAAAATGTGTTGGACCTTGTATTCCATTAATCATTTAAAATATATCTATATATATTTGGACTCTATGGCCATTGGTGTGGCACTTTTACTGATTTTTAAATTTTTGGACAATTTCTTGGATATGCTATCCAGATATTCTAGTCTCCAGTAGACCTGATTTTCTGTGACCTTCTCTTCTTCCATATATTATGTAAAACTAGGAATTACAGCAACCTGGTTGCACTTTCTGACTTCGACTCAGCCGGTATTTTCCCAGACAGGATAAGAAGCTCACCGGCTTACTTTTACTTGTTGCCCGGAGTTATTAAAGAAACATGACTTCAAATAAGCAGTCTGGTTCTAGTTGATGAGCGTTGCACTTCTTAGTAACCCCTGACATGAAAGCACAGAGCTATGTTCACAACGTCAACTGCAGCCAAAGTGCGCCATTTAAAACTTTAGTCCGGTGAAAAACTTTCCTCTTGATGCTGCAAATCTGTAACCGCCATTGATTTGTGTGAAATATCTGCCTGCAGCCGATGCATATTAAAGCAGAGAGAAAATACCGCTTTGACGTAAGACATACGGAAGGATTCTGATCTGGAAGAGCTAAATTGGATACCGTTGGATTCTGTTCTTTGCTATGTTAGCTCAGCCTTGCTCAAAGCGTTATCTATTTGATCTTCACGCTCTGTCAGAGAGGACTACACTGTGCACTGCAAATGAAGACTTTCACAGGGATAACATGGTTTAAAGGAACACTAAAACAGTGCAGCTAAAAAGCATAAGAAGTAAAAAGGATTTTTTGGTTAAAATAAGCTATTTTGAGGTTATCCCGGCTTGTTCCTATAGCAGAGGGCGGGCGCAGTTTGATCCCATGAATGCTACATCCAAAAGCAGATCCGATTCTTGTATATTGGACTTCTTCAATGTTTTTAGTCCAGATCAGTTATTTTTTGCCTCACCATGGATGTATTGTCTGGGGGTCATGTCCGCATTATAACATTCAGCAGCCGCTGTGTTTTTTGGTGATAATCCCCTATATGTTTATTAGGAATTAGCCTGAACACCCCCCCCCCCCCATTCGATTCGCACCAGAACCTTTGAAAGGACCAACCGTTCGCGCAAACATTTAGAACCCCATTGACGTCTATGGGACTGGAACGTTCAAATTCAAAAGTGCTAATTTTAAAGCCTAATATGCAAGTTATTGTCGTAAAACGTCTTTAAGAATCTGGGTCTTGCCCCAGGGAACATGTATCAATGCAAAACAAAGTTTTAAAAACTGTAATTTTATCTGGAGCAGTCATTTTAATGATGCTTAAAGTGAAAAAGAAAAAGAAAAATTAAAAATCGTACCTGCTGGGTGTCTATAGTATGCCTGTGAAGTGGCACATGTTTAGAACTGTCCCTGCACAAAATGAGATTACTATAAGAAAAAAGTAATTTAAAACGAATGCGGCTTTAATGTAATATCTATAGAAGAGTGCACAAAGAAAAACAAGGGGGGGACAGCAGCAGAGAGAAATCCACTGTGCACTTCCCGGTGCCAAGGACAGGTATTACTTAGACTAAGAGTTTGATAAATCCAAGGAGTAGACCAACCATATAAAGTATATAAATATAAAAATTAAAAATAATAAAAAATAACATATACAAATCTCAAGATATAAAATCTCCACTGAGAGCAATCCAGCAATATATGTTACTATGAGCAGCTGTTTAAAATAAGATAAATAAATTCATCTATTCGAAATATAAAACAAAGTATCAAACAAATTAACCACTAAAATAAAGCTGATTAAAACATGATAAAACAGCGCACAAAGAGTCCAATGTAGATTAAAGTGTTAGATAAGGTCCATAGATCAGTAAGTGAAGCTGAAAAAGGCGTGAGGAATGCTTGGGAACAAATGGTGATGTACCCTCCACCGATCTCCAATTTCCACCAAAACGTGAGGCACACGCCCCCTCAGGGGTTCAAACTCACCAAAAAAATACAAAAGAACAAGCCTTGTATATCAATAGATCATCCTGACCAGACCTCCAACATCAGTCACGGGACAGCAGGGGTTAATTTGTAGAGCTCCAGTAATATGGATCATAAAGGAAAACAGAAGCACCATATAGTGTAATACTGTTTTAGTTTAATAAAAAAAGACCCATATAGCACCGCCCCGCATCTTATCTACGTACATAAAAGCATTAAGTAAATGAACAAAAAAGAGTGTAAGGTTCACCGCTCTCCTCCGCACACTGGGGGTCACGCTTATCCCGCAGTCACGCTGCTGAAGGCGCCTCTCTTGGTAGCGATGGTGCAGTGGTGGAACGCACTCTGTATGTTTCCTGGTTACGCCGTCGTAGCCACGTCCTGACGCGTTTCGTCACATCCGACTTCAACAGAGGGCTTTAATGTAATGTCTGTTCCCTGCAATATGGATGAAAATCATTCAGAAAAATAGCACAGACACAGGCAGTAGACACACCACGTAGCTTTAGGTGCACACTGCAGAGGACACAGGCAGTACACACCACGTAGCTTTAGGTGCACACTGCAGAGGACACAGGCAGTACACACCACGTAGCTTTAGGTGCACACTGCAGAGGACACAGACAGTACACACCACAAAGCTTTAGGTACACACTGCAGAGGACACAGGCAGTATTCCATGTGAGAATACTGCAGCTAGCACAATCACCTGCCTGCCTGTCAGAAAATTAGGAAGAGCAGATCTAGCTAAACTATACAGTGTATAAATATATATACAACACCTGGGATGCATATATATCCTATACACACTGTAACTTTAACTGACTAGCCTGCCTGCCTGCTCTATCTACCTACTAAAAATTACACACTCTCTCTCTCTGAAAATAAAGCATTTTTTATGTCGGATATTTCGGTTTTCGTTTCTTGCGCTTTTTTGGATGAAAATGCATTCTAACGAAAACGAATGCACATGTCTAATTCATGGCTCATTCAAGACACTGTAAGGCCGCGTACACACGACCAGTTTCCTTGACAGAATCCATCAAGAAACTTGCTGGCAGAGCTTTTTTGCCGGTCGTGTGTATGCTTTTCATCGAGAAAACTGTCGAGGAACTCGACAAGGAAAAGAGAGCATGTTCTCTTTTTCCTCGACGGGAGTCTCAATTTCCTCATCGTGTTTCTCGTCGGGCTGGTTTTCGACAAGAAACACGTTGGTGTGTATGCTTAGAAACCTTCGGTAAAAGTAGCGTTTGTAATGGAAATAGCACATTTGTCACGCTGTAAAAGACTGAAAAGTGCAAATGTCTCTCACCAAACTTTTACCTAACACGCAGTAACATGAGATTAGCAAAAGCAGCCCCAAGGGTTGTGCCAGTGGAATCGAACTTCCCCTGCTGTTGTATGTATTGAAGTCACCGCGTTTGAGAACGAGGAGATTTGGTCTTGACAGTGTGTACGCAAATTCAGCTTGTCAAGTTTCTTGACAAGCCTAACAAGGAACTCGTCAAGGAAAACAATGTGACTTTCCCGACGAGTCCCTCGGTCGTGTGTAGGAGGCCTAAGCCACAAATAGTAATAGGAACACTCCAGTATTTGCATTTTCATGCTATAACCTAGGGATCAACAAAATTAACCCTTTCCTTTTTTTTTTTTTTATTTCATTCTCTTTGCAAAATGTATTTAAGACAAAATGAAAGGTGAAATGAAGGTGGGTTCTGGGAGGTTTTAATAGGATATAACTCTACATTTACACCTATGCGTTTTTTTTTGGTGCATATTGCAGAAACACACTACAGTCCATTTACCATGGTTTCCTATGGATGTTGTTTACATCTGTGCATTTTGCAGTGCTGTGTTTTTTTGGGGTCAGGGACTTTTTTTCCAGTAGCAGATTGTATTTTGTGTGTAATGGACCTCAATAGAGCCACACCAAAAATGCAATCCCTCTTTACCACATTGTGTATAGCTAGTTGCTAAGGAGCAGGCCGGGAATACCGCCACGTGTCTTTAACAACTGATTAGTCATCAGCTGTCAGCGGGGTTCCCTTTGGATCTGGTGTGAATTTTGGAGGGGACACCCACAGAAAAAAAAAAAATGACGTGGGGTCCCCCCAAAATCCATACCAGACCCTTATCCAAGCATGCAGCGCAGCAGGTCAGGAAAGGGAGGACGAGTGAGTGCCCCCTCCTCTTCTGAACCATACCAGGCCACATGCCCTCAACAAGAGGGGGGGTTTTGGGCAGGGGGGCTCCCTGTGACATCATTGACCAGTGTATGTTGGACTTCTGATGCCACAGGGCGACAGTGCCACCAGGTGATGTTGCCAGATGTGGCCCCACTCCTTACCTATTTAATAACTGTCAGACAGAGGAGCAGGCAGTTGGCGCTTAGCCTTTGTCACTTTTTTTTGGATCCGGAGGTGGCTGTGTGTATGTTTTTATTTCTCTTTGACACTTATTTTGGTGGATGAGTAGGGGTACAATGTACTCCTACTCATTCACATAGGAGGGGGCACGATTTGGTGGCCCCCTTGTTGAGGGAGGCTTTCAGATTCTGATAAGCCCCCGCCAGCAGTCCCCCACAATCACCACCCTCGCTAATCTGCTCCCTTTCCTGACCAGCCAGGCTGCATGGTCGGATAATGGTCTGGTATGGATTTTGGGAGGGGGAAAGCCCACGGTATTTAAAAAAAAAAAAAATGGCATGGGGTTCCACGCCGTTTTTTTTCCCGACCTATTATTTTTTTTGCCTGCTATTCTTTTTTACATTCAGCTGTCATCGTGAAATCCTTTGACAGGTAAAACAGCTCCCCTTTATGTATTTCCTCTATATATTTAGCTGTTTTCCTGGAAATTTGCTTGAAAAAAATGCAGTGTGTGGGTTTATGTTCACAATTGATGCTGTTTGGGAGTTTGTGAAAAGCATTCCATTCTTCTCCAACATTTTCTCACGTATGCCATTGACACCCAGCCTCGGAAAATGATGCAACCCCACCATGTAACTGACTGCAGCTGGTTTTCTGAATTATGCAAACGTTTTTACACCCAATGCCCTCGCGTTGCATCCCCCCCATAAGTATATTTTCCGAACGGAGCAAGTAATGGGATACGGCGAGGGTTAGAATACTGATTATAATGTTCTACCAACAATTATTTGCTTGGCTGCACAAATCAATCTGGTACATGCAAGTTATACATCTAACAGCTATAGTAGCAGAGCTAGATGTAGTCTAGACAGACATACAGTAATTGCTGTACACGAGCTGGAACTCGTCATAAGTAAAGTTCAGCTGGTTGGCTTATTCTGGTTTGATTATGGTGGGTTTATAAAACAGAGGTGGAAATAATTTACAGTGTATGGAAAAACTCTTTGAAAAGAAATGTGTGAACTTCTGATTAAAACAGACTTAAATGGTATGTAAGGAAACAAAAAACAAAATATAAAAAAATATATATATAGTATTGGGACACCTGCCTTTACACGCATATGAACTTTAATGGCATCCAGCATAGGCGTGCGCACAGGGTGTGCCAGGTGTGCCCAGGCACATCCTAATCACCCTTTACAGCACAGATTCCCCCTACTTCCCTGGCTCCCTGCTTCCCCCTGAAGTGCTACCAGCTCATCTGCTCTCCTGCCAGCTGTTGCTGCAAGGATTTTTTAGGATGAATGAAGGAAGGGGCCGGTTAATATGTAATTGACTGTCCCTTTCCCTTTCTAAATGAACATTAGGAGTGATCAGTAGTGTGTGCTTGAGTTTTGGGGTGCACACCCTAATGCAATACACTGCGCACACCTATGGCATCCAGAGTCTTTAGTCCGCAGGGTTCAATATTGAGTTGGCCCAACCTTTGCAGCTATAACAGCTTCAACTCTTCTGGAAAGGCTGTCCACAAGGTTTAAGTGTGTGTCTATGGGAATGTTTGGCCATTCTTCAGGAAGCGCATTTGGGAGGTGTGAGATTGGGGTAATGGTAGGGCATGGCAGCCCACTTTTATTAAATAAATGAAAAAAATCACTTGTACATAAGTTTCTCATGCAGGGGTTTCTTCCATATAACATACAAGAAGAAAATATCAAACCACCTGGCTCACATGTTGGAAGCACTGCTGCTCCGCTTACCAGTCCCCTTGACTGTGTCATTCAGCTCTCTAGGAACACTTGGCTCTCTAGCCTTCAGTCACAGCAGCCTGCTGCATGGCCCACCTCTGGCCCAAGGATTAGAGTTCTCCTGACACCCATGATAGGAGCCGACCTGACTCCTGGAACCAAGCTATGATTAAGCACTAATTCATAGTGCGAAACACGTCAGCTGTTTTACTCCCGTGTTGTGTGCTGTGACTTGTAGTGCATTTTTCCTTTTTTAAATAAAGACAACCATCACGTTTTTTTGGAGTGCGGCTGTCCATATTTTCTTTTTCCATTTGTTGCCTTGTGCATTACCAGCACCCTTGATCTCCTGAGACCATACTGACCATCCCAACACAATCAACCTGGAGCGGTAAGTTTCTTTCTTCCTGGAACCAAGACCCGTTCTTGAACCCAGAGAAAGCCAAAAACTCAGCTTTCTCCACTCAGAAATGCTAGTTCTGAACCTTGCATTAACCCTTAATGAGACTCCTAGGGCCACCTTTTCCTATATAGTTATAGTGACTGAGCCTCCCTCTGTCACAGTGATCAGTCACTGATGTGGATGACAAGGCCTGGCTCACAGTCTCTGCTGCTCTCCTGACAGGGGGGTCTGCACTGATTGATTATCAGTGCAGATCCCAGAGGATTCCCACCCAGGATCACCAGGGATGCCACCAGGACCACAAAGAATGACTACCACTAATGACCACCAGGTATGCCACCAAGGGCCACCAGGGATGCCAATCTGTGCCCAAAAAAGATGCCAATCTGTGCTTATCAGTAATGCCTACCAGTGCCTCCTAAACAGTGATGCCCATCAGTGTCACCCATCAGTGTCCAATGCCACCTATTAGTGCTCATCCGTGCCCATCAGTGTCACCTATCAGTGCCCATCAGTGCCACATATAAGTGCCCTGTAATGGTCAGGGGTTAACACCGTTCATGATTTCCATTCCACCAACCCAAGACACTCCAACAATCCAGCAGACACGACCAATTCCATTCCCCAGAATAAACGAGACACACAGCTCTGTTCTCTGGTTCCAAAATGAATGAATACTTTTAATGGTAAAACTCAGGCTTTATACAGTAGAAACTAAGTGAACAATGAATCAACTCCACCCACCACATTACACAATGAACTTCATACGCATTTTAAGTCAGACTTTCTGGCACCAAATCTACAGGAGTTAATTACTACAGCTGACAAGTCACATTCCACATCTATTATCAATAGAATTCACACAGAACAGTATTAGCATCACACAATGAGTTCCCGTCAATTCACATCGTTCTGACTCTGCGATAAGCTATTAACCTGCTACATAATACACAGTCCTTTGTAGACGTAATTGGCATGCTAATCCACTAGACATCTGACCTTTCAGACTTAATTAGCACAATAGACAATAGAATGCAATCACAGCAAGCCCCATCACTACAGTCAGGTAGCTGGAGGGGATTTAACATCAATTAACATCTTTCAATTAACCTGTTAAGTTCCGAATGAACAACTTGTAATATTTCAAGATATCCTGCAATACCTGAACTATCATTAATGTCCCATCTCATGTAATTCATGATATCATTTCTCAGTCATCCTATGCCCCTATCGGACATAGGATGACCCTAGACCCAAGAGTCATTGGTGAAGCTGGCACAGGAGCATCCTTCAAATGTCTCTGGTTCCCACGGGCCATACCGTTACATTCCCCATCAGTGCAGCCTTTCAGTGCTTATAAGTGTTGGCTATCAGTGCCACCTACGAGTGCCCATCAGCGCTGCCTACCAATGCCTATCAGTGTTCATCAGTGTTGCATATTAGTGCCCATCATCAGTGCCCATCAGTAAATGAGAAAATGCACTTATTTACAAAGTTTTATAATAGAAATGAAGAAAACATTTTTGGTCTTTTTTTATTTGCTTAGCAAAAATAAAAACCCCAGAGGTGATCAAATACCACCAAAAGAAAGCTATATTTGTGGGAACAAAATAATAATAATTTCGTTTGAGTACAGTGTTGCATGACCGCACAATTGTCATTTAAAAAGTGACAGCGCTGAAAGCTGAAGATTGGCTTGGGCAGAAAGGAGGAAAGTGCATGGTATTAAGGTGGTTAAGGAGGCCTGCCCCCTGCCAATCCAGATTGGGGATTGGTCAAGGCTCCTTAGAACACCCAAGACAGCACCACCTCCCCTCTCCTTCTTCCTTTACAGAAAACACTAGAACATTCTGGAAATAAGTAAGAGGCCTTGGTGATGCTGCCTGTGAGACACCCAGCTCCACCCTGAATCACTCCCAACCCAGATCACAACACACCCAGGCTTGGCTGCTAGCCAAGCCTGGAAATGTACCTACTCTCACAAAAAAAACAGGAGACTTCCAGAATGTGGTGAGTGGGAGAGTCAAATATGCAGCCTGAATATTTATGCAGCTCCAGCCAATCCCTGTGGAGGTGTACCCAGATGGTGATTTGGAAGTGTATAAATAGTTTAGAGCCCCAGAAAGAGGTGTGCTTCCCTTTCTGACATCTTGCTGAAGGTTCTGCCTATCTCATCGAGGTCTCAGCTGTACCTGCGGGAAGGTCTATACTGCATCAAGTTCTTTGAGAGCCAAAATTAGGGATTTCACTGAGGATCTGACCTGGAAGCCTCTCAAAAGAGACTATCTGCCTGAGTCTGAGGGAAACATCCAAGCCCTGGGGACATCGTGAGTACAGCCCTAAGGGGGGTGGGTCCTGGTGACTATGATTAACCCATGGCACACTAAGTTTAAGGCTTGCCTGGCCTGGAACTTTGCTAGTGGTGTCTCAGTGCTATCCTCTTTAGGTCCTACTACTCTAAAGACTATAGTAAGAAGTATCTGTGAAGAAAAAAGTCTCCTCCTATTCCTGTGTAGTATTCTGGAGTATACCACGACTTCCCTAGACCTTGTCCAAGTTAATCTGCAATAAACTTTAAAAAAAGACAACCCCTAGATAACCCCTAGACTGTTTTCTGAGCCAGATGAGTGAATTTTGCTGTTTGCTTGGCTGCCTCTGCACTATGAGATAAAAACCTGGGACACGACTTCTACGTCTACTTCTAGGGGAGACAATTTTGCTCTTCTAACCTTTTGGTTCCAGCACGACTATAACCCCATGTCAAAGACAAAGACATGATTTGATGAATTTGGTGTGAAGGAACTTCAGTGACCATCACAAAGATCTGACCTCAACCCTAATGAACATGACAAAGTATACAAAGCCAACTCCATAAAGACAGTTTGGTGTGGAGGAGCTTGAGTTTACTGCATGGAACCTCAACATTACTTAACACCTATAGAAATCTCTGAAATGATTATTGTGAGCCAGACCTTCATATCCAACATTGGTAAAAAGGAACCAATTCCCACAGCCATACTCAAAAATCTTGTAGGAAGCCTTCCCAAAAGAGAGGGGCCTGTCAAAACTACAAAGAGGGGCAAAATTCATATTAATGGTCCAAGGTTTTTGATAATGGGATGTTCAAAATTGGTATGATAGTCAGGTTCCCAAAAACCTCTAACCATATAGGTCCGGATTCACGTAGATCGCGTATATTTATGCTTTACGCTACGCTGGCACAACGTTGAGAGGCAAGCATGCTATTCACAAAGAATATGCGCTCAATGTTGCGCCGGCGTAGCGTATAGTTGTCGGCGTAGGCCGACATAAGTCAAAGTAGGTGAAAGCGGGCTGGAAGTGGGCGTGATATATTAAAATTAAGCGTAACCCCATGCAAATTATGGGCTGAGCTTCAAAAAAGGAACTGCGCATATGTCGGCTCTTGGACGCATCCCAGTGCGCATGCTCACAGTTACGTCGAAATAGATGCCTAAGATACGTCAATACACTGCCTACGACGTGAACGTAACCTACGCATAGCCCTTTTCACGTAGTACTACGTAAACAACGTAAAATACGACGGCTGTTCCGACGTCCATACCTTTGCATGGGTTGCGCCACATTTAGGAACGCCTTACGTAAGCGGCGTATATTACAGCGACGGGCTCAAGTACGTTCGTGAATCGGCGTATCTCAGTCATTTACATATTCGATGCGTAAATCAATGGAAGCGCCCCTTGCGCCCAGCGTAAATATGCGCCCAAGATACGACGGCGTAGGACACTTACGTCGGTCGTATGAAGCCAAATTTCAGGCGTATCTTGCTTACAGACTCAGGCGCATAGATACGACGGCGCTTCCGTGCACTTACGCGGCGTATCTGTAGATACGTCAGCATAAGTGCTTTCTGAATCCGGGCCATAGTATGTATATATGGAAAGACAAAAAAATCCAAGTTTGTTTAGTTTGAAAAAATTATAAGCAGTATGCAAGATGGACCTTTTACATACAGTGTGTGTATATATAGTTTTTTTTGGTAACAATTGTATAAAATATTTCACGTAACTCAGAAAGAGAACAAACACAGGAGAAGCCAAGGCCGGCCTTTTAAATCTTTTACCAATATATTTTGATCAATAACAAGAGAAAAATCTATTGTGATTTAGTTTAACTTCTTCCCTCGCACAGGAGCTCGTAAAAGCGGCAATTAATTAAAGCGAAAAATCACGGGCTGAACTCTGGCATTTTTCCGCTTTGTTGTGATGAGTTAGTCTGTAATAAAACAATAGAATTTACAGGCCATTGACAGAGGAGTCTGCTGAAAATTATTTTTATAGACTTTAAGCCAAAATGATTTTCAGAATAAAATAAAAAAAGGTTTTCACTGCTGTTAAAAACTTTATGGAGGTTTGAGCGAGGCTTGAATTTCCATTTTTTTTTTAAGTTTTATTTTTTTATCTTCTTAAAAGATAACAATTTCATTGGTATTGAATAATGAAGAAACTATTGATAAGGCGACCCACTTGGATTTGCTCCACTGTTATTTTGGTAAAGCTGGATATGTAAGTCGCATAATCCATTGTATATCACCAGTTTATGAAGAGTAGGACAGATGGTTTGGCAATCCCATCTTGGTGCTGATTATTCTTTCGGCTAGAAAGGTATTGTTTTTGGCACATTTAGGATGGCTTTATAGTTTTGGTGATGCCAAATACAGTATAGACAATAAGTGGTTAACCTAGGGTTAGGAATTAAAGTAGAACTCTAAGCTGGTTAAAAAATAAAATAAAAATTATGGCCACTCCTACTACATTTAAAGTGTCATTAAACCCACATCAATAAAACCTATCAATAATCTGTGCACCAAAGCTTATTTTCCTCTCCTGATGTTTGGATATTTTCTTGCCAGAGTCATTGAGTACAATGCAGGACCGGTGGCCACTGCTGGTCTTACATTCTATATTATGATGTTGAGGGCCACACATGTTCTGGGGTGGAAGAAAAGTGATGGCTGTGGTGGAACTAATAAATAACATAAATATTCTCTGTTACATATTTCTAGACCAGGGGTCTCCAAGCTTTCAACACAACAGGCCAGTTTTCTACCCTTCAAACTTTAGAGGGGTCGAACTGTGACCAGTAGGAGTATAAATGCCATTGCATCAGTGGGAGTAAGCAATGCCATAAGCTTGGTTATCAGTGGGATTAAAAAACATTACACCATTTGTACCAGTGGGAGGAACAGTGCCCCATCATTGATGTCAATGGGAGGAAAAGACAGTACCCCATCATTGGTGTAAGGGGAGGAATAGTGCCCCATCATTGGTATCAGTGGGAGGAATAGTGTCCCATCATTGGCGTCAGTGGGAGGAATAGTGCACCATAATTTGTGTCAGTGGAAGAATTTGTTTCTTATCTCTGGTGTCAGTGGAAGGAAAAGTACCTCATCATTGGTGTCAGTGAGAGGAATATTGCCTCATATTAGTGGAAGGAAAAGGGCTCCAAGGGCTGGATGAAGGCAAGCAAAGGACCATCTGGCCCGTGGTATGCAGTTTTGAGACTCCTGTTCTAGACACAACAAGCAGTATATATTTTATGTAAGGGAAAACAGTGGTCACCAGTTATTTCTTATCCTATTTAGAGTTGGACTTTATGTTCAGGTGTTACAATATAAAATAGGGTAGGAGGTTAAGGTATATACTGTAAACACCCAGTCACTAAAACCTTGTAAAATTCAATGTTAAAGTTTATAGCAGAAATAAATCTAAAACCAAACGTTTTACATTTTGTAGTCATTAGATGTGATGGCTTTAACACCTGGACTGTACCTGATAACTGCTGTGAAACTTCTTTTTTTGTTTACTGCTGTTGATTCCTTCTGCAGTGCAGACAGGGTTAAACTGAATATTCATAAATGCAGAAGTACAGCCAGCAGCCATCTTTAAAGAGACCACTTTGCAATGCTTGTTTATTGAGTGTCTCCAGGGCTAGGGGCCTTGGCTGGGCCTGGATAGATTCTGGAGGACAGTGATTGGCTGATGCAACAAATCAAGATAAATTGTGTCTGCATGCTGATAATAAGAAAAAAGGGAGGACGGCCTTAAAGCTAGAAGGGGAGAAGAAAGGCACTGGGCTGCTGGCTCAACGGAACCCTTCCACATTTGACCAAAAATTGGTGAGACCAAAGAAAAGCAAAGAGGCTGATCATCACACATGAGCTTGCCTCAGAGAGCAGGAACTTTCTCCCTAAAAGGGTGTGATGTGTAGTTTGGATGCCTGGTGAGCTTACACTGTGCTAAAGAGCACTCCTACTGCTTGTAAGGAAGGAAAAAGGGACTGTCTCAGCAGAAATCTGTCTGAGGACTAACATCGAATCAGAGCACATGTCTAGAGAGTGAGTGAGTGAGTGAGTGAGTGAAAAACTTATATAGCGCAGCACATGCAAACTAAATCGCCTCTGGGCGCTCGTTGTTCCTGTCTCCTTTGACATCAAAAGAGATGAGTTTTGATCTTTCTTCTAAAGGCCAAGTGGTTCTCCTCCAACCGAATGCTAGTTGGTAAAGCGTTCCATAGTCTGGGACCTTGGAGCGCAAATCTTCTTTCTCCTTTGGACTTGTATCTGGCTTTGGGTATCTGGAGTAGATTTTGGTTGGTGGATCGCAGAACGCAATTTGAGTTGTGAGCTTTTATTTTTTCGCATAGATATTGGGGGGCCTTCCCATGGATGCACTTATTCGTCAGACAGAGTGCTTTAAAAGCAATTCTGTCTTTTAGGAATAAAAGGAATAAGTCTGCATAGTAGGCGCAGCAGATGGTGAGATCCACTGACTACTGACCCTATTTGTGCATCCATTGTCATGTAGGAGTCGAAGATGACCCCAAGACTTTTGACTTTGGCACTAGGGGTGATGATTTGGCCCAAAATGGGCGGGGGTGTCCAAGTTGTTGCTAGTTGATTCTTTCGACTGGCATGAAACAGGAGAAGTTCTGTTTTGGAGCTGTTGAGTTTAAGATAACTCTTTGTCATCCAGTTTTCTATCAAAGAGGGACATGTCTCTAGACTGAGATGATGATCCTTTTTGTTGCAGATGCGAAAATACAGTTGTGTGTCATCTGCATATGAGTGATAAAGTTGTTTTTGGCTACTGATGATTTCAAAGAGAGGGCGGAGATAGATGTTGAATAGCACCGGCGACAGAGGGGATCCTTGAGGGACTCCGCATGACACCATGCGTTTTTCAGAAGTGAAAGGTCCCAATTTCACTATTTGTGATCGGTTTTCCAGAAAAGAGGAGAACCATGATAGATCACCTTCTGTGACTCTGGCTACTTCAGCTAGCCGAGTCAGTAATAGTTTGTGGTCTACCGTGTCGAAAGCTGCGCTTAGGTCCAACAAAACTAGAAGACAAGATTCTCCTTCGTCTGCGGCCTCAAGATCATCATCCTATATTTTGAGTAATGCTGTTTCTGTCCCGTGTCCGGGACAGAAACCCGATAGCATAGGATCGAGCAAATTATGGGCGTCTAATGCTGCGTATACACGGCAGAGAAACTCGACGGGCGGAACACATCGTTCCGCCCGTCGAGGTTCTCTGCCGGCCGTCAGATTCGGCGACCCGCCCGTCGGGAAAGGCAACCAGCCATTCATCTCGACGGGACGTTGAGCAAATAGAGAACCTGTTCTCTATTTGCTCGACGGGTTTCCCGACGGGCGGGGCTCGCAGAGAGCGTACACACGGCCGAGGTTCTCGGCAGAATGCGGCTCCCAGCGAGGTTCTCGCTGGTTTCTGCTGAGAACCTCGGCCGTGTGTACAGGGCTTAAGTGATGTTGTAGCTGTTGTACCACTGCTTTCTCCATCACTTTAGAGAGAACATTTAGGCCTGTTATAGGACGGCAGTGTTTTGGGTCTTTGGGGTCGAGGGTGGGTTTCTTTAAAATAGGTTTAATTATACCTTGTTTTAAGCGGATGGGCACTATACCTTCTTTGAATGACTGGTTTATAAGCTGCGTGATAGGCAGTGCCAGAATCGGCACATTCCTTCAGAAGTTTGGTGGGGATGGTATCATTCAGTGCTGTGCTATTTCGCAGGTCACCGGTGATATTTTTTGTGGCCTCGATTGCAATGGGTTTTAAAGTGAACTTTGTTGCTTGTGGTGAATTTGTGAGAGTATTAGGCATATGGTTGAAGGGGAGGTTGATGAGCGTTCTATTTTGCTGAATGCTTTCACGGATTCCTCAATTTTGTTGATGAAGTAATCCGATAATTAATTGCAAAATTGTTTTTTATTTTTATTTTTTATTGTAAAAGTTTTTATTGAGAGAAATATAAATACAACAATTAAAAGCAGCAAAAAAGTCTACATTTAGAGAGATAGTAACATTCCACTTTTCGAACAATACAAGCAATGGAGTTGTACAATAGAAATAATGCATTCATTGTTTATCACTGTATGATATTAAGTAATCAATAAAGAGTGAATAGTGATAAACAGATATACAGTAAATATTGATCGAAAACCAACTGTCTAAGTTTAACAGATGTCGTCATAAATCAGATCAAGATGAGGGTAGGTGTAATTATTCAGTGTGATCAAGAATGTAATACTTAAAGGTTATATATGAGTAAACAATAACCAGTAGCTATTGGTTATAGACATTTTTTACTCAAAAGAGATGCAATAACAAATAAAACTATAATAAGGGGAAAGGCATAAGGAAAAAGAGGGGAATATAAAGGGAAAAAGTGGAACCCGTCACAGCTCTTTTGATTGTTTGATCAAGTAATATCGTACAACTAAAGTAGTGCACTTTTGTAGGCGTCAGAGGAGGAGAAGTCAATCCAGCAAGACCATACAGAGGTAAATGTATTCTGTGTATCCTTTGCTTGGTGGATCAATTCCTCCATATCCATGGTTCTTTGTATTCTGGTAAACCAATCTCTAATCAAAGGAGGGTTAGTGGAACGCCATTTGACAGGTATGCACATTCTAGCTGCATTAACTAAGTGCATTGTTAAGGAATGGTGGTATTTGGGAATTAAAGAGGATGAATGGTGGAGCAAAAATTGAGCAGGGGTGAAGTCTAGATTATAAGTTGTTATCTGAGAGATAAGTTTGTGAACCTTTACCCAGAAAGGTTGGATAAGAGAGCATGACCACTAGATATGTAGGAATGAGCCTATGTCTGTTTTACACCTCCAGCAGTTTTTGGGGAGTGCAGCATTAATAAGGTGGAGCTTGAGAGGGGTTTTGTACCACCTAGATAAAATCTTGAAGGCATTCTCTTGAATTTGGACGTTTATTGATCCTTTATGTGCAAGTAAGTATATTCTTTCCCATTCGGAATCAGATAGATCAATAGATAGATCTTTTTCCCATTTTTGGTTTGACCAATTAAATTTAGGAGATGCATCAGAGAATAATAGGGAATAAGTAGAGGAGATTAGATGTCTAATGGGATCTTTCTGTAAACAAAGATTTTCGAAGTTGGTGGTGTGTCTAGACCAGGGGTCTCCAAACTTTTCAAACAAAGGGCCACTTTATTGCCCTTCAGACTTTAGGAGGGCCAGATTGGGGACAGCAAGGGAAGAAAATGTCACGGGTTCGGCATCCGTGAGAACAAATATGGCCTCAGGGTTGGTGGTCAATAGGAAGAGGAGTATTCCCCCTATTAGTAGGAGGAATAGTATCCCATCATTGGTATCAGTGGATAATATAGTGCCCCATTGTTGGTGTCAATGGGAGGAATAGTGCCTCATGTCAGTGGGAGGAATTGTGCCCCAAGGGCCGCAGTTTGGAGACCCCTGGTCTAGACCAATCCAGTTGAGGTTTGATACTATTAAAAATGTGCCTTATTTGGAAATAGGCCCAAAAAGGAAAGCACTTATTATTCATTTTGGCTGATAGAGCAGGTTGAGTGAGAAGATGGCCATCTTCAAAAATTGTCCTGCCCTTACATTGTCATGAGGCCAGTTATCGCGTAAAAATGAGTGGTGTATGGGCGTGGCCTGACGCGCAGCGAGTATGGACGTGTAACTCCGGAGCTCCGTGAACCAGGGACACCGCGGCACGCAGCAAGACACCCTACCCTCTCCCGAACGATCAGAAACGAGCCTCCCGACCTACTTGCCTGTCGCCATGAAGGGGAAACGACGAATGGACAACAAGCCCCGGCACCTCACGGACTTCTTCTCCCCGGCCGGGGGGAACATGAGCCAAGATGGCGCTGAGGCCTACTCGCCTACGCAGAACCGACCTGGCACCAACGCGACTGGCAAAGGTAACCGACCCTCCTCCAAGCCATCCCCCACCGCAGTCTCCTCTCCGCCTCATACCCCGTCCTCCCGCAGCCCCGCCAAATCTAGGCCGCGGCTGGAAGGCTGTGGCTCGGGCCTAGCGGTGAGCCCTGCAGATAGTCAGGCCTCAGAGTCTGGGGATGACACGCGGGACCTGCCGGACTCAATTGTGTCATATCCAACACAGAATCAGCCTGTACTGGATACGGTACTGAAGGACATGCTAATATCCCTCAGGAGCACCTTACAGTCAGACATGGCAGCATGTATGCACCGCATGAATAGAGATATCCAAGAAGTGGGGAGCAGAGTGACGCACATAGAAACTAAAATGGGGGAGTATGCCACTACAATCAATGACTTAGTGGACGCGAATGAGGATAGAGAGGCTGACTCGGAATGGATCAAAGCAAAGCTAGCTGACATCGAGGACAGGTCCAGAAGGAACAATATGAAAATAAGGGGGGGTCCCAGAATCTGTTATGCAATCTGACCTTGCCTCATATGCAACTACCATATTTAAGTCTATCCTTCCTGACCTCACTGACTTAGACGTCACAATCGATCGGATTCATCGCTTGCCAAAACCCTCTTACCTCCCAGATCAAGTGCCTAGGGACATAATTCTCCGTCTGCACTTTTTTCATGTCAAAGACAAGCTAATGAATGCCATGAGAAAGAAAGATCACATGCCTGAACAGTTTCAAAATGTCCAATTTTTTGCGGATTTATCCCAGTATACATTACAGAAAAGGAAAAACCTAATCTCAGTAACTAAAATACTCCGCAACCACAATATAATCTATCGATGGGGTTACCCTACGAAACTGTCCATCACGAAAGGCAATCGTGAATTTGTAGTGACTTCATTGGAGAAAGGCCTCGACCTCCTCAGAGAATGGAAGCTCCTCCCTGATACTAATGATGACCTAGCGCTGGCTAGCACTCCACAACATGTGGACCCAGGTTGGAAGTCGGTTACTACCAGGAATGCTAAAACACACCTGTAATCCAAAAAGGGTGGCTTATTGCTTTATTATTGACCTTGGGTCTTAATCCCTGAGTTCTAGGATGCCCGCACATGGCTGACTTTGACCCCCCTGTGCAAGTTGCAGCTTATTGCTGTCCCCGAGGGACCCGTGTCCCTCTTATTTGTTTTGTTTTGACTGTTGTATTGAACTTTATATTTTTCCTCTTCTTTTTTTTAAGTCGCAGACGGATGCGAATTTGTGTTTTTGCTTTTTCTTCTCCCCATCTCCACTGGATGCACTCAACTGATACCACTCCGGATCCTTTACCGGGCTCTCTCCTTCGCCACTTGAACGGATCTTCACAAGCGGGGATACAACATTATGGCACTACAACCTGGCCTGCTAACTGTGAGTACCCCCTCAGCACTATTGCTCTGCACCCTCTCCATGAGAACACTGGCAATATGCCGAATACATACCTACCTTTAGTGATCTTCAAGGGGCTGAGCCCCCCAACGTGGGCACGTCCCTCAGTTCTACTGCCATGTCTATTAACTTCTTGTCAATAAACGCCAAGGGGCTCAACCACCCCGTCAAGCGGAAATCTTTATGGCAGGAAGCATTATTACATAAAAGCGACATCCTTTGTGCCCAAGAAACACATTTTCATGCTGGGGCGCCTCCTAAATGCTCACATAAGAGTTTTCCACATGTATATACAGCTAATGCTGATTCTAAAACCAAGGGGGTTTTGATTGCGATCAGGGACACGGTGGCTTTCAAACTACACAATATGATTGCGGATCAACTAGGCAGATACCTTATTATCATCTGTGACCTGAACTCTGCTCCTTACACCATCGTAAATGTCTACTCTCCAAACAAACATCAAGTCAGATTTTTCAATAAGCTGATGACTAAGGTCTCCGCCTTACGTCAAGGTTCATTGGTTATTTGTGGTGACTTCAATATCACACCTGACCCAACCATTGACTCTACGTCCCCACCTAGCCGCCATCGCTATGCCTTACTCCCATCTATCCACAAATGGAATGTTTACGATGCCTGGCGCTGCCTGCATGCGACCGAAAGAGACTTTTCCTTCTTCTCTTCCCCACACCGCGTATACACTCGAATTGACCTCTTTCTGGTTGATCAACAAACTTTACTCAAAGCGAGCTCCGCCACCATTGCCAACATAACATGGTCTGACCATGCTCCTATCGCTCTTACCGTAGCGGGCTCTGCCACAGCCAATCCCGACCGCACATGGAGACTCAATACATATCTGTTACAACAAAAAGCTGTAAGAGACAATCTTGAAAAGCATTTGGTTAATTTTTTTTGTGAGAATAAGGACTCGGTCCAGAGTCCCTTCATCTTATGGAACGCCCACAAAGCGTACATGAGAGGTATATGTATACAAGAAGGGGCGAGGAATAAACGGCAGAGGCAGCAGCGGGTTACTACATTATTAGACCAAATATCTGTACTAGAATCCCTAAATAAACAGGCGATGTCCCAACCTATCTCCACCCAATTGACCAAACTGAGATATGACTTACGCCTACTCCTTCTGGAGAACTTTGAAAAGACATCTAAAAGGCTTAAGATGCATTACTACACTTCAGGAAATAAAGCAGGAAAATTACTAGCGCGAATCCTTCAGGGACATAGATATAAACTCAAAATCCCCTATGTGATCCACCCCAAAACTAACCAAAAAGAATACCACCCCCAGCAAATTGCTAATGCCTTTAGTTGCTATTATGAATCCTTGTACAACCTAAAAAACGATCCTTTGACTGTACAACCTACATCCGATAGCATTGACCAATTCCTACAAAAGATATCCCTACCCAAATTATCCCCGGCCCAATCCCAAGAGCTGAATCTACCATTTACTATTGCTGAAGTTTTAACTGTAATAAGTTCGCTCCCCTCAAACAAATCACCCGGCCCGGACGGCTTTAGTGGAGAATATTATAAATCGTTTCAACAACTACTCTCCCCGTTCCTATTACAAGTGTGCCAATCTGCTGCTGCCTCTGCCTCTTTTCCACCAGAAATGTTAGAAGCTGTCATAATTGCGTTACCCAAGCCGGGGAAGGAACCCACCTCTCCTCCTAATTTCCGTCCGATCTCATTATTAAACACTGACCTAAAAATTTACGCCAAACTGATAGCCTCACGCATGGTAGATATATTACCATCCCTTATTCATCCAGACCAGACCGGTTTCACCAAACATAGACAAACATCAGATGCAACCCGCCGAATGATCAACATTATTCACCTAGCCCAGACACAAAAGAAACCTTCTCTGCTCCTCTCACTAGACGCAGAGAAGGCTTTCGATCGAATCCATTGGCATTATCTGCTAAAAGTACTGGAGGCCTTTGGATTCTCAGACAGTATTTTGTCAGCTATACTTGCCCTATACTCTAAACCCTCAGCTAGAGTTTTTGTTTCTGGAACCCTTTCTACCCCTTTTAATATCACTAACGGGACCAGACAAGGCTGCCCCCTATCCCCCCTAATCTTCAACCTCTTGATGGAGCCCTTCGCCACCTATATTAGATCCCACCCGAACATCGTAGGCTACCGTATAGGAGATCATACACATTCTATAAGTCTTTTTGCAGATGATATCATATTGATTATGACGGAGGTGGGTTCCTCTCTGGCTGCGACACATGATGCATTGAGAACATTTAATGAGGTTTCTTATTATAAGGTCAATAATAGTAAGTCATTCATCTTGGGTCTTGGACTCGATGCTCCTACGTGTTCACAGCTTAAGGCATCCTACCCTTACACCTGGAGCGCAGAAAACATACAATACCTAGGGGTCAAACTGACTGCTCGGGTAGCTGACCTAGTGGCAGCTAATTATGACGCATACCTAAGTGTCCTTCATAAGGCCCTGCAAGACCTAAAGTGGACAGAATCATCTTGGTCAGGGCGTTTAGCCACCATGAAAATGGTTGTATTACCACGACTTATTTATCTATTTCGGAGCCTCCCTATACCAGTCCCCGACAGATTCTTCCACAAAGCGCAATCCATGGTGAATAGGTTCCTGTGGCAAGGACGGAAAGCCAGATGTGCCTTTCCAAAATTGACTAAAAATAAACTGGCGGGAGGGGTGGGCCATGTTCTCATCAAGGACTACTACGTAGCTTCCATATTAGCCCAAATGAAACACTGGTTCCCTGGGGGAACTCCTAACAGGTGGTTGGAATTAGAATCCGCACAATGCCCCCCTGATACCACTTGCTGTGACCTCATATTAGCTAGTAAATTCTTAAAAACCCTCCCATTAGGATTATCACCCACTATTCTCGCTTCTATTCAAGCATGGAAAAACTTAGGCATGACCCACTAGAGGGCGCCAACACCAAGATTATACACCACCCCATTACGAGCCTACGCTTGTTTACACCGGACTTGAAGGTCTCACACTGGCACTCATTAGGTATTACTACAGTGGCTGACATTAGTATAGGACCAACTATCAAATCTTTCAGATCTCTTCAGGTTGAATATAATTTGGACAATAAGGAGTATTTTACCTATATGCGTATTTCTCATCTATTGAACACCCATGCGGAGATGAGCACTGAAATCCCATGGCGAGTGTTCCTATATCTGTCCAACCCACACACCAACATCAAGGGTATTTCCCTGTTTTATAACACCCTAGGCCACAAAACTGACTTTACTAAATCCCCTTCCATGCGAACGTGGGAATCTGATTTAGGAGCCACTTTCACATTGAATCAATGGCAATGTGCCGTTGCATCCGTATATAAAGCTTCCAGAAGCACCAACCTGTGGGAAATGTCCCAAAAGATCCTACTCAGATGGTACATGACCCCAACCCGGATTACCGGGTTTGACAAATCGGCCTCTCCTCTCTGTTGGAGAAATTGTGGCCAGAGAGGATCCCTAATTCATATCCTGGGGCTCTGTCCTGTATTGGGAAATTATTGGATGGAGGTGTTTAACTTGATAAACCAAGTGTGTAAAACTAATATTCCTAATACAGTGGGAATGGCAACCCTGTCCCTGGGGATAGATGCTATTAAGCCTACCCTTCGGATTGTGGCGACACACATACTCCTGAGTGCGAGATTGGAACTGTTGAGGCGGTGGAGGAGGGCGGAGACACCCTCCCTCCCGGACGTCATAAGGACGACCAATCTACATATCACCTATGAAACCATGTTTGAGGCCTCACAAAATAGATTAGCCGAGAAATACCACATCTGGACTCCGTGGAGAGACTGGTACACACACAACTCTCCCACGTAACCATTCTCTATATAACTGAGCAGCATCCGCTCTGTTCCTGTTTCTTTGTCTCTTTGTTGTCCCCTATTTCCCTTTCCCTCCTTTACCTGACCTCTACCTGATTCACCTGCCCTTTGCTTTCTTTCTTTTATACTCTCTTTTGTATCTTATTTCTCACCTCTTATCTATACAGAAGTATAAATACAAGTAATTGAGACACTAGTTAAAGTCGTATGTTTTAGAGTGAACTTTAACTACAATTGTTTCGTTTTGCCTGTTTTTCCCCCTTTGCTGGTTAAAATGAGATTAGTGGCCCTGTGTGCCTAGGCGCAGCTTGTTCCCAAGAGGGGGCGCCGACACAGAGGTCCACACCTTTACCTATAGTGTTGCTCACGAATATTCGAATTGCGAATATTCGCTACGAATATTGCATATTCGAGTATTCGCGAATATCGCGAATATCGCGGCGAATATTCGCTATTTCGAATATTCGAATGTTTTAATTTTTTTTTTGGAACAGATCACATCCTAGAGATCCCCATCGACGTCTAAAAGCATTGCTGGTATGATTAGAGACCTTGGGCCGAGTAGCTGCAGCGCTCATTTTATATTGCCGAAAAATCGCAATGCGATTATTCGGCAAATAGCGATATCGCGCGATTATTTTATATTGTAATATATCACGAATATTCTGAGCCAATCAGAGTACTCCATTCCGCATTTCTCGAAATTTCGAAATTATTTTGTATTGTAATATATCACGAATATTCTGAGCCAATCAGAGTGCTCCTTCCGCATTTCTCGAATATTCGCAATTATTTTGTATTGTAATATATCACGAATATTCTGAGCCAATCAGAGTGCTCCTTCCGCATTTCTCGAATATTCGCAATTATTGTGTATTGTAATATATCACGAATATTCTGAGCCAATCAGAGTGCTCCATTCCGCATTTCTCGAATATTCGCAATTATTGTGTATTGTAATATATCACGAATATTCTGAGCCAATCAGAGTGCTCCATTCCGCATTTCTCGAATATTCGCAATTATTGTGTATTGTAATATATCACGAATATTCTGAGCCAATCAGAGTGCTCCATTCCGCATTTCTCGAATATTCGCAATTATTGTGTATTGTAATATATCACGAATATTCTGAGCCAATCAGAGTGCTCCATTCCGCATTTCTCGAATATTCGCAATTATTGTGTATTGTAATATATCACGAATATTCTGAGCCAATCAGAGTGCTCCTTCCGCATTTCTCGAATATTCGCAATTATTGTGTATTGTAATATATCACGAATATTCTGAGCCAATCAGAGTGCTCCTTCCGCATTTATCGAATATTCGCAATTATTTTATATTGTAATATATCACGAATATTCTGTGCCAATCAGAGTGCTCCATTCCGCATTTCTCGAATATTCGCAATTCGCATGCGCAATTCGCAATCGCAATTCGCATTCGCGATAGCGAAAATTCGCAATCATTTCATTTCGAAAATATATCACGAATATTCGTATTTAGCGAATATCTGTCGAATATTCGACTATATATTCGAGATATATCGCGAATACGAATATGGCATATTCTGCTCAACACTATTTACCTATAATGTTCTTTATCTATAGTATTTTGCACAATCGCACATTGCTTGGTGTATATGTTTTACTCTTACGATGAAACTAAGTGATGTACATTCTTTGGAATATATAGTTCTGCATTACTCAGATATTGTAATAGATTCGCAAGATGTCTATCACCCGCTGTTTGCAAAGAGAAATGTTTGTATATTACTTCTGTTTTTTTTTCTTTTTTTCCTCCCAAATAAAAAACTATTGAACGATAAAAATGAGTGGTGTAATCCAGGAGTAAAGTCTGGGTTGTGTCTCAAATGTGTCATAGGGCCGAATAATGAAGAAATATTGTGAGTTTTGCAGGTTGCATGAAACATTTTAAGGATGGGATTTATCAAAGAGTGTGATTTGCATTCTGAAGGGATATTAGCGGGTGTAATCCATGGGATTTGGGCTTAAGGGATAGTTGTGAAGGATTGTTCCAAACGGATCCAATCCTTCAGTTTACAATGAACGTTCCAGTCCACAATTCTGGTCAGGCAACAGGCCTGGTGGTATTTGCGTATATCGGGTAAGCCTATTCCCCCTGAATTTTTAGAGGCTGTGAGTCTATTATAACCTAGTCGTGGGCGACGCTTGTTCCAAAGAAACATAGTACAGGCCTTCTTATAAGATGAAAAAAATGTTGGAGGAATTGATACCGGAATGGTTTGTAAAACATATAGGATCCTGGGTAAGACGTTCATTTTAATAATAGCAGCTCTTCCAAACCATGAGAACAGACCGGAAGACCATTTTTTTAAGATCGGCTAATATCTTATTCAGAAGTGGGATGTAGTTCAGGGAGTATAAGTCAGACAATGAGGACGGTAATTGAATACCTAAATATGTGATTGAATGATCTTTCCATGTAAATGGGAAGTCGTCAGCACATAACTTGCAGACACCTTTGGGTAAGGAAATATTTAGGGCGGTGGACTTCGAAAAATGTATTTTAAAATTGGATATGATTTTAAAGTTGTTGAAGTCTTTGAGCAAGTTGGGAATTGTAATAATTGGGCTTTTGAGAAAAAGTAATATGTCATCCGCAAACGCAGCGACTTTATGAGTATTACCACCTATATCAATGCCTTTAATATCTAAAGCGATCTTAAGCGATTCAGCAAAGGTTCGAGGGTAAGTATGAGTATCAAAGGTGATAGGGGGCAGCCCTGGCGTGTTCCATTTGAAACGGAGAAGGCATCTGACAGGCAACCATTTACCCTGACTCTCGCCATGGGACCAGAATAGAGAGCTGATATAAGATTAATCAATGTATCAGGGATGTTTATATTTTTTAAGGTTGCTAACATGTAGTCCCAGGCCACTCTGTCGAACGCCTTCTCTGCATCCAACGATAACAAAAATCCCTCATCTCCAGACGATTCTAGCCTATGGATAATGTTAAACAAAATGTGGGAAAAATAGGCCTAATTTCACACTCTCGGCGCTAATGGGGTATAGGTATTTACAGTTGTGCAAATAAAATTATCTATGTCCTATATCTAGGACATGAATAAAGCAGCTGCTCAAAATAAAACAAAACATATACACATAGTAAAATAATGATAAAAATCATCAAAAGTCTTTATCAATAAAATACAGCAGCGCTAGTGATCGGGGCACAGTTCAAATCCGATCACTCATTCACATTCAAAGAGATAAATGAAAGTAAGAAAGTTCTCCAGAGCTCAGAGGGTGCACAAATATTCCGTGACAAAAAAGGGGGTGCTCTTCAAGACAATTTCAACTGTCCATGATTAGTGACATCACTCGTGAGCCGAACAAAGCATGCGAAGATCCTGTGACAATGTCCCCTCAAGGATGTCTACTCACCAGATTGATGTTATAACAGGCTTTGAACAGTAATGTCATCGGATTCCCTCTTCCTCATGGAGATGATATTCCAGCAGCATGCAGTACTCCTAATGACCATCCGGTGTCAGGGCACATAAAAAAAGCTTGATATGGTGTGATACCATTTAAAAAACTTTTATTTTAACATGCTGTTAAAAATCATGCATACAAACAGCAACAAAAAAACGACTCCACAGAGCAGTAACTGATACAAGGTGTAATGCCTTTCAGCCGGTCATCAGCTCACAGAGGGTGATAGATAGTTTGTGGATGCGAGCGTTTGCCGCTAGCACACTAAATCACTCTCCTAACTGGAGCACAGCTGAACCACAGTGTCAGGCGTACATGTATCAAAATATCGCGAGATCAGGCCCTGACGTTTCGTCCTTCTGACTTCTTCTGAGGGCATAATCTCGCAGGTCACAAGTCAGTGTTAAATAGTGTTCATGTTGTGTCAGCCACGCCTACTGCAATATTAACCCCTCGTATTCCTGCTACCACCGCCGAACACACCTGCAGTGTTTCACAGTAATAAACTCACTGGGGCCACATTGCTGCGCATATATACTGCACTCAGATCACTTAAAATGTATGAATAGTGGAACTTTAAAATAAGGCATTAGTGTTCTCTCAAACTTAATATACTCAGTATAATTACATACATATATATTTTCATCTCTCCGGAAGGTTCAATCTGCATACAAGATATAATATATCTCTATATATATACAGATACATGGAAACCCTCCGAAGTTGTAAATGCATCTCTCCATCCAAACGTGAGTAAGTGACAGAGTTACATATGTAACATAAACATCAATCTTGCAGACAAAGAATCTATCCTATTACAATACATAAAACCTCATAAAATTGGTGTAACTCATAGAATTACACTCTACCTAAATATTAATCAATGCAAAAAAAACCACATTGTAAAATATAGTATAAAGAAACCCAAAAAACCTTGGAAAAAAATCCCATCATATTAGATCTACATAGTGATATGTGGCCATTAAAAGAGGAACCAACAGAATTAATGTAAAAATTGTAATTTGAACATTTCTATACTTTCGGGTATGTTGGCTCAAAACTCGAAAATCATGCATTGCTTTAAAGTAATTAACCTCGAGTTCTACATTCCCATTATACTAGATCTACATAGTGATATATGGCCAATCAAAGGGGAACCAACAGCCTTAATGAAAAAAAATGTAGTTTAAACATCTCTATACTTTCGGATATGTTGGCTCGAAACTCGAAAATCATGCATCGCTTATAAAGCAATTCACATCGAGTTCTACATTCAACCCCTTAGGGGTAAGAGTATCCAATAAATAAATCCAAAGAGTTTCACGTTTTGATAGATCACGAACCATATTATTACCTCTCCATGTGGGTTTAATTACATCAATACCCCAGAATCTTAGTCCTGATGGATCCTGGTTGTGATGTATTTTAAAATGAAGTGAAACATTGTGATCTTTATATCCTAACCGGATATTCTTCACATGTTCACCGATCCTCACTCTTAACCGTCTCTTAGTGCGACCCACATACATTAATCCACAAGGACACTTTAAAATGTATACTACGTGTGTAATGTTACAGGTAATAAATTCTTCAATGTTAAACTCTCTATTATTGATTGTAGACCTAAAATTCGTGATACCCCTCACAGGTTCTGACACTGATTTACAGCTTTTACATCTCCTGCAAGCGAAAAAACCTTTTTGCTCCCAGAAAGATGCTGGTTTCGCTGGTGGGTCCAAAACTTTTTTAACGACCTTATCTCCGAAATTCGGAGCTTTCCTATAAATAAATTTAGGCTTTGCTGGAAGTACAGGTTTTAAGGTCTTATCAAGGCATAAGATGTGCCAGTGATTCTGTAGTATAGCCTCCACTTCCTTATATTGTGAGTGGAAGGAAGACATAAAACTCCACTCATAATCCTTAAAGTCTGAGCTTTTTACTGAATTCTTCAGCACATCCACCCGTGGGATAAGTTTAATCTCTTAAGATATAACATCTAATTTTTGAGCATTATATGCCTTCTCCCTGAATCTGCCTTTTAAGATCTCTGATTGTTCATCATAGTCTTCCAATGTCGAGCAGTTTCTTTTGACTCTCATCAGTTGACCTTTTGGGATATTTTTCAACCATGCAGGGTGATGACCACTCTGCATGGGTAGGAAGCTATTACGATCCGTAAGTTTAAAAAATACTTTTGATAGTAAACAGGGATTCTAGCCTTAAAAGGCTTCGCTATCTCTACTGATTCCCATCATTCCCTATTTCCCACGCTTACTTTACTATGTAAGGGTTACTAGGTTTATAGTCGAAGCATGGGGGGGAGGGGGAGGGAAGGTGGGGAAATCTACCTAAGAAATTTGACTTATTGTTCACATTTATAATCGTCAACGCGATATTTCCTGATGTATCTTCTGTATTGTGTTTACTACTCTGTATGTTCTTTATTTTATGAAAATAAACTTAAATTTGAAAGAAAAAAAAAAAAAATACTTTTGTTTCCAAACAATCTCCTTTTCTATAAATAGTTACGTCTAAAAAGTCGATTTTTTCTTTACTAAAATGGCTTGGCAACTTAATATTATTAGGATTTTCATTTAAATACATCAAAAAAGTTTCCAAGGAGGTTAAAGACCCTTCCCACAGGAACAGTACATCATCTATAAAACGCCTATAGAATAATAATTCAACTCGTCTATTAAAAAAAACAAATTTATCTTCAAACTCTCCCATAAACAAATTGCTCGGTGCAAATTTAGCGTCCATCGCTACACCTTTCTTTGGGGATAATGTTAATTGCTTTCAGGGTATTGTCCCTCGCCTCCCTACCTGGTATAAAACCAACTTGATCAAGGTTAATTAAATGAGGGAGGAAAGGGAGTAGTCTATTAGCAATAGTTTTGGCGTACCATTTCAAGTCTACATTAAGTAACGATATGGGTCTTAGTGTTGCTCACGAATATTCGCATTGCGAATATTCGTTACGAATATTGCATATTCGAGTATTTGCGAATAACTCGAATATCGCGGTGAATATTCGCTATTGCGAATATTCGTATTTTTTCAAATTTATTTTTAAAACAGATCACATCCTAGTGATCTCCATCGACGTCTAAAAGCATTGCTGGTATGATTAGAGACCCTGGGCCGAGTAGCTGAGGCGATCCTTTTATGTTGCCGAATATTCGCAATGCGAATATTCGTATTACGAATATTCGCGAATACTTTCTCTGCCCTTCTGTGTTTTGTGTATAAAAAATAAAATAAAAAAATAAATTAGCTTTAGTTTAGTCATATAAGTTTGTGTAAGTAGAGTTAGTGTTTAGTGCATATTAGTTTAGTAATCCAGGAAATGATCTCCGTTTTCGCGTGTTGTTCGCGCGCATGCGCGGACAAGAATTTCGCAATCAATTTTGCATTCGCATTAGCGAAATTTCGCATTCGCATTAGCGAAATTTTGCAAAAAAAATGTTTTGATAAAATATCACGAATATTCGATATTAACGAATATTTCATGAATATTCTTCTATATATTCGTGAAATATCGCAAAATCGAATATGGCGTATTCCGCTCAACACTGATGGGTCTATAATTAGATACTAATGAAGGATCCTTATTTGGTTTGGGGATAACTACTATGTGGGCAGTGAGTAGATCGCGTGAAGGAGTAGTATGTTCAGTGAAGGAATTAAAGGCTGATAAAAGGAGTAAGAATTTCTGCATAAGTTTTATAATAACCAGTCGTTAGGCCATCTGGTCCTGGACTCTTGCCAGTTTTTAATTGTTTTAAAGCCGTATCTACTTCGTTCTTGGATAGTGGGGATCCCAATATTTGTTTATCATCTTCAGTTAAGGGGGAGGGCCATATTGGTTTAGAAAGTCTGTAATCATTTGTTGTCTGGACACATTGGCCCAGATTCACGTACATCTGCGCATTATTGGACCGGCGTAGCGCACCGCCTTTACGTTAGACGTGCGCAATTTTGCCGCGTAATCACCCTATTCTCGTAGCTTTTGCGCAGGAAATTGCGCATACGTAACGTTTTTCCAGAGGCGTAAGGAGGAGTAATACAAATTGGGAGGGACGTGGGCGTGTTACATTGAAATGAGCCGTGACCCCATGCAAATGAAGGGCCGGCCGGCTCGCGCATGCGCGCTTGAACGAGACCATGTCAGCTCCGATGTGCGCATGCTCACAACTCGGGAGCGGCGCAATCAGTGAAATTGGAAATGGACTAGGGCAACTTTGTGAACTACGCAAACAGCATAAATAGACACACACAAACGCACTTCCTTTGCAAAAGTACATCCCTTTGTCCCTTCCCATTTAACAAAGTGCTTTTGTTCTTGTTGTTCGTTGCGGTGTGTTTTGTAGTTGTCAGATTAGTGTTCTGTGTGATCAAGTGGTTGTTGTTAGATTTTTGAAAGTGGTTTTTGATAAGTGTTTGAGAGACTGTTTGTTTGATTGATATATTTCTTTTTGTTTCTTTTCCTGCTGTATTTATTTTATTTTTTTTGGGGACTGTTTCTTGGTGAGTAGTTTTCTCTCTGTGTGTGTTTTTTTGTGATTGGTTGTGCTTGTTTGTGTGCGTGAATTTTGTTGACTGGGACTGTTTTTTTTTGGAAGGATGACTGAGAGAAAACGAAAGCTTAATTTTACAGTTGTGGAAAAACAGATTCTTGCCCGTGCCATTAGCGAGTATTGGCGTTACCTCCACGGCCCAGAGAGTGCCAACACCACCCCGGCCAGGAGGAGGGAGATTTTGGATAGGATCACTGACCAGGTGAATTCTGCGGGGCAGGGGGAGACACGGACCAGGTCTGGGATTGACAAAAAAATCAATGACCTCCGGCGTCTGGTCAAAAAGAAGCTGGCCAGAATGCATGCCCATGCCAGGGGCACAGGAGGGGGCCCACCATGCCGTATTACCCTGACAGCGGAGGAGCGTGCGGTGGCCCTGACCTTTCATCGGCATGAAGTTGAGGGCCTGCCCGGCTTTGACTCCAGTCCCCAGCCCGTGGTGCCAGGTAAGTTGTTTTCTTTTTTAATATCAGGTGTGTAGCATGTGTGGGGGAGGGGGTGAAAGGGAATATGTGGCAAGTGTGTGGATCCTCCAACCTGTGAATGTTTTGTGTCATCCACAGATGTGCAGGAGGGTGCAGGGCCATCTGGCCTGACCGCACCAACCCCAGGACAGCAGCCTAATGAGGCCCCCCCAACAAGGCCGGAGTCCGCGGAGGAGGTTCAAGAGGAGGAGGACAATCATGAGGAGCAGGACAATCATGAGGAGGAGGAGAATCATGAGGAGGAGGAGTCCATGTCAGGCACTGGTTGTTTGGGTTTTGAGGACTCCTCCCCTCTGGCTGCCAGCAGGCAGGCCTCCCTAAGGGGGAGCCCCCCCCCTCCTCCCCCAACATGGCTCCCCTCACAAGGGCCTCCCCTTCTCCCCGGCCACAAGCATCAGCTGGAGGCAGGATGTCATCCCAGACCACCAGGGGGTTGGCCGATCTCCTGCCCGCCACCCTGAGAAGGGACCAGTTCCTCCAGACCCGCCATCTGGGACAGGTCAGCCAGACATTGGTGCGGATGGAGGAGAGCCTGTCCTCCATCAAGGATACACTGGGGAACCTGGACTCCCACTCCCGGGCTTTCACAACCTGCCTAAATGAACTGCAGACGACATCAGCAGGTGTTGGGCAGGATGTGAGGGCCCTTACCCTGGCTATCCAGGCCATCACGGCAACAGTTGGTGCTGCCCTGGACAGAATTGCCGTGGCCTTGGAGGGCAGGCCACCAGGTGGGCAGAGATCAGGGGCTGATCCTCCTTCCCCGGTTTTACCCCTTCCCCATGAGTCTCCCCTGAGAAGCCGGGGCCGTGGCCGGGGGCGCCCCAGGCATGGCTCACGCAGAGGGCAGTAATTTGTTTTTCCCCCAATTTTTTTTTTTTTCTAATTAGTTTTTTTTTTTTTGTCTTTTTTTTTTTTTTTTGCTGGAATTTTTTTGATTTTGCAGGTCATTTTTTTTTTTTTTGGGTTGTGAATGCTGTGTGAATGTGGGGGTGACATTCCTGCCGGAAAAGGGGTGTCACCCTCTATTTTGGTGGAGAAGGGTTCCCCAGGACTAGGGAGAAGTGATCCCCAGGTCTGTGTGAATGGTGTATGAATGTACAGTGACATAATAGGAGCCTTGGCGTGGCGTTGCTGCTCACAAGTCCAGCATGGTGGACTGGTGCCAATCCAATTTGATGTGGATGTGGGGTGTGTGTGCTAGGGACCACAGTGGTGTGCATGCATGCATTCTCATTGTGCCATGATTAATGTGTATGTTTAACGTGCAAAGATGCCCAATGTGAGCTGTCTCCTGGCTGCTCTTCCCTCAGAAGACGGGTTAACCTCGGTTAGGGGGGGATTGTCTGGTTCAGGGGTCAGGTCATCCCGTAGGTCAATCTGCAGGTCCTTTCTTTCTGCAAAGTTGTGCAGCATGCAACATGCACCGATGATCTGGCACACAAAGTTTGGGGAGTACAAGAGGGTACCCCCAGACTTATCCAGGCATCGGAAACGTGACTTTAGGATGCCAAAGGTGCGCTCCACCACTGCTCGTGTTTGAGCATGTGCTTGATTGTATCTTTCCTCTCCTGGAGTTTGGGGGTTCCGGATAGGAGTCATGAGATGGGGTCCCAGTGGATATGCAGAGTCACCTGGAAGGGAAAAGACAGGAGGATGTTAGTCATGCATGTGCCCCTTGTGATGTGCATCATGGGAGGGGATAGTCATGCCTGCCACCCATGTCACTCACCAACCAGCCAGGTGTCCCCATACACGTTCTGATCGAATTCCATTCGGATGTGGCATTGATTGTATATGTAGCTGTCATGGCTGGACCCTGGGTGTTTGGCACGGACGTGCCATATGAGGCCTTGGGTATCGACTATCACCTGTACATTGATGGAATGCCAATGCTTCCGATTGCGGTACATGTGCTCTGTCTCCTGGGGGGGCTGGAGTGCCACATGTGTGCAATAAATGGCCCCCACAGTGCGTGGGAATCTGGCAATTCTGTAGAAATCTGTCATTGCCTTCAGCCGCAGGTCCTCAGTGGTGGGTTTGATGATTTGGTTGGCCATGCGTCTGAGTATTGCAGGGACAACCTGGTGCACACATCTGCTCATGGAGGACTGTGACATCCCAGCCACCACTCCACTTGTACGCTGAAAAGAGCCACTGGCAAGGAAATGGAGTGTTGCCAGGACCTTGACCAGTGGCTGCACTGCATGTGAGCGGTGTGTTGGGCTGGTGATGTCATCCTGCAGGGTTGTGGTTAATTCCAGGATGGCATGAGGGGTGAATCTGAAGATGCGATACACCTCAGAATCACTCATGCCAAACAGGTCTATGCGGGTACGGTATATCCTCTCCTGTGCCATCCTCCGTGCCATCCTCCGTGCCCTCCTCCTTCTTTGTTCATCTAAAGTCAGTAGTATAGCTATGCGCGACGATGCCCCTGGCATGTTGGCATACAGATTGTTGAGCAACACGTGTAACTGCTGAGCTGCTCACTAACAGTGTTGCTTTATCTAACAAGTAGACTTTTTTTCTTTTTTTAGACCAGCTTTTATCAGCTCTAATTTTAGACAGGACATTTTGCTGTTGCGCACACTGCGTCGCCTGCGCTGCCCCAACGTTGTTTTGTGGATCCCCGTAAGTCCCTCATTAGCATATTTGACTAGCAAATCAATGGTGTGTCTATCGCACTTTTGCGCGGACGGATGCGCCAGTCTAACGAAATTACACGGGACAAAAAAAAGTAGATTTTTTGCGTATCTCGTTCTGGGGATGCCGCGCAACGAAACGCACGCGCACATTTAGACTTACGCACGCGCATCTCCTGTTGCGCAGGCATAATCGCTCTGTGAATCTGGGCCATTGAGATTAGTAGATTTAGATATAGGAGTATTATATAGTTTAGTGTAATATTGAACGAATTGATGTGCGATATCAGTAGACTTCGTCAATTTACGTCCATTCTCATCAGTCAACGAATGAATCGTAGATTTTGCATTTTTCTTTTGTAAGGCATTTTCAAGAATTTTACTGGCTTTATTGCCAAACTCGTAGAATGTTTTTTTTAGTAAGTATATATTTGCGTTTTATTTGTTTGCCAAGCATGTCCAATAGGTCAGAGGGGCTTGAATTAATTCAGTTAAAGTAGTGACAGCTTGAGTGAGTTTATGAACAATTTCAAGTGATCTGATCATATTAATGAGATCTCTGTGTATTTTTTTTCCTAAGTCTATTAAGTTTGGCCATTGCAATTGCAAAATTCTTGGGTATCAGAGTTGGGGGCTTCAAGACAGACGGGATTCATGGTCTCGGTAACTATCTTGAAGAGTTTGCGGGGACGGTTTAGGGCATTAGTGATGATTAGTGTTGCTCACGAATATTCGCATTGCGAATATTCGCTACGAATATTGCATATTCGAGTATTCGCGAATAACACGAATATCGCGGCGAATATTCGCTATTTCGAATATTCAAATTTTTTCAATTTTTTTTTTAGAACAGATCACATCCTAGAGATCCCCATCGACGTCTAAAAGCATTGCTGGTATGATTAGAGACCTTGGGCCGAGTAGCTGCAGCGCTCATTTTATATTGCCGAAAAATCGCAATGCGATTATTCGGCAATAGCGATATCGCGCGATTATTTTATATTGTAATATATCACGAATATTCTGAGCCAATCAGAGTGCTCCATTCCGCATTTCTCGAAATTTCGCAATTATTTTGTATTGTAATATATCACGAATATTCTGAGCCAATCAGAGTGCTCCATTCCGCATTTCTCGAATATTCGCAATTATTTTATATTGTAATATATCACGAATATTCTGAGCCAATCAGAGTGCTCCTTCCGCATTTCTCGAATATTCGCAATTATTGTGTATTGTAATATATCACGAATATTCTGAGCCAATCAGAGTGCTCCTTCCGCATTTGCCGAATATTCGCAATTATTGTGTATTGTAATATATCACGAATATTCTGAGCCAATCAGAGTGCTCCTTTCCGCATTTCTCGAAATTTCGCATTCGCAATTCGCAATTCGCATTCGCATTCGCAATAGCGAAAAATTCGCAATAGCGAAAATTCGCAATATTTTCATTTCCAAAAAATATCACGAATATTCGTATTTAGCGAATATATCTCGAATATTCGACTATATATTCGAGATATATCGCGAAATCGAATATGGCATATTCTGCTCAACACTAGTGATGATATTGGCAAAATGATTTTTTTTGGCTTTGAAGATTTCTTTGTGGTATTTTTTTGTTATTACTGTACCTTGTAGACGGAAAGGTTTTCTTCAGAAGAGCTTATTTCCAGGCTGCTTCTGCTCTTCTGCGCTCTTGCTTCAGCATTGACAGCTGGTCATTAAACCAGCTGGAGTTGTTTTTCCTAATGCAGGTTTTGCGTTTGGGCGCTACCAAGTCGGCTGACTGTAGTAGAGCCGTGTTTATGGCATCCAGGGTTTGATGTGGTTGGATGGATTTTATTTTTTTCCCTGAAGTGGTTTTGAAGAGCTCTGAATAGAGCTTCTTTTGCGATCTAGTCCAGTGTGTTGTCACCGGTTTTGAAATTTTTGTTAGGGGGGCCTTTGTGGTGATTGTGAGTTTAATTGCATGGTGGTCTGTCCATGGCAACTGCTCATTTTTTAGAATGTTTATTTCCAGATCTTGTCTGAAAATAAGATCAAGTGTGTGACCGGAAGTATGTGTGGGCCCACATACTAGTTGCTGCAGACCTAATCTTTCCAGATGGTCAATGCAGGCATCAGCAACATGATCCTGTGAGGAGTTGGCCCAGAGGTTGAAATCCCTGAGTAGCAAAAGGTCTTTGCTGTTTAGGGTGAAAGTGGACATGAACTCTGTCCAAGGTGAGACCCAAAAGAGGGTGCCCTGGGTCTGGTAAGAGACTAATATTGCACAAGTCAATCCGTTGTCTGCTGGGAATAGGGATGAGCTGAACACCCCCCCCATTCGGTTCGCACCAGAACCTGCGAACAGACCAAAAGTTTGTGTGAACTTTGGAACCCCATTTAAGTTTATGGGACTGGAACGTTTGAAATCTAAAGTGCTAATTTTAAAGGCTAATATGCACGTTATTGTCCTAAAAAGTGTTTGGGGGCCCGGGTCCTGCTCCTGGGGACATGTATCAATGCAAAAATTCAAAACTGCAATTTTTTCGGGAGCAGTGATTTTAAATGACTTTTTATCCTTCAGAAATGACACTTTGTGCAGGGACAGTTCTAATCACGGGAAACAAGCGCTACTTTACAGGCATACTTTACACACCCCCTAAGTATGAAATTTAAAGGAATATTTCACTTTTATTGTTTCACTTTAAGCATTATTAAAATCACTGCTCCTGGAAAAAAATATGTTTTTTTAAACTCTTTTTGTATTGATACATGTCCCTTGGGGCAGGACCCAGGTTCCCAAACACTTTTTATGACAATAACTTGCATATAAGCCTTTAAAATTAGCACTTTAGATTTCTCCCATAGACTTTTCCAGGGTGTTCTGCGGCGTTTTGGAATTTGCAGCGAACACCCCAAATAGTTCGCTGTTCGACTCAAACCCGAAGCTCATCCCTAGCTGGGAACTGTGGTGCTTCCTTCAAGGGCCATGTAACTTTGCTATCCAATTTTTCTATTTTCTTCATTCACTGGCCAATGTGATACAATGGGGTCTTTTATAGCAAGTTAGGACTGTTTTTATATATTGTTGCTAAATAAATACAGTTCAGTTCTGTTTATTAGTGTTAGTCAGAATACTGCAGGTGTTTATCCATATCTCTCAGAGTAATGTTTTAAAATGCTTTAAAGAAAAAAACGTTTCTATTTATTCATTTTATAACAGAAAATGTGAAGGTATGGGTTTACAATATTTGTGACTATTCCTGCAATTTAGAGGCTGCTGGCAAACAGAACTACAATAAATCTCTGCCACATAGGAAAATAATGTTATTTACACACTAGGCTCACTTCCCTGCTCTCCCCGCTGGACACATGAGTAGGGATTTGCTTTTAGTAATTATATTCTTATTTTTTGAAAAGCAAGAACAAGAGGGTAGGAAAAAAAGCTGTTTTCCTTCCAGAGGTGACATTGAACTTTCTGGAAGATGTCAACTTTCGATCACGGTCAGTAATCCCAATACTTTGCGCACAAGTGTGATTAGTTAGATGTCACTTTGAGCAACTCCGTGAAATGGCCAAAATAGTTTCAGGCTCGGCTTGGTTCCCCCGGGGCGGGTCCAGGACTGCCGACTGCTCTTCCTGCACTAGCAATTCCGCAACAAAATTTCCAGGAATCCCTGTGGCTTTCATGTCAGCTGGCAGAGTGTCAGGGATTTTAGGGGAACTTTGTAGAACACTCCAAGCAGGAATCATATTTACGATGCATAAGGTTTTTGTGACATGTCAGAAGTGTTATAAGTATTTAGAGTGTAATTGTACCTTTAAAGTGGATGTAAACCCAATTTTTTTTCTTTGCTGTCACAATGTACAGTATAAGATTTCCTATCATCTGTGCTCAGTCTTGCCTCACAGGCCGCGTACACACAATCAAATCTGTCTGCTGGAAACGGTCTGCTAGACCGTCCCAGCAGACAGATTTGATCGTGTGTACGGGCGAGCCGACGAATTTGGCCACCCGCCCGACATGTCTGCTGGTTAGTACACTTACCAGCAGACATGTCGTCTCGCACCGGTGCCGAATGGATTCGGCGCATGCGCGGAAGTGTTTTACTTCCTGGTGCGGTGACGTGGCGGCGTCAACGTCACCGCCACGTCACCGCCACGTCAGCGCGCCGTCTGCTGGCGGGGATTTTGGTTTGCTCGTGTGTACACGCGAGCAAACCAAAATCCAAACAGACAGATTTGTTCAAATCGGTCGGACAGACCGTTTTGAACAAATCTATAGCCTTGTGTGTACGAGGCCACAGAGTTAATCCAGATCTGAGCAATCCTCTTTTATTGTTCAGTGAAATAAAACAGACTTAGAGAGAAAAACTTTAGTCCGTTCCGCCCCCTTGCTGTGAGTGACAGGTTATTTACATATCTCATGGACTAGCCTGGAGACAGGCATTATTTTTTGACTCCCACCCTCACTCCTTTTCTGAAGTCATGTGGTTACTTTTCTCGATTTGGACTCAATGTTAGTGATCATGGCAGAATTGTAAGGAGAGGGGAGAGGTGGGCAGGTTGTCTACTGATATCACGATTTCACCCACAGAGCTCCAGACAACAGATCCACCCACAGAATCTGCAGTTTTCCAGTTCTTATCACAGACAGAGGGGAGACATTTGACAGGTAAGGATACATGCAGGAGGCATGTTTATCCTTATGGATCCTTATGGATCAGCACTATGGCAGTAGTTTAGAAAGGATGAGAGTGGGTTTACATCCACTTTAAGTAAGATTTTAGGACACAATGCACCAATGTAATTGTTTATTTTTGTTCTTCAGTCTGATTTTCTTACTTGTGCCATAGCTTATCATTTGTTTTAAGGTAGGCCTAGACTCAAAAAGTGAATATATTAATTGTGCTTAACCACTTGTCCACAGGAGGACGTCATATGAAGTCCTCCACTTTGTGCAGGGATATCTGAACGATGCCTGCAGCTACAGGCATATCGCCGTCTTTAGCCGCCGATTCTGTGCACGATAAGAACGATCAAAGCGGTGGTTCCGCCATTTGATTGTTCTTATAGGCAGCAGGAGGGGACATCCCCCCCTCCCGCCACCATCCGGTGCTTCTCCGGGCTCTCCCGTGCCATCGGGGGCCAGGAGAGCGAATCGGTCGGTGCTGCCTGGAAACCATAGAGATGACTGGTGACCAGATGGTCACCAGTCATCTCTATGACCGCCGGAGGCCCGGGCGCGACGTTATGATGTCATGCCCAGTACCCGGAAGTTAACAAAGCTGCAATCGCGGCTGTCGGCATGTGATCAGTGATTTCTTTTTCACCGATTTCATGCTTGTAAGCCTGGAGGAGAGATGTGGGGTCTTATTGACCCCACATCTCTCCATAAAGAGGACCTGTCACACTGATTCATATTACAAGGGATGTTTACATTCCTTGTAATAGGGATAAAAGTGATAAAAAAAAGTAAAAATAAAAATAAAAAATAATAATATAAAAAAAAAACGCCCCTGTGCCCGGCAGAATTATCTCACGGCAGAATCGATCACGCATGCAAGTCCCCCCCACATATGTAAACGCCATTCAAACCCCACATGTAAGGTATCGTCGTGTGCGTTAGAGCGTGTGTAAAAATAGTAACCTGTAAAAAATGTTAAAGCGTCACCTATGGAGATTTTTAAGTACCGAAGTTTGGCGCCATTCCATGAGTGTGCGCAATTTTAAAGCGTGACATGTTAGGTATCTATTTACTCAGCGTGACTTCATATTTCACATTATATAAAAAAATTGGGCTAACTTTACTGTTTTGTTATTTTTTAATTCGTGAAACCGCTTTTTTTTCCCAAAAAAAGAAGCTTGAAAAATGATTGCGCAAATACCGTGTGAGAAAAAAAGTTTCAATGACCGCCATTTTATTCCCTAGGATGTATGCTAAAAAAAATATATACTGTTTGGGGGTTCGGATTAATTTTCTATCAAAAAAATTGTGATTTTTACATGAAGGAGAGAAGTGTCAAAATAGGCCCGGTGGACAAGCGGTGAAAGCAGAGGTCCACAAAAAAATGGAACCTCCGCTTTTCAGAAGCCTCCCCCCTCCGGTGTCCGTTTTTTTAGCCGGACCTCTGCTTTAAAGCTGAACTCCAGGAATGTAGTTGATTTGTACAAAGTGTGGACATACTATGGAAGGGATTTATTAAAATTGGAGCACTCAGAGTCTGGTTCAGCTGTGCATGCTAGCCATCAGCTTCTAACTTCAGCGTGTTCAATTAACCACTTAAGCCCCGGACCAATATGCTGCTAAATGCCCAGAGGCGTTTTTACAATTCGGCACTGTGTCGCTTTAACAGACAATTGCGCGGTTGTGCGACGTGGCTACCAAATAAAAATGTGCGTCCTTTTCTTCCCACAAATAGAGCTTTCTTTTGATGGTATTTGATTGTCTCTGCGATTTTTATTTTTTGCGCTATAAACAAATTTTTGAAAAAATCTATATTTTTTACTTTTTGTTATAAGAAAAATCAAATAAACTAAATTTTAGTCAAACATTTAGGCCAAAATGTATTTAGCCACTTGTCTTTAGTAAAAAAAATCGCAATAAAAAAAAATAGCTACCTAGCGGCAACAGCGACACTAATACAGCGATCAGAAAAACGATCGCTTAGTGACGCTGGCAATAGGGGGTGAAAGGGTTAACTAGAGCGGTGATCAAGGGGTTAAACCTTTATTGGGGGGGGGGGGTAGGGGGCTACCCTGGACCTAACACTAACTGCCTGTCACACTAACTGTCACACTGACACTAAATGCAGTGATCAGTAAATATATGATCACTGCAATCAGTAACACTGTGACAGGGGGCTGGGGGGGTGATCGAAAGGGGTTAAATGTGCCTATGTGTATGGTGTCAGTGTAGTGTTGGTGCGACTTACTGTGAGTCTTCTCTCCTCTCGGCGGATTAAAAATACCGCCGAGAGGAGAGATGACATCACTTCCTCTGCCTGTGTTTACAATATACAGGCAGAGGAATTGACACGGCGGAGGCTCAGGGGATTGGCTGGGAGCGATCACGCGGAGGCGGACAAAAACGCCCCCTCGTCCCGGATCGCTCCTGCTGGTAAGCCGCCCGCCGCACGCAGCGGAGGGGGTCCCGATCAGACCCCCGACCCGCAAGAAGGCAGGGATGTACATGTACGCCCATCTGCCTGTACGTGCCATTCTGTGGACGTACATAGTCGTGCGGCGGGCGTTAAGCGGTTAAGCATTGATAATAAAACCTGGAAGCTGATTGGTTTCTATACAGAGCTGCCCCAGATTTTGCACTCTCCAGTTTTAGTAAATCTCCCACTTTGAGTTAAGTCTAAACCTCAAAACCTGTGTTTCTTTCTGTGTACGCAGCAAGTGCATACAGAAAGAAATACAGTGGTATCTGGAACTTGGAGAGTTTTGTATACTAATAAACCTGGTGTGATTAAGATTTCATAGTGATCATATGATTGGAAACCATTCTGATCGGTTCCCAGTTGTTAGTGGCAACCAAAGCTGTCATTGACAGCCTAGTCTTTCCCTCCTGAGCAGGGCCAGATTAAGAACATCATGGGCCTGGTGCTGAGGATTTTGGTGGGGCCTTTTATAAACTAATAAACAAATGCATGGGAATCACAGCGCAGCAATGGAGAGCCCAGTCTGAAAATGTAAGTGTACCCTAATGTGCTAATATGCTGTGCATACTTGTACATTGTGGCATAACCTACCCCAGGGCCTCTAAAAATAGTAATGTCAGGAAAGTTTACTACCGCTTTATTATCCCAGGATCCCAGAAACCTCTCAAAGGGCCCCCTACTGACCCAGTGGCCCTTGGGCAGTGCATAAGTGCATAGTTGCCAACAGGCCCGGACTGGGACAAAAAATAGGCCCGGGCATTTTAGACTGAGCAGCCCAGGGGGGGGGAGGGGCGCGGCGGCGGTTAATGATGGGATGTGGGGTGAGTCCTGAGGAAGTCATGTGTCCCTGTGATGAAACACACTATTTGACCTTGCATCATATCCGGGTCATACATAAAAGATGAGGAGAGCACATCTGGTGATTGATGGAGCGCTAAAGATGCAGAAGATATTTAATACAGCACATGGAAGTTTGAAATAAGACAATGGGGGTTATTTACAAAAGGCAAATCTACTTTGCACTACAAGTGCAAACTACAAGTGCAATGTACAATTGAAATTGCACTTGGAAGTGCAGTCACTGTAAATCTGAGGGGTAGATTCTGAAATAAGGGGAAGATCTGCTGATTTTATCATTCCATCAAGTGCAAGCTAAAATGTTGTTTTTTTTATTTTCCTTGCATGTCCCCCTCGGATCTACAGCGACTGCACTTCCAAGTGCACTTTCAGTGCAATTTAAAGTGCAATTTGCACTTGTAGTTTGCACTTGTAGTGCAAAGTAGATTTGCCCTTCGTTTAAAAAAAAAAAAAACAATGAGATACTAATTTTTTTGGGGAAATGTTATTAATGCATGCAATATTGTTTATGTTTGAGACCAGAATATAGATGAACATTTTTGAGTAGCATGGAACTATTTTGATTTATTTGAGCAAGCAGCACACAACTGTGCATACCTGGAGCTGTCAATGTGGACCATAGATTAACCCTTGGAAACATAGTAAAATTTAGAATATATAGAACATAGATTATTGCCCTTGCACAAGACATTGGCCGGGATTCACATACATCGGTACATATTTATGCCGCCGTAGAGTATCTCTTTTACGCTACGCCGGCGCAGCGCGGAGAGTCAAGCATGGAATTCACAAAGCAAATGCTCCCAACTCTGCGCAGGCGTGGCGTATATTTCGTAGGCGTAAGCCGGCGTAAGTGGAAGTAGGTGGAAGTGGGCTGGAAGTGGGCGTGATCCATGTTAATGAAGCGTGACCCCATGCAAATGATGGGCCGGGCACCAGACAAGTACTTAAAATGAACTGCGCATGTGTCGGGCCATGGACGTATCCCTGTGCGCATGCGTACAACCACGTCGGAACAACTGTCTAAGGCCGGAATCACACTTGTGCGGTGCGAATTTTAGCTCTCTTATCTTTGCAGAGAGATTACAGAAGTGTTCAGCAGATCCATTGCGTTTTAGCTGTGAATTTGGAGACCTGGGAGAAGTTACAGTGGAGAGGAGAGTGGGGGGAAGTGTATTGGGCTGAATGAGAGAAATTCCTGAAGAGAAATTAACACATCTGCGAATCAGCTGCGTACATATAGAAGATAATGGGCCTGAATTCGCACCTGAGCCGCACCCCAAGGCAAAAAATACGCACACGTTTCGCATAGGTGTGAATCCGGCCTAAGAGACGCCGGATCACTGTGTACGCCGTGAACGTAACCTACGCCCAGCCAGACCCACGTTGGCCCATATTCACAGACGTCCAACGTAAAATACGTAGGCTTGTTTCCCTGGTCCATACCTTTGCATGGGTTGCGCCTCATCTATGGGGAATAACTTTACGCCGAACGTAAAACTTACGCGTACCGCGTAAATCATGCGCCGGGCGCAAGTACGTTCGTGAATCGGCGTATCTCCCTCTTTTGCTTATTTGAATCGAAAATCAATGGGAGCGCCACATGCGTCCAGCGTAAATATGCGCCCACTCTACGCCGGCGTAGGCAAATTACGTCGGTGGGATGAAGTCTGTTTTTAGGCGTATCCAAGTTTGTGGGTTCGGCGCACAGATACGACGGCACATATTTGTACTTACGTGGCGTATCTGGAGATACGTTGGCGTAAGTGCTTTGTGAATCCGGGCCATTATGTCTAGAAACTGATTGCTGATATCTTGCTGTTAAAATTTAGATGACTGACCTAAAATTGTTATTGAGGTCCATGCATTTAGAGTGTACCAGTTCTTTTTTAAATGGACACTATAAAACATAACAGTCTACTAATTCCGTAAAATAACAGGTCCCCGGTATAATTTGTAAGTGTACAGGTTATTTTTCTCATGTAATGTTAAATTCACTGTGAGTGCTTTGAATGGTAATTTTCACTGCCCAGACAGCTCAACTTCATCCGGATTTCTCTATGAAGCAAAAAAAACTGAAATCAATGGTGTTAAAACCCACGATTCCCACTGCTGATTATTTATAACAGCTAAAGTAAAAGCAATTTCTATATAATTTCCTGATCTAGCTTTATATGTGCCAGAATGACTTTGAATTGAAACTGTAATGTATCTTCAATGAGTACACATTATGGGTTGTTACTGTAACATCCATACAGTTTGAGCAAAAGAGTGTGAATACTTCTCCATATGATTGAGTTTAAGCTTTTCCAGTGAAGGGTCATGTTAATTCTATGGCGTACAAAAACACTTTAGAAAACCATGTAATTTAAACCTTTTGGTAACAATTTGGTGAAGGACCTTTTCTGTTCCAATATGACTGAGACCCTGTGTACAAAGCCAGCTCCATAAAGACATGGTTTCATGAGTTTGGTGCAAAGGAACTTGGGTGGCCTTCAAAGAGTAGTGTTGCTCACGAATATTCGTATTGCGAATATTCGGCTCGAATATGGCATATTCGAGTATTCGCGATATTTTCCGAATTTCGCGGTGAATATTCGCTATTTCAAATATTCGTGTTTTTTCAATTTTTTTTTTAGAACAGATCACATCCTAGAGATCCCCATCGACGTCTAAAAGCATTGCTGGTATGATTAGAGACCTTGGGCCGAGTAGCTGCAGCAATCAATTTATATTGCCGATAAATCGAAATGCGATTATTCGGCAATAGCGATATCGCGCGATTATTTTCGAGAAATTCGCAATATTGTTTTTAGCTAAAATAACACATATATTCGATTTCAGAATGTTACTGTCGAAATTCCGCAATAAATTTCTCATTCGCATTTTTGCGAAATTACGATAAAATATCAAGAATATTCTGAGCCAATCAGAGTGCTCCATTCCGCATTTCTCGAATATTCGCAATTATTTTGTATTGTAGTATATCAAGAATATTCTGAGCCAATCAGAGTGCTTCTTCCGCATTTGCCGAATATTCGCAATTATTTTGTATTGTAATATATCACGAATATTCTGAGCCAATCAGAGTGCTCCTTCTGCATTTGCCGAATATTCGCAATTATTTTGTATTGTAATATATCACGAATATTCTGAGCCAATCAGAGTGCTCCATTCCGCATTTTTCGAATATTCGCAATTATTTTGTATTGTAATATATTACGAATATTCTGAGCCAATCAGAGTGCTCCATTCCGCATTTCTCGAATATTCGCAATTATTTTGTATTATAAAATATCACGAATATTCTGAGCCAATCAGAGTGCTCCATTCCGCATTTCTCGAAATTTCGCATTCGCATTCGCAATAGCGAAAATTCGCAATCATTTCATTTCCAAAAAATATCACGAATATTCGTATTTAGCGAATATATCTCGAATATTCGACTATATATTCGAGATATATCGCGAAATCGAATATGGCATATTCTGCTCAACACTATCAAAGAGGCCTGCTGACTTTAACCCTTCTAAAAAAAAGTTTTGGATGAATTAGAAATTGTGAATCAGATTTTCATCATCCAAGTTCAGTTCTTGGTCTGATGAAGAAGCTGTAGCTTCGAAATGCATTACCATTCATTGCTACTGTGAACTGTGCCTGTGAAGTCACGACCAGCTGCTTTTCATTTCCTGCTTCCGGGTTCCCAGCCTTCTCTGGATCCCTGTAAGATCTCACCAGTGCCCCAGGCTGCAAAGGGAAAACAGGACCCTAAATAGGACATTTATGAGACTCCAGGACTGGTGATTTTCACCACATACTGAACTCATCTAATTTAACCTGTGAGTTACTACTTGCTTTATTAAATATATGATTTATACTGCACTCAGTCTGGCGCCCCTCTGTTCCCAAGTTCAGTTCTTGGCCTGCCGTATGGCCGTTTTGGCTGAATAGGCACAAATTCAAACAGACACACTTCATAACCTTGTGGAGAGCCTAGCAAATCCAGCTTCATAAAGACATGGTTTGACGTGGAGGAACTTGAGTAGCCTGCATAGAACCCAAACCTCAAGACTCAACAACAGATTCCTTGTTAGCCCATGAGCACTGTAGCATAATTGTCAAAATAACAGTGAAATCAGACCATCAATTGTGAAAAGTTGAGAAAACAATGACAAAAGCTGATACTCTACTGTGGGATATGTACACAGTCATAGCATATTCAAGACATAAAGAGGCACACTGTATATACACTGCTCAAAAAAATGAAAGGAACACTTTGAAAACACATCAGATCTCAATGGGGAACAAATATCATGCTGGTTATCTATACTTAACTATACTGATATGGACTGGGTAATGTGTTAGGAACGAAAGGATGCCCCATTGTTTGATAGAAATAAAAATTATCAACCTACAGAGGGCTGAATTCAAAGACACCCCAAAAATCAAAGTGAAAAAATTATGCAGCAAGCTAGTCCATTTTTCAGAAATGTTGTTGCAGCAACTCACAATGGTACTCAGTAGTTTGTATGGCCCCCATGTGCTTGTATGCATCGCTGACAACGTTGGGGCATGTTCCTAATGAGATGACAGATGGTGTCCTGGGGTATTGCCTCCCAGATCTGGACCAGGACATCACTGAGCTCCTGAACAGACTGAGGTGCAACCTGGTGGCGTCAGATGGGCCGAAACATAATGTCCCAGAGGTGTTCTATTGGATTTAGGTCAGTCATCTGTGAAAAGCACAGGGTACCAGTGGCTGACCTGCCAATTCTGGTGTTCAATGGCAAATGCCAATTGAGCTCCACCATGCCAGGCAGTAAGCATAGGGCCCACTAGAGGGCCCTATGAAGTCTCATGAAGTCTGTTTGTTTGGTCAGAGACATTCACACCGGGGTCCTGCTGGAGGTAATTTTTTGGGCTCTGGCAGTGCCCATCCTGTTCCTCCTTGCACAAAGGAGCATATACTGGTCCTGCTGATGGTTTAAGGACCTTCTACGGACCTGTCCAGCTCTCCTAGAGTAACTACCTATCTCCAAGAATGTTCTCCATGCTCTTGCGATCGTGCTGGGAGACACTGCAAACCTTCTGGCAATGGCACATGTTGATGTGTCGCCCTGGAGGAGTTGGACTGCCTGTGCAACCGCTATAGAGTCCAGGTACCAGTAGTTATATTGACCCTAGCCAATTGAAAAACTAGGGAAAAATAGTCAGAAAAGATGAGTAGGGAAAAAAATGTCAGTGGCCTCCATTAGTAAAACCATTCTTGTTTTGGAGGTTGTCTCATTGTTGCCCATCTAATGCACCATTGTTAATTTCATTAACACTAAATAAGCTGAAACTGATTAACAACCCCCATTGATACTTAACTGAAAAGATCAATATCCCAGGAGTTTATTGACTTACTATACTCTGATTAAAAAGTGAACCTTTAATTTTTTGAACAGTGTATGTTCAATCACAACATAAAAATATAATGCACCAATGATTGCATAAATAAAGTCCAATAAAAATATCATGAATATATATAACTAAGTTAAATAAAAAAAACTATGAGTCATAAAATAAGAAAGACATAGGATGAAATAAAGTCCTCCTCATATGTGACCAGAATATTGAGACAGTTGAGTGTAGTCACCATTCATCACCAAAATGTGTGATCTTGGCTAGAACACCAAGATGCCTGCTTACCAGCTATATAGGACCTTTCAATATTACTCCTGTGGAATCCCCTTTGAGCAAAAGGTGCAGGTCATCCAGATATTGCCTCCATGATTTCATCCCAAAAATACCCAAAAATATACAAAAATGTTCCACATAGTGTAAAATCTAAGATGTAATTTATTAAAAATAGGTAAGGGTGCACTTACATCATTATAGTGGTTAAAACGCCTTAATACCAATCTCGCCGGCTGACAAAGCACAAGCAACCCATACTTCAGAGAACCGACTTACACGATACAGTCAGCACGTCGCTCCACTCTACACGTTTCATCACAAAATGACATAATTCCGACAGACACACTCTATAACCTTGTGGAGAGCATCCCCAAAAGAGTGGAGGCTGACAAAGCTCTATAGGGACATGGTTTGACCAGTTTGGTGTGGAGGAACTTGAGTAGCCTGCATAGAACCCAGACCTCAGACCTCAAAACAGCAGATTCCTCATTAGCCCACGAGCACTGTAGCACTGGTATACAGACAGCAATAAAAGCCTGACAGGTACTAATCCCTCTTCACTGGATCCAAAACTAAAAAAAAAAAAAAATTCAGTCATACTTTAAAAATTGGTAAGCTGCAAAAGATAGAATGTATGGCCCGGATTCACGTAGGGCGGCATATCATTAAGAATATGAAATACAACAGGTTGTGATCCTCAGAGTTCAAGAAGGGCAGACCAAGGAGGCAGAATTAGAGCTGGTAGTTCCATGTGCCCAGCAGAAAAAATAAGAGAAGCGGGAGTGCCCTAATAATGCTGCAGTCTACAGTATATTACAGTTGTTGGCCCATAAAACATTATATGGGTATTTAATAGAAAGAAAGACAGAATAGCTTACATCTGGTAAGGTTGTGGTCACCCCTTGGGCTAAGGCATGTATCCCTCTATGATCACAGTTGGGTTAAACCCACATCCCCATGCAGAATATAAATGGTCACTCCTGATGCCTTGGGGGTCCCTATCCTATCCTGGGGGGCTCTCAGATGGAAAGCAATACTTCTTGGATCGGAGGGGTGATCAAATACAACCAAAAGAAATCTCTGTTTGTGGGGAAAAAAATATTAAAATTTAATTTGGGTACAATGTTGCATTACCGCGCAATTGTAATTCAAAGCGTGACGGCGTTGAAAGCTGAAAAATGGCTTGGGCAGGAAGGGGGTGAAAGCGCCCAGTATTGAGGTGGTTAATGATGGACTGCAGTTGTGGTGTATAATGAATGACATAAAGCCTTTTTTCACCGAAAATATGTGTTTTGTGGGTGCTTGCTGGCTTTGGACTTCCCTAGAATGTGTTCCTGTGAAAACTGACCCTAGCAGCGACTGGATAAAATGTTATATGAGCAGAATATGAGCCGTGGGCCTAGAAATGGAGAATCCTGCTCTAAAAGATCAATAAAAAAAAACTCTATGATCGCAGGTGGGGAAGACCTACATCCCCATGCAGGGTATAAGTGGTCGCTCTTGATGCCTTGGGGGTCCCTATCCTAAATGCTCTGAGGGGCTTCTTGTATCAGAGGAGGTAAAAAAAAAAATCCCTAGGTCTTTCCAATGACAGAGGTGTCCATTGGAGAGTGTGGTAGGCATGTGGTTATGACAAATGACATAAAGCTTTATTTCACTTAAAAGACTTGAGGGTGCTTCTCGGCTTTGGACTTCCCTAGAGTGTGCTCCAGTGAGAATTAACCCTAAATGGATATGGCCCATGGACTTAAGTTTGGAGAACCCTGCTCTAAAAGATCTATTACAAATATTATCATACCACCAATACACCAACCACATAATAAATGGCACCAACTGGGTCTATTTTCTTTTTTTTTCTTAGAATAAATTCAGTTATCAAAGTGTCTGACACGTCCTCAGACATCATAAAATGAACAAGCAATTTGTTTACTCTCCTCGTAAGTGTCTCTTGACTCCATTGCCTGGCATTACTCAGCATTCAAGTTGCTACAAGAGCATCCATGATCCCAGCCCGCGTCATGTAAAAGTGCCGACAGATTCCATTATGGTAAACAATCTATTCACACTTTTTACTGAAAAGTCATAGAGGGCCAGTTTGGGAAAACATGGCATGTAAAATGTTACAGCATATTATTTGCTTTACAAAATACTGTAAAACCTTGGATTGCGACCATAATTAATTCCAGAAACATGCTTGTAATCCAAAGCACTTGTATATCAAAGCAAATTTCCCCATAAGAAATAATGGAAACTCAAATGTTTTGTTCCACAACCATTTATTCGTAGGTCCTTCAGTTGATACTCCATATAAAAATATTATAGCGATCAGATTGTGTAACCATAAAATGTCCATCCACAAATGGAAGCCTCCACAAGGGGATGCGAAGAAAAATCCAAAAGGAGCTACAGAGCATAAAAGAGAAGATCACTGTGGATCACCGGTTTATCTTCTACTAGGGGGAGATGATTACCTCTCAGAAACCAACAATATTGTGGAACAAAGAAATAAAAGCATATACTTCTATTGCGAAGTCCGTTTGAAAACGTCTTTATTGAAAAGATTGAAAAGATTATTGGAGCTATAATGATACAGCAATCCAATCTCAGCAGGAGCAAAAGCAGTAGACTGATGGGTTGCAAGCACTGACAGTATGCGCTAGTGATGCGTCAGATGCTGTAGATGGCCATACCCTACACGTTTCGTCTGCAGTGACATCTTCAGGGTGATGGGCCATGATCTTTATTGTAAAATTAAATTGGACCAGCTTGACAAGATGTAAGTATACCTATCTCATACCAAAGGGGTAAGTTGATAGCGACATTCCATGATAACCATGAACTTCCAGGTCCCATGTTGAGCTGCTTCCCCTCTGCACATTGGAAAGGGGGGCAGTGACTTCACAATTAGGGTTGTCCTGATACTGATACCAGTATCAGTATCTGGACCGATACTGAGCATTTGCGGGAGTACTTGTACTCCCGCAAATGCCCCCGATGCCAGATCCGATACTGACCCCCCCCCCCGCCACTCAGGCACTGGACGGGTGATCTGTCTATCAAAGTGTCCGAGCAAGGGGGAGTGTCTATACGCGGCGCGGCGGGGGACACGCAGCTATTCAAATGAAAGCTGTGATGTTCCCCGCGCTGATGAACTAGGCGGCGGCGTTGGCGGCTGCGGCTGCATATACGGTATGGGGGAGACATGGCTGCATCTATGGGGGGACATGGCTGCATATGTGGGGGGACATGGCTGCATATGTGTGGGGACATGGCTGCATATGTGGGGGACATGGCTGCATATGTGGGGGACATGGCTGCATATGTGGGGGACATGGCTGCATTTGTGGGGGGACATGGCTGCATTCGTGGGGGACATGGCTGCATTTGGGGACACATTTAAAAAAAAGTATCGTATTCAGTATCGGCGAGTACTTGAAAAAAAGTATCGGTACTTGTACTCAGTCCTAAAAAAGTGGTATCGGGACAACCCTAGTCACAATATAATCATCCAATAAGAGAATTTTTTTGTAATAATTAAAAAAAATATAAGGCATTCTGTGAATGGCCATGGCTGTATCTGGTCAATTATGTCACCCAGGAGACTTGTGAGTACTGTACAATGTGATCTTGCGGCTCTAAAGTTATATAGATCACTTTTACAGAAAAACACTGAGCTGGATGCAGAAAATAGAAACAAGTGCAAGCGTCAACATAATAAACCCATCCAATGAGTTGGATAGGTTAGCATAATACCTGGTGATCCTGCCTCAAAGGTCCCTTTCACTTCCTGTTATAGGGTGACAACCGTCTACCAGTTGTGCTCCTTCATTGTCACCCTGTCATATGCACCACTAGTGAAGGGTACAAGCAGCACACATCGCTCAGGCATGGTCCACGGCTGTCACTATTAGGAAGCAGGCCAGAGTAATGATCTGCAGTCAACACTACAGTGTGAGCATTCAGACAAGAAGTGGCTGAAGGTGATTAGCAACAGTAGAAAAAAAAGTAAAAAAAAATAAAAAATGAAAGCTAAATTTTATTAAAAAAAACACCCAACAAAAAAACTGCAATTGTTTATTATGCACAATGTTTTAGCAGACCAAATGTCTTCCAGGTAGGGTTCACATTACTTTAGCGAAATAAAAAAATTCCTTCAATGGTATTGGAAGGGTTACGTTGTGTTTTTGCAGCTTCTCTCGTACACGTGGATGATTTTTACCTCCCCCAGGGACCTACTTACATTGTCCATGATGAGGCTGACAGCGGTTACCGCACCACTAGGCATTGACTGTTGGTGTTAGAGCTCAAAAGCTGGAACAAATGGATAATTCTGACAGATTAGGAGATCGAGCATTTAGAACGACAATGGAGAAACAAGAAGAAAAAATTCAAAGAAACCATTTGATGCGTTATAACTAAAGGGATAAGAGATTGGTGTTCTGCTATAGCTGAATTCTAGGCAAATATACCATATGTATGTACTATAAAGAGGGCGCTCAGTGCCATCCACTGTGCAGATAAAACAAATATTATCGAACAAATAACAGTGTCAATATATGATCGTATAACAAAAAGTATCAAAAATAACAAAAATAAGTTAATATTCAATATCTACATTAACATAATCCATGTGTCTTTTAAATCCAACAAAGATGCTTGCTATGTGTAAAGGTCCCAAAAACACCATAAAAAGTCCAGTGTTAAGAATGTAACTTTTCAATGCACGACACCATACGCCTTCACTGTGCAAATTGTCACTGTTCTCCCAAAAAAGTGAAGGCTTACCAAAGCTCCATGACCCTCTGGAATTGAGTGGTCAAGAAAAAACCCAGCTCACAGAACTCCTTCATGGAGCTCAGATAATCAGCCAATTGCACTACGAGATGTATCCAAGGCATATAGGTGTAAAAACAAATGTGTCCACAAGCCGGCATTAAACATGGATCATTAAAGGCCCATGTACCTGATGACGTCACCACTCTCCAGCCAAGCCCTGATGATGTCACCACTCTCCAGCCAATCTCCTACTCGTTTCGTTAAATAATAATGTCTTCAGGAGAACCATATGTATGTATGTATGTATATATATATATATATATATATATATATATATATATATATATATATATATATATATATATATAATATATATATATATACATAAACAATACCAACCAGACATGTATCAAACAATTGGAGATTCAATCTCAGTTTCAGTTGAATTACTTTTATTTAAAATTTTCATGCATATAAAGGTTTACAAGAGAAGCGACTGCACAGTTTTGGACAAACACATGTCCTTAATCAGCTAGATGAAGGACACGTGTTTGTCCGAAACTGTGCAGTGCTTGACTTGTAAACCTTTACATGCATGAAGATTTGAAGTAAAAGAAATTCAACTGAAACTGAGATTGCGCCTCCAATTGTTTATATATATATATATATAATTATATATTGAGTGGCAGGTCAAGACTCTGTCACTGTGAGGATATAGGAAAATATGACACAGGATTTGCATTTATGGTAAATGCAACGTTTCAGACTAGTGTTTCTGGGCAGAGAAAGCTGTGTATTTGGTTTTCTCTGGATTCTGCAGCTCTGTAGGAACAGTCAATCCTGTGTATGGGTTTTGCTAGACATCTGCAATCTGGCTACATAGAGCTCCCAATGGGGGAGATGGAAGATCTCATGGAGGGGTCAGAGGGACCAGCCAGGACCCACACAACAAAATGTCTCATCGAGGGGGCAGAGGGCCCAACCAGGAGCCATGAGACCAGAGATCTCATTAAGGGGTCAGAGGGGCCACCCAGAGGCCAGAAGAAAGTGCTCTCTGTTGCAGGAGTCAAGTTGGCTCCTATAACACATTCTAAGAAACTGGTTAGAGGTACACCGTGGTACAGCAATTGAAGCCGAGTGAGCTTATGAGCCCATGTGAGCATTTTTGCTGAAATTGGAGAAGATCCCCTGCATGGGAAGTAATTTGTTTGTGAACAAACTTTCTTTCAAATAAAAGTGGGCTACCAAGGCCTTAAAATAGTTCCTTTCTGCCGTGGACTCTCTGTATAAACACATCTACCACAAGATATAGATATACAGTATATTATATATATATATATATATATATATATATATATATATATATATATATATATATATATATAGGAGCTATTTTACCCTACAGAGAATTTGCATTTCTCTCCATCCAGTTGTGAGATCTATACAACACTTTCATACAGTCCAGTCTGGCAGAGCAGGAGCCTGTTTTTCTCTTATATAGAGGGCTGGAGATTATGAATGGTTTTTGGGAGAGTAACACCCCGTACACACGATCAGATTTTCTGTCGGAAAAACCTTGAATGTTTTTTCCGACGGAATTCCGCTCAAGCTTGGCTTGCATACACACGGTCACACAAGAGTTCTCTGAACCTTCGACAGTCAAGAACGCGGTGACATACAACACTACGACAAGCTGAGAAAATGAAGTTCAATGCTTCAGAGCGTGCGTCAAATTGTTTTTAAGCATGCGTCGAAATTTGAGAACCAGCTCTCAATTTTTTTGCTGGCGGAAATTCCGACAGCAAAAGTCTGATGGAGGATACACACGGTCGGAATTTCCGTTCAAGAGCTCGACTTTTGCTGTCGGAATTTCCGATCGTTTGTACGGGGCATTATGGTAATTATCCTTCTATTTACACCTCCCCTTATAAAGGGTAATTGTGATTCAGCTTTAATGTCCAAATATAATTAATTATAAACATTTTAAAAACTAAAATACACCTTTGGTCACCGTTGTGTGAATACTGTATAGCCATAATGTTATTTGTATTATTATTATTGATAATAATAATAATCAGTAACTGATGTCAAGGTGGCAGATTCCTCAGTGCAGCTGGATACGCTGCAGAATATATATGAATATAATAAATTGTGTTTTATTTATTTAAGCACACGCTGATAGCACGTTTTGCAGTTTATTTATGCTTAACTAAGTGACTTATAAATGAGCAGGGCTTCTGCAATGCACTTTCCATGACCTTCCTATCCTTATGCTAATTAAATGTGTATTTAAATGAATACTGTGACCTTGAGTGTGAATAATTTAGGACAGGGCAGATGAAGCTATAATAACACTGTAGATGTTCAAAAATGTGCACATTTAAGGAAAAACACAAAGGCCCAGATTCACATACATCGGCGCACATTTATGCCACCGTAGCGTATCTCTTTTATGCTACGCCAATGCAGCACAGAGAGGCAAGCATGGAATTCACAAAGCAAATGCTCCCAACTCTGCGCTGGTGTAGCGTATATTTCGTAGGCGTAAGCCGGCGTAAGTGGAAGTAGGTGGAAGTGGGCTGGAAGTGGGCGTGATCCATGTTAATGAAGCGTGACCCCATGCAAATGATGGGCCGGGCGCCATACAAGTACTTAAAATTAACTAAGCATTCGTCGAGACATGGACGTATCCCGTGCGCATGCGCATAACCACATCAAAACAACTGCCTAAGATACGCCAGATCACTGTGTATGCCGTGAACGTAACCCACGCCCAGACAGACCCACGTCGGCCCATATTCACAGACGTCCAACGTACAATACGTAGGCTTGTGTTTCCTGGTCCATACCTTTGCATGGGTTGCGACTCATCTATGGGGAATAACTTTACGCCGAATGTAAAACTTACACAAGTACGCAAGTACGTTTGTGAATCGCCGTATCTCCCTCATTTGCATATTTAAATAGAAAATCAATGGGAGCGCCACATGCCGGCGTAGGCAAGTTACTTTGGTGGGATGAAGTCTGTTTTTAGGCGTATCTTAGTTTGTGGGTCTGGCGCACAGATACGACGGCGCATATTTGTACTTACCCGGCTTATCTGGAGATACGCCGGCGCAAGTGCTTTGTGAATCCGGGCCTATATTTTCATTAAAAGGTGCAAGCTCCAAAAGTGTGGAGGATGGCCATTACCAAGTCATGGGAGATTGAATAAGTTAAACTTGAGGAACTGAAGTCAAGATTTTGAAAAATGGCGCATAACAAGATTGGTGCCTCCTGCCGATAGCTGAAGACAGGCTTGTGCATTGGGGAACTGATCTTGCTGCTACACTGGATTTTTCAGTGTGATCGCCAACCTGATAAGTTCAAAACCCAACGAGTTATTCCAGTGAGTGCATATCTGCAGAGCTGTATCCTGGCCTAGGCCAACAAGGCCCAGGCCTAGGGCAGCACTTTGCAGGGGGCAGCACGAAAAGAGTCCCCGCCGGCTTGCGCTACACTGTTAGGAAAATTAGTCTAGCGCCCCCATAAAGTGCCCGCGCTGCTTCTAGTATGCGGGCGGCCGGCCGGCATACCACAACTGTGGGGGGGGGGGGGGCGCTTCCAATTTTGACTGTTTTGTCATTCTGGACCACAAACCTTCCTCACTGTGCTATATGCTTCTACTTAAAGTAGAACTATAGGCAACACTTTTACCATACCTGTCCCATTGCGAAGATTTCCCTTCACTTCCTGCTCTATGGGCAACCAGAAAGTAATCTAAGTAAATAAAGGGAATCCATTGCCCCCCCCCCCCCCCCCCCCCCAGTGTCCTCACTCAAAAATTTCAGGGCGGGTCTTAAAGACAGGGTGTGGCCATGACAGGAAGGGGTGGGTCATATTTAAATTGGGGGTTGCAGAAGTTTAATCAGGCCTAGGGCAGCACAAAACCTAAATACACCTCTGCATATCTGCAGTTTTTATTGCAATGCATTATATAGAGACTTGTACAACTTGAATTGAATTGTGGGGGGGCACTCAATGGCTGGGTGCTGTTACTCTGTCTTAATACACAGTTACATGTGTTGGTGTATGTGTGTCAGTGTCTATAATTATTTCCCATATCCCTGTATGTTGTGTTCTTTAAGATATACATCCAAGATCCTTTAAAAAATATCCATACTCCCCGCTGACACTACCAATTGTGTAAACGCGTTCCACATCCTTATTGCCCTGACAGTGAAAACCCCCCTGCGCAGTTTAACAACTTCAGCCCCAGAAGGATTTACCCCCTTCCTTACCAGAGCATTTTTTGCGATTCGGCACTGCGTCGATTTATCTGAAAATTGCGCGGTCGTGTAGTGCTATACCCAAACAAAATTGATGCAATTTTTTTCCCCACAAATAGAGCTTTCTTTTGGTGGTATTTGATCACATCTGTTTATTTTTTTGCACTATAGGCAAACAAAGAGCGACAATTTCGAAAAAAAAGCAATATTTTTTACTTTTTGCTATAACAAATATCCCCCCCAAAAAAACGATTTGTTCCACAGTTTAGGCCGATATGTATTATTCTACATATTTATGGTAAAAAAAAAAAAAAAACACAATGGGCCAGATTCAGGTAGTCCAGAGCATCTTTGCTCTGGAGTAACGCTTCTCATTTGCGTTGCGCTGCAGAAATTTTAGGAGCAAGTGCTGTCATTCACGAAGCACTTGCTCCTAAAGTTGCGGCAGCGCATCGCAAATGAGCCGGCGGAATTCAAATTGGGCGGGTACGGGGCGTGTAGTATGCTAACTAAGCGCGATCCCGCCGCCAACGTACTGCGCATGCGTCGAGTGTCAAAACATCCCCGTGCGCATGCTCCAAAATCTGTGAATGAACGTCAATGACGTCACATTCCCATTCATGACCGTTTTACGCAAGCAACGTTTTTTTTTTTTTTCCCGACGCGATGACGACGCCTATACCTAACATAGGATACTCCAACCCCATGTAGGTATATCTATGCGCCGCGTATCCCGTCCGGAAACGTCGTATCGTCATTGCGTCGCCCTGGAATTCGATCGTGAATTGCCGATTTCCGCTCATTAACATATTTTTTGATCGTAAATCGGCGGGAACGCCCCCGGCGCCATTTTTAAGTTGAAGTAACGATGCGATGGCGAAACTCAGTTACGCTGCTCGCATCGGAACTTCAACCCGGCGTTTCTTGTTTTCTGGTTACAGAAAACAGAAACGCCGGCTCAAAGTCACAGTTAGGCTGGCGGATCACTCGATCCGCCAGCCTAACTGTTCGTGAATCTGGCCCAATAAGTGTATATTGATTGGTTTGTGCAAAAGTTATAGGGCCAGATTCAGGTAGATGGGCGCATCTTTATTCTTGAGTAACGTTTCTCATTTACGTTACTCCACCGAAACTTTAGGAGAAAGTACTGTATTCACAAAGCACTTGCTCCTAAAGTTGCGGCGGCGTAGCGAAAATGGGCCGGCGGAATTCAAATTGGGCGGGTAGGGGGCGTGTAGTATTTAAACTAGGCGCGATCCCGCGGCGAACGCACTGCGCATGCGCCAGCCGTCAATGTATCCCAGTGCGCATGTTCCACATTAGGACGGTGTTTTCTACGTGAACGTCAATGATGTCAATCCCCATTCACGGACGAGTTACGCAAACGATGTGAAACTTTTTTAATTCGACGCGGTCACGACGGCCATACTTAACATAGGATACGCGTGCTTTTTGTTGCTTTATCTTTACGCCGGGAAACCCCTTACGCAAACGTCGTAAAGTGACTGCGTCAGCCCCGCGTACGATCGTGAATTGGCGTATCTCGCTGATTTACATATTCTCGGCGTAAATCAGCGGGAATGCCCCTAGCGGGCATTTTAAAATTGCAGTTCCGATACGACGGCGAAATACAATTACGCCGCTCGTATCTGAACTCAATGCCGGCGTATCTTGTTTTCTGATTACAGAAAACAGATACGACGGCGTAGGTTAGAAGTTACGTGGCTTATCTACAGATAAGCTGCGGAACTTCTACCTGAATCTGGCCCATAGTGTCTGCAAAATAGGGGATAGATTTATGGCATTTTTATTAATATATATAGATATCTATATATCTATCTATATATATATATATATATCTATAGATAGATAGATAGATAGATAGATAGATAGATAGATAGATACTGTATTTATCGGCGTATTACATGTACCCTAACTTTAAGAGGGAAGTTTTAGGATAAAAAACATTCCACAGCCCCCTGAGTATAACACTCAGGCACAGTTTACCCTCTATTTTCAGGGAAAAAAGTGAGTGTTATACGCCAATAAATACAGTATATATTTTTTAATAGTACTGGCAGGGATCTGCCTTCTTTTCATGACTGCGACATTGCATCGGACAGATCAGACACTTTTGACAATATTTTGGGACCATTGAAATTTATACAGCGATCGGAGCTAAAAACAGCCACTGATTACTGTGTAAATGTCACTGGCAGAGAAGGTGTTAAACACTAGTGGGCGATCAAAGGCTGAAATGTGTTCCCTCAGTGTGTTCTGACTGTGGGGTTAAGTAGAACATGAACAGAGATCACTGCTCCCAATCACTGGGTGCAGTAGAGATCCCTGTCATGTTGCTAGGCAGAACAGGGAAATGCCTTGTTTAATCTGATCCTAATTCCTAAACCACTCCCATTTTTCTTCTGTGTTCAATGTTTCTAGGATTTGGTCCTAATTAATGTCATGTAATCTGCAGTTCAGAAAAATTGGCTTGTTTGAAACTTACATTTTCAGCTGTCACTAGCTATCTGCTCAGCTCGCCCTGGCTCCCCCCCCCCTTTTCACTCTTTCATCGATCACCACCTATATTTAACCTCCATAGGTGTTACCGGTTGGCCTCATAGGTGTTACCGGGTGGCCTCATAGGTGTTACCGCTTGGCCTCATTACCGTGACGCCACCCCTCCCTCATACTTGGTTACCACCATTGAAAATATCTTTTCACCAAACCAACATGTGCTCCCAGCACATGTCCAAGCTGGGCTCCTATTCTTGGGGCACCTTCTATACATCACTTATCCCATTGTATCCAAGGTACACATAACCATCCTCCCTCTTCCCTCCCTTCCCCCTCCCCTTTATCCTTCCTCCCCTTTTCCTCTCTACCTCCTCCTCCCCCCTCCTTTCTCTGCCCCCCCTATTTCCCCTCCCCTTCTTCCCTTCTTTCCCTCCTTTCCCCGCACCCCCCCCCTTTTCCCCCTCTTGCTGGTCCCCCACCCACATCCTCACATCACCTTTTCATATAATTTTTATCACTGATAGTTAACACGCGTGTTCATGCACCTCCCTTTAAGTTCAAGGCAAGGGCTCCTGACACTAACCATTATTTTACTCTATATATCTGGCAAGTAGGTCCATCCCTATATGTTTGCCTCCTGGCTGCCACATGGGACTCTGTATTGTGATCCCCGCCTCTCTCTCCTGCGGGCTCTTTTTAGGTAAGCAGCTGAGCCCCTGTTCCCCAATCTACATTTTGTAGCTTCTGTTATGTGTATAACTGTTTGTTTTTCAACTTAATTGTAGACATGCTTCTGATGAAGTGGCTATCGCAGCAAAACTAGTCAAGATGATTGTCGTGACCTTCAACCCACTAATTTCTCCCCCTCTGGGATTATTATATCGGTATTATGTATGGTCGTCACCATTTTAATTATTTTATTGTGTCTTTTTTGATACTGTATCTAATAAAATTATTTTATATTTTCATTTGTATTTTTGTTACTCAATTTCACCAGTACCACAATAGCCTCCCACTCACCCCGCCCTACCTGCTCCACTTGGGAGCCCGACTGGGGCCCAATGGGGCAGAGGGACTCCCCCTATGAGGGAGTCTAGCCCACCCAGCCAGCCCCGTAGGTCCTTCGCCTCTCTTTATTTTAGGAGACCTCATGGCCAAAGTGCGTGTGTGTTAAAACAATTTTGTGTGCATGCAAGTGTGGTGTTTTTTTTTGGGGGGGGGGGGTGGTTATACTAAGCACAGGCGTACCTTGCATAGCACACCCACTGGGAGCCGGGCTGAGACCACCAAACTCAATTCACATGTAACCGAGACCGGAATCCGAACCCTTGGCTGCAGAGGTGAACGGCTTGTCAGCGCAGTGCCAATCACGTTGAGCCACCACAGCTCCCACCTTCCCTTTCTAACTGTGATAGTAGGTTCAACTCCACCTCCTCCTTCTGGTTGGGTGGCCTATAACATATCCCCACTATTAATTTCCCACTTGTTCTCTTTGAAGTTCTGCCCACACTGATTTCATCTCCCCCTCGTCCCATTCATAATGTCGCTCCTCTCTACCACCCTTGCATAATTTTTGACACCTTCCACCATCTCTGTCCTTTCAATGAAAGGAATATCCCTGTGCATTGGCCTGCCAATCGTGGGAGCTGTCAAACCAAGTTTCAGTTATTCCCATAAAGTCCAAGTCCTCCTCTTGTAATAGCAGCTCCAGTTCCTCTATTTTGTTAGCTAGGCTCCTAGCATTTGTGTATGTGCCTCTCAGTGTTGTACGAGTGCATATTGTTTTCTCCTTATGTTTCCTCCGACTTTGTCTTTGAATTGTCCACTCAATTACCCCGGGATTAGATGTTACGGCTGTATTGTCACCGCTAACTCCTCTGTCCTTTGCTTGCCGGCTATTGTTTCCCCTGACCCCATAACTAAAAATCAAATATTAAAGGGGTTGTAAAGATAAAAAAAAAAAAAATTCTAAATAGCTTCCTTTACCTTAGTGCAGTCCTCTTTCACTTACCTCATCCTTCCGTTTTGCTTTTAAATGTCCTTATTTCTTCTGAGAAATCCTCACTTCCTGTTCTTCTGTCTGTAACTACACACAGTAATGCAAGGCTTTCTCACAGGTGTGGAGTGTCGTGTTTGCCCCCTCACCTGGAATACAGGTAGAGAAAGGAGATGTGTGTTAGTGGGCATCCTGACTCTCCTGTATTCCAAGGGAGGGGGCGAGCACGACACTCCACACCAGGGAGAAAGCCTTGCATTACTGTGTGGAGTTACAGACAGAAGAACAGGAAGTGAGGATTTCTCAGAAGAAATAAGGACATTTAAAAGCAAAATTGAAGGAGTACGTGAAGGAGGACTGCAGGTGAAGGAAGCTATTTAGGAAAAAAAAAATTACCTTTACAACCCCTTTAAAATGATCATTAGAAAAAACAATATGAACAAAGCTGAAGTTACATTAAAATCTTGACTTTTCCTGCAAAAGGCTTGAGCTTCCCTTTTAGTGAATGTGGCCTTGCAATTGCATCAAATAAATTACCAATAATGAGGTGAATAGGGGTGGAGGAGGCCAGGGGATGAGCTCAACTTTTTTGTAAGTAAAGTTAAGAGTTTAAGTGATACACTTTATTCACTATCTTTGATTATTAAGACTTTATAGAGTCGATGGCTAACACAGTACAAGACCTTACTACTGCTAAAAAACAGTTGAGCACTTAATATAACTTCAACTTCTTATATCTAGGGCTCTATTGATCATTTTGACATATAGATTTCTTTATTTTATTGGAGGTACACTTTCCTAACAAGGTTTTCATTATATGCTCTGTATGAATTGCTTTAGTTTTGACAGGTCAATCACGTCCTGATTTTTTCCCAGGCAGATTATTCCATCTTGCTTGCTTTTTTTACATGCCATCTTTAACTGGTGTGTATTTCACAATAATCTATAATATATATTTTTTCTTTTTTTTTTTTTTTATGTGAAAACTGTTGAGAAGACACCCTACCATGATAATCTTTTTTTGCAATAAAACGTAAGCAAAAACCGCGGAAGGACCATGGTCAGCAGAAGTAATTTAACAAAGAGATTAGCACAGTTGGAGTTAGAGTGGATTAAAAAAGTTGAGATTTCAAGAGACGATGAAGTTGAGGGATTTATTTTATTACTTAAGGCTAAAAGCTTTTTTTTAATTAAAGAAGGATGAAAAGCAGAAGTGAAAAAATTCATCCCTCCAGAAACACCAAAGGTTTGAAAACAACAAAATTGAATTCATGTGCTGTGTCAATAAGAAAAATAGTATATAGTACTGTACAAAAGTTTTAGCAAGGTGTAGAAATGCTGTAAAGTAAGAATGCTTTAAAAAAATATATGTTTAATTGTTTAATTTTATCAATTGGAAAAGTGAGCAAACAGAAAAAAAGCCTAAATCTAATCAATATTTGTGTGACTACACTTTGGCTTCAAACCAACCTCAATTCGTACACTTGCATACTTTGTACACTTAAGTCTGGGATTTAGTAGGATTAGATTTGGGTGTATGATTAACCACTTGCCGCCTGCCCTATTACAAAAGGAAGGCGGCAAAGTGGTTTCAATATCCTGACTCAACGTCATATGATGTCCTCAGGATTATAAGCCGATGCGCGCCCCCGGGGGCGCGCATCGCGGCGATCGTTGTTGCAGGGTGTCATTCTGACACCCCGCAACACCGATCTAGGTAAAGAGTCTCTGATGGAGACTCTTTACCATGTGATCAGCCATGTCCAATCATGGCTGATCACGATGTAAACAAGAATAGCCGGTTATCGGCTTTTCCTCACTCGCGTCTGTCAGACGCGCGTAGAGAAGAGCCGATCGGCTGCTCTTCTGACAGGGGGGGTTTGTGCTGATCGATAATCAGCACAGCCCCCCCGAGGATGCCCAAACTAGACCACCAGGGATGCCACTAGACCACCAAGGATGCCACCAGACCACCAGGGATGCCTACCACCAGGTATGCCACCCTAGACCACCAGGGATACCAATCAGTGCCCACAATGGATGCCAATCAGTGCCCACAATGGATGCCAATCAGTGCCCACTGGGCATCACTAATTGGCAGGCATTGTAGTATGGCACTGATTGGCATCCATAAGTACATATAATATAATACAGTATAATACAGTATAATACAGTACATCCGTGCCACCTATCAGTGCCCACCAATGCCCATCTGTGCCACCTATTACTGCCCATCCATGCCGCCTATCTGTGCCTATCTGTGTCGCCTATCGGTGCCCATCCGTGCCGCCTATCTGCCACCTATCTGTACCCATCCGTGCTGCCTATCTTTGCCCATCCGTGTCACCTATCTGTGCCCATCCATGCTGCTTATCTGTGCCCATCCGTGCCGCCTATCAGTGCCCATCCATGCCGCCTATCAGTGCCACCTATCAGTGCCATCAGTGCTGCATATTAGAGCCCATCAGTGCCCATCAATTCCAGTTCCAGTGCCACCTCATCGGTGCCCATCAGTGCCACCTTATCAGTGCCTGTCAGTGCAGCCCCATCAGTGCCCATCAGTGAAGGAGTAAACTTACTTTATTTACAAAGTTTTGTAACAGAAACAGAAAAAAAGCATTTGTTTTTCAAAATTTTCGGTGTTTACATTTTTTTTTTGCAGAAAATAAAAATCCCAGAGGTGATCAAATACCACCAAAAGAAAGCTCTATTTGTGGGAACAAGATTATACAAATTTAGTTTGGGTACAGTGTAGCATGACCGCGTAATTGTCATTCAAAGTGCAACGGCGATGAAAGCTGAAAATTGGTCTGGGCAGGAAGGTGTGTAAGTGCCATGTATGGAAGTGGTTAACCAATTATAACAAGCAGGGGCTAATAATAATCAATTTCATATGTAGGTTAAAACACAGTCATTAACTGGAACCCAAACAGATGTATAGGAGGCTTTAAACTGGGTGAGGAACAGCAAAACTCTGCTACTAAGGTGAGGATGTGGAAGACAGTTTCATGTCACAGATTATACACCATGGCAAGACTGAACACAGGAACAAGACACAAGGTTCTTCTCAGGCAAAGATATCAAAGCAGACAGGGGTTTCAGGATGTGCTGTTCAAGCTCTTTTGAAAAAGAGAAACAAGCAATGTTGAGGACCGTATATACAGTGGTCGGGCCAATAATTTTTAAGGTAGCAGATTAAAGACACATCATAATTACTTCCCTTCCACAGCGGAAGATGTCCAGCAGTCCCATCAGCACAGAACTGGTGGAAAACGGTGAGACCCAGGTACACCCATCTACTTTCCAGAGACGTCTGGCCAGAAGTGGTCTTCATGAAATAATTGCAGCAAAAAAGTCATAGCACTGATGTCGATTTTTTTACTTTTAGGCCGCGTACACACGAGGAGACATGTCCGCTGAAACTGGTCCACGGACCAGATTCAGCGGACATGTTGGATCGTGTGTACAGCCTAGCGGACAGGTTGCCAGCAGACAAAAGTTTCTAAGCATGCTTAGAAACTTGTCCGCTGGAAACCTGTCCGTCGGACATGTCCGATGGTTAGTACGCCCAACCATCGGACAGAAATCCCGCGCATGCGTCAAATTGATTTGACGTATGCGTGGAAGCATTGAACTTCCTTTCGCCAGCACGTCGGTGTCTTCTACGTCACCGCGTTCTGGTCCACGGGGATTTTGGTATGATGGTGTGTACACACATCAGACCAAAATATCCCTGGAGACATGTCCGCTGGAAACGGTCCGTCGGACATGTTTCCGCGGACATGTCTCCTCATGTGTACGCGGCCTCACTTTTCCTTGTTACAATTTGCTGTAGAATGGCAATCAGGCAAGTGCATGCACGCAGGAATGCACATGGGAATGCACGCATGCATGTTGGCCCCAGACAGACAATTTAACCACTTGATGCCCGCGCTATTAGCTACAGAACGAGCTTAGATTGATGGGAGGGCATACATGGGCGTCCTCCTGCTACTTGTGCACTCTGCTACTCATGCACTCTGCAGCATGCAGGCGGTGTGCTCTGTAATTACAGAGTACCTGGGACTTGACTGATCAATGATCAGAGTAAATGGCAGATACGTGCCCTTTACCACGTGATCAGCTGTCAGACAATGACAGCTGTTGAGAGGTTCTTATCTGCCACCACTCTCCCTGTCTAAGCAGTCGACAGCAGAGAGGAGGATGGAATGCTCCCCACAGACCCTGTACCTCTCTGTGCAGTGCAGCTGACTGCAGCCCTCCTCTGGTCCTTCTCAAGACCTTGCATGTTTTTCCGCACCCAGAGCCATCTCCAGCTTCTTCCCAGCAGCAGCACATGGTAAGGGGGTGCACTGAGATTTAAGGGAGGGTGGGGGATTCTTGACATCTGATGGTGGAGAAGCTCTTGACACCTGATGTATGGGGTGGTGTTGCTGACATCTAGCCTAATGCCGCGTACACACGGTCGTTTTTTGCGATGAAAAAAACGACGTTTTCTGTGAAGTAAAAAACGACGTTTTTGAAACGTCACTTTTCAAAGACAATTTTGCATACACACCATCGTTTTTTCACAAAAAGCGAGGTTACGTTCACCACTCTTTTCCATTGAAGCTCGCTTCATAACTAGCTTCTGGGCATGCGCGGGTTGAAAAACGTCGTTTTGAAAGACGTTTTTGCTACACACGGTGACTTTTTGTGAAACAAAAAACGACGTTTTGAAAAACGACACAAAAAATTTTTTGGGTCGTTTTTTTAAGACAAAAAACGACGTTTTGCCCACACACGATCAATTTAAATGACGTTTTAAAAAACTTCGTTTTTTTTTCATCGCAAAAAACGACCGTGTGTACGCGGCATTAGGCCCTGTACACACGATCAGTCCAAACTGATGAAAACGGACTGAAATTCAGTTTCATTGGTTCACCGATGAAGCTGACTGATGGTCTGATGTGCCTACACACCATCGGTTCAAAAACCGATTGTGTCAGAATGCGGTGACGTAAAACACACGACGTGCTAAAAAAAATGAAGTTCAATACTTTCAAGCATGCGTCGACTTAATTCTGAGCATGCCGGGTTTAGAACCGATGCTTACTAACCATCGGTTTTGACCTATCGGTCAGGCGTCCATCGGTCCAATTTTAAAGCAAGTTCTCTGTTTTTGGACCGAAGGACAACAGACTGATGGGGCATACACATGGTCGGTTTGGACCGATGAAACTGAACTTCCATCCGTTTTCATTGTTTTCGACTGATCGTGTGTAGGACGCCTTAGTGATATACAACCGGCCCTTTGAGGGCTACCATAATTGTAATTAGTGATGGACACAATTTTTATGGTGTGGGGTTCCCCTAAAATCCATACCAAACCCAAAGAGCCAGGTATCGATTGGGGGGAACTACCACGTTGTTTTTGCATTTTTGTATTGCCAGCAATGTTTCTTTTTTTCATTCAGCTGATGACTCATTCGTTGTTAAGGATGGGGCGTGGACGGATTCTGGGCTTGCTCCTTAACAACTAGATATTCACTGTACAAACAGTGAACACTGTACAATTCACTGTCCTGCCGAGTGCCCTGCAAATTCAGGTGTTCAGCGAATACCAGAACAGGCACTGTTCTGGGTCAAAATCGGTGGTTGGCCCGCCTATCACTGATTCTGATGCGGTTTGCAATAAAATAAAGTTTGACACCCATGCTCTAGAACAGCAGTCATCAACCCCGTCCTCAGGGCCCACTAACAGGCCAGATTTTATGTTTTACCTTGGGGATATCACTGAGCAGCAAAGTATATCACCTGTGATGTATTATTTATTTTAGCTAGAACATGTAAAATTAGAAGCTGTGGGGGCTTCCCTAGCTGCAGGGAGGAGCAGAGGATTGGGTAAGTGAATCTTCTTTTTTTCCCTTAAATGAGCAATTAACCCTTCCACTGTAGGTACAGCCCCACTGCAAGGGATATTTTCTAGTTGCCCAGGTTTGAGCTTTAAATTAAACAATTTTTACAATGCCTCTTTAAAAAAGTGATAAAGCTGTAGTTTCCCTTTAAGATATGTAAAAAAAAAATGTTGAATGTAACAACGCAGTGTACACAAGTTAATTAGGTGTTAAACAAGATTTTTTCCCCACCGGCTAAAATGCTAAGATCACATCTTCATTAGTAAGCGTTTCTAGTTAAGACATAAAAGTTACACAACCTACGTCTGTTTATCGGGCTGACAAATTGGGACAATGGCCGCTAATTAGGACAAATTACTCTAAAAAGCAGTTTTTATGCATTGCGTAGTGTAAAGTTCGCCCAGTCATTGTAATAGTCTGTAAACGCAGCCTGCCATTGTAACCGCTGGCCTTTAATTTAGTCATCCAAGCATGACGGCTTCATCCTTTATCCGACGCTCACTCTCGGGGACCAGTTCTGTACAATATCGCGCGTGTTATTCAGTGACCTTTTTAACGCTAAGAATTCATTTCATCCCCAGACTCCCGGGGCACTTGGGATTTATATAATTGGAGCGGTTAGATATTACTGTCTATTAATCAGCAGTAAGAAAAGAACATTTGCTGAAACAGTTCCCTCACCTTAAGTGTTTCCGCAGTTCAAGAAAGACTTAAGAAAAACAAAAGATGTTATATAAAAAAGTTTGATCAATTAACTTGGGATGGTGTTCTACATTTTTCTAGTTTGATCTCCATATTTCAAAGTGAAAATTCACCCCCCCCCCCCCCACACACACACACACCTCTCTTTTTTCCCTTCCCACCACAAAGCCCCCTACCCTGCCCACAAATTTTTTTTTTACACTGATTTCAAAGGTCCATCTTCTCTGGTAGTGGGCATCCTCTACTCTTGGAAAGGTCATGAAATGATGTACACGACTACTGTGAGCCCAGCATCCAAATGATTCGCTACACAATGAAGATGTTCAACTCCAGCCTACGTTTATTTCAATAACAGCACACCTCTAACTGCCACCCAAACCATTCCCCAAACATGTCCCCCCCACAGCAGGGCTTAATCATATCCCCATGATCACCAACCCAGTCTCCAACAACCCTGCAGTCCCATCACCTCACCCCCAGTGACTAAGATCCGCATATTACTATTAGCTACAAGAAGCACATTACTCATAAACCTATGTTTGTTCTGCTCCCAAGGCCTCACTTTATCATTCTTGACTCCCAGAATAGATCTACAGGTATTCTGTGCTGCGAAGATGGTCCCAGTATGTGGGGAACCACTCAACAGTAAAGGGGCCAAGCATCGACCCCTTCATTACCAGAGTCTTCATCTCCCATGTCATGTCAACCGCTTCCTGGCTGGTTAGCTGCATAAGCACTAGACAAAAGGACAGTAGTCACCAGCAATGACAATATATCCTTCTATATCTGCTTGCTAGACCCCTCTATCATCTTTGACTTCTCTAGTCCCCTTGAATAAGCCCTGTTTTTTTTATATGCCATGCATGCACCACTGTACTGGCTTCAGACCAGGCAGTTAAACTGGACAAGTAATAAAAGGTAACAAAGGTAAAGTTCTTTCAGACAGCTCATACACAAACTTCTCTAAGTGCCCTTGTGATCGTGCCCCATGATGTACTTATACCTTGTTTAGGTGGTAAGGTAAGGTCCTTTGTAAGGCAACAGTCCATAATTGGTAGTAAATACGTAACCTGTCAGCAATAATTCACAAAGGTCCCTAATATGATAGCATGAGTCCATGTACATCCTGGTAATTTGGGAACCCTGACTGGGCTCCCACAAGGGGCCCTGAGCAGCAGAGTGACAGTTACATCTTGACCTCCTCCAAACTCCCTGGGACTCAAGGAGCCCCTTGAATGAATGAATGAAGAACTTGTATAGCGCAGCACATGCGAAGTAAATCGCCTCTGGGCGCTTGTTGTTCCTGTCTTCTTTGAGATCAAAAGAGATGAGTCTTAATCTTTCTCCTGAAGACTAAGTAGTTCTCCTCCAGTCTAATGCTGGCTGGTAAGGCGTTCCATAGTCTGGGACCTTGGACAGCGAATCTCTTGTCTCCTTTGGACTTGTATCTGGCTTTCGGTATCTGAAGCCGATTTTGATTGTTGGATCGTAGAATACGATTGGGATTGTACATTTTTAATTTTTCGCATAGATAAAGGGGAGCATTCCCGTGGATACATCTATGCGTTAGACAGAGTGCTTTAAAGGTAATTCTGTCTTTGACTGGTAGCCAGTGAAGGGATCTCAACGAAGGTGAGATTGATTCCCAGGGTTTTTTCCCAGTCACAAGTCTGGCGGCCGTATTTTGAACGACTTGAAGACGAGCGATTTGGTACTTGGGGAGTCCGAGGTAAAGGGCATTTGCATAGTCCAATCTGGAGTTTACAATTGCTCCCACCACGACCGCTATGTCTTTCTTGGGAATAAAAGGCGTGAGTCTGCGTAGTAGGCAGCAGATAGTGAGATCCGCTGACTACTGCCCCTATTTGTGCGTTCATTGTCATGTCGGAGTCAAAGATGACCCCAAGACTTTTGACTTTGGTGCTAGGGGTGATGACTTTGCCCAGAATGGGCGGGGGGATCCAGGTTGTTATCGATTGATTCCTACGCTTGGTGTGAAACAGAAGAAGTTTGTCATCCAGTCCTCTATCAAAGAGAGACAGGTCTCTAGATTGAGGTGGTGATCCTTTTTATTGCAAATGCAGAAGTACAGTTGCGTGTCGTCTGCGTAAGAGTGATATAGCAGTTTTTGGCTGCTGATGATTTCAAAATAAGGACGCAGATAGATGTTGAATAACATCGGCGACAGGGGAGATCCCTGAGGGACCCCGCACGATAATGTGCGTTGTTCCGTGTGAATGGTCCTAGCTTGACTATTTGCGATCGGTTTTCCAAAAAAGAGGAGAACCAAGATAGATCGCTTTCTGCGACTTTGGCTATTTTAGCCAGCCGAGCCAATAACAGCTTGTGATCAACTGTATCAAAGGCTGCGCTTAGGTCCAGCAGAACCAGAAGAGAAGATTCTCCTTCGTCTGCGGCCTCAAGAACGTCGTCCCATATCTTAAGCAATGCTGTTTCCGTCCCGTGTCCGGGACGGAATCCTGATTGCAATGGGTCGAATAAGTTGTGGGTATCTAGATGCTGTTGCAGCTGCTGTACCACTGCTTTCTCCATTACCTTGGAGAGAACATTTAGGCCTGTTATGGGGCGCCAGTTGAGTGGATCCTTAGGATCCAGGGTGGCTTTCTTCAAGATGGGTTGAATGAAGCCCTCCTTCAGCTGGGAGGGCATTTTGCCCTCCCTGAAGGATTGGTTAATAAGCTGCGTGACAGGAGGTGCCAGGATGTCGGCGCATTCCTTCAGCAGTTTGGTGGGGATAATATCATTTGGCGCAGTGCTGTTGCGCAGAGTGCCGATGATATTTTTAGTGGTCTGAATGGAGATGGTTCCAGCGTGAACACACCAAACTGTGGTGAATTGTTGCCGGTGCTGTGTAAATGACTACGGGGGGGGCTGGGAAAGCAATTGTTCTGCTGAATGCTTTGCCGGATTGCCTCAATTTTGTTAATGAAGCAATCCGATAACTCATCGCAAAAATTCTTGTGTATCCAAGTTGGGGGCTTCAAGACATCCTGGATTCATGGTCTGAGTGACCAGCTTGAAGAGTTCGCGGGGGCGATTTAGTGCACCGTTGATAGCCTCAGAAAAATAGTTTTTCTTGGCTTCGAAGATTTGCTTGTAGTATTTTCTGGTTATTGCCTTGTAAATCGCGAGGTTCTCATCTGAAGAGCTTCTTTTCCAGGCTGCTTCTGCCCTTCTACGCTCTTGCTTCAGTAACGCCAGCTGGTTGTTGAACCAGCCGGAGTTATTTTTCCTGATCTGGGTCATTCGTTTCGGCGCTATCAAGTCAGCTGACTGCAATAGTGCTGTGTTTATGGCCTCTAGTGTTTCTTCCGCTGTTTGGTGCGGCTGAATTGTGTTTATTTTTTCCCCTAACGTGGCTTTGAAGAGTTCAGAGTGGAGCTTCTTCTGACATCTGGTCCAGTGTGTTGTCACTGGATTTGATGTTTTTGTTAAGGGGGGGAATTCGGAAATAATGAATTTAATTGCATGGTGATCTGTCCATGGCAAAGGTTCATTTTCCAAGATTTTTATTTCCAGATCTTGTCTGAAAATAAGATCGAGCGTATGACCTGAAGCATGTGTGGGCCCACATACTAGTTGCTGAAGCCCTAATCCTTCCAGGTGGTCGATGCAAGCGTCGGCAATGGGGTCTTGCGGGGAGTTGGCCCAAAGGTTGAAGTCCCCGAGCAGCAAAAGGTGTTTGCTATTCAGGGTATAAGTGGAGACAAAGTCCGTCAAAGATGGGAGCAGCTGCGACTTGGGGCCAGGTGGCCTATAGCAGAGTAGAATCCGGACGGTCTCCTGGCCGTTTACTTGCAGTTGAAGAGTAAGTGTTTCCATGAATGGAAGAGGGTTTTAGAGGCTTGGTTTTGTGATCGCAAGACGCATCTTATGGATCACCGCCAGTCCTCCTCCTCTTTGCCCTATTCTGTTTTCCGTTATAATACGGTAGTTTTCTGGCACCAATTCTCCTAGAATGGTGTTACAGTCGGCTGTGAGCCAGCTCTCTGTAATGAAGAGGCAGTCTAGGTCGTGTTGTAGAATGAAATCATGGATTTCAAGTTGGTGTTTTACTGCCGATCTTGTGTTGATCAGAGCACATGAAATGCGCTTAGGTTGGGGTAAACGGCTACAATTTTTGACGGTCGATCGTCGATCGATCCTCAAAAGATGCTCAATTCTTAGGGTCTTTTTGGTGATGGCTGGCAGTATTGCGGCGAAACGCCTCAAATTCCAAATGGTTTCTGCGGAGTACCGCATATTATCCATGGTCGCCATTCACCGGGGAAAAAGTCGTTCCTTTTGGTGGTGATGAAGAGAGGATTCAGTGAATCCTCCCGGCTTGGTCCAGAGGAAGGCAAAAAACCCCTCATCATGCTATGCCAATTTGCATTTGGTAGGGGAAAAAATTCCTTCCTGATCCCTGAAAGGCGATCGGGTGAACCCCTTGATCAAGTGCTATTAAGTTGTGACAGGGGGGGTGGGGGGGGGGAAGCTGACATTGCTGACACTGCTGCTGGGTGTACCAAGATGGCCGCCGACCAGGAGCAGGGCATGGGACCCAGGCTGGTGTGTAGCCAGCTGGGTGGATTGGTGAGCCAGGGGGGGGGGCTGGTTGTTGAGGCCAGGGGTGGATGAGTACCTACAGGGGCTGGGGGTGAGCTCCTGGGGGCTACTACCGGAGATTTGGCCGAAAATGCGGCGCGCCGCTAGGCCGCGGATGAAGCCGCGGCCTTTCCTAAGATGCGGCGGCCGCGAATCAGTGACGGCTGGCGCGGTTCAGGGGAGAAGACGGGGAATCGCGGGGAGGCTCCGAGGGGAAGGTTACATTGACAGGTGGGTGGTAATGTGGGGTAAGGAGAGGGAAGGAGACCCCAGCGTTCAGCCGATTCGGCGGCTTATCCTGATAAGGACGGCCGCCAATCGGTTCCAGGGGAGGTGATGGAAGGTAGGGCCTACCTGGGGAGGATGTCTGGATGTCTGGATGTCTGGAGAAGGAGAGAGCTGTAAAAAACAAGATCCTGCCTGCCTGATGCTGTCCCTGGGGAGAGCCGACTCGTTTGAGAGCATCCTGCTCTCCCAGTCCCTAGGTGAGCAGACTAAGGTGAGAGCGTCTGCTGCACGTCTGCTGCACACCTCACTGACACACCTACTGACTGACTCTGACTCAGCTGAACTCTTAATTAATTTATAGAATGTGACCAGGAGGGGGCGATGTTCCCCTTAAAAGCAGAGGAAAACCTGTCCAGTAGTTAATCCGTGTCCTCCAAGTTCTGCTATCCAAACTGTATTTTTGATACATAAACAGGAACATATACTCATTGGTCATCCAAGGGATGTTCTATTCAAGCCCTGCCTTTGCACTGTTTTCCAGATTATTGTGCTCTTCTCTAGACAATTTTTTACTTGTTATGCTTCTTCTGAAGTCTGCATCTTCATTACCATTCCTTATCGACCTTTGGCTTGTTCCTCAACTAAGCTTCCACTTTATCCCAACCTGCAACCATTTGTTACTGACCTTTAGCTTATTCCTTGACTATGCTTCCACTCGATCCAAACCTGCAGCCATTTGTTATTGACCTTTGGCTTCTGCTTAATGCCTACTTGCTACATCTACTACCACACCCCAGCTTGCTCACCTCCTGGTAGGGAGATCCTGAGAACCATGAACTGGTACCTTGGCATGCTGGCAGGGTGCAGGCTTCTCTGTTCAGTTTATGGTTTCCTTGATTGAAATGACTTGAAAGCCTTAAATTTCGATTATGTTTCAGTTGCTGGAGTCTGTTTTTTTTTTTTTTTTAAATATACATACTATTCTGCAGAAGACATGCCTTTTCCATGTTTGGTTTAACCATAGCTGCAAAGTTAGGAGTAGTGTTACCTTCTTCTCAGTGCCCCCTTAGGGCTAGGCCCACACTAGCCAATGCGCTCACAAGCTATTGTTGATTGCTTGTCAAAGATCAGCTAAGCAACTGCAGTCAGGCATTCAGGACGTGATCCTGTCACCTCCTGAATGCATGTTTTTTTTTTTATATTGTGCCTCATGCACTATTATTGGCTCATGGTTACAGTGTGATTCCATTAACCTGAAAAGCCATGTTTGACAGGTGGTGCCACTTGTCAACTCAGCATGTTGCATTAAATTTGCCATGGTCACTATGCAGAGCATCAGAGGTGGCATGTGAACAGCCTTCTCCGCTGCTGTTTACCTTATAAGTGGGTGGCCAGGGGAGGGTAAAACTGTATCTCAGTTCCCTGTTTTTATTGCCTCCCTGGTCACCTGTGTGAAAAATACATTACTTGGTTATTCAGTCCAGTAGAGTTCATCAATTAGTAAGCAACCAGCAAGATGGTCTTTCAGTGTTCTTAATTTTCTTACTCTAAAGTGAAAAATATCAGTAAGACCTAAAAAATAATTGATAGAAGGAAAAGTGAACCGGTACTGAAGATTGCTTAGCTTGTGATGTCAATAGAAGATGACAGTCTGAAGCATACATGAATCCATAAACACAGCAGGCCTTAGCAGAGAAGCGGCATTAAAAAGTATTATTTAAACAAGCAACACTTATAACAGAAGCAAACCCTGTTTACTTGTTCCACAGGGGATCTCTATTCCATTAATAACTGGCGGAAATCTTTCCAGTTTCCCGCTATTTTCAAGGGGTGATGCTAATGTATCACTCTTCATAGTTGACAAATAGAGTTTTCTCTCAATGCTAAACAATTTTCTTCCTACTGAAATCCAAGTGACGTCTCTGGTGTCTTAGAAATTAGAAATGTCTTTAATATAAATGGAATCACAAATGGAAAATTCCATACCTGCCGAGTATTGTAGATTGAAAGTTTTATGACATTGACAAGCATACAAATATATTTAGCTCAATTTCACTAGACTATTATGAATAATTTTTAAAGGGATCCAAAGTGTAGCTTCTGACAACTTTTGAGGAATTATTTATGCATAGGTAATAGAATAAAATACAATGTATGACCATCACAACGACATGAGCTTCTTGGACATTTCAAAATCAGAGCCCTTCCAGAAGAGTGAGGAGGCCCAAAAGAAGCCTTTCCAGAGGAGTGGAGGCTGAATGGTCTCAAAAGGGAACCAATTCTATATTTAACAAGCTGACCTCCTCCCGTTGCAGCTTTAACAGCCTCCACGCTTCTAGTGAGGCTTTTCAGGATTTTGGAGTATCTGTTAGAATTTTTGCATATACAGCCAAAGGGACATTTGCGAGGTCAGTTACAGATGTTAGATGAGAAAACGTGGGTCATAATCAGAATTCTAATTCACCCCGAGGGTTCAGCAAGCTTGAGATAAGAGCTCTGTGCTCTTAGTTCCTCCACACCAAACTCAAAGTAAATCCTTATGGAGAATCTTTTATGTACAGGGTAAGAGTCCTGCTGGAGCAGGAAGGGGCCTTTCCCAAATTGTTGGAACAAAATTGGAAGTGTACAACTGTCTAATGTATTTGTATTCTGCAACATTAACAGTAACTTCCAGAGGGAACATCTGTACACAAGCATTTGGGAGCCCACATTAAGGCCTTATGTACACTGGCCATTGACATGAGTGAACCCCCAAGCACAAAATGCACCTTGTGTGTTTTTATATGCTTACACAGGCTTATGTGCATTCAGCGGTTTTTCTAACTAAACGCGTTTCTTCTAAATGTGTTTTTTTTGTCACAATGAGTACTCCCCTTTTTTATTTGTGCCTATCAAAGGTTTTGTGTTCTAGGATCTTATTAACTGTTTTTGGGATAGACTTCCCTTTCCGAATAGATTTTCTATACATTACCCCTGTTATATAAAGATCTTTTTTATTCATATATCTCCATGAAAAGCCTATTTTGTATACCAGTGGCGGTGCGTCCATAAGGCCGCACAGGTGCCGCCCCCCTCTATCACCCTTAGATAGATTTATGCACTGCCATGGACTCTAATAGGTGTTAAAAAAGTTAAACAGCAAGCCCAATGCTGTTAACCCAGCTGTGTTAAGAAAGCGAATGACTATTGGCTTTCCTAACACTGAGCTGCCTTCCCGCCAATCAGGTGCTCGGGTCTGTTACCCATCACCTGATTGGCTGAAATGACAGGCAATGTGATTGGACATTGCAGGCCGCCCGCCAACATCTCCTGCTGTCCCACCGAGACAGGGTAAGTACCAGGCGGGCGGGGGGCACAATGGGAGCATTTGATGGCACAGTGGGAGCATTTAATGGGGCACAGTGACAGCATTCGATGGGCAAAATGGGAGCATTTTATGGGCACAGTGGCTGTGTTTGATGGGCACAGTGGTGGTGTTTGATGGGAACACTGGCTGCATTTGATGGCACAGTGGCGGCAAATTGGGCACAGTGGCTGCGTTTGATGGTACAGTGGCAGCGTTTGATGGCACAGTGGCTGTGTTTAATGGGATTTTTTTTTGAATTTTGCACCCCTCAAAAATCTTTAAGCACCAGCTGCCACTGTTGTATACCCTGCAATGTATGACTTTATGCTAATATGTTAATATATTAATAAAGAGCAATCCTGTTTACATTTCCAATCGTGCAAAAGTAAATCCAGCGGTGGTAATCCACTCTCGACCCCGCTCCAATGTTGTCGGTATCCAGCGACGGGTGATCTCCTCTCCGCCGGGGTCCAGCGTTAAGAAGATCCATCCAGGTCCAGGATCCAGAGCTCAGCATCGCCAGCCGCCTGTCTCCACTGGGGGGAGCCAGGCTCTGGGGGTCCCCCTTTGTTAAAGTGGTCTTCCAGATTCATATATGCCCCCCGCCCGCAGACCCCCACAACCACCGGTCAGGGTTGTGGGGATGAGGCCCTTGTCCCCATCAACATGGGGACATCCTCCCCATGTTGAGGGTATGTGACCTGGTACGGTTCAGGAGGGGGGGCGCTCCCTCGTCCCCCCCTCTTTTCTGCGGCCGGCCAGTTTACGTGCTCGGATAAGGGGTCTGGTGTGGATTTTTGGGGGAACTCAACGCCATTTTTTATTTAAATTTGGGGTGGACTTCCCCTTAAAATCCACACCAGACCTGAAGGGTCTGGAATGAATATTTGGGGGGAACCCCAAGTCATTTTTTTTTTAAATTGACGACGGGGTTCCCCTTAATTTCCATACCAGACCCGAAGGGCCCGGTAATTAAATTTGGGGGACCCGCACGCTTTATTTTTTATTTTTTATGAATGAATTCTCTTTGTTTTGCCGGGAGCCGACAATTCAATATAGCCGCAAGTATTTTTTAAATGACTTTTTTTCCTTCAGAAATTACACTTTGTGCAGAGACAGTTCTAAGTACGGGAAACATGCACTATTTCACATACATACTTTACACCCCCCAGGTACAAAATGTATAGAAATATTTCACTTTTATTATTTCGCTTTAAGCATTATTAAATTCATTGCTCCAGAAAAAAACGTCAGTTTTTAAAACTTTTTTTGCATTGATACATGTCCCCTGGGGCAGGACCCAGGTCCCAAAACACTTGCATATTAGCCTTTATAATAAGCACTTTAGATTTCTCCCATGGACTTTAACAGGGTGTTGCGCGGCTTTTCGAATTTGCAGCAAACACCCCAAATTGTTCGTTGTTCACCGAACAGGCGAACAGGCAATGTTCGAGCCGAACATTAGTTTGGCTCAAACTCGAAGCTCAGCTCTAGTTAGAATGGCCCAATCAGTGTACAGATGTAAATTCAAATGAGGATCTGTGGCAAGACTTGCTTTTCACAGATCCTCTCCATCTAATCTGAAAGAGCTTGAGCTATTTTGCAGCTGTAATTGCAGGGTGGTTCTACAAAGTATTGGGGGGCTGAATACAAAATGCACACCACACTTTTCACATATTTATTTTTAAAAACGTTTAAAACTATTTATTATTTTTCTTCCACTTCACAATTATGTGCTACTTTGTGTTGGTCTATCACAGGGATCTCCAAACTACGGCCCTCCAGCTGCTGTGGAACTACACTTCCCATGAGACATTGTAAAACTCTGACATTAGTAGACATGGCTAGGCATGATGGGAATTGTAGTTCCTGAACACCTGGAGGGCCATAGTTTGGAGACTCCTGGTCTATCACATAAAATCCCAATAAAATACATCTATGGGCCAGATTCAGGTAGATGGGAGCATCTTTGCTCTGGAGTAACGCTTCTCATTTACGTTACTCTGCCGAAATTTTAGGAGCAAGTGCTGTTATTCATGAAGCACTTGCTCCTAAAGTTGCGGCAGCGTATCGAAAATGAGCCGGCGGAATTCAAATTGGGCGGGTACGGGGCGTGTATTATTTAAACTAAGCGCGATCCCGCGGCGAACGTACTGCGCATGCGTCGAGTGTCAATGCATCCCAGTGCGCATGCTCCAAATTCTGTCAGTGAACGTCAATGACGTCACATCCCCATTCATGAACGTTTTACGCAAGCGACGCAAATTTTTTTTTTCCGACGACGACGGCTATACTTAACATAGGATACTCCACTAGGGGGCTGCTTTATCTTTACGTCGCGTATCGCTTATGGAAACGTCGGAAAGTCACTGCGTCTCGCCCGAAAACGATCGTGAATTTCCGATTCCCGCTGATTAACATATTTTTTCAGCGTTAATCAGCGGGAACGCCCCCGGCGCCATTTTTAACCACTTGTGACCGGCCCCACGTCCAAAGACGTCACGTTTTTGAAGATGGATATCTCGGTAACGGCAGCAGCTGCTGCCACAACCGAGATATCCATCTCTTCGTGGGGCGGTCCTGTTAACGATAACGGCGGTCATCGCGGCGGATTCGCCGCGAGATCGCCGTTACCGGCGGCGGGAGAGGGTGCCCCCCCCCTCCCGCCGCTCTCCCGCGCCCTCCGCCGCTTACCGTAGCCGTCGGTAGCGGCGGAGGCGATCGGGTCCGCTCGTTGCCTGTCCGGGGATGTGACTGAGGGAAAAAATGTCCCTCAGCCGTCCCCCTCTCTCTGCTGGGCGGAAGTGACGTCAAAACGTCATTTCCGCCCAGCGTCTTAAAGAGACATTTAATTTGTTTACATTTTGCCTTTTTTTTTTTTTTTTTTTTTGCATTTAAGCCTGAATATGAGATCTGAGGTCTTTTTGACCCCAGATCTCATATATAAGAGGACCTGTCATGCTTTTTTCTATTACAAGGGATGTTTACATTCCTTGTAATAGGAATAAAAGTGATAATTTTTTTTTTTTTTTTTTTTTCAGTGTTAAAAATTATAAAATAAATAAAAATAAAAACGAAAACCAAAAAAAAAATTTTTTAAAGTGCCCCGTCCCGACGAGCTCGCGCGCAGAAGCAAACGCATACGCGAGTAGCGCCCGCATATGAAAACGGTGTTCAAACCACACAAGTGAGGTATCGCCGCGATCGTTAGAGCGAGAGCAATAATTCTAGCCCTAGACCTCCTCGTCATCTCAAAAAATGCAACCTGTAGAATTTTTTAAACGTCGCCTATCGAGATTTTTAAGGGTAAAAGTTTGACGCCATGCCACGAGCGGGCGCAATTTTTATGCGTGACATGTTGGGTATCATTTTACTCGGCGTAACATCATCTTTCACAATATATAAAAAAATTGGGCCAAATTTATTGTTGTCTTATTTTTTAATTCAAGAAAGTGAATTTTTTCCAAAAAAAGTGCGCTTGTAAGACCGCTGCGCAAATACGGTGTGAGAAAAAGTATTGCAATGACCGCCATTTTATTCTCTAGGGTGTTAGAAAAAAAAATATATATAATGTTTGGGGGTTTTAAATAATTTTCTAGCAAAAAAAACTGTTTTAGTCTCGTAAGCACCGAATCTGAAAAACAGGCTCGGTAATGAAGTGGTTAAATTAAATTTGTGATGCAATGGCGAAATTCACTTGCGCCGATCGCATCGGAACACCAACCCGGCGTTTCTTGTTTTCTGGTTACAGAAAACAGAAACGCCGGCTTAAAGTGACAGTTAGGCTGGAGTATCACAGATACTCCAGCCTTACTCTACCTGAATCTGGCCCTATGTTTTTGGTTGTAACATGCCAAAAATGTGGAAAATGTCAAGGGGTATGAATACTTTTTCAAGGCACTGTACATTAGTTTCTGTCTTTTATTTTTACCTAAAGCTCAGCTTCAATGCATCCTGGAGACAGGCTGGCATTTGTATGCATCTCCACATAGAAAGGAAAGTGTTTACAAAGAACAGAATTGGAATGCCTGAGTTATGTTCTCTTCATTTCTGAGTGTGTCCTGTACTCCCAACCCAACGAGAGAGGTGAAAAAGAAGGCATACAGACCATTGTTCTGCTGGGCAGACAAATCAAAGATACATGGGTTAGACAGTTGAATACAAAAAGAAAATAAAGAAAAGAAAAGCTGAAAAGGTCGCAAAGTTTAGAGAACTGCAAAGTGTGGTAGAAATAAAGTCCAAGTGACTTGCCAATGGTAAATCAGAGCTTATCATTGATAACGCAAAAAAAAAAAAAAATGCATGAAAAACCTTTAAAGGGTCAACAATTACTTAGTGGGCATTTAAGTAATAACTAGATGGCACTAAGAAATTTAGGGGCTGATGAAATAAAATGTTATGTAATATATACTAAATGCAAATAACTGGTATACTGTATATGCAATATGCCAAAATGGTGTTGCTCCTGAGATCTATGAGTGCTCAAACACAATAGGTTCTCTAGGTAGGTTCTTAAAGTGACACTAAAGTCTTGTGTTTCTGTGTTTCAAAATAACAAACATGTTATACTTGCCTTCTCTGTGCAGTGGTTTTGCACAGAGCAGCCTTGATCCTCCTTTCATGGGGTCCCTCACTGGCACTCCTGGCCTCTCCCCCCTTCCGAGTGTCCCCACAGCAAGCAGCTTGCTATGGGGACACCTGAGCTGAGCTGCAGTCCTTTGTCAAATCAGACACAGAGCTGCGGCTAGGCCTTGTCCCCTCTCTCTCCTCATTGACTTTGATTGACAACAGTGGGAGCCAATGGCGCTCCGCTGCTGTCTCAGTCAATCAGAAGGGAGAGTCCCTGGATCAAGATTGGCTTAGGTAAGTTTTAGGGGGCTGAGGGGGGCTGATGCACACAGAAGTTTTTTTTTTTTTTATCTTAATGCATAGAATGCATGGCGGCCTCTGGAAGTGCCTGCTTTAACCAGTTAAGGACCAGGCCTTTTTATGGCATTCATTGTTTACAAGTTTAAATTTGTATCTTGTTGCTAGAAAATTACTTAGAACCCCTAACATTATATATTTTTAGCAGAGACCCTAGAAAATAAAATGTATGCAGCGGTGTTTCAAAAGCATTTTTTTGGGGAAAAAATAGACTTTCGTGGAAAAAAAACAGTAAAGTTAGCCCAATTTTTTTGTATAATGTGAAAGATGATGTTACGCCAATTAACCACTTTAGCCCCGGACCATATTGCTGTCCAAAGACCAGAGCACTTTTTGTGATTCGGCACTGCGTCGCTTTAACTGACAATTACGCGGTCGTGCGACGTGGCTCCCAAACAAAATTGGCGTCCTTTTTTTCCCACAAATAGAGCTTTCTTTTGGTGGTATTTGATCATCTCTGCGTTTTTTATTTTTTGCGCTATAAACAAAAATAGAGCGACAATTTTGAAAAAAATGCAATATTTTTTACATTTTGCTATAATAAATATCCCCAAAAAAGATATAAAAAAACATTTTTTTCCCTCAGTTTAGGCCGATACGTATTCTTCTACATATTTTTCGTTAAAAAAAATCGCAATTAGCGTTTATTGATTGGTTTGCGCAAAATTTATAGCGTTTACAAAAAAGGGGGTAGTTTTATGGCATTTTTATTAATATTTTTTTTTTTACTAGTAATGGCGGCGATCAGCGTTTTTTTTCGGTACTGCGATATTATGGCGGACACATCGCACACTTTTGACACATTTTTGGGACCATTGGCATTTTTATAGCGATCAATGCTATAAAAATGCATTGGATTACTATAAAAATGCCATTGGCAGTGAAGGGGTTAACACTAGGGGGCGGGGAAGGGGTTAAGTGTGTTCCTATTTGTGTTTTTACTGTGTGGGGGGGGTGAACTCACTAGGGGGAATCATTGATTATCCGTTCATACATTGTATGAACGGAAGATCAGCGTTTCCCCCGCTGACAGGAACGAGTGCTGTGTGTTTACACGCACAGCTCTCGTTCCCCGCTCTGTAACGAACGAGCGCGCGCGCCCCGGCGGCGATCGCGCCCGCCGGGCACGCGCGCGGGACTCGGGGGCGAGCGGGGGGCGCGCGCGCGGGGGCCGCCGGCGGCGCGCACGCGCCCCCTAGTGGCCGCGAAAGTCCCGACGTAGGATGACGGGCTCTCGCGCAGGAGAGCCGACCTGCCGCCGTATAACTGCGGCGGCTGGTCGGCTAGTGGTTAAATAGATACGTAACATGTCATGCTTCAAAATTGGCCCTTTAAGGCTGTTAGGCGGGAGTGACATCAGACGTTGCTCCAGTGCTCTAAGAGCATAGAGTCGAGTGGGGGCCATCTTGCCCTCACTCGACTTCCTGCCCATCACTCCATGGGATTGGTTCATTTCTGCCACTACCGATGGCTAGCTGCTGCCATAACCCCGGTATATAACAACATCAAAGTAATGATGTACAGTTGTGCTTATAAGTTCATATACTATACATAGAATTCATGAATCCTTGAACATTTTTCAGAGAATATGAATGATAACACAAAAACCTTTCTTTCACTCATGGTTAGTGTTTGGCTGAACCATTTATTACCAAACAGCTGTGTTTACTCTTTTTACATCATAATTATGACAGAAACTACCCAAATTACACTGATCAAAAGTTTACATACCCCGTATATTGCCCCCTTTAACTGCTTGCCGACCAGCAGCTACAGTTATACGGCAGCAGGTCGGCTCTGCTGTGTGAGATCACATAGCTATACGTCATCTCGCCGAGTAGCAAATAGGGGCACGATCAACGCCGGGCACACGCGATCGCTCGTTACAGAGCGAGAACCGGGAGCTGTGTGTGTGTAAACACACAGCTGCCGGTCCTGTCAGGGGGAGAAATGCCTGACCGTCTGTTCAAACAATGTATGAACAGCTATCAGTCATTTCCCCAAGTCAGTCTATCCCCCCCTTCAGTTAGAACACACCCAGGGAACATACTTAACCCCTTCCTCGCCCCCTAGTGTTAACCCCTTCCCTGCCAGTGACATTTTTATAGTAATCAAGAAATTTTTATAGCACTGATCGCTATAAAAATGCCAATGGTCCCAAAATGTGTCAAAAGTGTCCGCCATAATTTCGCAGTACCGATAAAAATCCGATATTACTAGTAAAAAAAAAAATATTAATAAAAATGCCATAAAACTATCCCCTATTTTGTAAACACTAGAACTTTTGTGCAAACCAATCAATAAACGCGTATTGAGATTTTTTTAATGAAAAATATGTAGAAGAATACCTATTGGCCTAAACTGAGGAAAACATTTTTTTTTTATATATATTTTTGGGGGATATTTATTATAGCAAAAAGTAAAAAATATATATTTTTTCAAAATTGTCGCTCTATTTTTGTTTATATCGCAAAAACTAAAAACCGCAAAGGTGATCAAATACCACCAAAAGAAAGTGGGGAAAAAAAGGACACTAATTTTGTTTGGGAGCCATGTCACACGACAGTTAAAGCGACGCAGTGCCGAATCGCAAAAAGTGGCCTGGTCTTTGACCAGCAATATGGTCTGGGGCTTAAGTGGTTAACATCAATGACAGCTTGAAGTATTTTTTGTATTTATGGATGAGGCTCTTTATCTTCTCAGATGGTAAAGCTGCCCATTCCTCTTGGCAAAAAGCCTCCAGTTCCTGTAAATTTTTGGATGAACTGCACGTTTGAGATCTCCCCAGAGTGGCTCAATAATATTGAGGTCAGGAGACTGAGATGGCCACTCCAGAACCTTCACTTTATTCTGCTGTAGCCAATGGCAGGTCGGCTTGGCCTTGTGTTTTGGATCATTGTTAGGGTATGTAAACTTATGAGCACAACTGTATATATACAGTGGGCGGTCCAGAAGTGGTTTAAAGACCTGGCCAATTTACTAGGTAGAGTTTTGCCCAAATGTTTGCTTTAAGATCTGTGCTCTTTTGTAACTTGCTGGACATTTTTGGTTAATGGAAAACCCTTTTTTTTTTCCACAAGGGCATTAGGTTAGTTTACAAAGTCGGCATAGCCTTTAATGTTGAGCTCAACCATTCCAGGCTTAAGAAATCTGTAGTAAATTTCTAGATCATCTTGAAGAGTCTCCAACATGATATGCTTTTTGAATTCTGACACAAACTGGTCCATATATACGATGTATATCAATTGCATAACCTTTTTATTTTTCGTTTTTCAATATTATATTTGTATAGGCCGTTTTAAGATGATTACTGACCGGGCTTCACTGCTCACCACCTCCCGCCACCTGGTGGTGCAGCACGGCGTTGCCAGACACTCTCCCTTCCCCTCCTTCCCCCCTTCCCTTTGCCCGCCCCCCTTGGGTGTGCCTGGGGTTGTCCCCGAGACCGCTGCGGCTCCTCCCATGGAGCAGCACTTCACTGGGATGTTGTGATACGGGTCCTCGCCCTGATATCATGACAGGACGCATGACGTGCACGTGCACGTTCGCGCTGACGTCATGCGCACACCCCCGTTCCCGGTGACGCTGTGGCAGGGCCTCCGCCTCGCCTGCCAGTGTCCCTGGATACTGGGACACATAAATAGGACCTCCTGCCTCCAATCCCTACTACCCAGGGACCCCAGGATTGCCGTGGCTTTACCTAGCCAAAGTAAGTACTCTCTCCCAATATTTGATCGTTCCCACTTCCCAGTATCAGCCTGCATTCTGGCTTTTCTTCATCTCCTACTCACATATACTGTCTGTACTCTCTCCCCCAGGGCTGGTGCAAGGATTTTTGACACCCTAGGCGAAACCTAATTTTGCCGCCCCCCCCCCCCCCACACAAACACACACATTGACTCCGCCCCTCAATAAAAAATTTGCGGCACCTATTTCTTCAGCAGTGGTCCACAGGTTTGCACCTGTGCCTCGGGACCTTCTCACCCCATCACTGTATCACTATGCATGCCTGTTCCCCTCAGCACACACCCCCTCCCCCTGTACATCTGTCCCCCACACACATCTGCTACCCCTCTGTAACCCCCTTGCACATCTGCACCCCCACACACACACAACCCTGTCCCCCCCTACACACATATCTGTTCCCCCTTTGTACCCCTTGCACGCCTGTCCCCCCCACACACACGCACCTGTCCCCCCACACACAAATATCTGTCTATCTGTCCCCCCCACACACATTCATGTCCCCCCCAACACATATCAGTACTCCCCTGCATGTCCCCCCACACACACATTCAGTACCCCCCTGCACATCTGCCCCCCAAACACATATCAGTACCCCCCTGCACGTCCACCCCCCGCCCCCCCCCCCCAAACACACACATATCAGTACCTCCCTGCACATCTGTCCCCCCACACATAAATCATTACCCCCCTGCATGTCTGCCCCCCCACACACATCAGTACCCCCCTGCATGACTGCCCCCCCACACACATCAGTACCCCCCCTGCATGTCTGCCCCCCCACACACATCAGTACCCCCCCTGCATGTCTGCCCCCCCACACACATCAGTACCCCCCCTGCATGTCTGCCCCCCCCACACACATCAGTACCCCCCCTGCATGTCTGCCCCCCACACACATCAGTACCCCCCCCTGCATGTCTGCCCCCCCACACACACACATCAGTACCCCCCCCTGCATGTCTGCCCCCCACACACATCAGTACCCCCCCTGCATCTCTGCCCCCCCACACACATCAGTACCCCCCCTGCATGTCTGCCCCCCACACACATCAGTACCCCCTGCATGTCTGCCCCCCCACACACATCAGTACCCCCCCTGCATGTCTGCCCCCCCCCCACACACATCAGTACCCCCCCTGCATGTCTGCCCCCCCCACACACACATCAGTACCCCCCCTGCATGTCTGCACCCCCCACACACACATCAGTACCCCCCCTGCATGTCTGCCCCCCCACACACATCAGTACCCCCCCTGCATGTCTGCCCCCCCCCACACACATCAGTACCCCCCTGCATGTCTGCCGCCCCCCACACACATCAGTACCCCCCCCTGCATGTCTGCCCCCCCCCCCACACACATATCAGTACCCCCCCTGCACTGCCCCCCCCACATATCAGTACCCCCCTGCTGCATGTCTGCCCCCCCACACACATCAGTACCCCCCCTGCATGTCTGCCCACCCACACACAGCAGTACCCCCCCTGCATGTCTGCCCTCCCTACACACATCAGTACCCCCCTGCATGTCTGCCCCCCCCACACACACACCCCCCCTGCACTGCCCTCCCTACACACATCAGTACCCCCCCTGCATGTCTGCCCCCCCACACACATCAGTACCCCCCTGCATGTCTGCCCACCCACACACAGCAGTACCCCCCTGCATGTCTGCCCCCCTACACACATCAGTACCCCCCCTGCATGTCTGCCCCCCCACACACATCAGTACCCCCCCCCTGCATGTCTGCCCCCCCACACACATCAGTACCCCCCTGCATGTCTGCCCCCCCACACACAGCAGTACCCCCCCTGCACGTCTGCCTAAGTTCCCCCCTGTGTACACGCAGGGTACATGCAGAGTAAAAAGGCAGAGTCAGTGTTTTTTTTGTGACTGGGCGTAGGCTACAGCACGGAGCGCTGCCTGTGTTTACACTATACCTCCTGAGCCAGCGGCGGTGATTACTTCACTCCAGGTCCAGGAGAGTGACGCTGCACCTGCCTGTCCTTGCACACCAGATCCCCGAGCGCCCAGGAGGAGGGGGGAGCGGATATCACGGCAAGCCCGCCGTAGTTACACTTCATGCAGCCGCAGGGCTCCCAATCTCATCCTCCCCCTCCACCGATCATGCGGCACTTCCGGCCGGCTGCTTCTCATCCCGGCTTTCTTCCCTCAGACCTCACACATCTTCTCACTGCCGCCGCGCCGCTACTGCAGGCTGGGGATAGAGCGGTGAGCGGTCCGTCAGTATTCACAGGTGCAACCGCCGGTCCTGGTGGGATTTTATTAATCTGAATACCAGCGAGTGGCTGGGGATCTTGATTTTTTGGCGCTCCCCCTAATCTGGCGCTCTAGGCAGCCGCCTGATCTGCCTATTGCTAGCGCCGGCCCTGCTCTCCCCCAGGCACCATTGGTCAGCATCACTACCCTGATGCTTTCCCGGGACCATGACAAGTCCCCCACAGGAATATAAGTATCACTTTATGCACACATGCACCCCAATATGTTGACACTATTCGGGCTCCTGATCCTGGGATCCCCCTACTCTCATCTTAACCCCCTTGTCACCAAGGTAACTATTTACCATTAATACCTCATCACCTGCACATTGTTTAAGATTCCCTTCACTCCCCCTTCCCCCACTTTGTCCCCTCGTCCCTCTTCCTCTTCTTCTCCCCTCTTCTCCTCTCTCCCTGTTGGTCCCTTGCCCACTAAGTCTGTCCTTGTCGCTCCAAAACCCCCCCTCCCCTTTCTTGTTTCCCCCCCCCTCTTTCTTTTACTTTTTTCTTCTTCTTTGCTCCTTCTTGTTTCTTTATACCTCTCTTGGTTCCCTCTAACTTCACTTTCCTATCTCTCCTTTGCTTTCTTTACCTGTAAACCCCCCCCCCCCTCCCATTTGTCTGTCACAATCTTTCCTATTCCTATGTTTTTATCCGTTGCTCAACCCCTCCTTCCTTCCTCGCCCTTCCATTTCCCACCCTCCTCCTCCATTTCCCCTTCCCCCCCCCTTTTTTTCTCCCTCTCCCCCCTCCTCCCCCCCCTCTCCCTTTTTTTGTTTGTTTTTTTCTCTTCCACTTCCCCTGCTCCCCATATCTTATCCCCTTTACCCCACCCATCACCCCCGAACCCCCGTCCTTCACTTCACTCCTAGAAACCACTAGTGTGATGTTTCCCCACACACCCCTCACCTTTTCCCTACACACTGAAGCTGAACTGGATCGATACTAATCCATATACCCATTTACCTTTATACCAGACAAGTAGGTCCCTCCATATGTGTGTCCATTCTGGCCACCCCTCTGGGACTTTGTCTGGCTGCGCCCGCCGCCACCATGTTGCGGGTATACCCAGGTGAGCAGAACTGCCCGTGGTTCCCCTTTGTAATTTTATGTTGTATATGTATATTTTCATTGATTCATTGTTAATTATGTTTAGATCTTCTCCTGATGAAGCGGTTCTAACCGCGAAACTAGTAGAGAATTTGTGACAGTCTTTAAATCCATTGTGCCTGTTTCCCCCTCCGGGGACCTTGTCGTGATGTTACTGGATGATTGTCATAATTTTAATATGTTAATGTGTCTTGTCTGTACTTTGTAATAAAATTTTGAGCATTTTTAATTTTTCTTCTCCATCGTTTATCTGTATACAAGTACCGGAATAGTCCTAATTGGCCCCAAAAAAAACCCTTTCTTGGCTCTTCGGTCCGGGGACCTTAGACCCAAATACCCTACATCTTTAGTGCAAGGATGATGGTACATTTTATCCTAATCTTAATATATCTTATCCCAGAGGCTCTCATTTAACAAACTGGTCCACATCAAATGAGTCCTTCATAAACTCAACCTTATAAAAACACAAACAGCCATGTCTGCCCCTCCCCTTCTTTTGCCCATTTACCGATGCCTTTGTATTATGTGAGCTCATTCAAAAAATACAAAGGCTTCTGTGAATGAGCAGCAGAAGAGAGGTGCAAGTAGAACTGCTATGTGTGCTTCTTTCTTCTCACAAAGAAAAGAAGGAGGAGGGCGCACCGACCTAGTGCATTACCTTTTAAAGGATTTTATTAAGTACCTTATTTATCGGCGTATAACACGCACAGGTGTATAACACGCACCCTAACTTTAAGAGGGAAGTTTCGGGAAAAAACTTTCCACAGCCTCCTGCGTATAACACGCAGGCACAGTTTACCCTCTATTTTCAGGGTAAAAAAGTGAGTGTTACATGCCAATAAATACAGCAATAAAACAATGATCTTACTCACAAAGGGAGTTGTAGAAAGCACTTAACAGGCAATCAAACTGGTACACAGCATCCTCAGTAGCACTTGATGACAACACGGATCAGATGGTAACAAACCGGCAAGATGGCTGACGCGTTTCAGAGGCGCACCCCTTTCATCAGAGCCTACAAAGTCTGTTGTTTCTTTCTTCTCACAGCCAGAGTGTGCCATCAGGGGAGTGCAATAAACCTATCACATATAAGTAATAATAGAGAAGTCCTGGAGGTGGCATGCACCTAATTGGACCTAACTCACTGTAAATGTGCACTTTTTGCAAAGTTGCTGAATTCCTGGAATTCGGGTGTAGAGTAAAACTGAAGGAACATTTTTTTTTTTTTTTTTTTAAATCAGCCTAACTAGAAAAAATACAGAATGTAAATACATAGCAATCTCATACTTTGATACTTTTATGTATTATAATTTCTGCCACTTACACTGTACTTGGGAGGTATAACAAAAATATGGTAGTAAAAGGCACCTAGTTAACCCGATTTTCTTTGCTGCCAAGGTATAAAAGGTCCTGAAGAAGCTTATTGATGTGAAACGCGTTGACCTCTTGGACAATTTCGCGAAGCTAAATTTGTCATTATCAGTATAGATGGCCTAATACCTGTAAGGCAGGGGTGGGGAACCTTTTTCTGCCAAGGGCCATTTGGATTTTTGTAACATCATTCGGGGGGCGTACAAAATTATCAACTTAAAAATTAGCCTGTTATATTTGGTCAAACATTTTTTTTTTGTATAATCTTTATTTATATACTCCATTTTTACAAATAAAGAACAAAGGAAACACAATGGACATGTAAAAAAAATAAGGCTGTCAATAAACTTTATAAGCAGCCTGTGCCAATCATATGAAGCCTCTGTGCCCATCATACAGCCTCTGTGCCCAATATATGCAGCCTCTGTGCCCATCATATGCAGCCTCTGTGCCCATCATATGCAGCCTCTGTGCCTATCATACAGCCTCTGTGCACATTACAAGCAGCCTGTGCCCATCATACAGCCTCTGTGCACATCATATGCAGCCTGTGCCCATGTATTCTGGAGGTGCCTGGGGGGGTCAGATATGTGCTGGGGAGGTCCTTCGTAAGAGAGGAGGGCCAGTGCAAGGGAGAGGACTAGGTGGGGTAGGATATGTGCGGGGGGGGGGGGTTGCAAGGAAGAAAGATGGTGCTAGGGGGAGTTGTTAGATTTCAAATCTAATCCAATCTTCTAGCATTTCCTTCCCCCTCCTAACCCCTCGATCACTCCAAATATTTTCTACCTTGCCCTCCTTTTCTACCGATCTCTCCCCCTCCCTCCTCCATCTACAGAGCATAAAAAAAAAAAAAATGTCTACAGACCTGATATCAGCACCATGCCTGTTCCCCCTCCTCCTCCTCCTCCTTGTGTACAGAACGGAGAAGGAGGGGAGGAGCTATGATACACTGACACTCTGCTCTTCTCTGCTGTACCAAGCTGCTGTCAGGGAGAGGGGAGACATGTCACTCTCAGTGCAGTCTGTGCGAATGATGTGTCCTGGTCTGGGACAGAAGTAAACCCGCACCCGCTGCACCCTGGCCAGGATCGGCCCTGACTCCACCTGTGACTCACACTGTCAGAAGGAGCCGGAAATACAAGGTAACCATCGGCTCCTTCTGACAGCTCTGCGGGGGCTGGATGGAATGATTTTGCAGGCCGCATGCAGCCCGCGGGCCACAGGTTCCCCACCCCTGCTGTAAGGGATGTGTTCCCAGGTGAAATTTAACACACTATTTTTTTTATATAAATTTGTAATAAAGATTTATATTTTAGTACTTTTATGTTAGTCATTTTCTCGTACAATTAAAGTCCGACATACAAGGTTCCTTTTTTTTCAAATGATATACATTATGAATGTGATACATTTTATAACAGTCAACTCTTTCCCTTTTAAATACTTGATGTTGGTCAATTAAAATATGACTAATATTAAAACAAGTCAGGTGACTAAAACATGACCAAAACTAAAATGGCATTATAGTTAAAAGACTATGACTAAAACTTACTGAGGGACAGAACCCCTAAATCTTTTCTCCAGTTTGAGTACTGCACCTAATTGCAAAAGAAACCTAGTTACTGGAGCCTGGTTATTGTAAGAGGTTTGTTGGTAAGCTACTGGATCCATGTAGGTGAATCCAGTCATTATCAACAGCAACCTGGGTAGTCATCCCCACACATCAGCAATGAAAGGGGTAAGGGAATATTAAGTTGACCTATATGAGGAAATTTAAGTTCATCAGGAAAACATGGATCCATAAATAAAAAGAAAGGAGATGGTCTGTAGAAGACAGGAATCCCCTGTTGCCAATAGCTAAGGTCATCCCATGTGGCCACAGTCAGCCAATTGTTAGCAAGCTTTCTGAATCATGAGCATCCAAAGGTCATGCTGATATCACTTGACATAGTTGAACATTGCCTAAACCTTAGATGCTGTCTTCCCTAATGCCTAAATCTTTCTACTCCATCAACCTAGTTTCTCGATAGAGAAGACAAGCTGTGGAAGGGTCACTGGAGCTAAGATCATAACATAAGGCCACAGCCAGCCAATTGTTATCAATTCATGATCAGAATCCTGATCATCCAATAGAATTCAGATATCACTTAACATTGCCTGAAATTTGCAAACTGTCCTCCCTAATTTGTGACGTTCACCACCGTGCCAACCTAGCTTCCCGATTCTGCTTAGATGGCACTATGCAGGATTGAGCTTTCAAGCACAGGTTGAATTTCCCTTTAAGCTGTCAACGCTGAGCTGTTTAGGATCTTTAAATATGGAATAAAGACTTTAGCGCCGGCCACCTGCAGTGAGTCTGAACTGATGATAAATGTTTCTCATACATTCAGGAAAAATCAGGTTTTTAAGGAAATCAATGTTTATAGAGGAAGCAATACTTTTCTCTGCAACATATTTGCAAATGAATTGTCCCCGGGACATCTGTTCATTACACTTTACGTTGCCGCATGTGAATTAAATTAGAGAAGACTTTTTTTTCCTTGGAAACGGACAAAATGGCGCTGCGGGCGTTTTTTCTGAAGCACACTAAGCAGAAAGGAAGAAAGGCGGGAGGCAAGCTGCTTTCTGAAGGCAAAAGAAAGAGGATTTTTGTCTGAACGTGCTTAATTGTTCAGACAAAGAACAAATACTTTATTCCAAAAGAAAGGTCAAGACTCAGATCTCATGAATGTTGGGAAGAAGTGTAAAACGATCAGACAGATGGGGTTGGTGATGGAATTTATTACAAATTTTATTTGATTCATTTATTTTTAAAAAGGATGTAAAATTAAGATTTAAAATAAAATAAGTACAACAATAAAAATATTTTCTAGTATTAGTATAGAAATTGCTAGACATCATGTTAGCTGTGTATTATGGGCTTGAGGTCAACCAGTTAATGGGGCAGCTGCTGCCAGGCCTCAGGTGTCTGACTCCCTGACACGCAGGGGTTGATTTACTAAAGGCAAATAGACTGTGCAGTTTCTCCAGAGCTTGGAAGGCAGCAGAGCTTCTGTGCATTTACTATCTATTCGTCATGTGCAATCAAAATTCAGTTTTTACATTTTCCTTGCACGTGATTGTGAATTCTTTGCAAAGTGGCGTTTTACTTCATTTACTAAACTGTGGACACACTCTGGGCCAGATTCTCAGCTGAGATACGACGGTGTATCTCCAGATACACCGTCGTATCTCTGTTTTTGTCCCCGGGTATCTATGCGTCTGATTCCTAGAATCATTTACGCATAGATATGGCGTAGATCCGACTGGCATAAGTCACTTACACCGTCGGATCTTAGATGTAATTCTACGCTGGCCGCTAGGTGGCGTTTATGCCGATTTCTCATTTGACTGTGCAAATGAGCCTGATACGCCGATTCCCGAACGTTTTTGCGCCGCCTCGTCGTCATTTACGTAGTTTCCATAAGCGTAAACTTACCCCTGCTATATGAGGGGTACGTTTACGAAGGTCCGTCATATGCCATGTTAAGTATGGCGTCGGGACAGCGTCCTCTTTTTCCGTTGTTTTACTAAGTCGTTCGCGAATAGGGCTTTACGTAAATGATGCTCACGTTGGCTTCATTGACGTTTTCCAACGTGAGCTGGAGCATGAGTACTGGGCTATTTTTACGGCCGGTGCATGTGGAGTTCGATCAGCGCGGGGCACGCTTAATTTAAATACAAGCCACCCCCTTTGAATTACGTAGCCTTACGCCTAGCCATTTACACTACGCCGCCGCAAATTACGGAGCAAGTGCTTTGAGAATACGGCACTTGCTCCAGTAAGTTGCGGCGGCGTAGTGTAAATGGCTTACGCTATGCTGCCGCGGATTCTACGAGAATCTGTGCCTCTGTGTTCAGAGGGAGGAGCCTAAACATGGCGCTGGCTGAGAGCTTCTGCTAGGAGCTCCAGGCCTATCCAGGCCTATTCATCCCCTCAATGCATTGAGTGGGGCAGCTACAATAATCCCCAGCCTCATCGCCTTTGCCACAAACCTCCTGATGTAACCTGGCTGAAACGGGGAGTTCAAGCCAGGAGTAGAGGAGACAGAGATCAAGAGCAGTGTGACGTGGTTTGCGGGCATGCTTGTGCATGGACAGAGAGACTCGGCTAGAGTCATCTGAAGTGGAAACCCAAGCTCGGAGGCATGAAGGAAAGAGTGCGGGGTCGGAGATACCCGGCCACGTTCGGTGGTGTGTGGGTGAACTTGGGGAGGAGTGTTGGTAGCTCAGTGGAGTGCAGGGTCCTGGTCCCAGTGGGAAACAAAGAGGAGTAGCTCAGTGTGGAGCCAACAGTGTGGAGCCAGCAGACCTACTCACCCAATTCGAATGACGAGTGAGAGAGGGAAAAGGTAGCCCATGAGCCAAAATGAGAAAACAGCAGATGCTTAATTATCACTACAGCTTTGGATACTAGAAGTGGAAACTGCAATAAAGTTAAATGGACAATATAATATTAAAATACTCCTAGTACACATATACTAGACAATATCAGAAGAGGAAGAAGATAAAAAAAAAGAAAGATCGATATAGAAAAAAAATTAGAAAGGAGGAGGAGGAAGAGAAGAAAAGAAGAGGGGGTATAAATAAGGATGGAAAGTGGGAAATAAATAAGAAATATAAAATATGCAGGGAAAAACAGCAAGAGGAGGGGTGGTGGCAAAACTCCACAAAATAAGTCTAAGCCCAGGTCCAATAGAAAAATATATGTCCCAAAAGGAACCTCTGAAAAGAAAGCAACAAGGAACTAGTGGGAAACAGTCAGAAGTAAAATGGAGAAGAGGACAAAGTAGACTATACAGTAAGTCGACATAAGTACATCTGGGCAGTCAAGAATAGACCAAGAACTAGAAAGGGACCCAGAGATAGGACAAAAGTAAGACCAACTCCTGAATGACCAATTACCCACAAAAATAGAAATAGCATCCATGTTTGTGGTTTTAGAAAACTTTAAAAAATTAATAAAAATGTAATTAAATTAAAATATACAACGACATGGGGCATTTATTGGAACGAGTGGAGAGGACTGGATACCACACACAAGTCATAAAATAATTAAAAGGAGAAATGGAAGTCTTAAAAAATCATCAAAGAGAGCTGGCATAAAAGCTGGAAGAACAGGAGAATAGAAACAGATGGAACAACTTGAGAATCCAGGACCTACCAGAATCAACACAGGGGGAGGACTAAATGAGAAAGATAAAGACAATATTTAATCCAGTTATAGGCAGAGAAGAAGCTGAGCCTATAAAAATTTAAAGAGTACACAGAATTAAAAGACCAAAAGGCATAGTCATGGAGACCCCAAGAGAGGTAATTTAATCTGGGGAAACTTGAGGGGAAAACCACCATTAGAATATGAAAGATGGCTTGTCTGATAGGCCAGAAAGATGGACGTATGGCAAAATTAAAGTACCCAGAAGAACTACAGGAGTTCTATAAAAGTATTGATGGGGGACTGGGAGGGTTAAATGAAGATGGGGCTGTACAATTACAACTTTGAATTTCTTGACATATAATGTAAGGATTAAATTCCCCAGAAAAAAGACATAAGGTACAAAGGGAAATTAAAAGGTACTCTGCAAACATAATATTCTTGCAAGAGACACATATAGCGCAAGATACAAACATCAAACTATAGTCAAAATTCATCCCAACATGGTATTATGGGGATTCCTCAATCAGAAGGACAAAAAAGTAGCAATAGGGTTGGGGAAAGATGTTAGTTTTATGCTGGAAGATAGGAAAGTAGATCCAAAGGGACGGTTCCTTTTTTTGAAAGGGACTCTACAGGTGATGGCAAAGGTGTATTGCCCTAATAAAAATCCAAACAATTGGGCAAAACTTTGCCCAATCAGTGCACAGTAAAAGGTGTTTGTTAAGGAGAGGGGCCAGGAAGCCTGCCACTACGTCCTTAACAACCGATGAGTCATCAGCTGTCAATGGGCTTCCCCCGCTGACAGCTGAATAAAGAAATTGTAGGCAAGAAAAAGGTAAAAAAAACTGCACCACTTCAAAAATAACGGTGTTGGGCCCCCTAGAATCCATATCAGATACTTATCTGAGCATGCAGCCTGGCAGGGCAGGAACGGGGGGGCAAGTCCCCCTTCCTGAACAATATAAGGTCAGTGGTTGTGGGGGTATGTGAGCAGGGTTGCTGAAGGTGGATGCCGTACCTGGAACTCGGGCCCCGCATAGCACAACTTACGCAGGCGACTGCCCCAGATATACCCTCCCGCCAGCACGTCTGGAGAAAAAAAATGCTCCTCTGATTGACTGCTGGGAGAAGGTGGGTCTGTCAGAACCCCCTCTAGCGCCGACTGTCACTCAGGGGTAATAACACCCCCCTGACATGCAGACCGACCTACAAGGCAGTTCCAAATGGCAGCGGCCCAAATTTAGGCAATTTGTGAATGGGAGTAACTTAACTTTCCCATTCCCCACTAACTTTAGCGTAGCACCCCACCAAAAAAGGGGGGGGGCTACACATAGATGTATAATAAGTCTGGAACCTGGGAGAGCAATGTTCTTCCCCAGCAGGAGAGGTTTCCAGCCAGAAGGGCTTCCACCCTTCCTGGCCATCTTTCTGAAGGTTCTGCCTGTCGCATCAAGGTTCCAGCTGTGCTAAGCTGGGGTGGTCTATCCTGCTACAAGTGCTTTGTGAGCCAAAAGGGGAGTTCCACTGAGGATCTGATCTGAAAGCTTCACAGAGAAGTATGCCTGCCTGAGTCTGAGGGAGACATCAAAGCCCTGGGGACACTGTAAGCATTTACCTAAGGAAAAAGGGTCCCAGGGACTGTTGCTAACCCCCAGCGCACTAAGTTAAAGGCTTGCTGGGCCTGGAACAATGCTAATGGTGTCTCAGTGCTGTCCACTTTATGTCCTACTGCACAAATGACTATATTAAGAAGTAGGTGCAAAGAGTCTTCTTGTCCAACATCAGTGCCTAGACTCACAAATGTTCTTTTGCCTAAAAGGGAACACATTTCTATACTCCAATGTCACATGGAATCTTTTTCCAAAAGAGTAGGGACTGTCAATTCTTAATTATTGCCCATGGTTTTGGAATGGGATGCTAAACAAGTTTAATTTCTGTACGTATGATGGTCAGGTGTCCTCAAGGTGTTTAGGTACATGGTGTATTCAGCCAATTTACCAAAAGTTTGACTCTTGACTCGTGTAGACAGGAGCTTGGCTAAGATTGGGGAGTGAGAGAAACACTTTGTCAGGGATCGGATGGGAGACTGATTTGATAAGGTCGGCCTCTCTTATATCTCCTGTCCTGGCTCTGCTGAAGGTAAGACAGAGGAAGCCGTAGGACAAAAGGGACACGAGTGCCTGGAGCAGGAGGTCCCGGGAGAACAGCTTGACAGGGTTCAGCGGGCTGGAGTAGACTGTGGTGAGCTGAGCAGGGACAAGTAACAGCCAGGCAGATAACCGAGAGTTAACAGCAACCAGGAACATAGACAGGAGCAAGGTCTCAGGGATAGCCAGGTTCGTCAGCAGGCAGGGAGGTACCAAATCATAGACAGAGCCAGAGTCAGAGATGGGAATTAGTACAGGGACAGAACACAGAGCCAAGGTCAAGAGCAAGCCGGGTCTAAATACTGGGAGGACACACAGGATCAGAGCAGGATTCAGCAACACAGCTGAAGATCAGTCAGCAAAGCACAAGAGCCCAGACTCCCTTTAAATAGGCTGTCTGGCGCCAAAAGGAATTAGGCTCGTACGTGTGCGCGCGTGCTCGTGCCTGTGTGCATGCGCGCACCTGTGTGCCATTCTATGGGAAAGGCAATGTGTTTGCGCACGTCTGTGTGCAAAACGTCTTACAGGAGTTCCCTGATACACTGACTATTTGTAGCTGTGGCCTTGAGATGTTGAACCAGTTAACAGCTACAATATATCAGCAAGAGGAGGAAGCTAGTGAGCAGGAAGAGGCCAATAGACTGACTTAGGCAGCGCTGCACTGTGGGCACTGTAGTCGAGAGAGGAAATAAACTGTGCTGCAATCAAGAGCTTTTGAACTGCATTTCCCTGGAATAGATGGCTGGGCAGAGGGGAAAGAGTGTAGGCTGTACAGGACACAGTTTCCTCTTGCCATGATGGAGACCAGAGAGTGAACTTCACTCTCCAGTGTGCACCATCACTGCTGCATATCAGGGATCTGGACTGTTGAGTTTGGGAGTGCCAAGGGCCAGAGTCACCTGGGTGCAGTACAGAGAGTGGACTGATCACTGTTTATGACCAGATGGTGAGTTGCAATATTGTTGGGAATAATGAGCTGCTGCTGTTGAATTTTCGTTAACCACTATTAGAAAGACTGAGCCCTTTATGAACTGATCATATAGCCTTATTGCTGCCAGCAGGACTGTGACTATTCTCATGTGCACTAACAGTACAACTGGGCCCCAACGCTAACCAGCTGAAGAGCTAGGACTAAAGACTGCCCCTTTACAGCTACTAGACAGAGACCTTCACCTATTGCTTATGCTAAGAGGTACCTCTCATGGGACATTGCACCATATCCTAGCCATTCTAGGGTGCACGTTAGACTAGGTATAGCATTATTATTTACATTGCAGTTAATGCTTATATGCATTGTTTATTGCTGGCGTCGCTGATTTATGTATTGATTCCAGTCTAGTGGTACAGAATTCTAAGTTACTTTGGCATAGTGATTATACTGTCTAGTGGACCATGTTCGAACTTACCTTCTGTATACTTATTTACTCTGAAACCACAATTCATTCTAGCCCATACCAATACATTGAGTTAATTTACCATTAAACAGTTTTGTGTCTATTTCCTGGCACTAGCTCACAGCCAAGTTAAAGGTATCTATACTTGTGTTCTTATAAGTGCTTGCAGTGACTTTCATTCAAGCAGGTGTGTCAGAGAGGCTGAGGTTGTTCTTGGAGTTGAGGTGCAGAACAGATCCTGACTGCAGTCCCCTTTAATTCCTAAAACACAATTTTATATAGGAATGTGACAAATCCATTAGAGAGTCACATGCAGGGAAATGTAATATTTCTTATGAAATGTCATTCTGGTTAGAGTAGATTAATTAAACTTTTAGTTTCCCTGTACGTGGAGTTAAAATAAGAAACACTCGCTAGTTTATAATAAAAAAACAAACATGCTTTTCTTTGTCTTGCTTCTCCAGCACCCGTGACTGATTTTAATAAAATTTCCACTTTGACGAATGGTTTCCTCCGGGGCCAATGAAATCTTGCATCTGTGAAAAAATGTTGAAAATGTCAGTGATCAATCACAGAGATCTTTAAAGTTACAGTCTGCGCGGCAAGGATGAAAGCCCCTAAAAATACATGTATGTTTTATAACATTGTATAGTCTGGCTGCCGGAAATTCTGGTAATCTTTCTCCTGGGTCGCGTTTTCGCATGTAATACAAAAAAAGTAACAGCTATTCTGACCCATTTGCAAATAGGGATGAATAAATTTTGACAAAACACGAGCGCAGAGATTTTTGGTGTTTGATAGATATTTGCAGCCTGCTTGACCTACAGTGGGCTACTTAAAGGAGTCCCTTGGACCCTTTAGGTTTAGGAGCTCACTCAGCAAGCTTGAGCTTGAAGTGTATGTACATGAACAATGAACTTCTCTTATTTGCTCCTTTTGGCCTACTCAAATTTAAAGCCTTTTTTTATATCAGCTTGGTAAAATAGATTTAGGAATGTGGACTAGGGATGAGCCAACTGTTCAGTTCGAATCTAGTTTTCGAATGAACTTTGGCTGTTCAAGCATTTGTCCGAACATTGTTTGGTTTGCAGAAACGCACTACAGTCCATTTAATATGGTTTCCTATGGGACATGTTCACACCTATGTGCTTTTTTAGCTGCTGCTTTTTTTGGAAAGGGTCAGGGACATTTATTTTCGGCAGCAGATTGCATTTTGCGTGTAATAGACTTCAATGGAACTGCATCAAAAACGTGTTGAATTTTTTAACGTGTTTTGTTTTTCTTTCTCCCTAACAAATTGTAAATAGCTGGTTGTTAAAGAGCAGGAAGCCTCTGTTAAGGGCCAGAATTCTTTTTTTTTTTTTTTACATTCAGCTGTTGTGCGGGCCCCACTGACAGCTAATGACTCATTGGTTGTTAAGGACCTCTCGCTCATTAACAACTGGCTATTCCCACTTTGTTAAGGTGGAAAGAAGAGCACGAAAAAAGCATGCAAAAAAGCATCAAAAAACACACCATAAAACACCACATCAATGGCAATCGCATAGATGTGAACCTAGCCTTAATGGCTGCAGGCTGCTTTGTGGCCATGTACGTTTGGTGAGTAGGAAGTGTGGCTACACATGTTGGATAACATCGTCTTTAAGAATGATTTATCACCTAGTAACACTTTTTATTGGCACAGTGATTGGGGACATTTACCTATAATATGGACTTTATATTTTTCATGAATATTTGCATATGGATACTGTATGGTCATTGTTTCATTGTTGGACAAGAAAGGACAAGGGTGAGACTTTATATGAGGCATGCATCCCAGGAGATTACACAATACAAATGAATATGGTAGGTACCTAATATAGTAGAACTAAAAACGTTGCATGAAAGCATTGCATAACATCAATTGGAAGTCAATAATTTAATTGTATATAAAAACTAACAATACTAGTAACATAGTATAAGAACATGATTAGTTCATACTAAAAACAATACAAGGGACCAAATTCATTGAGGCATGTTTCCTTAATAAATAAATCTAACCTTAATTAGTTGGTACAATCCAATTGGTATATAGGATAGTTAGTGGTAATAATGCAATATATAGGCAAGGGGGCATCTGTAACATGATATGGTAGCATAATTAGTTAATTCATTGGAATATGTCTCCATAATAAATAGTTGTAACCCTAATTGGTTGATAAGATCCAATTGGTATATGAGGTAGTTGATGGTACAGTTGCAATATATAAGCAAGGGAGCATCTATTGGCTTGACGCATTTCGTGGCGACTGCCACCCTTCAGGAGCAGGTATGAGGTAGATGTCTATAAATATTGAAACAATATGATTTTAGAATTAAAGAAACAATTATATATTTCTATAGGGAGAAGAGGGGAAATCAACCATTCCCCAGAATTACTTACAGCTATTCCTATGACTATGGGCGTAGGCGTGGAGAGCAAAAGGGCTGACCGGAAGAACATTAATTGTTGGCACTGTTTTTTGAGACACTTAGGCTGCGTACACACGATTGGTTCAAACCGATGAGAATGGTCCGACGGACCGTTTTCATCGATTCACCATTGAAGTGGCCTGATGGTCTGATGTGCGTACACACCATCAGTCCAAAATCTGATCGGATCAGAACGCGGTGACGTAGAACACAACAACGTGCTGAAAAAATGAAGTTCAATGCTTCCAAGCATGCGTCGACTTGATTCTGAGCATGCCCGGGTTTTTGGACCGATGCTTTTGCGTACTAACCATCGGTTTGGACCGATGGTCAGGCGTCCATCGGTCAGATTTTAAAGCAAGTTTTAAAACTTTGGTCCAACGGACGACGGACCGATGGGCCGTACACATGGTTGGTTTGGACCGATGAAACTGGACTTAAGTCCATTCTCATCGGTTTGAACCGATCGTGTGTACACGACCTTACAGGTATTTTTTTTTATGAAAACATGCTTTGGTATTTGTGCAATGTAAAGGGCTAGTGTCAGTAGCACTTCCCACAGATGGTTGGTATGACTGAAAAACCTCAAACTCATTTTTGTTTTCCTCAAACCATTCTCTCATTCTTTATACCACCTTCTGTCATTGCCTTGTGGTCCAGTTCTGATGCTCATGTGCCCATTGTGGGCACTTTTGACTGTGAACACGGGTCAGTGTGGGCATCCTGACTGGTCTTCAGCTATACAACACCATACACAACAAATTGTGGCACACTGGGGTTGATTTACTAAAACTACGCAGTGCAACATTTCCACAGAAACCAATCAGCTTCTAATTTCAGCTTGTTCAATTAAGCTTTGACAATAAAACCTGGAAGCTGATTGGTTTCTATTCAGAGCTGGGCCTGATTTGTTCTCCCCTGTTTTAGTTTTAGTAAATCACCCCAAACTGTGTTCTGACACGTTTCTATTGGAACCAGCATGAATTTTTTAGTAATTTGGGCAACGCGTTTCCGAGGCATTGCCTCCAGGGACCTAAAGAAGTACAGGAAATAATTTAATATTATATATAAAATGAAATAGTGGTGCTAATTTTAGGTTCTTTGTTTAATGCTCCAGGTGTCAAAGTATTAAGGCTAGAGATTCAGTAAGTCTCCCTATGACAGAGCTTTAGGAATTTTTCTTCCAGAGAATCACCAGGAGGAATAAGGCAGACACTTACACATCACAACAAGTCTACAGAAGTTCTTACAGTCTGCGCGGTGAAGTCTATTCCCCCTTGTGATTAATCAAATCAAAAAAAATCTGTGATGGTTAAAAGCAGCGTCTGTAAGCCTCAAGAGCCATTCAAGGCTTATTGCACCAATAAAAACAAACACAAGCTGTAAATTTGTCTTATTTTCTCTTCAATTTCTTTTTTTTTGGGGGGTAAATTAAATTTCTCATCCCTAATTATTTTTAGATAGTTCACTTCTACGTAATTGTTTCATTAGTTGGGAAATTAGTCTGTAGGAAGAGCATCTATACTTCAATCCATCTGAGGTAGATGCTTTGTGTAAACAACTTGTTGCTTGTCTTCCACTCCCCCCTCTTCCCTCCCATGTCATAGAGATTTCCCTGTCAGTTCATGGAAGAATTAAAAGCACAATGCTTTAACTATTCATTTGCATGCAATTTCCTGCCTCCCCTAAGACTGTGAAGAGCAAGGCATGTTGAGTGGGGACAGAAATGTGCCAACCACGTGGGACTTGTCAAAATGCATCCACCTTACCGCACTTAACAGCCAATGACTATTTCTTCTTTCCCCTCTCTGAACGCATTTGCTTTGTGCTTTGCTTTGTATTCTCTCAAGAACGACTACCAGTATTTTCATGCTTTAAACATCTATTCATATTTGTTTTTGTTCAAAATGGCATTAAAAAACCGAAAGCAAAAGAGAGCGCACATCCGACCTAATTGTGTAACACAATTTTATTATGGGAATAATAAAAACATCATCCAATGCACTCACATGGGATTAGGTAACAGGCATATCAAGGTGTTCCAAGGTGTTCCAAAACAGCCTTTCCTGGATCACCACAATAACCATCCCAAAGGATACGGAGAAGCACTTAAACGTGTTTCAGGGGCGTTGCCTCCTTTCTAAATTAACCTTGGTGACTTGAGAAAGGAGGCCATGCCTCTGAAACCCATTGTCAGAGCAACTTATAAATGTGTCCTTTTCACTCTCTTACCTTGCCGGTGGTTTCCATCCTGTTTGTTGCTAAAAGACTGGAGTTCTGCCTAGAGAAGCCATGTGCTGTATACCTTATGTAGCGCCTGGTTACTTCAAAGTACCGGTGCTATTTAAATTTAGAGGGGGATCAGAGTGTAGTTAAACTCTGATCTGATTAAGATGTTTACATTGGGTCTCTGTCTCAGCTTGCCTGTGCTGTGGGCTCATGTTGTTGCTGCTGGGGTGTTCTTCCCAACCCAGTGCAGTAGATGGCAGCAGTGGAGTCAAGGTTTGGGTGCTCTTCCCCAGCAGCCAATTAGGAGGGTTGAGCCTCACTGTGCATGCTGGGGGAGGGTATTTATGTGGCAGACGCCATTGGTTCTGGGTCTTCTTTGTCCAGTGTGGCACCCACCTTTAGGGTGACCACATCACGTCGCCCCGGCGTTATGGCCTTCCTGGCCGGAGGGTGCGTGCCACGCAGTGTTTCTGGGACCATTTTGAGCAGCGACGGGGACCCAGTGATCGACTGGGTTCCCACTTTTGAGATCCGAAGCGGTATAGCTATTCGGTGGGGAGTCCGTCTGAGGAGCGCCAATGAGAGGCTGGCGGTCCAAAAGGATTTCAACAAACCACCGGGGATCAAGGTAGCCGGACACTGAAGGATTGATCACCTGTCAGTCGGTACCTGGGGGACGTTAAGAAGGAGATCCAGGCATAATTCACCTAAGGAGGATTGCCTCCATAACTGCAATCAGAGAGGGCCTGTGGCAGAGGTGTCTCCCTGACGTCCATTCAGGAGGGTCTGTGGCAGAGACTTTTTCCTCAAAGGTTCGAGCGATACTTTGGCTGCCAGGTCAGTGAGAGAGGCCTGTCCAGGTACGCTATTCCCACTCAAGCAGGAGTGGTGGGAGCAGGACTGTTTTCCTATTGCTACGCCTTAATTTGCTATTCTCCTTTCTTCCTTCAACTCTACTTTCCTCACCACAAGTTTATTTGTTTTTACCCGGCTTGGTAATAAAGAGCACAGCAAACGACACTTGTTGCGGACATTCCTTTACTACTGCTATATGCACCATTCACCACTAGGAATTCGGAAGAGCCACAAGGTAAATGTGCCACCCAAAACAAACCAGCAGCTTCTCTGAGGGTAGTGCTACATTTATAAACCATATATGTGTTTTTACTTGTATTTATACCTCTGCTCAGAGGCGTTGCTAGGGGAGTGCGGGGGGTGCGGCCCGCACCCGGGTGACACCCGCTAGAGGGGTGACACCATCCCGTTTTTTTTTTTTTTTTACATTTTTTTTTTTAATGGGTGTGTGTTTGGGGGGGCAGACGTGTGGGGGGGTGCGGAGGGTGTGGGGGTGCAGATGTGCGGAGGGTGTGGGGGTGCAGACGCGCGGTCCATGCTAACACCGCCCGCTGATCAGCCTGGAACTTGGAAGGCGCCGGCGCCTCCTCCTCTGTGTTTACATTCAGTGAGGAGGAGGCACCAGAGGGACACACACTGCTGTGTGTGTATCATAATCAGCGGCCGCACTGTTCTGAGGTCTGATCGTGACATGTGCGAGGGGGTGACTCGGTTAGAGGGCTGCCTATGCTGATGGGGGGTAAGTGTACTAACTAAGGGGGGATTCTGGTCTCCACTAAGGGGGGGTGTGTATACTCTGGGGGGATTCTGTACTGATGGGGGTGTGCACTAAGGAGGGTGTATACTGCAGGGTCTCTGTACTAAGGGGGAATTCTGTACTGGTGGGGGTCTGCACTAAGGGGGTTGTGTATAATCCGGGGGTCTCTATACTTAGGGGGATTTTGTACTGATGGGGGTCTGCACTAAGGGGGGATGTATACTGTGGGGGTCTCTGTACTGATGGGGGTCTTCACTAAGGGGGTGTGTATACTGTGGGGGAATTCTGTACTGGTGGGGGTCTGCACTAAGGGGGTTGTGTATAATCCGGGGGTCTCTATACTTAGGGGGATTTTGTACTGATGGGGGTCTGCACTAAGGGGGGATGTATACTGTGGGGGTCTCTGTACTGATGGGGGTCTTCACTAAGGGGGTGTGTATACTGTGGGGGGATTATGTACTGATGGGGGTCTGCGCTAAGGGTGGTGTGTATACTGCAGGGTCTCTGTACTAAGGGGGGATTCTGTACTGATGGGGGTCTGCACTATGGGGGGGATGTATACTGCGGGGGTCTCTGTACTGATGGGGGTCTTCACTAAGGGGGTGTGTATACTGCGGGGGTCTCTGTACTAAGGGGGGATTGTGTACTGATGGGGGTCTGCACTAAGGGGGGGTCTGTGTGTGTATACTGTGGGGTCTGTACTGATAGGGGGTCTGCACTAAGGGGGTCTATACTGATGGAGGGGTCTGCACTAAGGGGGGTGTATATACTGCGTGTGTCTGCACTAAGGGGGATTCTATACCGCGGAGCAACAGACGGACCGGACCAGCAGGCAGTGCGGCGTCATCCTGAAGGTGACGGCGACCTGTTCAGGGACACGTGAGCTGCCCGGTGCACAGATTTGGAAGTTGGAACCGAGCGAGGAGGCCCACACCAGACACATCGAACTCCTATCGGGATCGGGAGCTGGCTGAAGTGGGAGCGGTATGTAATATTACAAGGACAAAGTGCACGTGATATGCGTATTATTTTGTATTGTAGTGTGCATTGTATAATACAGCAGCACAATGCTGAACACCAGCAGCTATAGAGGAACAACAAATAGAATATGATAGAATGACAACGTGAGAGGCGCGTAATGCCCTACTGCCTGTTCTGCCGGGGGGGGGGGGTGACACCATGTTTCACCGCACTGGGTGACACCAACCCTAGTGACGCCACTGCCTCTGCTTACTTCATCTTGTCTGCTGGGTTCCATGCTAGTAGTCATTCTCCTAGGTGGATGAACATGCACTCTATAGAAGTGTGCCTTTGCCAAGCATTAGTACAGACATGGACAGGCATGAGAATGCTGTTGTTATTGCTAAGGCAGTGGCTTAGAGTTGCCAGCCTGAAAACAGGAAGTGTTGTTACTGGCAGGATCTCCTGGGTAGAAACTTGGAAACTATCACAAATAGAGATTTGCTTTACCCCATTCAACCTCAGCGTTCTTTTAACAGGGTCTTTACGTGCGGGGGAAGGAAGGACAGCCTGAGTACGCGACCTCTGTGATTGGCTAGAAATTCTGGATGCAAAGTTTTCTAGAAAGAATACAGTATATAGCAGTGTGCAGGGGGTTCATCCAGAATTTCTAGTGTTAACATATAGTCAAACCCTTTTAGTACCTGAAAATTATCTGCATGCAGTGGCGGCCCATCCATAAAGGGCACAGTGGTGCCGCCCCCTAATCCATGCACTCAGCCCCAATCTACATGCAGGGCACCGGACGCATGAATTTCAATGTTGTTTTTTAAGCACATGATTAAAGCCTGAGACTCTAATTGGCTTCAAAACAAGGGTGGGCTTCGGGCGCAAAGCACTGCTCCCTGAGCCCACCCATTTATGTGACAATAACAAATTAATATTCGCTATTGTCTTCTTGACTCTCCTACCGGGCCAATCGGGAAGCGAGTCCTGAGACCCGATTGGCCAGGGGGTAATCGGGAGGAGAAGCAACAGCTCGGCTCTTCCTGTCCCCTATACAAAAAGTGAAAAGCCCAAACGCTAATGATGTGCTAGAAACAAATGAGTGATGAATTTAAATTAATAAAAATATAGTGATAAATAAGCTGCCAGCTTTAAAAGGTCCAGTACAGAAACTCAAATCAAAGTATATATATCAAATGGATGCAGCACTAAATTAATTCATAAACAAATAAATATATAAATATAAGGCGCCAGATTCAGGTAGATAGGCGCATATTTGTGCCTGCGTAGCACAGCGCATATACGATCCGCCGACGCAAACTAGTGAGGGAAGTACAGTATTCACCAAGCACTTGCTCTCAACGTTGCGCCGGCGTAACTTAAATGTGAAGGCGCAAGCCAACGTAAGTGGAAGTGGGGGTGACCTTATGTAAATGATGGCCTGAGCCTGGTGCAGAGACTTACGCCTGGCGTATAATCCACGGAGCATGCACAGTGACGTCGACACATGATCGCTTCCCTGTGCGCATGCTCACAACTACGCCGGCCCAACTTCCTGGGATACGCCGGGGTACCGTCTTACGCCGAACGCATAAATACGCCCAGACATGCGCCCGTCAGACGCAAAAGTACTTCCTGCTCTGGTAGAACCGTTCGCCCATCCCTAGTTGTACACAGTTTGCCACAGTTTTTTTCTACTAGCACCCCCATCATTTATTAATCCATTCACTGTTGTAATCACACACTAATCCTGTTTTTACTTGTACTGATAAAATACACAAGTATTACAGTAAATTGATCTAATCACTATGGGGGTTGAAAACTTTTACTTTTCAACACTGTGGCCACAGATTACACCCTTTCGCCCAACAAAATATCTTTCATAATACATTAAAATGGAGTATGAAGGGAAAACAGTCCCCTGATGTCTCTCCAGCTGACCTGTGCACGTCTGGTGCAAATATAAACCAGCTATTTGTTGGAATAACTTTACGCCGGACATACGACTTACGTGCACTGCGCGTAGCCTGCGCTGGGCGCACGTACATTCATGAATCTGAGTATCTCCCTCATTTGCATGTTTGAATAGGAAATCAATGGGAGCGCCAGATGCGTCCAGCGTAAATATGCGCCTACGATAGGAAAGTTAGGTCGGTCGGAGGAAGCCTATTTTCAGGCGTACCTTGTTTTGTGGGTACGGCGCATAGATACGATGGCGCATATTAACACTTACGCGGCGTATCTCGAGATACGCCGGCGTAAACCTTGCTGAATCTGGCCCAAGATGTATAAATATATAAAAAATTAAAGCAAAGTCCCATCAAAGATAAAGTCCATAGATTGCTATGTGGCAGTATCCATCCAAATAGACAAATGTAAGTTGCAAGAAGCAAGTTGTGACAAACTCTTCAAACAAGAGAACAAAGTGCGTGCAGATTGTCACCCAAGGTGTTTGAATAACCTGCTTACCAGAAAGTGATGCCCACCACAGCAGTCTCGTCCAGCATAGGGAAGTAGGAGGTCTACCTTAAACCTGAGGAAATATCCTGCTGTTGCTATTGGTACTCAAAGACATAAAAGGAAAGAAACTTCCATGGTGTAGTGTGTTGATAAAATATAGATTTAATAATTAAACAAGAGAATGGTCATCTATCAGCAAAATAACGATACAGGTTCAGCTTGCCAGATTTGCGGTATCTCCATCAGCCTGGGAATGACACTCATCACATGGTAAAGACCACGACAACCACACCTCTTCTGGGTGAGGTCACTCAGCATACGGTCCAATCACAATCCTCCCCGAGGTCAGTTCTTCCTTTCGCTTGCCACGGAAGGTAAGGCCTTTGATCGCCACCTTACCTGTCTGTCTCACGCGTGCGCGCGCGGGGGGGGGGGTGGCGATTGTTTGCCGCATTTCCGCCCATCTCCTGCAGGGGGGCATGATTGCTGCCTTCTTGTCCATCTCGCGTGGTTGTGCTGTGCCCATTGCAACCTCACTGTGCCCAACCTCACTGTGCCCATTGCCACCTCACTGTGCCCAACCTCACTGTGCCCATTGCCACATCACTGTGCCCATTGCCACCTCACTGTGCCCATTGTCACCTCACTGTGCCCATTGCAGCCTCCCTGTGCCTGAGTCAGTGTACCTGAAATTCATTCATTGTATAAAAGTCGCGGTCTCCTCCTGGTCCCGTTCCGTGATAGGCGTTTCCCAGCAGCCTATCATAGACGTCTTCTCATCCTCGGGCAAGAGAACGCTGAACACAGTGTCTGCTGGGAAATGCCCATAACGGAAGGGACCAGGGGGAAGCAGCGACTTTTAAACAATGGATGCTCGCAGCCCTTCAGGTACACTGACTCGAGTATAAGTCGAGGGGTGTACTTTCATCCCTAAAAAAGGACTGAAAAACTCAGCTTATACTCGAGTATATACAGTATAATTTTTTCACATTCATCACGTTTTTGTTGGTTGATGGTTATGATTTTTAGGAGAATTTTTGAGATTGTTATTGATTTAATTACTCACGATTTATTTATTTACATGTCACGTGGGTTTTGTCTATTCCATTGACGTGTTTATTTGCGCAGATTTTAATATATACTGTATTTATTGGCGTATAACACTTACTTTTTTACCCTGAAAATAGAGGGTAAACTGTGCCTGCGTGTTATACACCAGGGGCTGTGGAAAGTTATTTTCCTGAAACTTCCCTCTTAAAGTTAGGGTGCGTGTTATATGCCTGTGCGTGTTATACGCCGATAAATACGGTATATGCTTGGGAATTGAGTATTTAATTATTTTAGATAGCTGCATGTATACACATTACTTTCATATTTTTTTTTTATATATGAACTGTAACATAATATATATATCCATTTTTGTATTTTTATACATCATTTTCTACCCTGATCACATTTTCAATTTTTTTTGGGACGAGCGCAGAATAAACTAATTATGCATAATTTATTTTCTATTCTCTTGTCAATGAATGTGGGAAGGGCACCAAATGTGTGTCCTCTGCAACATTCAAGAGAATTGACAAGGACACCAATGAACTTTTTAATTACTTTGAAGGTAGACTGGTAAGGCTGGGTTCATACCGTGTGCGGATGCGGCTCACAGAAGGGGTCCGGTGCATCACTGTTCTCTGTTTTATGGAAACAAATGGGGCCTGAATTTTAACCCGAACTCAGACCTGAAACTGAGCCACAGATGCACAGGATTCTTGTGCAATGCGCTCTGTGGCCATTCCGTATACATGTGAAACGGTTCTATTTAGAGCCGGTTAGTCTCCTGTCATGTGAATTGGATGAGGGGAAAGCCTCATCCAATTTGCATCAGTGTGAACCCAGCCTAAAACTGGTGAAGAATTAGAACAAAAAAAAAAAAAGATGGCATATTATTGTATGCAAGGATGTAAGGCCGCGTACACACGATCAGTCCATCCGATGAGAACGTCCGAAGGACCGTTTTCATCGGTTAACCGATGAAGATGACTGATGGTCTGATGTGCCTACACACCATCGGTTAAAAAAACGATTGTGTCAGGACGTGCTGAAAAAAACAAAGTTCAATGCTTCCAAGCATGCGTCGACTTGATTCTGACCATGCGCGGCTTTTTAACCGATGCTTTTGCATACTAACGATCAGTTTTGACCTATCGGTTAGGCGTCCATCGGTTAAATTTTAAAGCAAGTTCTCTTTTTTTTGACAGAAGTATAACTGACCGATGGGGCCCACACACGATCGGTTTGGACCGATGAAAACGGACCTTCAGTTCGTTTTCATTGGTTTTGACCGATCGTGTGTACGCGGCCTAAGTAAGTCAAAGGAAATAGCCAACAGTGACACCTCTCTCTCTCTCTCTCTCTCTCTCTCTCTCTCTCTGTCTGTTGTACTCCCAACTTTTCCAAAATGTTTCCAATTTTTTCGCATTAAACTACTTGTAATTATTTGATACATTAAAGTTCAATTCATGTCTTGGAACTTCTTTATTTCAGACTGCACTCATTAGGACTGAAAAAAGAATGAAGCATAACATTAATGTCCTATAAAAGAATGAGTGTTTTTTCGGCATTAGAGGTTTATGGAACTATGCATCTCTTTTATGCCAGCGATTATTAAATGATTATTTCCATCAGCATATTGACAGCGCCCAGGCCATTTCTACCGATCTCTATGCCAAAAATGCATAAAGGAGAGCAACAGAAGAGCTGAGACATTCCTTGTGTTCGATTAAGTCACTTAACAAACGTTTAGAGAAAATGGCCATTTTCTAATTGACTTTGCCATTTTCCATTTAGGAAGGATAATTCTTTGTGAATCATTGTAATTACTATCAGCCTGATGTGACAGCTATACAGTTGTAAAATATTGCCCGAGCTTCTGCTGATTATTAAGAGAAGCTGTTTCATAATTAAAGGACAAGTAATCTTAAACTCCACAGTTAGTTTATGGGGAAAATCAGCTAATTATATTCCCAACCCTGTATGAAAAAAACGTTCCATTCTTGTACAGAAAAAGTAGCATTTGACATTGATATCATTATCATTTACACTAATGTGCAGAAAATGTGATATAATAATTAGGGATGTCCCGATACCGATACTAGTATTGGTATCGGTACCGATACTGAGCATTTCACCGAGTACTTGTACTCAGGGGAAATGCTCCGATGCCTCACCCGATACCTGGGCAGGCAGGGGAGTTGCAAGTCTTCTCCCCCTGTGCTGTCTTTCCCCGTGCTTCGTGCTGTCTTTCCCCATGCTCTGTGTTGTCTTTCCCTCGTGCTCCGTGCTGTCTTTCCCCGTGCTCAGTGCTGTCTTTCCCTTGTGCTCCGTGCTTTCTTTCCTCCCCCGTGGTCCGTGCAGTCTTTTCTCCCCCTGTGCAGTCTTCTCTCCCCCAGTCTGTGCCGCTCTTCTCTCCCCCTGTCCGTGCCGCTCTTCTCTCCCCCCGTCCGTGCCGCTCTTCACTCCCCCCTGTCCATGCCGCTCTTCTCTCCCCCCGTCCGTGCCGCACTCCCCCCTCAATTTGTCAGGATGGAGAGCGGAGGTAGGAGCCGCTAAATCTGGCTTCTACCTTTTCAGAATGAACAGAGTCAGTGATCACTGACTCTTTCCATTCACATAACTGAGCATCGTAACCTGTGTTTACGATGCTTCAGTTTATAAATGGAGTGGAGCTTCTCTCCATTCTTAGCTGAGGCTGCTGAGAAAGGGACTGGGGAATCTGTGTCCTTAGTCCCTTTCTCTGTCTTAAAAGGGAGATGTCAGAGGTCTGTTAAGACCCTTGATATCTCTCCAAAGACCCCCAACAGGGCTGATTAAAAACAAAAATTGCAATAAATATAAAAAAAAAAAGTAAATAAATAAATAAATAATAATAATAAAAAAACACACACTGACAATCCACTCCCCCCCCCCCCTAAAAAACAAAACAAAAAAACACACACTGACAATCAACCCCCCCCCTAAAAAACAACAAAAAAATAACTGTAAAAAAAAAAAATAATAATGCCACTGTCACATGCCATTAAAAAAAGTATTGGTAATCGGTATCAGCAAGTACTTTAAAAAAAGTATTGGTCGGTACTTGTACTCGGTCTCAAAAAAGTGGTATCGGAACAACCCTAATAATAATTATTGTTATTTATATTTTTATAGCACCCTTCAACTTAGGTGCTAGGATGCTAGGTAAATTGCACAAAGCAAGCTCCATAAAGGACATGGATGAGCAAGTTTGGGGTGGAGGAACTTGATTGGCCTGCACAGAGTCCTGAGCTTAACCTGATAGAACACCTTTGGGATGAATAAGAGTGGAGACTGCAAGCCAGGCCTTGTCGTCCATATCAGTATCTGAAGACAGAAATGCTCTTAGGAAAGAACGGTCAAACATTCCCATAGACACTCCTACACCCCCAGAAGCTGCTATAGCTGCAAAGGGTGGGCCAACTCAATTTTGAACCCTACGGACTAAGACTGGGATGCCATTGAAGGTCATGTGCATGTACAGGCAGGTGTTCCAAAACTTGTAAGGGCATACTTTTTGTAATATAATATATATATATATATATATATATATATATATATATATATATATATATATATATATATATATATATATATATATACAGGGCTTTTTTTCTGGGGGATCTTGGGGGAACTCAGTTCCACCACCTTTGGCTCAGACCCTTTGGTGCCTGCTCACCACAATCACTTGTAAACACAGAAGTCTGGTTTCTGTGTTTACAAGTGCCAGCTCTTCACTCTGTGTGTAACCCCCCCCCCCTGAACTCTGCACTCTGTATTACTGCAATCCTGGTATTTAATGCCCCTTTAAGACCCTTCTACTGTTTGTGAAATCTGAACGGGGTCGTGGTTGAGTTCCTGCACCTATTTTCTGAGAAAAAAAGCTCTGTATATATATATATATACACACACACACACACACAGAATTTTTTTAGTATTACACTGGGTATTGCCCAAATTGGTAGGTCTTGTTTTAATTTTTGAGGCATAGCAATCTATTTTCCTTAATGGGATCAGATATAAATCATAAAATATAGCTGAGTTAATACAGAAAACTCATTTTTTTATTTTCTGCACTCGCTAAATGTGCTGCGTGGGATACAGTTTAATTTAGATCTATTTCACAGCAAGATTGCTTGTAAGGACAGTGATGAATTTGTAGCCAGTTTTACCATTGTGTTAAGCAGACATTGTGAAATCTTTAGTTCATGCCTCAATTTTGCTATTAATGTTTCCTATGTTTCCACATGCTGTAATACTACTTGTGCAGATGAGCTCAAGGGCTAAATTTAAAATGAAAATAAAAGAAACATTGACATGATATCTTACTACACTTTAACATAGTATTCAAGAAATTCTAAGATAGTATATCTGTGCTTTAGGATATTATTTTAGAATTGTGTATAATAAATCACAGACAGTGAAAGCCGTAATGTGGTAAGTGCAGTACCCACAGCAACCAATCATCTTGCACTCATCTGGTCTCAGCAAAGTGAATTGTGATTTTTTGCTATGGTTGATGGCACTTTGCTTTTAGCATTTTACTCCTCCGTCTGTAATATTAAATCGTTTTTTTTTTTTTTTTATTAGATAATTATTTTTTGACAAACAAAAAATTAATTCAAAACACTTTAGACTTTACACATATGGGGCCAGATTCAGGTAGATGGGAGCATCTTTGCTCCAGAGTAACGCTTCTCATTTACGTTACTCTGCCGAATTTTTAGCAGCAAGTGCTGTCATTCACGAAGCACTTGCTCCTAAAGTTGCGGCAGCGTAACGAAAATTAACCGGCGGAATTCAAATTGGGCGGGTACGGGGCGTGTGGTATTTAAACTAAGCGCGATCCCACCGCGAACGTACTGCGCATGCGTCGAGTGTCAAAGCATCCCCGTGCGCATGCTCCAAATTCTGTGAATGAACGTCAATGACGTCACATTCCCATTCATGATCTTTTTACGCAAGCGACGTGATTTTTTTTTTCCCGACGCGATGACGACGCCTATACCTAACATAGGATACTCCAACCCCATGTAGGTATATCTTCGCGCCGCGTATCGCTTCCGGAAACGTCGTACCGTCATTGCGTCGCGCCGGAATTCGCTCGTGAATTGCTGATTCCCGCTCATTAACATATTTTTTGAGCGGAAATCGGCGGGAACGCCCCCGGCACCATTTTTAAGTTGAAGTAACGATGCGATGGCGAAACTCAGTTACGCTGATCGCATCGGAGCTTCAACCCAGCGTTTCTTGTTTTCTGGTTACAGAAAACAGAAACGCCGGCTCAAAGTGACAGTTAGGCTGGCGGATCACTGGATCCGCCAGCCTAACTGTTCCTGAATCTGGCCCATGGGGTTCAACATGGGTCACTGTGCCAAGTGTCGATGATACAGATTATATGTTAAAGGGGTGTTCCAGCCTTTTTTTTATGTTTATTAAAAGTCAGCAGCTACAAAAAGTGTAGCTGCTGGCTTTTAACCACTAGCCGACGGCCGTACGACTATGTACGGCCGCAAAGCGGCTCTACTTCTCTGGGAGGCCGTGTTTTTACGGCCGCCCCTTTCCTCGTTCCCCGCGCTCGCTCCCGAGCACGCAGCGGGGAACTGCTGTGCTGGCTGTGTCCCTTGGACACAGCCAAACACAGATCGCGGTAAATAGCCAATCACAGCGGCTATTTACAGCGTGATCTGTGCGGCCAATGAGAGATGATCTCAAATGTAAACATATGAGATCATCTCTCATTGCCGGCTCACACACAGACAGCGTTCTGTCAGGGAGAGAGGAGACTGATCTGTGTCCCTTGTACATAGGGACACAAATCGATCACCTCCCCAGTCAGTCCCCCTCCCCCACAGTTAGAACACTATACGGGGTACACATTTAACCCCTTCCTCACCCCCTAGTGTTAACCCCTTCAATGCCAGTCACATTTATACAGTAATTAGTGCATATTTATAGCACTGATCGCAGTATAAATGTGAATGGTGCCAAAAATGTGTCAAAAGTGTCCGAAGTGTCTGCCATAATGTCGCAGTCCCAATAATAATCGCAGATCACCGCCATTACTAGTAAAAAAAAAAATAATAAAAAAAAATAATTCTGTCCCCTATTTTGTAGGCTCTATAACTTTTGCGCAAACCAGTCGCTTATTGCGATTTTTTTTTTTTTTTTTACCAATAATATGTAGAAGAATACGTATCGGCCTAAACTGAGAAAAAAAAATGTTTTTTTTATTTTTATTTTTTTAAATTGGGCCATTTATTATAGCAACAGGTAAAAAATATTATATATTTTTTTCAAAATTGTCGCTCTTTTTTGTTTATAGCGCAAAAAATAAAAACCGCAGAGGTGATCAAATACCATCAAAAGAAAGCTCTACTTGTGGGGGAAAAAAGGGCATCAATTTTGTTAGGGAGCCACTTTGCACGACTGCGCAATTGTCAGTTAAAGCGACGCAGTGCCGGAAGCTGAAATTTCACCTGGTCAGGAAGGGGGTATATGTGCCCAGTAAGCAAGTGGTTAATAAACATACACTTACCTTCTCCATGGCTCCAGCGTCGCGCCGGCCGAGGCTCCGCTCCTCTCGCCCCCTCCCCGGCCGGCATCTTCATTGCAGCTTTTGACTTCACGGCCGGGCACCCACTGCGCATGCGCGAGCGGCGCTGCGCCGTCCCATTGGACAGGCGATCGCCTGTTACCTGTGACGTGTCCCAGGCGATCGCCTACAGGGAGGGGCTGCAGTAAGGAGATTAAGCTAATCGCCTTACCAGCCCCTCGGCAGAAGGAGGAAGTGGGACAGGAAGTCCCACTCCTCCTGAAGCCCCCACTCCCCCCCCAAAAAAATTACATGCCAAATGTGGCATGTAAGGGGGTGAGGAGTGGGTTAAGCGGAAGTTCCATTTTTGGGTGGAACTCCACTTTAAGTGCCTTTTGACTGTTTCTGCTGTAGATTTGGATTTCTATTGAGTATTAAAGGGGTTGTAAAGCTTTTTTTCGCCTTAAAGCGGAATTCCACCCTAAAGTGGAACTTCTGCTCATCGAATTCCTCCACCCCTCCGGTGCCACAATTGGCATCCTTCCCCACTTCTGAATCGGAAAGAGGAGTGGGGCTCGCGCATGCGCAGGAGGGTTCCCGGATTGAAGCCGAAAGGCTACAGTGCCAGGTTCCCTTACCCGCAATGGCGACGGCAGCACCCGACAGCTGATGGGAAACATCAGCTGCGGTGCCGACATCGAGGGACACCAGGACAGGTAAGTCTCCATTTATTAATGATGCAGCTGCTGGCTTTTAATATTTTTTTTTTGCCCAGGAAAGCACCCCTTTAATGCATCCTATGCATTAAAGTGAAAGAACATCCAATGCTTACAAGCCCCCCAGCCCCCCGGTTTACTTACCTGAGCCCTCGATAGTCCCGTGCCGTGAATGTGCTGGCTTCTCACCCCTGTCTTCTCGGCTGTTCTCGGCTCCTCATTGGAGATTGACAGCAGCGCAGCCATTGGCTCCAGCTGCTGTAAATCTAATCATTGACACAGTGCGCCAAGGGTGGGGCTGAGTGATACACGGGCCACCACTGTATCACATGGGAGCGCACCCGCAACCTAACCCCCTTGGGAGAACGCTTCCCAGAACGGGGGTATTCTCTTGTGGGGAGGAGCCGAGACAGCCGCCGAGGGACCCCAGAAGACCAGGATCAGGGCCACTCTGTGCAAAACAAGCTGCACAATGGAGGTAAGTATGACATGTTTGTTATTTACAAAAAAAAACCTTTACAACCCCTTTAAGTATACATTGGTTTCTTTCAAGGGATGTGGTATTTTTTTTTTTTGCTTACTGGGATCACAATTCCTGGGGACAATCAATTGAATAAACATATTCATGATGCATAATGATTTTTTTTTTTGGGGGGGGGGGGGGTTAAGGACACTTGAAACTCTTCATATACAGTATTGTAACATTTAATATAATACACACATAGTAATATGAGTAGTTAATGTCTTGTTCACACAGGTTTACCTAAGCACACACCTGTGAGAGGGCCTTGTTAACACAAATGGGGTTGCACAGGTGTTCCAAGCATCCCCATGTAGGCAGCCCCAATTTATGTCAATTTGGATACAGCGGCTGCACAGACACAGCCACTGCTCCCTATTTGATATCCATGTGGGTGCAGGTGCATGCAGCATGACATGTATGGAAATGCTCACACAGCAATACACAGAACATCTCTACATCCCTGTGGAGGAAAACATGGAACTCCCACAGGGGAACGCTTAAATACACTGTGTGAACGCGGCCGTATGCCTAGACCTATGAGAGAATGCAAGATCTATCAGTTTCCATACAGTCATAATGTTACAAGAGTTTATACAAACAAAAGAAAATCAGAAAGCCCATATCAAAAATGCATTCATCACCCTTGTCTCTAAAGTCAGAGGCTGATCAGATCCATCAAAGAGGAATCAAAAGATCCTAAAATACTTGTACAGTTGTGCTCAAAAGTTTGCATCCCCTGGCAGAAATCATGATATTTTGGCATTGATTTTGAAAATATGACTGATAATGCCAAAAAAAAAAAACTGTTTTTCATTTACTGATAGTGATCATATAAAGCCATGTAATATCACATAGTTGTTTGGCTCCTTTTTAAATAATGATAAAAAAAAACACCCAAATGGCCCTGATAAAAAGGTTAATTTCCCATATCTGTGGCTTTTTAAATTACAATAAGTGTCTGTGTATAAATAGACAGCGAGTTTGTTAGCTCTTACGTTGATGCACTAAGCAGGCTAGACAATGAGCCAGGGGAAGCAGAAAAGCACTTTAAAAAGACCTGCGTAACAAAGGTAATGTAACTTTAAAAATATGGAAAAGGATAACTGTTCAATCAGTTATAAAGAAGTGGGAAATTCGGGGATCGCTTGATACCAAGTCAAGGTCAGTTAGACCAAGAAAGATTGCAGCTACAGCTGCCAGAAGAGTTGTTCTGTGTATAAATATAATTTCCCACATCTGTGTTTTTTAAATTACAATTATTCAACGAGTTTGTTAGCTCTCACGTGAATGTACTGAGCAGGCTAGACACTGAGCCATGGGGAGCAGAAAGCAACTGTAAAGAGACCTGCATAGCAAGGTAATTGAAATTTATAAAAATCAAAAAGGGTATCAAAAGCCTTGAATATGCCAGTCAGTACTGTTCAATCACTTATTAAGAAGTGGAAAATTCAGGGATCGCTGGATACCAAGCCAAGGTCAGGTAGACCCAGAAAGATTGCCAGAAGAGTTGTTCGGGATACAAAGAAAACCCCCACAGGTAACCTCAGGTGAAATGCAGGCTGTGTGGTTGGTTCTAGGAGCACAATACGAAGACACTTGAACAAAAATAAGCTGCATGGTCAAGTTGCCTAGAAAGAAGCCTTGCTGCACCAATGCCATGAAAAAGCCTGGTTACAACATGCCCTGCAACACCTTGACATGTCTCACAGCTTCTTGCACACTGTAATCCGGAGTGAAGAATACTTTCCTGCAACTCAACCAAGCAGCTAATTTTTGTTTAAAGGGTCACTAAAGGAAAAAAAATTGTTTTGCTGTAATGACTTTTTACAGGGTATAGAGACATAAAAGTTAACTGATTCCTTTTAAAAATGATTAAAAATAGATACAAATCAATCATATAATGTGCCTGCAGTTTAGTTTCACTTTTAAACTGGTTTCATGTTTCTGTTAAGTAGAGAGACACACAGAACAACATAAAAACAATGAGGACATGAAACCAGGACTGCAGTAAGTTAAAGGAAGCTATTTAGCTAAAAAAAAAAATCCTTTAGTGATCCTTTAAGTATTGCCGTATTGTGCTCTTTGCAACATCCACACTGTATTTTTTCCAGAGCAGCCTGTGCTTCTCATGAGGTTACCTAGGTTTTTCTTTGCATCCCAAACAATTATTATGGCAGTTGTGGCTGTATATCTTTCTTGGTCTACCTGACTTTGGCATAGTATCAAGTGATCCTCAAATTTTCAACTTCTTAATAAGTGATTGAACAGTACTGACTGGTATATTCAAGGCGTTTGATATCTTTTTATATCCATTTTCCATTTTTATATAGTTCCGTTACCTTGTTATGCAGGTCGTTTGACAGTTCAGAGGTTTGGTATGTTCTATGTATAATGAAAATCTGGGTAATGCAAAGTAATGTATGTAATATAAAATATTCATTAGAGACTCTATTCCCATGTTTGACGCCAAATAGAATCCTTGGTTAATTTTTAGACTTCAGAACTGACCTACTGTTTACATGTCTTTTTCAACCCCCCTTTATTTTTTCTCCCTTCCTCTACCCCTTTATATTGGTTGGAATCTTTTCTCTGTTTTTCTATGTTTTGGTTCTGTACTGTTCGTTATTGCGGACCAGGTTATGTTTGCTTCCTCACTTAGTCATTGACCCGCAGGCTCTCTTTATCTTTATTTATCCTGTTATGTATAACTCTTTTTTATTGTAAATGTTCGGTCTGTCGAATCTGATACATGTGATGTCCTGTGGTTTTGTATACTGCTATACCTGGTATTTTTTCTTGTTACCAATAAACTTCTTTTGAAAACAAAAAATATTTATTAGAAAAGTAACCCAATGAGGTGATTTATAAAAGATTTCATGGAACATACAGATTTTTAGGTGGTAATGTTGAATAATACATTCTGATTGGCAAGAACATATATTGTATATAAAAAGCCTTGACAAAGCCAGAGATATTCACTAAACATTTGGCAGAATTATGCCTTGATCAAAGGTCCCTAGTAGCACTTTGGATTTGCACTTGCATTGGGTCATTGGAATTGTTTTTTCCTTTTTTATATTTGGCACAGAAGGATAGATGTATCACTGCTGCAAACTTGTATTCAAAGCAGAACAGTTGGATAAAGAACCCACCTGAAAGACTGCTGGGCTTGGTAGTAGACTAGTAGGTGGACCCAGAACTTCCTTAAGGACCAGGCCCCTTTTTGCGATTCGGCACTGCGTCGCTTTAACTGACAATTGCGCGGTCGTGCGACATGTTTTCCAAACAAAATTTGCGTCCTTTTCTTCCCATAAATAGAGCTTTCTTTTGGTGGTATTTGATCGCCTCTGCGATTTAAATTTTTTGCACTATATACAAAAATAGAGCAACATTTTTTAAAAGAAATCAATATTTTTTACTTTTTGTTATAAGAAAAATCAAATAAACTAAATTTTAGTCAAACATTTAGGCCAAAATGTATTTAGCCACATGTCTTTAGTAAAAAAAAAAAAATCACAATAAAAAAAACATAGCTACCTAGCGGGAACAGCGACACTAATACGGCGATCAGAAAAATGATCGCTTAGTGACGCTGGCAATAGGGAGTGAAAGGGTTAAGGATCAAGGGGTTAAAACTTTATTAGGGGGGGTACAGGGGGTACGGGGGCTATCCTGAACATAACACTAACTGCCTGTCACACTGACAATAAATACAGTAATCATACATATATGATTACTGTATTCAGTGACACTGTGACAGGGGGGGGGGGGGGGGGTGATCGCAAGGGGTTAAGTCTGCCTGTGTGTCCTGGTGTCAGTGTAGTGTTGTGCAGACTTACTGTGAGATGTGATCTCTCCTCAGCGGCAGTTGAAAATACCGCCGAGGGGAGAGATCACATCACTTCCCTCTTCCTGTTTTTATACAGAAGGAGGAAGTGACGCGGCGGGAGCGCGCAGATTGGCTGGGAGTGATCCAGAGGGGGCGGACAAAAACGAATAGCCGCCCCCTCATCCCGGATCGCTCGGCCAGCCACGGGGACCGCCGCATGTACCGGGGGGGGCCCTATCGGACCGTTGATGTGCCTGCCTGTGCCATTCTGCTGACGGAAATGTACATGCGGCGGTCCGCAAGCAGTTAATGTAGTAAACCAAGAGTAACTTTACTTGGCATATAATAAAAATAAATAACAGATCAACAACAGATTATAAAATACTAGGGCTGTTACTGATCAAAATTTTCGTGTTTCGATTAATTATAAACGCACATAAAGATCCAACTACTTTTAGCCGATCTCCTTGCAGGCTGATTCCCAGTGCAGCTCCCAACAACTGGAAAAATGGATAGCAGGATACAAAAAAACACACAAAGGCAGCGCTAGATGGGAATAGCATTAAAGCATTTAGGCCGCGTACACACGATCAGTCCAAACTGATGAAAACGGACTGAAGTTCATTTTCATTGGTTCACAGACTGATGGTCTGATGTGCGTACACACCATCAGTTGAAAAACCGATCGTATCAGAACGCGGTGACGTAAAACACAACGATGTGCTAAAAAAAACGAAGTTCAATGCTTCCAAGCATGCGTCGACTTGATTCTGAGCATGCGCGGGTTTTTGAACCGATGCTTTTGCGTACTAACGATCGGTTTGGAACGATGGTCAGGCGTCCATCAGTCCGATTTTAAAGCAAGTTTTAAAACTTTGGGACTGAAGGACAACAGACTGATGGGCCGCACACACGGTCGGTTTGGACCGATGAAACTGGACTTCAGTCCATTTTCATCAGTTTGGACTGATCGTGTGTACGCGGCCTTATAGTCTTCAAGTAGGTAACTAAATAAATATTGCACTGGAGATAAAATCGATGTAGCTACATAAACTGTAAAAATGGTGCGAGTAATACCAAATGGCAGCAAAAGCAGTCATAATAACATGTAGCCAAGTATGATACTGGTATAAAAATGTGTACAAAGATACCACTGCTGAATCCAGATGAGGAGGGGTTAACATCAGTCAGTCGGCATGTAGATGTCCCGTGAAGGGAACTATCACAACTCCCAGTGGATGGCTGTAGAATCCCAGGTTGATGGAGGGAAGTGATAGAGGGAAGTGTAACAACCCTTGTGTGTGGCAGATAGTAAGGTCCCGTCGGCATGCAGAAATGAAGACACAGAAAAAGGAGCCTTTCAGATGGACACGACAAGCCCCGCCGGTTTCCGTGAAGTTACTGTATCTCCGAATGGTACTCCCTAAAGGCGCAGAAGCCGGCGGAGAGGTGAGTACCAATCAAAAGAATTTTAATCGATCAAAAAGATTTTAATCGATCAAAAAAATTAAAGATTAATCGATCAATTAAAAGTTAATTTGCACAGCCCTATAAAATACAGGTACATATACAGCCGACTCTGCAAGGGCCCTTGAGGGAGTCAGTAGGAATCACTAAGAATACTAATATTATATAATCTAAAAGTAACTATAAACTGTCTATACTCGCGAGCTCCCCCTAGTGGGCAAGTACAGTTTTAAGTAATCCTGACGGCCTGGCCTAGATAATTTCAGAATATTCCTCAGGGGCGAGATCTACGGTGAAAACGTTGGTGCACTTTAATTTGTTTGTAATCCAAGGGGTATGTACACTAAGGCCTCGTACACACGAGGCAATAGATTTGTTCAAAACGGTCTGTCCGACCGATTTGAACAAATCTGTCTGTTTGGATTTTGGTTTGCTCGCGTGTACACACGAGCAAACCAAAATCCCCGCCAGCAGACGGCGCGCTGACATGTCGGTGACGTGGCGGTGACGTTGACGCCGCCACGTCACCGCACCAGGAAGTAAAACACTTCCGCGCATGCGCCGAATCCATTCGGCGCCGGTGAGAGACGACATGTCTGCTGGTAAGTGTACTAACCAGCAGACATGTTGGGCGGACGGGTTTCCACCCGATAGATTTCAAAGCATGCTTTGAAATCTGTCGGGTGGCCAAATCCGTCGGCTCGCCCATACACACGATCAAATCTGTCTGCACGATCGGTCCAACCCGATGAAAATGGACTGAAGTCCAGTTTCATCGTTCCAAACCGACCGTGTGTACAGCCCATCGGTCTGTCGTCCTTCGGACCAAAGTTTTAAAACTTGCTTTAAAATTGGACTGATGGACGCCTGACCATCGGTCCAAACTGATCGTTAGTATGGAAAAGCATTGGTTCAAAAACCCGCGCATGCTCAGAATGAAGTCGACGCATGCTTGGAAACATTGAACTTTGTTTTTTCAGCACGTCGTATTTTACGTCACCGTGTTCTGACACGATCGTTTTTTGAACTGATGGTGTGTACTTCAGCAGTGACCCGTTGGACCATTCTCATCGGGTTGGACCGATCTTGTGTACGCGGCCTAAAGGTGCAATCAATATGGGTGTTGGTGGGGCGATCTTTAGAGCAATCCCGTTAACCTTGGCTAGCGTGGCTTCCAGACGTTATATCTTTCAGGTGAATCAATCATAGTCTGATATTCCAACAATGAAGCACTGGAAAGTCAAAAGGCTAAAATAGCATTGAAGCATTTGGGCAACTGCCCTCTCACCCGAGCAGGCCCGGTCTGCCTGCGTTCCTCACGACAAACACACTGTTCGGTGATCACCCTGCGACACACACAGTCTCCGTTTTTTTGCTCGCCACTGGTACAACCGTCAGCTGGTGGAAGTCTCCGGCCTCTTGGAAACACAAGCTGGATCTTGTCTGTGTCCGGATGGGTGGCTTTCCGGTGAACACAGGCCCAGTTTTCAGGCCTATGTACTCGACTGTGATGCTCTCCCTTGTTCCGCAGAGGGAGAAGTGCAGGTCCCAAGAGAGCGAGTCCGGCTCCTCCCAGTCTTTAAATAAACTCCACCATCAGAAAAATATAAATCGTGCTACCTTAACCGTCTTTAACAAACACAAATATATACAAATATATTCTCAAGTGATCTGTGTAAAAGGCTAACTGCTATGTCAGAAATGTGACCTGTAATGGCCACTATACGTGCCCCCGGAAGACTAAAGTTATTTTGAAACGGACGTAGGGCCATCGACGCGCTGTAGTCACCCAAGCTCCCCCAGAGGACGAGTGCCTGAGGGTTTTTGTGTACCGGCCGGCACATTAAAATTTCAAGGCGTTTTTAAATTTCATAACTGTAAGTGCATTTTTACTCTTTTTAAATACATTTATTATACAATAACACACTATGTGGAGCTATTGATGTTTTTTGCATGGTGGGCATCCATATTGCTGAAATATTCTGGGAAACGAGATCCATCAGGACTGCAGATCTGATACCACGAGATTGGGACCTATTATATGCTGTTTCTGATCCCTTGTAACAAGGGATCGTGGGATTTCGGTAAGAGGCCAATTCATAAGCTTGGCAGAGGACACGTTTTTTGCCTTTGGACACGTTTTTACTAATCTGCTATATGACACATATATATATATATATATATAATAGATAGATAGATAGATAGATAGATAGATAGATAGATAGATAGATAGATAGATAGATAGATAGATAGATAGATAGATAGCTTTCACACTGAGACTGCAGGGGGGTCGTTTTTCAGGCGTTTTACAGGTGCTATTTTTAGCCCAAAAGCGCCTGAAAAACACCCCAGTGTGAAAGGAGTCTTAGAGATTGAAATTGCCATGCTATGTAGGCCTTGCTGTAAAGGGTTACAAAGCTCTGGGTTTGAAGCTACCTTGTCTGTACTTAGCTGCTTCACTTGCAACATCAACTCCAGATGATACACTCAGATGGACTCTGTGGAGACAGAAAACTTACGATTCTGCTGTGTGCTGTTCAAGAAAAAAATTTTTACTGCTTTATTTTCATTAAATTTCTAGCATAGCCCCTATCATTTAGGAATGAACAACACTGTAAATAAAATACGATGAAGCATGTGTGGAAACAAGCCTATTACCACATGCCAACTGCAATGCATAAGTAACACAGTGATCTAATATATATATTCTCTAATATCTAATATCCTCCTGGCGACATTCAGGAACCCAGCCATCTACTGGGGTCCCCCTCAGATTCGTCTCCGACCGAGACTCAGCAGGGCCCGGATTTTTGCCAGTGAACGCCAAAAGAACCCCCGAACACCTGACCTCCCTTCCAGATATACCCCTCCCCAGCATGCCCAGCGAGAAGAAAAACTCTTCAATTGGCTGCTGGGGAAGACTCAATCTGCTGGGAATCCCTCTAGCTCCCACTGCCTGCCAAGGATGAACTTACATTCCCAGAATGCAGTCCGAGCCAGTGGACCTTCCCAGAATAAGACAGGCCAGTAACTCAACAATTGCGATTGAGAGCAAAGTAACTCTCCCAATCAACTATTCTTTATAAAGTGCAATACCCGTGCTAAACGCAAGGGGGCGCTACACTAACAATTAAGCATGGTCAGATAAAAGCTACAATTTCAGTAGCAAATTTCATGGAAGCATGGATGGAAATGTTGGATGGGGAAAATTGTCTCACCCCAAATAGAAGGGGGGAATGTGTCAACAACATAAGCATACACCAGGCAAGAAGCTATTACCAGACAACAAAGTTGTTTAAACTAGGATTTAACAAGGATGAACTAAAGATAGGATGTGTCACGAATGTCACGTCTGCCCAAACACAGGTGGTCAGACACTATAGCTGGCTACTGTGTGCTTCACATATAGCAGACCCCTTTCCCTTAAGGCAAACAGGCCTACCGGCAGTGTTGCTCATCTTACTTTAAAAAAGTAATTAGTTACAGTTACAAATTACTTCTATGAAAAAGTAATTGCGTTAGTGACTCAGTTACTACATTGAAAAAGTAATTAGTTACTCAGCAAAGTAACTGACTTTTTTTTAATATTCTACAATGCTTTGTTGAGAAGCAGATGACGGGCGCTTGCCAGGGAGCAGTGAGTTAATACTCCAAGACAAAAGAATGCCAGATCCTTGAGAGAAGAAAACCGGAAACAAATGGTGATCTTGTGTATATCCCAGCCTAGGTGCATCCGTCCCACCATGTATGTGCAGCTAATAGGACTTAAAACCCTTATCCATCTGCTATATATTACATCCAAATTATAAGCTGGATTAAAATGTTTATAATATACATTCCCTTGACGTTTACAGAGTCTGTAATTTAAAATCTTATATTAGGCTTCATTAGAATTTTCTATAGTTTATTGTTTATTATTTTATTTATCTTATATAAGCTTTATTAGATGCAAGGGATCTGGAATGGTGATGTCAGTTTTTTTCTTTGTTGTCTGATGAAGAGATGAAATCACTGACCAAAAATAACCTGCTGATCATTGGTCTGTATAGGTGTCCTGCACTTACCATGTTGACCACTAGATGTCGCTGTGTACACTGTGTTGTATAGGGAACGTTTGTTCTGTGGAACATTTTGTTCCGGCCATGTGTTCCCCGGATCATTGATCAGGTTGCGCACACAGTGTGTGTGATTGATGTGAGTTGTTCCCCGGTGATAGGTCAGTGTGAGGTGGATGGGACTCATTGTATCCAGGGCTCCTTGTGATTGGGAGTTTTCAGACTGCTGTGACAGGCCATTACAGCGGTCAGATGATTCTAAAGCGGAGTTCCACCCATATTTATGTTCACAGCGCCGGCAGAAGCAATTACTCTGCTGCCATCTAGTGGTGGTAGATGTAATTGCGGTAATGCCGCCCAAGTAATGGGAACTGCGTTACCGTGAGGGGAAAAGTAATCAGGTAGATTACTCGTTACCCTCAAAAGGGGCTGCGTTACGTAACTGCGTTTATTGTAACTCCGTTACTTACAACACTGCCTACCGGTACTTGATTGCCCACAGGACTTAAACACAATGCTATGGAGTCTGGCTACCACGCCAAGGCAGATGCAAACTGAACAAAGCAAATGGATACTTGCAGTTTAACAGATAGCATGGTTCTTAGACGGTCCGGGTAATAAGGCAGGCAGAGTTCTGGGGTGGTCCGATATCCGATCGGGGTCATATACAAGGAAATCTAACAGAAAAGTAGTGCAGGCAAATGGAAGGCTTGATCAGAACAATGCAGGTCTCTATCACAAGTGAGGGATGGAGCGTTCAGTTTGCTTATATCAGTTGACTGACCAGATCAAGCAGTCAACAGGTGAACACAGACAGGGAGGAAAAGCAACAGCCAACACCCGGGTGCTGGAATAAGGAACAGGGGCACTAAGTGATCATGACATGATGGGAAATATACGAAGGAGTATGAGAAAAGGGGGGATAACTATTGTGAATTACAGTATGAACAAAAAGGGGAAGGGGGCACCATCTGGAAACATTAAGCGAGAGATGCCCACTGTAGTTAAGGAAGGCTATAAGAGAGACATAGCTGGGGGTGAGCATCAGGTTTGTTGTGTAGACCTTCTGGTGCGATATTCCAAGTTGTGTCAGCATGGATGTTATGGAAGTTTTCTCGGTTGACGAAACAGAAACTTCAGTGAAGGCTTGCCATTTGGAATCGCGGTGTGTGAGAGAGGGCTGGTGTTGCCCATTCTGATCCAACAGTTATCTGTATGGTAACTGCAAAAGATCCTTTTTAACAGCAGATATTTGAGTAGATGTGGAAGCCAATGTTTCAAGATCACTCTTTTCACCACTAGCATAGCTCACAACTGTCCCTGATTTCAAGGGTCTTTCCCTGATTTGGTCCCTCTGTCCCTCTTTCCTCCTCATTTATCCCTCATTTTGGTCTGATCTATCTAGTTATATATAAAATGCACTTTTTATCTTTAAAAAGGTGTTTCCCAGTGCTAACCCTTTCATCCAAATTCTAAATTGCTAAATTGCTGCATTTGTCAATTCCAGAAGCCAATATAAAGGAATATTGGTGGTAAGAAAAGCCTTTGTGGATTTAATTAACTTTTTTTGTGGTTATGTCCCCTTTAAGGGGAGTGACAGGGTCGTGTCCAATGCCTACATATGTTTGCTAGTAGGTGTCCCTCATTTCCATCTCAAAATGTTGAAAAGTAGGAGGAGAGGATCTTAAGGGATGATATGTCACATGCTGGTTTTGACTAATTGATAATACAAAAAGTCAAAACCTTCAGGTGAGTGCAGAGTGTGGTATTATCCTGTCTAGGTATATTTGTGTTTTGAAGCACTGTGTGAGAAGTGACCTATTCTGCAAAGAGAGGTATGAAAATGATGTGTGTTTGAGCTTTGGGGTGCACACTCTAATGCAATAGGCAGAAGAAACTTCCTACCGATCACACAGAACAAAAGAGAACCTACTAAAATACTGGATCCCATCACTGGTGCACCATATTAATGCTATAATGGAAAGCAGAAGTCCACAAAAAGTGCTAGAGTCCTCCGAATGCATTGCAAAACCTAATGTTCAGCTCCTACATTTCAAAGCCCCTCATCTTGGTCTCTTCTTTCTTTCACTGCAGATAACCCCGCTCTTTCTAGGATCATCATTTTTTTGTGTGAAGACCATTAAGTCAACACCCTGACCTTAAGAGCACAACTGGAGCCTGACAAATGTTCAGGGATTTTTAAATTCATTGTTGAGGACACTTGAGTTCAATCGGCTTCACTTCATGGGTCAGTTTAATTGCGGAATCATCAAGCCCTGAATAGAATTCTCCGCTCATCCAGCTGCTCAACTCTGGGGACCTCTGTCAAACACTCAACCAGATTGAGCCAAATTTTGTCTTCTGTTTATTAGCGATAATTGCCTGAAGCTTTGTTTAGACATGCCAGTGTTTTCACTGGAAAGAAAACTTAAATGTAATAAGCATCTCATATTTTTACAATGTTACTTAGGAAGAAAAAACAAACCAGACCTATCCGTGGTCATTTTTTTAAACTGGTTGAGGATTATTTAAAAGAAAAACAGTAATGAAAACAACATATGGGCAACGGTTGCAGATACTGGGAATCTACTTTATTGTTTGAAGACCGATTTGTCTATTTGGAGCGAGTACTTCCGCAACTTATTGACAATATACAAAACAAACACAGACCGTTCTCATCGGATGGACTGATCGTGTGTATGCGGCTTTAGTAATGGGCAAAATGACTAGGCAGGAGGTCTAGGGTTCAGTACAATACATGACTAACATGAGGCTGTTAAGTAATAAGAACAACCCTGACTCAGTAACACTGCCCTCTGAAATTCCCTAATATCCTTAGAACTGACCCTGATGTACCAATAAGGAAAGCACAGTTAGAATAGGGCAACACATATTGCAAGTAAAACAACAAGGGTGCCTCTTGGTGTAGTAGTTTAAAACAATTTATTAATAAAAGTACAGGTAGTGGTCACTCACATTTTAAAAGTGACAGGTAGGTATGTAAAAGATGTTCCCAAAAAGGGAAGGGGTGTCATCCGGCAGTCACTCGAATGCTGGGCGCTGTGTGGTGAGGTTAGACGTCCATCGCTGATGAAAACAGGCCGGCTGCAAACCGAGGCTTGGAGCGCTGGTGGACAGCAGGCAGAGGATGATGACATCACCGGGCATGCTCATTGGGGTCAGTTCTAAGGTAATTAGGGAATTTCCGAGGGCAGTGTTGCGGAGTCAGGCCCCCGTACACACGACCGGTTTTCTCGGCAGAATCCATCAAGAAACTCGATGGGAGACGTATTCTGCCGAGAAAACTCCCGTCGAGAAAATAGAGAACAAAAAGAGAGTAGGTTCTCTATTTTCTCGACGGGAGTCGAATTTGGCTCGACGAGTTTCTTGTCGGGCTGGTTTCTGACAAGAAACTCGAGCATGTGTATGCTAAGAAACCCGCGCACCTTCTGTAAAAGTAGCTTTTGTAATGGAAATAGCACATTTGTCACGCTGTAACAGACTGAAAAGTCTTACCAAACTTTTCAGTAACATGAGATTAGCAAAAGAAGCCCCAAGGGTTGTGCCAATGGAATCAAACTTCCCCCGTTATTGTATGTGTTGAAGTCACCGCGTTTGAGAACGAGGAGGTTTGGTCTTTAAAGAGGAGGTTCACCCTAAATATAGTATTTTTCCATGTGATCCAGCATACTGGCGTCAGCGCCAGTATGCTGTTTTTTTTTTTAATGCCCCACTTACTGTTCAATCTTCAACAGGCGCCGTATTTCTCCGAGTCCTACGGCTATGGCGCGTCACGCCCTCCGAAAAAAGCCGAAATAGAACTCAGAGAAATACTGCGCCTGCGCCGTATTGCACCGGAAATACCCGAGTCCTAAACGGGTGTTTTCGGAACCAGTGACAGGCTATACAGGCGCCATCCACCGCGGGGGAGCTAAATCAAAATTGAAGATTAAGCAGTAAGTGGGGCATTAACAAAAAAAAAAGCATACTGGCGCTGACACCAGTATGCTGGATCACATGGAAAAATACTATATTTAGGGTGAACCTCCGCTTTAACGTGTGTATGCAAAGCAAGCTTGTCGAGTTCCTCGACAAGCCTAACAAGGAACTCGACGTGGAAAACGATGTGTTTCGCCCGTCGAGTTCCTCGGTCGTGTGTACGCGGCCTCAGGTTTGTCCTATTACTTAAAGTGGTTGTAAACCCCTGATTATCACTTCTACCTATAGGTACGCCTTGTATAAGTGCCACATAATATGCTTTTACTTTACAGAGGAAAAAAGAAAAAAGAGGAAGTAAAAAAATAATTGTTTTACTGTTAGTGCTTGGAGGTGCTGGCCATTTTGGCCTCTCATTTTTAATAATTAGAAGCTTTTCAATCAATTATATTTTTTTCTAGATAATGTATGCCGTGGTTGGTTCTCCTTGTGCAACTGCTTTCCTGGGGTAATCTGTTTGGTCCCCTTTTAGTGTTTGTTTTGTGGACACATGGCTGAAACCTGTTGACAATATCCTACTGTACACAGTGCAGCTCAGGCAAAGAGCAAAGTAGATTTTACAAGATTTCTTGCATCATCAACAGGTAGTTTTTGTTTTAGCACCCTCCTAGTTGAATAAGCTGCTAGGCCAAATTTAGTTTGAGCTCCTCTGCAATCAGTGGAATAGAGATTGATTAATTGGGGCTGCTCAGGGGTTTCACAGGCTGCTTCTCTGCAACTTCCCCCTGTCTTCTAGGGATTTCTAGAACATAGTGGGAAGGAGGAGAGAGATTTCCGCTTGAATGTTTATGAGACTTGAGCCAATCCCTGGGGAGGTGTGCCCAGCCTGAATCCTGTGCAGCAAGGGCAGCTTGCAGTATGTGTGTGTGGAGCAGTGTTTGAGTGCAGCCTCCTGGGCAGAAGGCAGGGAAGGAAGTCAGCCTGAAAACACCAAGGTCGCAACTAGGTTTAGCTGGGGGGTCTAATGAAAAGCAACCCAAGAAGAATCCAGAGGGTCAGGAGATAGCTCAATGAATAGAGCTGGTGGAAAGCTGTGAGAAAGCCCAAGGTGTCCAAGAGGTGGTGTGAGTCTACATCTCTGGCCTCGTACACACGAGCAGACAGATTTGTTCAAATCTGTCTGTCCGACAGATTTGAACAAATCTGTCTGCTGGGATTTTGGTTTGCTCGCGTGTACACACGAGCAATACAAAATCCTCGCCAGCAGACAGCGCGCTGACGTGTCGGTGACGTGGCGGTGACGTTGACGCCACCACACCAGGAAGAAAAACACTTCCGCGCATGCGTCGAAACCATTCGGCGCGTGTGCGAGAAGACATGTCTGCTGGTTAGCATACTAACCAGCAGACATGTCGGGCGGACGGGTTCCCAGCCGACAGATTTCAAAGCATGCTTTGAAATCTGTCGGGTGGCCAAATCCGTCTGTTAGCCCGTACACACGATCGAATCTGTCTGCTGAAACGGTCTAGCAGACCGTTTCCAGCAGACAGATTTGATCGTGTGTACGAGGCCTCTATTAGACATGTGCGTTCCCGTTCGTAACGAATGGATTTTCGTACAGATTTGTTAGTATTCGTACATTCGTATCAATACGAACATCTGAAAAGCTGAAAGACCCAAAATACGAAAATTACGGAATTACGAATAAGCAAAATAACGAACAAGCGAAAAAACAAACGTATGATTGGACCATCTTACTAAAATACGAAACTTAGAAAAAGCAAAGGAACAAAAATGACATCTATAACAAACGATTTGCATTTCGTATTTTAAATCCTTTGTCTGTTCGTATTTTCATTCTTATGGTCTGTGTGTTTTGTAAATCCGTTCCTTTGTCTGTTCGTAAATTTGTATACTTGTATAGTTATTTCGAATGGTCACTGGTTAGTGTAGTTAGTGAGTGATGTATCTTACTTAATATCTTAGCCAATCAGCTTATCTCTTTTGTGCTGAGTCACATTGTACAGTGTAATGCCTCGTACACCCAATCGGACTTCAAACAAACTTTTCCGTGAATTTTTGTCTGAAGGGAGTTGGCCAGACTTTTGAAATCGAAAAAGTTTGTCCGATAGAGCATACTATCAGTCAGATTTTTTGGAAAACAATAATTTTGACGTTTGTAGGCAAAAAGTCTGACCGTGTGTAAGAGAAAGTCTATCTTAATATGGATTAGCCGTGTGTTGCTATGTATTTATGAAAGTACAAAATTACGAATCCATTAAACAAAAATTATTATCTAACAAAATTACGAATTTCGATTCAACGAAAATCAATTAGACAGAATTACGAAAAAACTGTTACGAAAATACGAACGGGTTCGAATAGGAAAACTTGCGTCTTACGAAATTACAAATATTTACGAATATACGGAACGAGACGAACCGGAATAAAAAAATATGAATATTTTTGTTGTGCACATGTCTAATCTCTATTACTAGGAAGGGCCTGGGGGGATATTGGCAGGAAGCAACTGATGACCCTGGTGGCCAAGTGAGTACAAGACCTCAGTGCTGCAAAGGTGACAGTGAGATACTTGGGACTGTGAGTGAAGTACATGGCACAGGGAGCTGGAGATTTTTGAAACTTTGCTGGAACAGTGCAGACAAAGTTGTGCAAGGATTTCCAGGAGTTGTGTAGAACAGCGTGACATGTAGTAGTCTTCAAGTTGTTGGGAAATAGGCCCAAATAGTCAGCAGCTCCTGCAGGGGTAGTGCTATTTTGCACTTATCAAACAGATGTAACAAAGTTTTTTTAATGATGCATTTAACAGACCGAAAGGAAACAAATAAGACAAGTTTGTTGTTCGGGTGTACATATCCTTTAATTTAATATTTTCCAGCAAGCGATGAATAGAATGTCACTCCATGCAGTAGACTTAAGACTCAGCAGGGACAACTAATGGGGAGCAAAGGCGAGCAATCAGTCATGCTAACAGTGGGAGACTGAATACAAACATTACGCTCGGGTGACTGTTTATAAAAACAAATGAAATAACCGATAACACATCTACGTGGCTGACAGAAGATGCAAAGTGCGTTGTGTTACCAGCTCCTTTTTTTTTTTGCACTTAGCTTTGTGTTGGAGAAAGCTGGTTGCATCTGTTTCCCCCTAATTCTCTAATGTTTAGCAACCGCAGACTGTGGGCTGTGATCAGTTTTCTCATTAGCGTGTTAATATATGTTGGGAAATGTGACACTCTAAAGACATGGCGCCAAGTACTCAACGCTCTAGTCACGCGGAATGTCATCTGCTGCTCTTCCTTCTTTCATCCCGCTTGCCTTTCAGCCTGTTCACCGAGTTCCACTTAGTAGTTTTATGGTTCGTTTTAAAACCTAATGCCTTGTTTGCTGTGTTGTGTTCAAACACAACTTTAACTCTCGTTTATTCTGAGAATTTATTTTTCCCCTTGTTATTTCAATTCGTGGAGTTTGCTTGGGAAATGGAACTGAAAAGCAGAAGCCATGACTGTCATGGAATCGGTAATTGGGAGCGGAGGAAGGAGACGTGCACAAACCCAGCGATTGTTCTATATTACTTTATGGCCTCAAACTTGGGGGGCACGTGGGCCACAGTTTAAACCCTTTCCCCTGGCTTATCACATAAACTAAAGAAGAACACGCAGCAGCTGTAATTATTTTCTTCATGGCTGTGACAAAAATTATACCCCTTGTCACATTTGGAGTGCAGTGCCTCCACCAAGTAAATGGGGCTGCACTGAAACCACCCCGTAATTGCATGTAATGTAAGCATTTGTAGTATAGATTTTTCAGGGAGGTAACATATCCAGAAGTCCCAACCTGCAAAAACGAATTTCAGGGAGGTGGAAAACCAGCACCAATTAAATGCAGCCTTACCAGTGCCAATTAAATGCAGCCTGATCCATAACAATTACATGCAGCCTGATCAGTGCCAATTAAATGCAGCCTTACCAGTGACAATTAAATGCAGCCTGATCAGTGCCAATTAAATGCAGCTATACTAGTGCCAATTAAATGCAGCCTTATCAGTGCCAATTAAATGCAGCTATACCATTGCCAATTAAATGCAGCCTTATCAGTGCCAATTAAATGCAGCTATACCAGTGCCAATTAAATGCAGCCTGGTCAGTGCCAATCAAATGCAGTCTGATCAGTGCCAATTAAATGCAGCTATACCAGTGCCAATTAAATACAGCCTGGTCAGTGCCAATTAAATGCAGCCTGATCAGTGACAATTTTATTGCGGCCTTACCAGTGCCAATTAAATGCAGCCTTACCAGTGGCAACTGAATGCAATTACACCAGTGCCAATTAAATGCAGCCTTACCAGTGCCAATTAAATACAGCCTGGTCAGTGCCAATTAAATGCAGCCTGATCAGTGACAATTTTATTGCAGCCTTACCAGTGCCAATTAAATGCAGCCTTACCAGTGCCAATTAAATGCAGTCTTACCAGTGCCAATTAAATGCAACCACAGCAGTGCCAATTAAATGCAACTACAGCATTGCCAATTAAATGCAGCCTTTTCAGTGCCAATTAAATACAGCCTGGTCAGTGCCAATTAAATGCAGCCTGATCAGTGACAATTTTATTGCAGCCTTACCAGTGCCAATTAAATGCAGCCTTATCAGTGCCAATTAAATGCAACTACAGCAGTGCCAATTAAATGAAGCTTTCCCAATGCAGCCTGATAAGTGCCCATGAAATACATGCTGATTACACAGCAAAAAAAAACAAAAAAAACAGTGGTGATTAAATACTACTAAAAATGTAGTTTGCGTACAGTGTTGCATGACCAGGCAATTGTCATTCAAAGTGCCCAGTAAGCAAGTAGTTAAAGTGTTAATAAACTCACAACAGTAAAATCAGTCTGTATATGCAGTAAAGCATGCTTGGTATACTCACTGTGGAACCTAAGGGGTCAAGTCACATATGCATTGTGTAAAAAGGCTGTTTGATACTGTCTTCTCTGATCCTCTCCTTCTTATACTGTCCCCAATCCATCTGCTGATAGAACAGAGGCTAGGGGGCACTCTGCACATGCTCAGTTTGGTGTATTTTTCTAGAAAGGTTTTCATTTTTGGAAGGGTGCATGTGATCAGCACAGGGCCAATCAGCATTGTCCAGGCAGAGTGTCAGAAGGCTTCATAGAACAGTCAGAACAGAATGAGAGACCCGTGTTTTGTAACATTTTAAGGCTGCCTTTCTGAAATCAAGATGTGGTGTGGTCATAGCATGCATTGATTTCAGCAAGGCATTTGATACAGTTCCACAGAATGATCTAATACAAAAATTCTACAAGCTAGGACTTAACCCTTGGGGGGTTCAGTGAATATGCAGTTGGCTAAAGGATAGATCCCAGAGTGTTGTTGTAAATGGGGTTCACTCAGAACAAAGACCAGTCACTAGTGGGGTACCACAAGGTACTGGGTCTTGTTCTATTTAACCTATATGTAAGTGATATAACTAAAGGTTTGTTTGGCAATGTTTTCTGATAATACCTAGGTGTGTTATAGGATTGATATCCCCAGAGGTGTTTGTAACATTGAACATGATTTGGCATTGCTGGAAGATTGGTCAAAGCTGTGGAGACTGCAGCTCAATATTTCTAAATGTAAAATAATGCACCTACGGAAAAATAATCCCCTAAAAGAGATATTACTAATATACAATATTACTGTTTTCATTATTTAGACCTAAGCTCTGTACACACGATGGACCGTCAATCGGTGAAAAAAAAATAGTACCTGTTGTTAAATTTTCTTATGGTTAAAAAAACGATTTCACGTTTTATATTACAATATTTTTTTTTCTCTCTCCCCCTCCTTTCCCCACATAGCTCCTCTCCATTCCCTCCCTCCCCCTCCCAACACCCCTCCCTACACTTCACAACCGCTAAGGTAAAACTAGTTCCAAAATCATACTTACAGGTTGAGGAGTGCCTCTTATTATTCAAAAAAATAAAATAATAATAATAAAGAGCAATAATGAGATACAAGATCTTTGATAAGATAAACTGTTAACCGTTGAATTATATTGATCTTAGTCTGTACACTTCTATTTATCTCTCTCAAGGTTTTCTATATGTTTAATGAATGTTCCATACCAATTGTATGTAATATATGACATCAGTTGAAAAGTTAACAATGTAATCCTATGTCGATTTCTCATTTCTTTTATGCTGTATTATTGTGTTATTTTGTTAATGTCTTCATAAGCACCAAATAAAACTTTATGAAACAAAAACAAAAAAAACGATAGAAAAAAAAGATCATCTGTGGGGAAATCCAACAGTCAAAAATCCATGCATGCTCAGAATCAAATCGACGCATGCTCGGAAGCATTGAACTTCACTTTTCTCAGCATGTCGTAGTGTTTTACGTCACCGCATTGGACACGTTCGGATTTTTAACAGATGGTGTGTAGGCAAGACTGATGAAAGTCAGCTTCATCGGATATCTGATGAAAAAAATCCATCGGACTAGATTCCATCAGATATCCGATCGTGTGTACAGGGCATTAGATTCTTCCTTGTAAATGTAATTCTTGTAGCATGGAGTATCTTCATGATGTGGGCGGTCTAACTCTACATACACAGACAACAAGGTCAGATCCTTGGAACTCTTCAGAGTACAATTAAAGTGCTTTTTTATTAGTCCATGTCAGCAGGCTCCTTAACACTGTTTTGTAGAGTATTACATACTGCCAACTGTCACCAATGATCCTTCTATAATGTACAACATTAGTACATCAAGCTGCAGAGCTGAGCCTCATCATTGTATATGTACAGTATTGTATTTGTTTGCCCAGAGACATGTAAATGATCTTCATTGCTTTTAGTAGTCCTTTGGTTAACCATTACAGGTCGTTCATTTCTTATTAAAGTCTGACTCAAAGCTCAGACTCTCCTCTGCTCCCCCTACCCCACAAGAGTTTTTTAATACTAGAACAAAAACACATACGTAAGAAAGGAATGAGGCAACTGACTTGTGGAGGTATAGTGGTTAGTAAACATTTATTTTTAACAATATTATGAAAATAAGTCAATTGCCTCATTTAAAGTCCCACATTCCTTTCTTACGTACTTGAACCCAGGATAGAGGTACATTTATTGTGCCTCATTTAAAGACCCAAACTCCCCCCTCTCGATTATAGAACAAAAACACGTGTGCGAGTCTTATGCTGCGTACAGACGATCGGACATTCCGACAACAAAACTGTGGATTTTTTCCGATGGATGTTGGCTTAAACTTATCTTGTATACACACGGTCACACAAATGTTGTCGGAAATTCCGAACGTCAAGAATGCAGTGACTTACAACACGTTCATTGGAACTAGAAAAGGGAAGTTGAATACCAGTCGTGTTAGTATAAGTTTAGTGAGAGACAATTCGCGCTTTTCAGTCTTCGTGCTTTTCAGTCCGTTGCAGTGTGATGAATGTGCTATCTCCATTACAAACAGTAATTTTACCAGACTGAGTGCTTCCGTCTCGTATTTGATTCAGAGCATGCATGGAATTTTGTGCGTCGGAATTGTCCACACACTTTAGGAATTTGCGAGAATGGATTTTGTTCTCCGAAAATTTGAGAACCAGCTCTGAAATTTGCGTTGTCGGAAATTTCGACAACAAATGAGCGATGTGTCCTACACACGGTCGGAATTTCCATCCAAAAGCTCCCATCCCATTGAATATTTGTTGTTGGAAATTCTGAGCGTGTATACGCGGCATTAGATGAGAGCTAGCCTCACAGTAGCTGGCCAAGGCATTTCTTGTCTAGGAGGCTGTGTAAGCCTCTGAGATTAGTGTTGCTCACGAATATTCGCATTGCGAATATTCGCTACGAATATTGCATATTCGAGTATTCGCGAATAACACGAATATCGCGGCGAATATTCGCTATTTCGAATATTCAAATTTTTTCAATTTTTTTTTTAGAACAGATCACATCCTAGAGATCCCCATCGACGTCTAAAAGCCATGCTGGTATGATTAGAGACCTTGGGCCGAGTAGCTGCAGCGCTCATTTTATATTGCCGAAAAATCGCAATGCGATTATTCGGCAATAGCGATATCGCGCGATTATTTTATATTGTAATATATCACGAATATTCTGAGCCAATCAGAGTGCTCCATTCCGCATTTCTCGAAATTTCGCAATTATTTTGTATTGTAATATATCACAAATATTCTGAGCCAATCAGAGTGCTCCATTCCGCATTTCTCGAATATTCGCAATTATTTTATATTGTAATATATCACGAATATTCTGAGCCAATCAGAGTGCTCCATTCCGCATTTCTCGAATATTCGCAATTATTTTATATTGTAATATATCACGAATATTCTGAGCCAATCAGAGTGCTCCTTCCGCATTTCTCGAATATTCGCAATTATTGTGTATTGTAATATATCACGAATATTCTGAGCCAATCAGAGTGCTCCTTCCGCATTTGCCGAATATTCGCAATTATTGTGTATTGTAATATATCACGAATATTCTGAGCCAATCAGAGTGCTCCTTCCGCATTTCTCGAATATTCGCAATTATTTTGTATTGTAAAATATCACGAATATTCTGAGCCAATCAGAGTGCTCCATTCCGCATTTCTCGAAATTTCACATTCGCATTCGCATTCGCATTCGCAATAGCGAAAATTCGCAATAATTTAATTTCCAAAAAATATCACGAATATTCGTATTTAGCGAATATATCTCGAATATTCGACTATATATTCGAGATATATCGCGAAATCGAATATGGCATATTCTGCTCAACACTATCTGAGATATGCTTTATCTGCCTCACAGAAAAGATTTAAGATGTCCTTGTGAGTGAAATTTTAGATTGTCAACTCTTCCCACGCCTTTTATATAAAGTGTTTAAAGTCATCATTATTCACAAGATATGAAGGGAAATGCCATAAACAAAGGTTAGGTGGAGAGCCTGGTTCCTCGAGGGTTACTACTACGGTTGTCCCGATACCACTTTTTTAGGACCGATACTTTTTTTCATGTACTCGCCGATACCGAATACCGATACTTTTTTTAAATGTCATGTGACAGTTTTCAAACCACAATACAGACTAAGGATATTTTCTTTAGAATTATGAAGAACTCTAACTCAAGACATTATAAAAGAAAAAAAATGAGTAAAAAGGAATAAAAATGTTTTATTTGCTTGTCACACAGTAGTAAAAAACTCAAAGAATTTTCACAGAACATGTTGATAAATACAAAAAAAGTATTCTATTTAGGCATCGGGAGCATTTGCGCGAGTACAAGTACTCCCGCAAATACCCGCTACCGATACTAGTATTGGTATCGGGACAACCCTAGTTACTACAATCGGAGCATGGTTCGAAATGGCTATAGCGTTAATTACAGCTTTCCTAATCAGCGGGACAAGGGTGAAAAAGCTGCCAGATATTGGTTAAGTGAAGGGATTCCATTGTGGGTGCAAGAAAGGTTGGCTTAGTATCGTGTACCTGCCGTGAGGTGGGCTTGGATTGGGATCTGTCTTCAAGAAGGTGCAATACAGTACTAAAATCACTGCCAATGAGATGTGGGGTGTAGGGAGATTTTAAGAGCTCAGAGAAGAGGTCGTAAAAATACTGTTTAGTGTTAGGGGCATACAGGTTAGTAATCTAAAGTTCCCTGGATGCAATACGGAGAAGAGCAGGGACAAAACGTCCCTGATTATCAGTGTTTATGAATCTCACAATTATGTTTTTTTTTAATGCTAGAACAAAAACACATTTGGCTTCGTCCCATTGAGTCCTGTGTTTAGGGGTATAATGGGTTGCAAGAGAGTGCTGTGCGAGTCTTGGACGAGAGCTAGCCTCACGGTAGTTCATTTTTTCTCTATTAGGCCATGTAAGAGATAACAAGGCCTCTGAGATATGTTTTACGTACCTGCCTCCCAGAAAAGATTTAAGATATTCCTGTGAGTGAAGTTTGAGGTTGTAAACTCTTCCCACGCCCAGTGTTTAAAGTCGCCGTTATACGCAAGATATGAGGGGAAACGGCATAAACAAAGGTTAGGTGGAGAGCCTGGGTCCTCGAGGGTCACTACAGTTGGGGCATGGTCCCAAATGGCCATAGTGTGTATTACGGCTTATCAGCGGGACAAGATTATCGGTGGAGAAGAAATAGTCAATTCTGGTAAAAATTTTATGTAATTACGGTAATTAGTTTCAAAGAAAGAAAATAAAGCTGCTAGAATGGCCCAGCCAATCACCTGATTTGAATCCAATAGCAAATCTATGGAGTTTACGAAAGAGGCCCATGGAACCTTCAAGGCCAGTTCACACCATAGAAACGCAGTACAGGTGCATCCCCGCCACTTTTTTCTTGACCTTAAATATGGACATGTGTGTTCCAGTGCATTCTTAGTGCGTTTAGGTGCTTTCAGGTGCATTCCAATGCATTTTTGGTGTTTTACAGCATTCCAGTACAGTCCAGTGCAGGAAAATGTAGCATGTTCTACACACGTGGAACACACTAGAACTACAACCATTAGTGTGAACTAGTGTGAACTATTCCATTGAAAACCATATAACCTACTTTCCATGCATTTTTAATGCAAAAAAAAAATGCACTGGACTGCACGTGGTGCGAACTTCCCTCAAGGTTTTGAAGACTTGTGTGGAAGAATGACCTAAAACCACACCTGAGCAATGCATGTGACTAGTTTCTCCATACAGGAGGCATCTTGAAGCTGTCATTACCAACAAAGAATGTTGTACAAAGTATTAAATACATTTAATTTAGTGTGTTCAATACTTTTACATTGTGTCATTCCATTTTATTACACATAACTTAGTTTTTGAACTTATTTGTTTTGGTGTTTTTGTATGTGTGGATTGAATGGGTTTTTACCGAGATGTGGTGAAAATGTCTAATCAATAGCACCTTTAGAAATATAATTACCTAGAAAAATAGTGACGTGTTCAGTTTTTTTTGCCCACTGTGTATATATATATATATATATATATATATATATATATATTAGGGCTGTTACTGATCAAAATTTTTGTGTTCGATTAATCTTTTTTTTTTAAATCGATTAATTGACTAATTTTGATTAATTATAACGCACTTACAGATCCAACTACTTTTAGCTGATCTCCTTGTAGGCTGATTCCCAGTGCAGCTACCAACCACTGGAAAAATGGAGAGCAGGATACAAAAAACACACAAAGGCAGCGCTCAATGGGAATAGCATTAAAACTTTTATAGTCTTCAAGTAGGTAACCAAATAAATATTGCACTGGAGATAAAATCGATGTAGCTACATAAACTGTAAAAATGGTGCGAGTAATACCAAACGGTACCAAAAGCAGTCATAAGAACATGTAGCTAAGTATGATACTGGTATAAAAATATGTACAACGATACCACTGCTGAATCCAGATGAGGAGGGGTTAACATCAGTCCGTTGGCATGTAGATGTCCTGTGAAGGGAACTATCACAACTCCCAGTGGATGGTTGTAGAATCCCAGGTTGACAGAGGGAAGTGATAGAGGGAAGTGTAACAGCCCTTGCGTGTGGCGGATAGTAAGGTCCCACCAGCATGCAGATATGAAGGCACAGCAAAGGAGTCCTTCAGATGGACACGGCAAGCCCCGCCGGTGTCCGTGACGTTACCAGATCTCGACAGAACTCCCTGAAGGCCCAGAAGTGGGCGGAGAGGTGATTACAAATCAAAAGAATTTTAATCGATCAAAAAGATTTTGATTGATCAAAAAAATTAAAGATTAATCGATCAATTAAAAGTTAATTTGCACAGCCCTAATATATATACACACACACATACACCATTGTAAATATAAAATGTATATACAAATGCTAAAATATATATTACATTTAAATTCAATTAAATATTCAAAAAAAAATATGAGAGAATGAGAATATGTAAAAATGTAAAAAATAATAATAATAGTAAATGCTATTATATAACGTGCTGTTTTATGGATACACATGAATTAAAGGATCACTAAAGGACATTTTTTTTTTAGCTAAATAGCTTCCTTTACCTTAATGCAGTGCTGTTTTTATGTTCTCATTGTCCGTTTTTGCTTTGAAGTAGCTGTAATACTTCTCTGATCTCCACATTTCCTGCTTGTCTGGCTCCTTATGAAAAATCTCATGGCAGCTTTTGACTGTGGTCCAAGCTGTGTCTCTAAAACTCCTCAGACCCAATCAGATTCATTTTAAAAACAAAACACTGCCCTGGGATTCAATTTAAAAACAAAACACTGCCCTGGATTTGTTTGTTTTTGTTCTGTCTCTCTCTCTACCTTACATAAACACAAAACCTTTTTAAAAACGAAAGTGAAACTAGAGGCATATTATATGATTGATTTTTATCTATTTTTAATCATTTTTAAAATGAATCAGTTAACTTTTATGTCTCTATACCCTGTAAACAGTCATTAAGCAAAACATTTTTTTTCCTTTAGTGATCCTTTAATATCTTACTTAATATATCACATAAACAAAACTGTGCTTAAATACTTCTATAAAATGTGTTCTGCCCATAAAAAATAAATCAATGTAAACATACTGTATAAAAAAATAAAAATGTAATGTATGATCTCCTCCTATCACCATCTCAGCAAATGCAAATTATAGAAGAAACGTCTTTATGTGAAATGCAATGTTTCTTCAGTGTCACACTCTATAGACCACCAATGTGAAGTCTTCAAAGCTTCTATCATGATAACAAACCGCTCTTCCATAGACGCTTTGAAACGCTCTTCACATTGGCAGTGCTCTATTAGGTGTGACATTAAAGAAACATTGGCCCAGATTCACGTACATCGGCGCATTATTGGACCGGCGTAGCGCACCACTTTTCCGTTAGACTTGCGTAATCTAGCCGCGTAATCCCGCGATTCACGAAGCTTTTGCGCAAGAGATTGCGCAAGCGTAAGGTTTTTTCCGGAGGCGTAAGGAGGAGTAATACAAATTGGGAGGGACGTGGGCGTGTTACATTGAAATGAGCCGTGACCCCATGCAAATGAAGGGCCGGCCGACTCGCGCATGCGCGCGTGAAGGAAACCATGTCAGCTCCGTTGTGCGCATGCTCACAACTCGGGAGCGGCGCAATCAGTGAAATTGGACATGGACTAGGGCAATGTTGTGAACTACGCAGACAGCATAAATAGACACACACAAACGCACTTCCATTGCAAAAGTACATCCCTTTGTGTCCCTTCCCATTGAATCAAGTGCTTTTGCTCTGTTGTTCGTTAGAGTGTGTTTTGTAGTTGTCAGATTAGTGTTCTGTGTGATCTAGTGCTTGTTGGTAGTTTTGTGAAAGTGTGTTTTGATAAGTGTTTTTTGACTGTTTGTTTGATTGATAGATTTCTGAGCGTTTGTTTTCTTGCTTTATTTTTTCATCTGATTTTTTTGTGTCTGTTTCTTGCTGAGTGCTAGTGTGATTTTTGCCTGTTCTTTTTCTCTTTGTGTGTGTTCTTGTCTGATTGGTTGTGCTTGTATTTGTGACAGATTTTTGGTGACTGCTAGTGAGTTTGTTTTGGAGTATGACTGAGAGAAAAAGAAAGTTGAATTTTACAGTGGGGGAAAAAAGAATTCTTGCCCGGGCCATTACCGACTATGGGCGTTTTCTCCACGGCCCGCAGAGTGCCACCACCACCCCGGCCAGGAGGAGGGAGATATTGGATATGATCACGGAGCAGGTCAATTCATCGGGGGAGGGGGAGACACGGACCCGCTCTGGGATTGAAAAGAAAATAAATGACCTCCGGCGTGAGGTGAAAAAAAAACTGGCCGCAATAAATGCCCATGCCAGGGGCACAGGAGGGGGCCCACCATGCCGGGTTAGATTTACAGCGACGGAGCGTGTGGTGGCCCTGACCTTTCACCGGCATGAAGTGGAGGGCCTGCCAGGCTTTGACACAAGTCCGGTCCCCGCGGTGCCAGGTAAGGTATTTATTTCTCTCAAGTGTGTAGCATGTGTGGGGGAGGGGGTGAAAGGGAATATGTGGCAAGTGTGTGGATCCTCCAACCTGTGAATGGTTTGTGTCATCCACAGCTGTGCAGGAGGGTGCAGGGCCATCTGGCCAGGCCGCTCCAACGCCAGGACAGCAGCCTAATGAGGCCCCCCCAACAAGGCCAGAGTCCGCGGAGGAGGAACAAGAGGAGGAGGAGGATCATGCGGAGGACGATCATGAGGAGGAGGAGAATCATGAGGAGGAGGAGTCCATGGCAGGCACTGGACGTTTGGTTTCTGCGGACTCTTCCCCTCTGGCTGCAAGAAGCCTGCCCTCCCTAAGGGTGAGCCCCCCCCCCCCCTCCCCCAACATGGCTCCCCTCACAAGGGCCTCCCCTTCTCCCCGGCCACAACCATCAGCAAGAGCCAGGAGGTCATCCCAGAGCACCAGGGGGGCGCCCAATCTCCTGCCCGCCAGTCTGAGAAGGAACCTGGCCACCCAGACCCGCCTTCTGAGACAGCTCTGCCAGACTATGGGGCGGGTGGATCAGAGCCTGTCCTCCATCAACGATAGGCTGGGTAACCTGGACTCCCACTCCCGGGCCTCCACAACCTGCCTAAATGACCTGCAAACTACATCAGCAGGCGTTGGGCAGGATGTGAGGGCCCTTACCCAGGCTATCCAGGGCAACACGGCAACACTTGGTGCTGCCCTGGACAGAATAGCCGTGGCCTTGGAGGGCAGGCCGCCAGGTGGGCAGATCTCAGGGGCTGCTCCTCCTTCCCCGGCTTTTCCCCTCCCCCATGCGTCTCCCCTGAGGGTCCGGGGCCGTGGCCGGGGGCGCCCCAGGCGTGGCTCAGGCAGAGGGCATTAATTTTTTTTTCCCCTTTTTTTTGGTTTGAAAGCATGTTTATTTTTGTTCTCTGCTTTTTTTTTTTTCTATGCATTTTTTTTTTTTTTTTTTTTGCTGACATTTTTGGCATTTTTTGGGTTGTGAATGATGTTTGAATGTGGGGGTGACATTCCTGCTGGAAAAGGGGTGTCATCCTCAATTTGGGTGGAGAAGGGTTCCCCAGGACCAGGGAGAAGTGATTCCCAGGTCCGTGTGAATGGTGTATGAATGTACAGTGACATAATTGGAGCCTTGACGTGGCGTTACTGCTCACCAGTCTTGCATGGTGGACTGGTGCCAATCCAATTTGATGAGGATGTGGGGTGTGTGTGCTAGGGACCATAGTGGTGTGCATGCATGCATTCTCATTGTGCCATGATTAATGTGTGTGTTTAACGTGCAAAGATGCATAATGTGAGCTGGCATGAGATGGGGTCATGAGATGGGGTTCCAGTTCATATGCAGAGTCACCTTGAAGGGAAAAGACAGGTGGATGTTAGTCATGCATGTGCCACTTGTGAGGTGTGCATCACGGGAGGGGATAGTCATGCCTGACTCCCATGTCACTCACCAACCAGCCAGCTGTCCCCATACATGTTCTGTTCGCAATCTGTGGGGATGGGGCTCTGATTGTATATGTAGCTGTCATGGGTGTCATGGGTAGTGCCATGTGTTGGGCTGCTGATGTCCTCCTGCAAGGTTGTGGTAATTCCACGATGGCATGAGGGGTGAATCTGAAGATGCGAGACACCTCAGAATCTCTCATGCCAAAGATGTCTATGCGTGTGTGATATATCAAGTGAAGAGTGAGGGGCTTGTATCAGATAAGAATATTGTATTAGATTAGATTAAATTGTAAATTTGATATAAGCCAAAAAATAAAAAATAAAAACATCTCCCGTGCCCTCCTTAGTGCCATCCTCCGTGCCCTCATCCTTCTTTGTTCATCTAAAGTCAGTAGTATAGCTATGCGCGACGATGCCCCTGGCATGTTGGCATACAGATTGTTGGGCAACACGTGTGACTGCTGAACTCCTCACTAACAGTGTTGCTTTATCTGACAATTAGACTTTTTTTCAAAATTTAGACCAGCTTTTAGGTCCTCTAACTTTAGACAGAACATTTTGCAGTTGCGCACATCGCGTAGCCTGCGCAGCAACTGCGTTTTTTTGTGAATCCCCGTAACTCCCTCATTAGCATATTTGACTAGCAAATCAATGGTGTGTCTAGCGCAGTTTTGCGCGAAGGCAAGCGAAGGTCTAATTCAATTACGCCGGACCAAAAAACGTAGATTTCTGGCGTATATTGTTTTGTGAATCGCGTCCAACTATACGCACGCGCACATTTAGACTTACGCACGCGCAACAGCAGTTGCGCAGGCGTAATCGCTCTGTGAATCTGGGCCATTGTATTTCCTGTACTGTCTTTTCTTCTAAAATGTGCATTCACTGAGATGGTGATGGGAAGGAATCATACATACACAATCATCATTTTATATATGTTTAGTTTGATTTATTATTCATGGGCAGAACCCATTTATAGAGGTATTTAAGCATTGTTTTGTTTATACATTGTACCATATGGCATGTCAGGAATGTATGATTGCAAACTAAGATGACTAAATAACATATATACATATAAAATATATTTATATATGATAGATAGATAGATAGATAGATAGATAGATAGATAGATAGATAGATAGATTATATATATATATATATATATATATATATATATATATATATATATATATATATATATATAGTAAGATTTGGGGAATCAGACTCCAGTGGCAGGTGCGTTTTTAAGGGCTTGGTAGCCCACTTTTATTTAAAAACTCACAAAAGGTTCACATATGCAATAGCATCCCTCGCAGGGGGTTTCCACCATTACTGCATTGTACAAACTAAAGAGCTTAGCCTCCTGGCTTTCAATCCTGGCATCCGACGGCTTCAGTCCTCTAGCCTAAGCCCAAGTTCTGTTCCTCAGAACACACAGCGTTTCCCAGAGATAAGCTCAATCCTTGCTTTTCTCCTAGTCAGCGACTTGCTGCTCAAACATAAAGCGGCATCTGCAACCTGCAGATCTGCACACACTAGCTGCAATCCATGCAGCCTCTCTCTGACTCCTTTCAGAGAGTTGGGAGCTCACCTGGCTCCCAGGGACCAGACTTCCTGTCTGTGGGTGGGGCTCTGAGCCACAGCCAGGCCAGCACTAAAAAGCTGAACACACAGCTGTGTAATCAATGTGTGTCTCTCCAAAATATGGCGAAAACCAGCCATCCTTCAGGCAAGACAAGTCCAAACCATCACAATATATAAATAAATATATATATTTTTATTTATAGATAGATATATAGTAGGGCTGTTACTGATTACAATTTTCGTGTTCGATTAATCAATTTTTTTTAAATCCCATTGAGAACGTCTGTTGATGACGAAATGCGTCTGGGGGACGCTGAGTGACGTCACCACGTGGGGAGATTCCCTATCGCATGCCGGCCGGCTTTTTTCCACATGCTTGATTTATCATTTACATTGTGAGTAGTATGCTTTTTAATTTTAATACATTTTTTAAACGGAATTTCACTATGGTGAGTTTCTTGTCTTAAACCAACCTATGGTTGAATGGTGAACTACGTCCAGACAATACCCTGGTAGATTGAAGCCGCAGTGTCCCTTCCTGCCTGCTCCGGGAATACGCATCTGTCTCGTGAATGCCAAGGCCGTGGCTGGGCTATAGCCAACTGCTCTTCTTGAGCTTACTTTTGGTAAGCAGCCAATCTTAATTGTGGTGAAGGGATCACTTTCAGGATTACGTTTGTCACCACGGTGGTCTATTATTGTGGATATTTTATACATGCAGCACCCAACATTGGATGCATCCTGAAACTATATGCTGGATTTTTTTAAGGAAACTCCTCTCTTTTTAAAAAAAACAATTGTGTTATTGACTGTTTTTATTGAATACTTTTAGGGGTTTAGGGGGCGCAGTTTTGCTATATTTTTTGAATTTTTTTTAATCGATTAATCGACTAATTTAGATTAATTATAACGCACATACAGATCCAACTACTTTTAGCTGATCCTCTTGCATTGCAACTCTGCATTAGTCAGTGGTAAATGTGGTATACACTATATACAATCACCCGACACTAGTTTGTTTCCACAATCCATGACTTAACTTCACAGTTCACACAAATACGCTTTAAATTCAAACTGTAGTACTGAAGTAATTTTTTCTTATTAAACTTTAAGAAAACGTAGAGAGTTAGTTTAAAGAGGGGGTTCGCCGAAAATCAACTTTCTCTCACTAGATCCAGCATACTGCTGACACCTGCAGTATGCTGGATTTTTTTTTTTGTACTTATCGTTTTAGCCAGGTTTCTTCTCCGGCTCCGAGCGGCGTATCCTTTCTGGGTAGTAGGCGTTCCTAAATCAAGCCCAGTTGATTGACGGGCTTGAATAGCGCGTCACGCCTTCCAAAAATACCCGAAGTGACGCTCGGGTGTTTACGGCGCCTGCGCAGTCAGCTCTACACGGCAGGCGCAGGAGCCGTAAACAGCCGAGTGTCACTTCGGTTATTTTCAGAAGGCGTGACGCACTATCCAAGCCGTCAATCAACTGGGCTTGATTTAGGAACGCCTACTCCCTGCAGGATTCCCCGCTCGGAGCCGGAGAAGAAACCCGGCTAAAACGATAATTACGGGGGAAAAAAATCCAGCATACTGCAGGTGTCAGCAGTATGCTGGAGCTAATGGCAGAAAGTGGATTTTTGGGTGAACCTCCGTTTTAACTTTAATTAGAAAACGTATATATATATATATATATATATATATATATATATATATACGTAGTATATTGACTGTCAGTCACTTTATAGTAGGCAAGTAGGCCTCACTTTAGCCAGTCACGCAGACATACCAGAGTGTTTACATTTTCTGGAAGCAGACATGATGGCATTTTATTGACAATATACCCTGAAGAACTGAACAGTCTTTCGCACGGAACAGATGTTGCCGATACACAAAGAATTTGTCTGCACAAAACTGCTTAGGACAGGAAAACGATGGTTATTTTTGCCCCCTTCCCCTGATGGAGCCTGATGCATCCTCCTGCTCCACAGATGCAAAGGTACCTCAATCCAATGGGTGCAGTTTGCTCACATCCAGCAGGGTAAGTCTCACTGTCCAGGCTGTCCGGTGACATCAAGAATTTTGATCGATCAAAAGAATTAAAGATTAATCGAGGAATTAATCTTTAATTTCCCCAGCCCTAATATATATATATATATATATATATATATATATATATATATATATATATATATATATATATATATATATATATATATATATATATTAATAGAAATAAAATAAAAATTACCAGAAATATATTTACATATGTTTTATCCATTGTATATTTAATTGTTTTACTGTAAAGCAACCCCCCCCCTCTCCTCCTCTTATCAAACTGCATTATAACATATTAGCAGTACATTTGCTTATCCCATTCCCCTCCTGCTCTCTTCTACCTTACTGCTTTTTAAAAAAAAATGTGTCATTGACGGCTGGACTTTTTCTGGGTTTGCTGGCCAACCAATGACAGATGTGCAGAATCCTGACACAGGCACAATAACTAACGTGACACTAAACCCCCCCCGATATACTCACCTCCACCTTCCAGCTATGTGGCATTTACAGTATATCCCTTGCCAGCCGCTGTCACCTTCTCCTTGAATGCCGTGTTTTGGGTTCCTTTATGTGCATTCAGTAAAAAAGAAAAGAAAACAGCGAGCTGGCAGATAAGTTTGCATTACATAGCATGTCTCTTCTGCATTAAAAATCTGCCTCTTTGCAGTTTTCTAAAAGTTAGGTTTAGTTCTTCTTCTAATGAAATCAAAGTCTACTTGCAAGATCTCAGGAGTTTTAGCCAAATCTCTTGAGATCTCACAGCTCTGAAACGAGATCTCCCGGGAAAGGCAGTGGTCACGTGGTCTCCCCAAGGGAAATCGGTGTGGTTGGGGCTACATCACCACTGCCTTGAGGAACCAGAAAGTGTGAAAAGAAGGTAAGATATAACAAAAATATCATATTTCAAAATATGGTGGATGATTGCATAACAAAGGCTTAGTAGTGTGTGCTTTAACACCTAACATTGGGCCAGATTCACAGAGCCATTACACCTGTCTAACTAGTGTTAGACTGGAGTAATTTTAAATTACGCGCTTTTTCTAGCTAGTCGGAAACCTCAAACCATGAATAGATGGCTGCGGGCTTCAATTCGACTGGATTACGTGTTCGTACGCCTTCGGATCTATGCTGCAATAAAATTGCGGCCACTGGGTGGACTTCCCGTCATTTTCCACGTCGGGGTATGCTAATGAGCTTTTGCCGGCGATCCCCGAAATTACGATCTTCATTCGCAATCACTTACGCCACCTTTAGTCATCTTTTATATACAATACTATACAATGATTGCGATTTTTTTTTTCAAAAATATGTAGAAGAATACGTATCCGCCTAAACTGAATTTTTTTATGGGATATTTATTATAGCAAAAAGTAAAAAAAATAGTTTTTTTTCAAAATTGACGCTCTTTTTATTGTTTATAGCCCAAAAAATATAAACCACACGGGCGATCAAATACCACCAAAAGAAATCTCTATTTGTGGGAAAAAAAGGACGTCATTTTTGTTTGGGAGCCACGTCGCACGACTGCGCAATTGTCAGTTAAAACGACGCAGTGCCGGAGGCTGAAATTTCGCCTGGGCAGGAAGGGGGTATATGTGCACAGTAAGCAAGTGGTTAAAGCCAATATAAAAGACACAAATTGAAACAGCTTTGCTTTTTATGCAAGCAGTGTAAGTAAATGAATTTGACCTGGATTGGCCATTTGCAGCCCCCTGTAAAGCAGAGGTCAGACTTAGAGATTAAATATGCCCCGTACACATGACCGGGTTTTCTGACAGCAAAACTGCGAGCAGAGCTTTTGGCCGGGAGTCCCGGCAGTGTGTATGCTTCATCACAGTTTTTCCGACAGGAAAACTGCTGGAATCAGCTGACAAAAAAAAGAGAACCAGCTCTCTTTTTTTCCCATTGGGATTCCCGGCAGACTTTTTCCCAGCGTAAAACGGTCATTTTTGGCTGTTTTCCTGCGGGGAAAAAGTCAGATGGAGCATACACATGGTCGGGATTCCCGAGGAAAAGCTCTCATCTGAGTTTTCCCGACAGGAAAACCGAACGTGTGTACGGGGGAAAAAGTGGAGCGCAGGTTCTCGGTTTTCCCCTCAGGATTTCCGACGGACCTTTTGCCTTCCGGAATCCTGGTCGTGTATACGAGGCATAGGAAATAAAATGAACCTGTACTGGCAGGAAGTATGTTGAGTGGAGGAGAGGGCATAGTGATAGAGAGCAGACTGATAACCATCATGTACTTAATAATGGACAGAAAGATGAGCTCATCACTGTTGCTGCTCTTCCTTTCACTGTCCAGTCACAGGTTGGGGGCTAGTCCGGAATGAAGTGGATTGTCCATCAGATTGAGGACATCAAGTGGTAGAAAAGGGTACTGCATGGGAACTCTGTCCAAAAAAACAACAAAATAAAAATGAATAGCCCGCAAAAAATAAAATAACAATAGCAGATGATGCAATATTATTATGAATATTTTACCTAGCTGGTTTTGCTATTTTATCTCTTCATTTTTATATTATTTCCGGCTACAGATTTTCTCTAAATAAGACTTAAAAAATCTAATTATTTAGTCTACATTCCGGAGTTAGTACCATCATGTTAGTTACAAACCAGAAGCTTTTCTTGGGCTCTTTACAGAAGCCTTGGTCATCCGTCATAGGCAGAGAACACAAGCTGCCGGGGAAGAGCCCGGTCTACAGTAATGAGAAAATGTTCCAAAAGCAGCAACGACGGAGTGCTGAAAGCGTGTCTGGATTAAACTGCAGTCAGCAGTGATAGAACACTTCATTTTCAGCATCTCTATTACCAACTACAAGTTCCAGTGGAACACTTAGAGCAACACATGTGACTCCTGCCAGAGTGCCAGCTAAATGGGGTAACCATGATCGAGGCTATTAAAGGGAATTTAAAATGAATTTTTAATGATGATGGTATGTTGCCAGTGCATTCTCCTTGGGCTGATTTACACCTTAATTGGAACTGGCAGCATCGCTTATGCAGTTTAGGGATCTGAATGGAGAATGGGGGTTGAATGCCATTAGCTCACCTTAACACCGCCTGCTGCTAGGGGACAGAACTTATTATAAGACTGCAGAGAGGATGATTTGAAATGAAGGGCAGCATTAGAATGATGGTGGCCGATCTGAGACACATCCAGATGTCTTTTAAATGATTTCTTCACCTTTTGACCCTATTTCAATATTCGTGCTCTTGTAAATTATATACAAAAAATTTAAAAAAATAAACTCATGCTCTAAGCTTTCCTTTGTGTCATCTCCTTGCTTTTCTTTTGCCCAGACCTTCCTGTCATGTCTCCTTTGTTTGTAATATTTTAGGCTGATGGTAAAAGGCATGCAATATGGAATCTTCTATTGCTAGACGATGCGGGAAGAGTGGCACTCCAAACACTGAACTCCTCTTGTCCTCCAAGGCAGTGTTGGGTGCCAAAAACGGAGCCTGTCTCCACTCCTAGTGCCATAGCTGTGATCAGGGCTTTTTTTCAGGGGGAACTCAGTTCTACCACCTCTGGTTCAGACCGTTTGGTACCTGCTCACCACAATCGCTTGTAAACACAGAAGTCTGGTTTCTGTGTTTACAAGTGACAGTTCTGCACTCTGTGTGTAACCCCCTGAACTCTGCACCCTGTATGTAATGCAATCCTGGTATTTAATGCCCCTTTAAGACCCTTCTACTGTTTTTGAAATCTGAATGGGGTCGTGGTTGAATTCCTGCACCTATTTTCTAAGAAAAAAAGCTCTGTGATGAATGGAAAGTCATAGACATGTGCATTAGTTTTCGCCTGAATGCATTTTCGTCTGAATTTCGGGTATTTTCGTTATAGTTTTAACAATGAAAACAAACGTGAAGAATCCGAAATCCAAAAGATCCGACATAAAAAAATGCTTTATTTTCATTTTGGTTGCTACATATAGATTGAAGATTCGACCAGTGGCGGCTGGTGCTCAAAATTTTTGGGGGGGGCGCAAACGAAAAAAAAAATTGCAGGCTCACTGTGCCCATCAAATGCAGCCACTGTACCATGCCATCAAACGCAGCCACTGTGCCATCAATTTGCACCACTGTGCCATGCCATCAAATGCAGCCACTGTGCCATGCCATCAAACCCAGCCACTGTGCCATCAATTCGCACCACTGTGTCATGCCATTAAACGCAGCCACTGTACCATGCCATTAAAGGCAGCCACTGTGCCATCAATTCGCACCACTGTGCCATGCCATTAAACACAGTCACTGTGCCATGCCATCAAATGCAGCCACTGTGCCATCAATTGTTACCACTGTGCCATGCCATCAAACGCAACCACTGTGCCATGCCATCAAATGCAGTCACTGTGCCATGCCATCAATCACAGCCACTGTGCCAACAATTCGCACCACTGTGCCATGCCATTAAACACAGCCACTGTGCTATCAATTGTCACCACTGTGCCATGCCATCAAACGCAGTCACTGTGCCATAGTGTTAACAACATGGAAACAGTCAATTGTTGAGAAAAATTGTCAAACTGCTCACCAAAATAGTTTCATGGACCAGGTTTTCAGCTCAAATGGTAACCCAGGACAAATGACCTTGTCCCAGCTTTAAGAGTCCAGCTTTCATTCTTGGGAATACCGTATTTATCGCCCTATTACGCGCACCGGCGTATAGCGCGCACCCCTAATTTAGCCTGACATTCCTGGAAAAAATAAATACTTACAGTTTTGGAGTCTTGCCCGTCGTCCATCGGCGGCCTTGTCCGGTCCAGCATCCAACGCGGTGTCCTCCCGCGCTGGTCTCTGTGCCGATCGCCGCTTCCCGCGCTGTGTTTGAACGCCCCCGCCAACGACATATACCGACCGCAGTACACTCGGGTACACTTGGCCAGGCTCGGCTCCCCTTGCGGTTATGCAAGAGAAGCTGAGCGTGGCCAAAGTGTACACGAGTGTACTGCGCTCGGTATATGTCGGCGGCCGCGTTCAAACACAATACGGGAAGCGAGTATCGATCCCCGCTTCCAGCGCTATGTTTGAATCCGCCGCCGACATATAACGAGCGCAGTACACTCGGGCACGCTCGGCCACGCTTGGCTCCTCTCGGCTTCTCTCGCATAACCACGAGGGGAGCCGAGCCTGGCCGAGTGTACCCGAGTGTACTGCGCTCGGTATATGTCGGCAGCGGATTCAAACACAGCGCGGGAAGCAAGTATCAGCGTATATATCGCGCACCCACGATTTTGCCCTGATTTTAAGGGCAAAAAAGTGCGCGGTATGCGCTGATAAATACGGTACTTATTACAAAGGACTTTCTCAGGTACATTGAATTAAAAAGAAAATCCCGGGTCTTTGGATTATGTTAACTAATGTGGAATATTAGAAACAAATCTTATGAAATGTTATATAGACCACGGGGCGCCAGTGCTAAGCAAGCGAGATGAAGAGTGGTCATGTGTTTTAAATGTTTGTAAATAATTGTGGATATCAATTGAATCACCAGCCTGAATATGTGGTTTTAATATGTTTAATATGTTTAAAGCTGTATAAAACCCAGAAGGAAACATTTATTTTATTGCAGCTTACCAATTCTTAGATGTAGTAGCTGCATCTTTATCTTTAGGTTTTCTTTCTTTTATTTTAGCCTAATCCTGCCATTAAAGTGGATGTAAACCCCAAAAATGTTTTATTTTTTTGCTGTCACAATGTAGAGTATAAGATTTCTGTGCCCAGTCTTGCCACACAGAGTTAATCCAGCTCTGAGCAATCCTCTTTTATTGTTCAGTGAAATAAAACAGATTTCCAGATAAAAACCTGTCTAAATAAAAAATCCTTACCGTCCCCTTGCTTCGAGTGACAGGTTATTTACATATCTCTCCTGGATGTTATCATAATATGAGGTGATCCACAGATTATAGACACGTGACCGGGATGTGTTATGTGGGGGGAGGGGTGGATTTCTTTCTTTCTCTCTTTCTCTCTCTCTTTCTCTCTCTCCCCACATAACACATCCTGGTCACTTGTCTATGAACTGTGGATCACCTCATATTATGATAACATCCAGGAGAGATATGTAAATAACCTGTCACTCGAAGCAAGGGGGCGGTAAGGCCTTTTTAATTAGACAGGTTTTTATCTGGAAGTCTGTTTTATTTCACTGAACAATAAATGAGGATGGCTCAGAGCTGGATTAAAGCGAATGTCCCCCTGAAGAAAAATATTAAAAGCCAGCAGCTACAAATACTGCAGCTGCTGACTTTTAACATTAGGACACTTACCTGTCCTGGAGTCCAGCAGCGTCCGCAGCAGAGGATGAGCAATCACTCGTCACCCTGCTGCTCCCCCCTCCATCCACGGTGAGGGAACCAGGAAGTGAAGCGCTCCGGCTTCACTGCCCGGTTCCCTTCGGCGCAGGCGCGAGTCACGCTGCGCCTGCCGATTGGCCTGCGGGGGACGGACGGGATGTGAAAAAAAAACTGTCTTTTACCCGAGACTGTGTGGCCGGAAGTGGGTGAAAATACCTGTCTTTAGACAGGTACCTGCACCCCCCTCCCCCCTGAAAGGTGTCAAATGTGACACCGGAGGGGGGGAGGGTTCCGATCAGCGGAAGTTCACTTTAGGGTTCACTTTAGGGTGGAGCTCCGCTTTAACTCTGTGTGGCAAGACTGGGCACAGATGATAGGAAATCTTATAGTCTACAATATGCCAGCAAAAAAAAAAAAAATTGGTGGTTTACATCCGCTTTAAGTCTGATGTTTTTCAACAGAACAAGTTTACCTGCAGATGAAGGGCAGAGACAAACCATTACATACTGCTTACAATGATCAGCCTTTAGTTGTTTATGTAAAACCTTTATCCCAAATGGGAATAAAAAAATCTGTTTGCTGTAACTGATTCTAAAGTATGAGCTGGAATTTGCCTTTAGTTTGTTAATGTATCTAACAATCCCCTCCCCCAGACTGTAATGATTCTGTCCAAAGGTGCCCCTTAATCTAGAGTGAAGAGGGGGGGTGTTTTAATACTAGAGGTGTGTTACTAGGCAGATCACCAGATGAAAACAGAGGGGAGAAGAGCCTAAAAAAAGAAAACTAATACAGCCACCACATGTAAGAACTGGTAAGCTGCAATATATATTACACTTTTGGGTTTAGGTTTATAATTACTTCAACCCCTTCCAGCCCACACTATAGCTGAATGACGGCTACAGCGCGGGCTTACGTTGCCAGGAGGGCGTCTATTGACATCCTCCCATGATCGCACTGCCCACGTGCCCCATGCGGAGCCCTGGTGGCATGCTCTGTGATCTCTGAGTCTTTTGGACTCAGCTGATCAGAGTTCAAGTAAAGGGCCAATCACAGCGACCTCTTTACCACATGATCAGCTGTGTCGAATGACAGCTCATCACAATGTAAACATAAGCAGGTTATCAGCTTTTCTTTCAGCCTGAGGAAGGGAGAAGGGAGACGATATCTGGCTTCTGTTAAAGGGACACCATCTATCATTGCCCATCAGTGTTGCCTCATCAGTGCCCATCACTGCAGCCTATTAGTGCCCATCAGTGCCGCTTCATCAGTGCCCACCATCAGTGCAGCCTATCAGTGCCCATCATCAGTGCTTTAAAGAATTCTCCATCTCTAGCTTGGGAATGTTTACATGGATCTTAATGCTTTATAAAAGCTTGTTGTACACACAGAACTTCGAGCATAGGGCCAGATTCAGGATGGCGAGCGGTTCTTTTGGCCGGCGTAACGTTTCTTATTTACGTTACGCCGTTGCAACTTTACGCGCAAGTGCTGTATTCACAAAGCACTTGCTCCTAAAGTTGCGGAGGTGTAGCGTAAATGGCCCGTCGTAATTTAAATTTGGCGGGTAGGGGGCATGTAGTATTTTAATTAGGCGCAATCCCGCGCCGAATGTACAGCGCATGCGCCGGCCGTCAATGTATCCCAGTGTGCATGCTCCAAATTATGACGGTGTTTTTGACGTGAACGTAATTGACGTAAATCCCCATTCACAGAGTTACGCAAACGACGTAAATTTTTTTAAATGTATCCCGGGAAACCCCTTACGGAAACTGCGTAAAGTCACTGCGTCGGGCGGGCGTACGTTCATGAATTGGCGTATCTCCCTGATTTACATATTCTCTGTGTAAATCAGCGGGAACGCCCTAGCGGCCATTTTAAAATTTCAGTTAAGATACGACGGCGTAATACAATTACGCCGCTCGTATCTTAGCTGCAACCCGGCGTATCTTGTTTTCTGAATACAGAAAACAGACACGCCGGCGTAGGTTAGAAGTTACGCGGCTTATATAGAGATAAGCCGGGTAAATTCTTACTGAATCTGGCCCATAGAAAACACATTATAAGATAACATAAAAAGAGAAATGCTGTTGCTGCAGTACTCACCTTCAGTCGGGTCCTGAACCCGCAGTAATCCCTTTCCACCACTGGATGTCCGCATTCTTTAGATTTGAATGATGACTATGTTATTCAACCCACTTCCACTGAGCCTAGGCCATCACGACCCCGCCAACTGGGGTGGTGTCACCAAGTATTGCTCCCTGGCATTGCACTCACATATCATTACAGGAACACAGTCAAGCACAGCAAAAAGAGCTGATTATCCCACCACTGTCCAAGGAGACCCCGTAATTGACCATAAGGAGAGCCTTGCTTGTCTACGTGTGTAATCTATCTATCTATCTATCTATCTATCTATCTATCTATCTATCTATCTATCTATCTATCTATCTATATACACTATATTGTCAAACGTATTAGGGCACCTGTCGTTATGAATAAGCGTGTATATATATATATATATATATATATACTGTTATATATATATATATATATATATATATATATATATATATATATACACACTGTATATGCTTTAGTATCCTGTTCTTAGGATTGCAACCCCAAGCTTCATCCACCTAAACAGTAGACTTCGCCAGCCAGCTACTTTGGCACTCATGCCACTCCATGCCCTCACACTCTCTGTTTCCACCTTCAGGAATATTGGGCAGGAGTTGCAAGAGAGGCCTCCACAACATTCCAGTCATCACCAGGTACTTGATAGATAGAGGATCTCCCCATCATCACTTCAACACCAGGAAGGATGCCGCATCCTGATCATCTTCAGGGGGCCCCTTTAACTGGACTTTGCATTAACAATCCCCTGGAAGTATCTCTATCAATAAGTACCGTATTTATCGGCGTGGCGTATAACACACACTTTTTTCCTCTTAAAATCAGGGGGAAATCGCGGGTGCGCGTTATACGGCGATATTGTTTTCTTTTACCAACGGGGGGGGGGGGAGATTGGGCGAGGGTGTCATGCCAGCCGTCCCACCTCTCCTGGCCCTGGCACAGCCTGCCGGTGTACTATAAAGATTAAACAAATCACTGCCATATATCCTTTGCAGTGTCATGGTTAGTGTCGTAGCCAGAAAATACCTCATTCTCCCGTTCTTTCTAGCCGCTCTACTCCTCCCGCTCCTCCTCCTCCTCCCCCTCCGTGTATAGCTTTAGATTGGAGGAGGAGAGCGGTCACATGAAACATCAGAGGAGAGCGATCATGTGACGTACCAGCCGGAAAAAACAGTGACAACAGTAAGTATAAGAAGGGACTGGCAGTGATTTTTTTTTAACTTTAGACTACGCTGGCAGTGCTGTTTCAGGGGACTGGGGGGGTCTCCTGGGAGTGCAAGGGGGCTGTGCAATGTAAAGGAGCTGTGTACTGTGCAGGGGAAAATGCTGTAGAATGTATAGGGGGGCTACTTAATGTGCGGGATCTGTGTAATGTGTGGGGTGATTTGTGCAATGTGTAGGGAGGGGGGGGGGCTTTGGTCTGTGTAATGTGCATGGGGGGGCTGTTGAAAGTTTGGAATGTAAAAGGGGCTGTTGAATTTTTTTTTCTTAAACTTCCCTCTTAAAATTAGTGTTCGTGTTATACGCTGATAAATACAGTATATATGTCCGGGTGAAAAATTCCCCTATGGACCCTTGCTGTTATTATTATTATTATTATTATTGTTATTGTCTTATATAAAGCTTCTATTATTACTATAATGATGTCCATCTATATATTCATGGTTATTGTTATATGCTGGTTGCAGTAGTTTTTCTGCTCCCAATTGCTTTGATTAGATTACTGGTTAACTTCCCAGGAACAAAATCCTTTCTGGTCACAGAGGCCCTGTCCTTGGTGCCAACTTCATTATCAACCCCACTCTTAGGCCGCGTACACACGATCGAACATGTCTGCTGAAACTGGTCCGCAGACCAGTTTCAGCGGACATGTTCGATCGTGTGTACGGCCTATCGGACCGTTTTCCAGCGGACCAAAGTTTCAAAACATGCTTAGAAACCTGTCCACTGGAAACCTGTCCGTCGGACATGTTCGATGGTTAGTACACGAAATCATCGGACCAAAATCCCACGCATGCTCAGAATCAAGTCGACACATGCTTGGAGACATTGAACTTCGTTTTTTCATCACGTCGTTGTGTTCTACGTGACCGCGTTCTGGTCTGAGGGGATTTTGGTCCGATGGTGTGTACGCACATCAGACCAACAGACCACTTCAGCCTGGTCCGATGAAAACGGTCCTTCGGACATGTTTCATCGGACATGTCTGATCGTGTGTACACGGCCTTACACTTATGCCGCGTACACACGATCGGAATTTCCGATGGAAAAAGTCAGACAGACTTTTTCCATCGGATATTCCGATCGTGTGTAGTCCCATCTGAGTTTTTTTATCGTAAATTCCGATGAATTTCATCAGAGTTTAGATATAGAACATATTCTGTTTTTCTCCGATGGAATTCCATCGGAATTACGATGTGATTTGGCCGGGCAAAAGCCTGATCGTGTGTACGCGATATAAGAGAAGGTTCTGGCTCACTTATTTATCTTATTAACCTAGAGGTTTAGCACACTATTCTGTTCAGGAAGGGTCATTTGTCATAACCCCCCCAAAGAAAAGTAAATAGATGAATAAATATATCATCACAGAATCCCAGTTGTCAAAGGACATTTTCTGTAGACAGAAGAGGTCAGGAAAGGGGAAACCACCAGAAAGAGCTAAAATAACAAACACGGGGAAAATAATGTATTTGGTATTTGTGATCCTGTCCTGAAAGGTACAATTACAATCACATATTAGCTGATTAGAATGCTCTATTATAACATATGGCAGTGTGGGGTCTGTGCTCTTTGGCCTCTGGAGTAAGAGTATTGAAGGTTGCTCCGGCATAACAATCCGCTCCTCGCACACCTAGCAGGCACTGATCTGTGAAATGGGAATAGAGAGACCGAGCTTCTCCCTGTCGGAGCTGTCTTCACATAATGAGTGTTTTAGAACTTTGTCCACTGGCTAAAAGAAATTCCACCAGATTTAGCAGTAAGGATTGTAACTCCTTCAGCACCATGGAGAGCAACAGTGCCAGTGTTCATTAAAGAACAGCAAGGTCTATTTTATAATCTATAGCACAGGTGTCAAACACAAGGCCCGCGGGCCGAATCCGGACCTCCAGGCCATTTTATGTGACCCTCGCACATCTCCTGCAGCTGCAGGAGAGCTCTAGCCCTCCTCTGGTCCTACTCCAGACCCTTAATTTTTGCTTTCAAGCAATGCATCCAGGGTCTTCCCAGCAGCAGCATAATGAAAGGGGGTGCACTGTGATGTAAGGGAGAATGGTTGGGTGGCTCTTGACATCTCATGTAAGGGGAGTGGATGCGCTGGACATCTAATCTTACAGATACAACCGGCCCTTTTAAGGGCATTCATAATGCTGATGCGGCCCACGCTGAAATTAAGTTTGACACCCCTGATCTATAGTTTCCTTCCTTCCCTTTCTCCCTCCTTCCTTCCCTCCTGTGTGAAAAGTGTAAAAAGGGGTCAAAACCCCCCTCCCCCCACCCTGTGTCACTATTTTGTTGGATAACCGTGTGCTTTAATTATAGCCTTTGATCTGTTGGGATGTGTCTCTACTAACTTTGCCCATCTTTGAAATATTTGCCACTCTTCTTTGCAGAACTGCTCAAGTTCAGTTAAATTTGATGGTGACTGTTTGTGGACTGCAGTCTTCAAGCCATTTCACATAATTTTGATGGGGTTTAAGTCTGGGCTCTGACTAGGACATGCAAGGACATTTATCTTTTTCTACTTCAATCACTGTGTGCTAATTTTTGCTGCGTGTTTTGGGTTATTGTCATGTTAAAAGGTAAACCTTCTTCCCATTGACAACTTTCTAGCAGAGGGTAGCAGATTTTCCTCAAGAATTTGATGGTATTTTGCCCCTTCCATTTTTCCTTCTACCCTGAAACACCCTCATAACAGGATATTACCACCTTCAATTTTAGTCTCATCTGAGCATCACACCTTTTTCCATGTAACCTAATAATCTTTAAGGTGAGTTTTAGCAAAGCTCAGTCATGACTGAGGAGTGTTTTTTTTCTTGCAACCCCCCCCCCCCCCCCATAAAAGCCACATTTGTGGTCACATGTGCACAATGACCACTCTTTGTCATAAATTCCTACAACTGTTTCAGAGTTGCTGTAGGTTTCTTGGTAGCCTCTCTGACCAGTTCAATCCTGACTCTTTTATCCAGTTTGGAGCGACGTACTGATCCAGGAAGGGTCTTTGTTATACCAAATACTTTCCACTTCTTAACAATAGACTTCACTGTGATTCTAGGCATTTCATAAAGCCTTTGACATAATTTTGTAACCATCTCCTGACTTGTGCCTGTCTACAACTGTATCCCAGAGATCCCAGTGACAGTGTCTTCCCAACCATAGTTGATTGTTTTCTTCAGTTGCACTGCCAGGGACTGAAATGCTCCAGGAAAGCTCTTCTCGTGCTGAGCTAATCAAAATAACCACAGCTGATCACAGTGAAAGTCAAATGGCTTTGTGTGCCATTGAGAATATGATTCAGGCTACACCTGATTGAGTTTAGGAGGGGGTGATCTTTTTTTTCAACTCAGTGATTCTGTTTTTTGTTTTATTTTTTACACGTTGATGTTAAAGCTTTTACTTGGATGTAATAAGTTCAACTGAGTAAAAACAGTTGGATAAAACAAAAACTGTGCTGTGGCTGTCTTCATTTCAGCAAAATTAGATTATTTAAAAAGGGGGGGGGTGAGTCTTTTCTATACCCAACCATACATACAGTATATACAATATATTCGATTTCTGACAGGCTGCAAAGACTGATGTTCTTTCACAAAAGAAAGTCCAACATGACATACAGTACATACTTGTTGGCAATCTATGTATAATTGATTAAGCCAGATGTTCCATCTCTGGTTAGAACCAGAAGGAGGGGACCCTACTCATTATGCACTCTGTGCAATCTGATCCCTCTACTTTTAGGTATATCTTGCTGCACAGCATTCTCCCTGTCATTCTCTTCTTTGCCTTTTACTATATCCTTTTTTCCGTTTTGGGGGCGCAAAAAAAAAAAAAAAGCTGACAGGGTTTCTAACCCTTCCCCACTCTATCCAAAGCTGAGAACTAACAGAAAACTGTGTTGATGGTAGAGAGCAGTGTAGAGCTGTCCAGCACCTGTAAAGCGTTCTTGTACGTGCTGGAGAAGGGAGGCAGCAGGGAAGCCTGTGTTCTGGGTTCACTGCGGGACGCACAAGACTGATGGCGTCGATGTGGAGGAAGAGGCGGTAATGCGTTTCGGAGCATGTGCGGCTGCTTCGTCAGACCTACGCCCATACTCCTCAAGCAGGCTTATGAATGGTGAAGGGGAAGAGTAAAGGGAGGAGTATGGGCAAATGTTGGATACACAATGATAAGGGAAGTGACAGGTGTTTTACAAGGACGGCCAAGATGTCCGTGCATAGGCAAATTGGATCATTAATGTCAGTGCTACATACAATGAAGTCCTGAAGGAATTTGACACAGAGGTAAAGGGCACAGATAACAGTGGTTAAATTAGCAATAATAAATAAGTATACAAACGTAAGGTTGACACTGATTTAGTATACAGGTGTGTTACATAGTCGGCCGGACATCTATATACATGTGTTATAAAGGCGGCTGGGCATTTGTACACTTGCAAATAAGGTCATAAGTCTAATGTTGAGTTGACAATGAATAAATATACAGCCGTGGTACAAGTGCGGCTGGGCGTCTATACACATGTTACGGGGGTGGCCAGGCATCTATACACATGCAAATAAGGTAATAAATCTGTTAAAACAGGATTTTAAAATTTTTAATAAACAATAGGATATAGTGGATGTTGTGTGAAATATACTGATTATGGCTGTACCAAAAATAAAACAATGCTAAAAATTACTTAATCAATGAAATAAGTGTATAGAGGTGTTACAAGGGCAGCCGTGCGTCTATAGACTAACAAGGAAGAGGAAAGTAATGGATGCGTATACAAACTGTATGAATTGTGCAGATTATGCCTGTAGCAATAATCTCACGGTGAGGGGTAATACTCATTTATAAATCAGTATATAGAAGTGTTACAGGGTCTATACACTACAGATGGGTAATAGGAGGTGGTAGATGCTTATGCAAATAGTACAGACTATGGGGCCAGATTCTCAACGGCGATACGACGGAGTATCTCAGATACCCCGTCGTATCGCCGTTTTTTTTGCCTCGTATCTATGCGCGTGATGCTTAGCATCACTTTTGCATAGATACGCTTCAACATCCGACAAGTGTAAAACCATTACACTTGCGGATCGTAGTTGTAATGACAACTCCGGCCACTAAGCGCCCAGAGGCGATTTACTTCGCATGTGCTGCGCTATACAAGTTCTTCATTCATTCATTCATTCATACGTTGTTTTCTTATTTGCATATGCAAATGAGGCTAGTACGCCGATTCCCGATCGCTTTTACGCCGCCCCGTCGACGCGTACGTCGTATTTGTCCGTGTAAGGTTACCCCAGCTTCTATGTGGAGTAACCTTACGAAGTGCCGTCGGATGCCATGTTAAGTCGGGTCGGCGTCGGCTTTTTCCGTCGTTTTACTAACTCGTTTGCGAGTAGGGGCATTGCGTAGTGACGCTCACGTCGTTTTGACGTCGGTTTCAACGACGCTTTCCGACGTGAGCTGGAGCATGCGCACTGGGCTTTTTCCCCGGCCGGCGCATGCGCAGTTCGTTCGACGCGGGGGAGCGCTTAATTTAAATACAAGCCGCCTCATTTGAATTACGCGGGCTTACGCTGGGCCATTTTCGCTACGCCAACGCAAACGACGGAGCAAATGGTTAGAGAATACGGCACCTGCTCTAGTACGATGCGGCGGTGTAGTGCAAATGGCTTACGATACGCAAGCGAAATTCTATGAGAATCTGGCCCTATGCCTTTAGCAATACTCTGATAATGGATAATAACAGACTGTGCAAACTATGCTGGTGTGTGACAGGGGCAGCCAGGCATTTACACACCCACAAATAAGTTCACAAATCTAATATAAAGAATTTACTCATAAGAATAAGTAATAAGATGTAATGGATGCTCTACAAATAGTATAGACTGTGCCTATAGTTGGCAATAATAGATCACATTTCGCTGTGACAGATGGCAGATATGTACTGTATGTACATGTATATACATGTACATACAGTTGCAATAAAAAGTATGCAAACCCTTTTGGAATGATATGGATTTCTGCACAAATTGGTCATAAAATGTGATCTGAACTTCATCTAAGTCAAAACAATAGACAATCACAGTCTGCTTAACTTAAACTAATAACACACAAATAATTAAATGTTACCATGTTTTTATTGAACACACTATGTAAACATTCACAGTGCTGGTGGAAAAATTATGTGAACCCTTAGATTTCATAACTGGTTGAACCTCCTTTGGCAGCAATAACTTTAACCAAACGTTTCCTGTAGTTGCAGATCAGACGTGCAGAACGGTCAGGCGTAATTCTTGACCATTCCTCTTTACAGAACTGTTTCATTAATATTCTTGGGATGTCTGGTGTGAATCGCTTTCTTGAGGTCATGCCACAGCATCTCAATCGGGTTGAGGTCAGGACTCTGACTGGTCCACCCAGAAGGCGTATTTTCTTCTGTTTAAGCCATTCTGTTGTTGATTTACTTCTATGCTTTGGGTTGTTGTCCTGTTGCAACACCCATCTTCTGTTGAGCTTCAGCTGGTGGACAGATGGCCTTAAGTTCTCCTGTAAAATGTCTTGATAAACTTGGGAATTCATTTTTCCTTCGATGATAGCAATATTTCCAGGCTCTGATGCAGCAAAGCAGCCCCAAACCATGATTCCCCCACCACCACCAAAGCTACTCGAAACGCGGCACTGTGGGAACTCACAATAAAAATCTCCCTGCGCTGGTACCTTACACCAGCTAAAATAGCTAAATTTGGGGCAAACAGCCCTGACACATGTTGGAGATGCGCTGGCGCTAAAGGAGATATGATACACATATTCTGGTCTTGCCCGTCCATTACCATATACTGGTCTGCCATCTTCCGTATATTGTCAGAGCACTATTGAGCTAATCATTCTGCACTACAACTATGAGCTAACGCTGGCCTCTAGCAAAGGCCGCATAGTAGAGGCCCACAAGGTGTGGCGTTCATGGACTCGTTGGTCCAACGCAGCACTATTTCTGTGAACCCGGTGGTCACACGTACACCCGGGCTGACAGGGCTCTGGATCTAACTGACACCTTTCACCATATATGACTGTTGAATTCTGTATGTACCCTTATTTTGATATGTTATATGTTCTATTATACTTTGCTGAAACTAATGATTATGACTTATTTGCTGATGATGACTTTGTATACTTACTCTTGTCGAAGAACTGGTCTGTACACTACTTGTAAACTCTGTACTATGCTAAACTCAATAAAAACTATTGTTGAAAAAAAAAAGATAAAATTAGAAGGTTAGATGTGTATAGTATACTAGTAGTGGATAACAAATACGCACCATAATATCGCAGGTTGTATGTTAAATGTTGTAATATCTAGTTTCCAATTCTTCATTAATACCTCAGGTGAAAGTACGTCAAGAGCGTATATCCAATAAGCCTCCTGCTGGCAGAGACGTTTAAATCTCTCTGCCCTGGAAAAAGTGGCTGGTATGGATTTGATGATCTATACTTTTAGGCCTACAGTGAATTTAGGATGTTGTTGGGTGAAATGTCGTGGGACACTATGGTGGTCTTTACCGGCCTTGATGAATCGGCGGTGCTCTCCAAAATGCTGGCGTTGGGGGCGTATAGTATATATCGCATAGTATATATAGTAAATATCACTTTAGAAATGGCAATCGTGCAGTTTCTAAAGATGGTCATGCCGTGACTGGCGGCTCCTGCGATTGATATTAGGTCCAAAGGAATGTTTATTTTTCTGTGTTCAGTGAGTTAAGCTAACAAAAAAGCTGAGGGTTTAATACCGCCTTAAGCTCAACGCATTAACATGCATCCACAAATTGATGGAATTATTTGCATGATGCTGATATTTATGAAGAGACCATAAATTTCCTTATAACATACTTCTGAACATTCCAACATATTGTCTGACTTCTATTACAACGACTTTAAAAAAGATACTTGAGTGGTACAGACTAGACCGGCATGGAGAGAGAGAGACTTCCCCGTGATTGATGGGATTCCGCAGAAAGATTTTTATAAAATCTGATTTTGTCTGTGTCCAGGTGAATTTTTCCTCCCTGCCAAATAGATCATAGTGTCAGATGACATCTCACTTATTGTGTTTCTGACAGTACATCAATCCAAAAGCTCATTTCGAAAAACCATTCTGGGGATTTTGCAGGGCCTCGGCTTTGATCCCTCCGCCGAACGTTAAACACGGATAAAGCACTCCAGGAAACTACTGTAGGTGCGGCTGGCTCAGGCTATCCTCAAACTCTTTAACCCTCTGACCACTGTGTCAGATCTTTGTTAGAGGTAAACAAACCAATGCAGAATCCATCTGCATCGCTTGTATTTATCCACACCTGGTCCTGAATCTGGAGACTTGAAGATTGGTGATTGGATACCAAAAACAAAGGATAGCATTGTAATCAGTCATTTCCTCTCTGAAAAATAAGGAGAGTGAAGAGTAGTGATGAGCTCCGGCGTGTTCGCACCAGTGGTGGCTGGTGCTCAAAATTTTTGGGGGGGCGCAAATGAGAAAAAATTAAAAATTGCAGCCTCACTGTGCCTATCAAACGCAGCCGCTGTGCCATCAATTGTCACCACTGTGCCATGCCATTAAACGCAGTCACTGTGCCATCAATTGTCACCACTGTGCCATGCCATCAAACGCAGCCACTGTGCCATCAATTGTCACCACTGTGCCATGCCATCAAACGCAGCCACTGTGCCATCAATTGTCACCACTGTGCCATGCCATCAAACGCAGCCACTGTGCTATTATTTGTCACCACTGTGCCATGCCATCAAACGCAGCCACTGTGCTAATTGTCACCACTGTGCCCATTGTTGCCACTGTGCATGTCACTGTGCTGTGCCCTTTAATTGTTGCCACTGTGCCCATTGTTGTCACTGTGCTGTGCCCTTTGTCGCCTCTGTGCCCATTGTTGTCACTGTGCTGTCTGTGCCCTTTTATTGATACCACTGTGCCCTTTGCCGCTCTCTGTCCCCTTTGCCGCTCTCTGTGCCCATTGTTGCCCCTTTCCCTGTAAAATGAACTTACCTGAAGCTTCCATCTCCTCCGTCAATGTCTTGTTCCGCTTGGTGACGCTTCAGCCAATCATATATGCACGAATGTGTGTTATTTGCGAGAGGGGGTGGGACTGCAGCACCCTCTATAGACGGCCGCCAGAACTGCGGTTGGTTAAAATGTAAAAATGACATTTTAGCTGAATAAAAGTTCTTAAAGGGCCCGTTTTTTTGTTTTTTTTGTGACTGCGGGAGGGGGGGCGGCGCCCGTGCGTCCCTATGGACAGGCCGACACTGGTTCGCACAGTGCACATGCAGGGAGACATTTCCCGATTTCTGCAGCCGAGCATCGGGAATATGTCTCCCTTCCTGTGATTAGCGCAGCGCCGTGTTGACTTCCTGGCGGGCTCTGCACGTGCACTGTGCGAACACGCCGGAGCTCATCTCTAGTGAAGAGGAAAACACAAGGAAGGTGTTGAAAGACAGAAGAGCCCAATGTTGTGTCATTTTAACTCATATCAAGCTAGTCAAAGATAGCAGTGTTGGTGAAAGTAAACATTCTCACATCTGGGTAGGTGTTATGGTGCTCTTTGCCAGGACTTCCAGAACTTCTACTCTCAAAATCCATGCCAGGCCTTCCAGAACTTCTACACTCAGAATCCCTGCCAGGACTTCCAGAACTTCTACTTGGAAGTGCAGTCGCTGTAGATCTGAGTGGAAGATCTAAAATGAGGGGAAGCTCTGCTGATTTCTATTATCCAATCATGTACAAGCAAAAGTGCTGTTTTTTTATTTTCCTTGAAAGCCCGCCTTAGATCTACAGTGACTGCGATTCCAAGTGCACTTCCAAGTGCACTTGTTGTACAAAATGGATTTGCCTTTAGTAAATAAACTCCATACTATTCAAATGGATTGTAATATTCATATTTGTGTTGACCTACTTGGTAAAATGTGTATATACCTTATTTTCTCACTTGAATCATTGCACTGGATGTAATATTGTTATATTGTGCCTTATCAATAGAAAATGTATTAATTGCTTCAAGCAAACTGTACACGTATATGTGGCCTCCCTGGGCTTTTTCTGTGGGGACACATATATGCATATCTGACTTTGTGCTGGGAGAACGCCACACAGCGCACTTCCAGCACAGAGACCAGAATCTCAGCGGGAGCCCTGGGTCCCATACTAATTATCAGGACCCAGAACACCCAGTCATGGGTCACCTGATCGCTGTGATAACCTTTCATTGCTATCAAAGTGATCACTCACTGTGAAGCCCACCCCTGTGTAGATCTCCCTTTCCTTATAGAGAGAGAGAATCAAACAACTGTATGTAAAATAATAATAATAATAATAGTAATAAAAAATAAAATAAAAAAATACTAGCTTAAAGGGTCACTAAAGAAAAAAAAATTTTTTTTGCTGAAATAACTGTTTACAGGGTATAGAGATATAAAAGTTGACTGCTTCCTTTTAAAAATGATTACAAATAGATAAAAATCAATCATGTAATGTGCCTCTAGTTTCACTTTTGTTTTTAAACTGTTTTTTTTGTTTCTGTGAAGTACAGAAGACACACAGAACAAAAACAAACAGATCCAGGGCAGTGTTTTGTTTTTGAAATTAATCTGATTGGTTCTGAGGAGTTTTAGACACACAGCTTGGACCACAGTGAAAATCTGCCATGAGATTTTTCAAAGGGAGCCAGACAAGCAGGAAGTGTGGAGATCAGAGCAGAATTACAGCAACTTCAAAGCAAAAAAACTAACAATGAGAACATGAAAACAGCACTGCATTAAGGTAAAGGAATTTAGCTAAAAAAAAAAATTCCTTTAGTGACCCTTTAAGGTTTGATCTAGATAATTGCCAGGGTGTTTGGGTTAGGGTTAGGGTCAGGGTCAGTCCATTTTGGGCAGGATTTTTTAAATTACTATCAGTATCATTGTTTTTAGGTAAGTTAAAAAATAAAAAATAAAAAAAATGTGCACTATTGTGTTTGGGCTGTACTATGGGTACAAACAACAACTAGCATACACATTTGGGGTATTGCTGCTATTGTTGGGAGCAGGAGGATTTATTTTGGGTTGTTTGTTAATCATGGACTTTTCATAAGAAGTCAACTGGTAACTAGTCACTTGGTTTCACATAAATACAGGTACATCTCATACAATCATAATATCATCAAAAAGGTACTGTATTTATTGGCGTATAACACCTACTTTTTTACCCTGAAAATAGAAGGTAAACTGTGCCTGTGTGTTATACGCAGGGGGCTGTGGAAAGTTTTTTCCTGAAACTTCCCTCTTAAAGTTAGAGTCGGTTCACACTGGGGCGACATGACTTCCGACACAACTTTCAGAGGCAACTCCAACACGACTTCAGCATTAACCACAGGGCGATCTGGGGAGATTTACAACACTACTTGAAGTCGTCTCCAGGACAGGAGACTTTCCAGTGGCCAATCAAACATCAATCAGCTCTGGGAGAGGGAAGGGGAGGGAGGGGTTTGCCTGAAAAATGTATGTTATCTTCCTGGAAAGTTGCTTCAGTTAAGACAGTGATCAGACTTCTGAAGCGACTTCCATTGAAATCAATGGGTACAAATCGCCTAGAAGTCTGATTGAAGTAGTACAGGAACCTTTTCTGAAGTCGGAGCGACTTCAGTAGTGTGTATTAAGATGGCTCTCATTCACTTACATTGATTTTCTCAACCACACGACTTGGGACGACTTGGGTAGACTTCAAGTTGGATCCCAAGTCGCCTCAGTGTGAACCGGCTCTTAGGGTGCGTGTTATATGCCGATAAATACAGTAATTTATTTTGGTAATTCAATTCAAAAAGTGAAACTCATATATTTTATAGAGATGTGTTACACACAGAGTGATATATTTCAAGCATTTATTTCTTTAAATTGTGATGATTATGGCTTACAGCAAGTGAGAACCCACAATTAAGTATCTCAGAAAATGTGAATATTACATAAGACCAATAAAGAAAAAAGTGTTTTAATACAGAAATGTTGGCTTACTAAAAACTATGTTCATGCACAGTATAGAATGCACCTACTTCTTGGTTGGGGCTTCTTTTGAATGAATTACTGCATCAATGCAACATGGAATTAAGGTGATCATCACCCTGTGGCACTGCTAAGATGTTATGGAAGCCCAGGTTGCTTTGATAGCAAATTGCAGCTCATCTGAATTATTGTCCCTCTTGACAATAACCCCCAGATTCTCTATAGGGTTTAGGTCAGGCGAGTTTGCTGGCCAATCAAGCACAGTGATACCATCATTAAACCAGGTATTGTTACTTTCGGCAGTGTGGGCTGGTGTTAAGTCCTGCTGGAAAATGAAATCAGAATCTCCATAAAGCTGGTCAGCAGGGGGAAGCATGAAGTGCTCTATAATTTCCTGGTAGATGGCTGCGCTGACTTTGTACTTGATAAAATATAGTTTTAAATTACATTTTTTCAAAGTCTGTGATGATTTGGGGAGCCATGTCACCTGCTGGCGTTGGGTCACTGTGTTTTATCAAGTCCAAAATAAGCGCAGCACTCTAACAGGAAATTCTAGAGCACTTCATGCTTCCCTTTGCTGACCAGCTTTATAGAGATGCTGATTTCATATTCCACTAGGACTTGGCACCTGCCCACACTGCCAATAGTACCAATACCTGGTTTATTGATCATGGTATCACTGTGTCATTAAGATCCTGCCAGAAACAGGTGTCTCAGACTCTTTGGTTCCCGATCACGGCTGCAAATGCACGCGCACCTCTGTTGGCGCCAGACGGGCTATTTAAGCCTGCCTGTCACATACAGTCCCTCTGTCTGCTCTACCGCGTTTGTGTACCTAAAACCTGATCTGTGACTTTACCTGTCAAAGACCCCGGCTTACCTGTGACTATTCCAGCCATCTGCCTGCACCTGATCCTTGGCCTATTCTGACTACTCCTCTGCCTGCACCTCTGTACCTTGCCGACCACCTGTCTGTTCCTGGTACCAGTCCAGTCTGCTCCAGTCTGCTGAACGATTCCTGTCTGTCTTGGTTCCGGTCCAAGCTGTTCCAGTCTGCTGAACTGAGCCTGTTTGTTCCTGTTTCCGGTCCAGTGATCCAGTTTCTGTCTGCCTAACCTGTCAGCTGCTTCAGCTCCTGTCTCCCAGTTCCTGAGGAGTTCCTGAACGTCCAGATTACCTCTACCTCTGTTGATCCTGCCAGGCACTCGTACCACTCCTCACTCCTGCGCCTTCGTTAATTTACCAGGGGCTGCAAGTAGGAGTGGTAAGGGAGGCCTCCCTCTGCTATATCGGGTTTACCACCATCAGGTACATGACATACTGTGCTTTATTGGCCAGCAAATTCGCCTTACCCAAATTCCAAAGAGAATCTGTGGGGTATTGTCAAGGGGAAGATGAGAGACATCAGACAATGCAGATGAGATGAAGGCCGCTATCAAAGCAACCTGGGCTTCCATAACACCTCAGCAGTGCCACGGGCTTGTAAGCAGCTGTCAGTGATAGGGTATTTCAGTGCTGCAAGAGTAAGTGGTAAAGCATCGTATGTATTTCACGCTGTAGCTAGTTGTTATGTTTATTATGTTACCACTATTTACCTCTATAGTGTCTCCAACACCATTTTGCAGGAGCCCTGCGTCCTGATAGGCCGCACTAGATCTCGAGAGATTTGGGAGGCCATTTTTGGGTGGTTTCCTTATATAAAAAGCTCAGGCTCGTTTTTGGGGAGAACACGTGTGGATGTAGAGAGGGACAGAGACCCTGCTTGTGAGGGAGAGGTAGAAGAAGTCAGGGAGAGTGTTCCGGCCTGTAGGGATAGTTCAGGGCTCCTACGGAGTCGCGCAGTGATAACCTGGGTCAGATGAAAGACTCCCAGCTGCTACGGGTAACGTGTTTCCAGCCTCTTCCAATCTGCATTGGGTGCCGGGGTATATAGCGTACCATTGAGTGAGGAGTGCCTGTGTTACCCAGAAAGCCACATCGCTTAGAACAATAGCTGCTGTGTTGCATATGTGTGCCTCTGTGCCTGGAGAAGAACCGTTTGCTGTTTGATTATAAAGACTGTTGTTACTACCGCCTTCGGTAATAAACGTTACCTTGTTCAAAGAACTTACTTGGCTTCCTCTGTGAAACGCAACACCCTTTCCCCGCTTACATTTTGGCGTAGTCGGCAGGATGTCAGAACCACCGTCCTCAAGCGGGGGACAGGCTAGAGGGTCCTTCATGGCACCGTATGGAGCTGCCTTAGCACTGATTCCAAAATTTAATGGTGCCAATATTCCCCTGACAGATTGGGTGGAGAGACTGGACAGCTCGGTCCGATTATTCGAAATACCCGCAGCACAGTTTGCAAATTTGGCGGTTAATGCGCTAGAAGGAGAAGCCCGCCGGGCTGTGATGGTTCTGCCCGAGAAGGAGAGAGATAACAGAGCCGCCATTGTGGCCCACCTAGAAAGTGTGTATGGTGAGAGTACCTCCATAGCCGAACTTCGGAAGAATTTCTACAGTCGGGAGCAGTATGATCGAGAGACTATTCCTCAATTTGCAGTGGCATTGCAGGAGATCTGGTGCCGGTTGGAGGAGAAAATGGCCCCCGCAGGAACTGGGGTTGCTAACCCCGATCAGCTAATACGGGACCAGTTTCTCGCTGGTGTGTGGTCCCCTTCCTTAAAAAGAGCCTTGAAGGATCGAGTGAGGGCTGATGATACAGTGAAGTTTGCAGTGATCCTACAAGAGGCCATCGAGAGGGAACAGGAAGAGGCGGACCATGAACGGCCTGGGGCCAGAAGCCAGGTTACCCGCACTCATGGAGCTGGGTGGCCGGTGGGGCGGGTGGAAGCGACTGCTCCATGCCCTGCCACAGTCTCGACGGTGGAGACGCCCTCGATGGAGAAGGTCGTACGAGACTTAGCTGAGAAGGTCGCCTCCCTCAGCCAAGAGGTGGCGGCCTTGCGGAGAGGGTCAGAACAACCCCGAGTGGAGACCAACCCACTCCGGAGGAACCCAGATACTGACCGAAAATGCTGGCAGTGCGGACGGTTAGGCCACCTCGCAAGGGACTGTATGAAACGGAGAGCCCAGAACGTACAAAGGCATCCTTTAAACTAATGATTCCCGTGGTAGAGGGGCGACCCGCGGGAAATGTTCAGTCACCGCCTCAACGTGGCCCTCCTCAATGTGATCCTACAATGATTTCTGGTTGCCCAGTGGCGACAATGATCTTCAACGGACAGCCGGCCAGTTGTCTGGTGGACACTGGATCAAAAGTCACTACCATGGCCTATTCGTTCTACCAACAACATTTTGGGCCGACCACAACGTTAGACCCCTCCTGGTTGAGACTGAAAGCTGCCAATAACCTTCCTATTCCAGTAGTAGGGGTCACTTGGATGTCCATGAATGTGTATGAGCAGACCCTTCCTAGGGTTGGAATCGTGGTGACCCGGAATGCCTCTTTCCCGGAGATCCCAGTAGTGTTGGGCATGAACGCCCTAAAGGAACTGGACTTAACACGCCTTCTTCGGGAGGCTTCATCACAAACATCTGGACAATCGGAACAACGGCTGCAGAATCTGATCAAAGCGTGTCGGGCAGTTCAGACGCAGAGCCGTAAACATACTGAGAAAGTGGGGCTCATCCGCCTCCCTGCCCGACATCGGGTTACTATACCCCCACGCCAGGAGTTGGTGTGCCCCCTTCCGGTGGCAGCTAGAAGACCCATCAGAGGGGCCACTGTGATGGTAGAACCGCAACGCAATCTGGAAACCAAAGGTGAATGGCTGGTAGCCAGAACTTTGTCTGTTGTCCGTAAGGGACAGGTGTTGGTGCAACTGGTTAACTTGGGGTCCACCCCTATTCAAGTGCCCACAGACCTGACCATTGCTGAGTTATATACAGTACCCAAAAGCTGCATTACTGACCCTTGCCCTGGGGTGGAGGCCGCCTGCGCTGCCTTGCAAACGGCTCTACCTGATTCAGCAGAAGACCATCTTCTGAAATTGTTGGAACAACTAGCGCTTCCGGTGCCGGGAATGATTCCTGACCAACGTAACAAGCTCCAGCAATTAGTTCATAGACATCTGATGGCGTTCTATCAAGGCCCTGAGGATTACGGTTGTACTAACGCTTTGGATCATTCCATCCACACCGGAGCCGCTACTCCGTTTTTTTTTGAAAGATATCGTAATATACCCCCCGCTCTTTGTCAAGAGGTCAAAGACTTGTTACGCGGTATGCTGAAAGGGGGGGTGATTCGAGAGAGTCGTAGCCCTTGGGCTGCGCCCATAGTTCTGGTGCGAAAAAAAGATGGGAGCTTACGCTTTTGTGGACTATCGCAGATTGAATGCCTGCACCCATCGGGATGCTTACCCACTGCCCCGGGTTGAGGAATCCTTGATGGCCTTGGGGCAGGCACAGTACTTCTCCACGCTCGACTTGGCCAGCGGATATTGGCAGGTCCCCGTAAAAGAGGAAGATCGTGAAAAAACGGCCTTTATCACCCCTCTGGGACTATTCGAGTTCAATCGGATGCCCTTTGGCCTGACCAATGCCCCCAGTACGTTTCAACGGTTGATGGAGCGCTGCTTGGGAGACTTGAACTTTGAATCTGTCTTGATTTATTTGGATGACATTATCATTTTCTCCAGAACGTTCGAAGACCATTTGCTACATCTTGATCAAGTCCTGCAACGGCTGACCCAGTATGGCCTTCGGCTCAAACCGGAAAAATGTCATCTCATGAGAACCAAAATCCAGTATTTGGGGCATGTGGTCGAGGCAAAGGGGGGGTCCCCCGATCCAGATAAAATTCAGGCTGTACGGGCATGGACAAGCCCTAAAACGGTAACAGAGCTACGCTCCTTCTTGGGACTTGTGGGTTACTACCGCAGATTCATTCCGAACTTTGCTACTATTGCAGCCCCCTTAACCCAGTTGCTGTGCGGTCAGCCTGCTCATCGCAAAGGTAAATCTTCTCCCAGTATCATTGACAGTTGGGGGGCAGAACAGTTGTGAGGCATTGGAGGCAGAACAGAGTGAGGCGCAGCTGACTTCTGGACCCATATTGGCCTACGCGGACTACCATAGGCGCAGCCTTCCGGGTGTACTTCTGCACCCATATTGATGCCTACGCGGACCTTCACCAGGGTTGGGGGCTGTGCTCCGGGTGTACACCGATGCCAGCCTTCAAGGGTTGGGGGCTGTGCTTGCACAGGAGCAAGATGGAACTGAGCGGGTCATTGCCTATGCAAGTCGGAGCTTGCACCCTACCGAACGGAATCCAGTCAACTACAGCTCTTTTAAACTGGAGTTGTTAGCGGTAGTCTGGGCCATCACCGAAAAGTTTGCTGAGTACTTGGTGAGTGGCCGGGTGGACATATATACTGACAACAATCCTCTCGCCTACCTAGAGACGGCGAAACTGGGCGCTTTGGAACAACGCTGGGTGGCACGATTGGCCCGGTTCAGCTATACCATTCACTACAAACCAGGGCGCTCCAATAGTAATGCTGACGCCCTCTCTCGATTTCCCTTGGATCGGCCTCAGGATGATCTAGATCAACAACTGGAGGGGGAGGAGGTCGTCCCCTCTGGGGTCAACACGCAGGAGCAACTGGCTTCAACGACTCTGCAAAGTAATCAGGGCCTACCAGGAGGGTCCGAAATTCACACTCCTCGGGAATGGTTACAACTCCAACGGAACGATCCTGACCTGGATCAGCTCGTTAGATACTGGGACAGGAATCGGAAGCCAGATTCCAGGGAGCAAAGAAAGCTCTCACCGACGTTGTGCCAGCTGCTAAAACAGTGGGATCGGCTGGAAAGATATAATGGGCTCTTATATCGACAAGCACCGCTTCCTGGAGAGCTGCGAATTGTTCATCAGCTGGTCATCCCTCAATCGGAGGCCTTGGAGGTTTGTCGAATTTTTCACCGGATTGGAGGACACTTCGGTGCAGAACGGTCAGAGGCCCTTATTCGTAAGTACATATTTTGTCCGGGACTGTCTAAGTGGGTGAAAAGGGCATGTCAGGAGTGTCAGAGTTGTGCCATCCACAAGGGAGGAACAGAGCACACTACCCCACTGGTGGTGAGAACGGGAGAACCCTTTGAATTGCTGACCATGGACTTCTTGACAGTGGCGGACACATCGTCAGGGTATCGCTATACCTTGGTGTTTGTGGACCACTTCTCCAAGTTTGCCATTGTAGTGCCAACTAAAGATCAGACTGCCACCACCACGGCTAAACTGTTCTGGACCCATGTAGTCCAGCCATATGGGTGCCCCAAAAGGATTCAGTCGGACCAAGGGCCGAACTTTGAGTCTAAGGTGTTTTCTGAACTGTGTCGTCTTAGTGGTATCCGGAAGTCGCATACTACTCCTTACCACCCCCAAGGAAATGGAGCATGTGAACGTTTTAATCGCACCTTGTTGGGATTAATTCGCACCTTAGAGTAGGAGCACCGAGTACGTTGGCCACAGTATGTAGGAGATGTCGTTTGGGCTTACAATCAGACTGTGCATAGAGCCACTGGTTATACTCCTCATTTTCTGATGTTTGGGCGTTACGGCCGGTTACCGGTGGATTTACTCCTAGAAACCCCAGAGCCTATTACGTCAAGGACCCCGGATGAGTGGGTCCAAGATCACTGGCATCGGCTGGATCAAGCCAAACAAATAGTGTTGGGAAAACACCAGGAGTTAGCAGAGGAAAGTGCAGTCCAATTGTTGCCACTTGCACCGGGCGACAGAGTCTTGGTGAGGAATCCCAAACATCTGAGGGGCAGTAAGCTGGAGCCTAAGTGGGAGCCATGTGCGTATCGAGTCGAACAGCAACCTTTCACGGGGCGGCCTGTGTACGATCTGGTCGCAGAGAAGCCAGATGGCCCGCGCAAAAGACTGCATCGTAATCTCCTCCGTCCCTGTGTGTTCAGTGCGGAGTCACGAACGGATAATCCTGTTCCTGTCTTTCCACCGTCGGCTAGACGGGACTGCAGCCAGGAAATCCTCAACAATGACTCTGCAACATGGTGTTTGCCTCCTCTGCCTGCAATAGAGAGCTTATCCCCGGCAGAAGGAGAAACAGAGAATCCGGCTGCTGTAACTGAATGGAACTTGCTAGCAAGGGAACCAGATGTGCAAGTGGCCCCCATCCCTGAGGAGGATGAACCTCTTATGGATGAAGTAGTACCTATTGACCCTGTCGTGGGTGAGGAACAGTACCCTGCTGTAGCTGATAGAGATGGACATTTGGGAGATCTGGAGCCTCGCTTTCCAAGGCGTACGACACAGGGACGGAGACCTGTCCGCTTTGCTGACTATATCTTGAACTGTTGTGTTGCTTATTGACTCACATGTTATCTACTTGCACTGTGTTTAATTGTCTTCCCCTAGGTAATGCAAGGGATTGCACTTTTCAAACGGGGGGAAAATGTAAGCAGCTGTCAGTGATAGGGTATTTCAGTGCTGCAAGAGTAAGTGGTAAAGCATCGTATGTATTTCACGCTGTAGCTAGTTGTTATGTTTATTATGTTACCACTATTTACCTCTATAGTGTCTCCAACACCATTTTGCAGGAGCCCTGCGTCCTGATAGGCCGCACTAGATCTCGAGAGATTTGGGAGGCCATTTTTGGGTGGTTTCCTTATATAAAAAGCTCAGGCTCGTTTTTGGGGAGAACACGTGTGGATGTAGAGAGGGACAGAGACCCTGCTTGTGAGGGAGAGGTAGAAGAAGTCAGGGAGAGTGTTCCGGCCTGTAGGGATAGTTCAGGGCTCCTACGGAGTCGCGCAGTGATAACCTGGGTCGGATGAAAGACTCCCAGCTGCTACGGGTAACGTGTTTCCAGCCTCTTCCAATCTGCATTGGGTGCCGGGGTATATAGCGTACCATTGAGTGAGGAGTGCCTGTGTTACCCAGAAAGCCACATCGCTTAGAACAATAGCTGCTGTGTTGCATATGTGTGCCTCTGTGCCTGGAGAAGAACCGTTTGCTGTTTGATTATAAAGACTGTTGTTACTACCGCCTTCGGTAATAAACGTTACCTTGTTCAAAGAACTTACTTGGCTTCCTCTGTGAAACGCAACACCCTTTCCCCGCTTACAGGCTGATCACCTCCATGCCATGCCGCATTGATGCAGTGATAATGCAAAAGGAGCCCTTACCAAATATTGAGTGCATGCTATACTGTACATGGACATACTTTTCAGTAAGCCAACATTTCTGTAATAAAAAACTAATTTTTATTGGTCTTATGGAATATCAAAATGTCCTGAGATACTGAATCTTGGGTTGTCACTAAGTAAGCCATAATCATCAAAATTAAAAGAAAGGAATACTTGAAATATATCACTCTGTGTGTAATGCATTTATAAAACATACATGAGTTTCACTTAAAGGGGTTGTAAAGGAAAACGTTTTTTCACCTTAACCCCCCTGGCGGTATTCCTGAGTCGGGCTCGGGGTTAGATTTTCATGCTGCGATCGGTAACCCCGAGTCAGACTCGGGCTCGCCTCGCAGCTTTCACAGGCATGGTTTACTTACCTTGTCCCTGGATCCAGTGATGCATCCACGCTGTGTGAGTGAGTGGGTGCTCGCTCGATTCACAGTGTCCCCGTGTGCCGCCGAGCTCCGTTCCCTGTGATGTTACGACGCACGGGGGCGGAGAACGGCGCCATATTCAAAAATGTAAACAAACACAGTACATACAGTACACTGTAATCTTATAGATTACAGTACTGTATGTAAAAAATACACCCCCATTGTCCCTAGTGGTCTGCCCAGTGCCCTACATGTACTTTTATATAATAAAAACGGTTTTCTCCCTGCAAACTGTAGATTGTCCATTGCAACCAAAAGTGTCCCTTTACAGTGGTTGACCGCGATATTGTGTCAATCTCGCTCCCTTTCTCGGCGAGATTGAGCACTTGCGAGCTCCATCGCGGGAGCCAGCGCCGAGCTGGCTTGCCGCGATGGAGACAAAGCCGTCATAGAATCGACGGGGATCCGACGCGGATTCCCGCCAATTCTACACGTGGGCGGAGTTTGTTATGAATCCTGAGAAGGAAGTCCCCGCCGGATTTTAAATAAAAATCCGGCATTAGTTCCCCCCCAGGAGCATAACGGGCCCTTAGGTCTGGTATGGGTTGTAAGGAGACCCCCCTACGCCGAAAAAATGGCGTGGGGGTCCCCCCACAGTCCATACCAGACCCGTATCAAAAGCACACCGGCCGGCCGGTCAGGAGGGGAGTGGGGGCGAGCGAGCGCCCCCCCCCCCCCTCCTGAGCCGTACCGGGCAGCATGCCCTCAACATGGGGGGGTCAGGTGCTCTGGGGCAAGGGGCGCACTGCGGCCCCCCACCCCAGAGCACCTTGTCCCCATGTTGATGAGGACAGGGCCCCTTCCTGACAACCCTGGCCGTTGGTTGTCGGGGTATGCGGGCGGGAGGCTTATCGGAATCTGGAAGCCCCCTTTAATAAGGGGGCCCCCAGATACCGACCCCCCACCCTAAGTGAATGAGTATGGGGTACATTGTACCCCTACCCATTCACCTGCAAGAAAAGTATAAACACAAATAAACCACACAGTGTATTGAAATATTTTATTAGTTGGCCGCCGGGGGGGGGTGTGTATGATCGCTTTTATAAAAGCGCCCCCCTCCGGCGGGCTTCTGCGGGGGGTGGGTGCCGCTGTTCTTCACCGCCGTCTGGTTCTCTTCCGCCGCCGGGGGGGCGCTTTGATAAAAGCGCCCACCACCCGGCGGGCTTCCTTCGACATCTTTGGCGGCTGGGGGGTCTTCTCCCACTCTCCGGGGTCTTCTCCCACGCTCCGGGGTCTTCTCCGGCTCTCCGGGGGTCTTCTCCGGCTCTCCGGGGGTCTTCTCCGCTCTCCGGGGGTCTTCTTCTTCTTCAGGACTCCACGTGGTACCTACCGGAGCATGATGGGACTGCGACGTCACAAGACAGGCCTATATAACTCGCTGCGAGCCACGCACCAGCCATAACAGCGGAAGGAAGCGTTGCGTCAACATCTGGAGAAGAGAAGAAGAAGAAGAAGACGTCACAGAAGAGGGGACACGCCGCCGCTAGTAATTGAGCTAACACACGAAGATAGCGGCGGCGAGTCCTGAAGAAGAAGACCCCCGGAGAGCCGGAGAAGACCCCCGGAGAGCCGGAGAAGACCCCGGAGAGTGGGAGAAGACCCCGGAGAGTGGGAGAAGACCCCCCCGCCACCGAAGATGTCGAAGGAAGCCCGCCGGGTGGTGGGCGCTTTTATCAAAGCGCCCCCCCCGGCGGCGGAAGAGAACCAGACGGCGGTGAAGAACAGCGGCACCCACCCCCCCGCAGAAGCCTGCCAGAGGGGGGCGCTTTTATAAAAGCGATCATACACACCCCCCCCGGCGGCCAACTAATAAAATATTTCAATACACTGTGTGGTTTATTTGTGTTTACACTTTTCTTGCAGGTGAATGGGTAGGGGTACAATGTACCCCATACTCATTCACTTAGGGTGGGGGGCCGGTATCTGGGGGCCCCCTTATTAAAGGGGGCTTCCAGATTCCGATAAGCCTCCCGCCAGGGTTGTCGGGAAGGGGCCCTGTCCTCATCAACATGGGGACAGGGTGCTCTGGGGTGGGGGGCCGCAGTGCGCCCCCTGCCTCAGAGCACCTGACCCCCCCATGTTGAGGGCATGCTGCCCGGTACGGCTCAGGAGGGGGGGGGGGCGCTCGCTCGCCCCCACTCCCCTCCTGACCGGCCGGCCGGCGTGCTTTGGATACCGGTCTGGTATGGACTGTGGGGGGACCCCCACGCCGTTTTTTCGGCGTAGGGGGGTCTCCTTACAACCCATACCAGACCTAAGGGCCCGTTATGCTCCTGAGGGGGGAACCCATGCCGGATTTTTATTTAAAATCCGGCGGGGACTTCCTTCTCAGGATTCATAACAAACTCCGCCCACGTGTAGAATTGGCGGGAATCCGCGTCGGATCCCCATCGCTTCTATGACGCACTCGCTGGAATGTGCTTTTACTATTCCAGCGAGTGCGAGATGTCGGCAGCCTGTCGCCGAGAATCAGCGCGATGCTGTCGTGCTATAAACACATTCTCGGCGGCAGGCACTGTATGTCAAAAATGGTTTTAGATCAGCTAGAAAACAGCGATAATAAATTATAATCACTTGCAGAATTGAACGATAGCAATTTGTGGGGGAATTTGTCATAAAAAAATAAATAAATAATGACAGCGACAATTCTGCAACTGAGCACATTTCAGTGATTTTGAGTTGATTACATTATTGAATAATTTTTGTTATATTATATATTATTATTTGTTAGAATTATTTATAATTATTTATTATATTATAATTTATCATTTTGTTTTTAAAAAAATGTCATACCCGGGATGCCTATTAGTCTCTTGTTTGGTCATATTTAAGTGAGCTATTCCTAAGAATTACAGGCCTACAGTATAAAACGCCAAATTTCCTTGCAAATAATAGTACCGCTTTCAGCACCTAAAATCTGAAAGAATCATACCGCCAGGGAGGTTAATGCATTCTATGCATTAAGGTGAAAAAACTTCAGAGTATACTGCCCCACCCGGCCCCCCGTTATACTTACCTCAGCCTGACCGTTGATTGGCTAGAGCGGATGGATTGAAAGCAGCGCAGCCATTGGTTAGTGCTGTTGTCAATCACATCAAATGACGTGGCGCGCCGAGGGGCGGGGCCGAGTGATGCAGTGAGCAGCTATGGCCCCTCGCTGTATCACGGGAGCGCACCTGCAAGGACTCTTTCACCATGCAAGCTCCCTCGTTTGAGTGTGTGGAGTTCTTGCGGGGAGGACCAGAGACAGACGGGAGGGACCCCAGAAGACGTGGATCGGGGCTTTTAATATGTTTTCTGAGATAGGACATGGAAGCAATCTGCAATTAAGAAGGCTGTATCCTGATGGTTTAGGTTCAGTAATACAGTGGTCATCAATCCTGTCCTCAGGGTCCACTAACAGAACATATTTTATGTATTACCTTGGAGAGATGCAGACTAGAATACTGCACTGAGCAGCAAATGATATCACCTGCGATGTATTACATTTATCTTGGAATCCTGGCCTGTTAGTGGGCCCTGAAGACAGGGTTGAGGACCACTGTATTAGTGAACCTAAACCATCAGGATACAGCCTCCTTAATTGCAGATTGCTTCCATGTCAGAAACCAAATGGGAGGTAAGGGGAAACCCAAGGTAAAGGTAATTTCCCTATTAGACAGTTGTCACCGGAACAGATGTCCCCATTGAAAGATTTCCTTGTACCCTTTTATTCTAGTGACAACTCCAACATTTTTGATTTTCCCCTCACTTTCTGTCTCAGTGACAATGGTCACCCGTAAAAATAGAAAAGGTCTTCCCACAAGGAGACAGAAAACAATAAAATGTTGACAGGGGGTCTAAGGCCTCGTACACACGATAGGTTAAACAGAGGACAACGGTCTAATGGTGTGTGGGCCCCATAGGTTATTTAACCATCGGTTAAAAAAAAGCCAACTTGCTTTAAATTTAAATCCACGCATACTCAGAATCAAGTCGACGCATTCTTGTAAGCATTAAACCTATTTTTTTTCAGCACATCGCTGTGTTTTACGTCACCGCGTTCTGACACAATGGGTTATTTAACCAAAGGTGTGTGGCTGCGACGGACCATCAGTCAGCTTCGTCGTTTAACCGATGACAACGGTCCTTCAGATCATTCTCATCGGATGGACTGATCGTGTGTACGCAGCTTAAGTCTTCCACACTAGTGTTGAGCAGAATATGCCATATTCGATTTCGCGATATATCTCGAATATATAGTCGAATATTCGAGATATATTCGCTAAATACGAATATTCGTGATATTTTTTGGAAATGAAATTATTGCGAATTTTCGCTATTGCGAATGCGAATGCGAATTGCGAATGCGAATGCGAAATTTCGAGAAATGCGGAATGGAGCACTCTGATTGCCTCAGAATATTCGTGATATATTACAATACAAAATAATTGCGAATATTCGAGAAATGCGGAAGGAGCACTCTGATTGGCTCAGAATATTCGTGATATATTACAATACACAATAATTGCGAATATTCGGCAAATGCGGAAGGAGCACTCTGATTGGCTCAGAATATTCGTGATATATTACAATACACAATAATTGCGAATATTCGGCAAATGCGGAAGGAGCACTCTGATTGGCTCAGAATATTCGTGATATATTACAATATAAAATAATTGCGAATATTCGAGAAAAGCGGAATGGAGCACTCTGATTGGCTCAGAATATTCGTGATATATTACAATATAAAATAATTGCGAATATTCGAGAAATGCGGAATGGAGCACTCTGATTGGCTCAGAATATTCGTGATATATTACAATATAAAATAATTGCGAATATTCGAGAAATGCGGAATGGAGCACTCTGATTGGCTCAGAATATTCGTGATATATTACAATACAATATAATTGCGAAATTTCGAGAAATGCGGAATGGAGCACTCTGATTGGCTCAAAATATTCGTGATATATTACAATATAAAATAATCGCGCGATATCGCTATTGCCGAATAATCGCATTGCGATTTTTCGGCAATATAAAATGAGCGCTGCAGCTACTCGGCCCAAGGTCTCTAATCATACCAGCAATGCTTTTAGACGTCGATGGGGATCTCTAGGATGTGATCTGTTCTAAAAAAAAAATTGAAAACATTCGAATATTCGAAATAGCGAATATTCGCCGCGATATTCGTGTTATTCGCGAATACTCGAATATGCAATATTCGTAGCAAATATTCGCAATGCGAATATTCGTGTGCAACACTATTCCACACTCTATTCCAGCCATTCTGAACTAGGGTCCCTGTGGAACCCTAGAGTTCCTTCAAAAGTTGCCAGGGGTTCCTTGAGATGTGACTGATTTACCTTCCAATTGAAAGCTGCCTGCATAGTTTTAGTACCAATACCACTTGAAAAAACACCGATTATCTATTAGCTAACAGTTGCATTCTGATATCCACTGTAGGGGTTTTATTCTTCCAGCTGACTGCCAAAGTATAATGCCGCGTATACACGACCGTTTTTCATGACGAGAAAATGCAATTTTTTAAATTAGTTATTAAAAACGACCGTGGTTCTCGTTTCTCGATAAGAAAAATGGGCATTAAAAATTTAGAACGGGCTCTATTTTTTCTCTGCGTTTTTCACGTCGTCGTTTTTCTCGTCATGAAAAATGGTCGTGTGTAGGCTTTAACGATGTTTAAAAACGTGCAACGTTTAGAATGAAAGTTATGAAAAGGGAAATTTGCATAATCAAGCCCAAAGGGTGTCGCCATTCGAATGGAACTTCCCCTTTATAGTGCAGTCGTACGTGTTGTACGTCACCGTGCTTTGTTCAAGCAATTTTTTTTTCACGATCGTGTGTATGCAAGGCAGGCTTGACAAGAATCACGTCGAGAAAAACAGTGGGCCGGATTCAGATACACTTAATATTGCGCTGCGTAATCGAAATACTCTACGCTGCCGTATTTCACCAGGCTCTACACTGAATCCTGGTAGATTTTTGCCCGTACGCTACGGCAGCATAGTCTATTTCTCGCCGCGTAATCGAAATACGCGATTGGGGGGCGTGAAGCATTTAAATTAAGCGAGTCCCCGCGGCGATCGAACTGCGCATGCTCCGTTCAGAAATTTCCCGCCGTGCATTGCGCGGAATCACGTCGTTACGTCATTCGTTGTTTGAGTAGCGGCGTTTACGAACATTCCTATTCCCGGACGACTTACGTAAAAAATAATAAAGGACGTCGGAAAACATAGAAATTTGACGCGGGAACGACGGCCATACTTAACATGGGCTGTCTAATATTAGACCAGCAAAAAGCTGGTATAGTGTTACGTAAAAAAAAGATGACTAAAGGTGCCGTAAGAGATTGCGATTGAAGATCGTAATTTCTGGGATCGCCGGCAAAAGCTCATTAGCCTACCCCGACGCGGAAAAGGACGGGAAGTCCACCCAGTGGCCGCAATTTTATTTCAGCGTAGATCCGAAGGCGTACGAACACGTAATCCAGTCGAATTGAAGCCTGCAGTCGTCTATTCATGGTTTGAGCTTTCCGACTAGCTAAAAAACGTGCGTAATTTGAAATTAATCCAGTCTAACACCAGTTAGACATGCGTAATCGCTCTGTGAATCTGGTCCAGTGTTTTTTCCATGACATTAAAAATGCTCATGTGTACGCTCAGGCATTTTTCCCTTTTCCCTTAGAGGAATTGATTTCAGGAGGGGTTCCCCAAGACCTGAAAATTATTTTAGAAGTTCCTCTGGGGAAAAAACGCTGAGGCCGCGTACACACGTCCGAGAACCTCGTCGGGCTAAACTCATCATTCCGCCCGACGAGGTTCCCGATGAGCGGTCGAAAAGGTAGTCGAGCCAAATTTCCTCATTGAACAACGAGGAAAAAGAGAGCATGCTCTCTATTTTGGCTCGACGAGCTTCCCGACGGGACGCTCGTCGAAAGTGTACACACGACCGATTTTCTCGTCAGAATATGTCTCCCAGCGAGCTTCTCGCTGGATTCTGCCGAGAAGCTCGGTCGTGTGTACGGGGCCTGAGAAAATTCTATTGAAAACAAAAAATTATCACTTCTGTCCAAAACTTAGTATGCATTACTTAGTTGCAATGTTGTACAGTTCCAATCTGGTAAAGCACCACTTCTAACGAGTTAACATATCTCACCATTCACAGACAGAGCAGGTAACATTATTGGCCTGCTGTGGGGAATTAGAAGTTGCAAACAGTGTGAAAGTGAAAGGTCAGCCAAGTAGAAAGGTGTCGGAATTCTTGATGGCTTCTAGATTGACTTGTTTCCTGTGGGGACTTCATCCTTCGGAGTCAAGTAAGGACAGAGTTGTTTAAGAGCTTTTAGAAGCATTAAGTATGTATTCTTAGTATTTTCTTGTTTTTTTTGTCTTCAGAGGTCAGGGCATGCGGAACATACAATGCGTACAAAGCGGTAGTAAAAAAAAAACTCTATAAATATCTCATAGTTTTCAAAGTACACACACAACATAAATCTTCTTTTTTTAAGTCAGCTGTCAAAAAAGAAAAATTATTTTCTTTTGTCTGCTATCTACCTATATGTATTCTCTCCAACCAGACCTTGGTTTTTCCAGGGTCCCCACATTACATAGAACTATATTTCCCCTGATCTGTTCCTGAATTATGTGAACTTTTTTATTATTTCTAACAAACCAGCACCACCTAGCGAAATCAGCAAATCCCAGCGAGCTGTTGGGCACAGACTTGAAAAAAATGGGCAAATTTGTAAAGTGCAAAAAAATACATAGTAACAAATAGTCAGTAAGTCTTTGGCAACATTTTACTGTCTAGTTGGAAATTCAGAGGCTTCAGTAACATTGTACATATTTAAAAATACATATTTTTTTAAGAAAATATTTATATGTAATATATACCTATATGAAAGAGAAGGAGCAAAAAAAAAAAAAACAAAAAAAAAAAAAAAGTTTTGGGGCACTTTCATAATTTATTTGCCAAACCCAACTGCAAGAGCCAAGTATATGATGTGATACTACAATTTGCTAAAATTGGATCATCGCATGCCTCCTTGAGTCAAGTACCCTTGCAAATAAATTAGACAACTTAGCCTTGAAGAATCGGGACCCCAAAGCTCCGGGACCGGGACCGTGGGACTCGGGGATCTGATTGCAGCTGGAGTGCGGCGATCAGTCCCCAGATCTGAAGAACAGGGAGAGCCCGGCTTCCCTGTGCTTACCTGTGGTGGCTGCATCGATCATGTCATCCCTGTTATAGGAGGACACAATCGATGACGTCAGACCTACAGCCACACCCCCCTACAGTTGTAAACACACATTAGGGAACATATAACCCCATCAGTGCCACCTGTGGTTAACTCCCAAACTGCAACTGTCATTTCCACAATAAACAATGCAATTTAAATGCATGTTTTGCTGTGAAAATGACAATTGTCCCCAAAAAATTGTCAAAATTGTCCGAAGTGTCTGTCATAATGTCGCAGTCACGAAAAAAATCGCTGATCGCTGACAGTAGTAAAAAAATAAAATAATAAAAATGCAATAAAACTATCCCCTATTTTGTAAATGTTATACATTTTGTGCAAACCAACCGATAAACGCTTATTGCGATTTTTTTTTTACCAAAAATAGGTAGAAAAATACGTATCGGCCTAAAATGAGGAAAAAAATGTTTTTTATATATTTTTGGGGGATATTTATTATAGCAAAAAGTAAAAAACATTGCATTTTTTTTTAAATTGTCGCTCTATTTCTGTTTATAGCGCAAAAAAATAAAAACCGCAGAGGTGATCGAATACGACCAAAAGAAAGCTCTATTTGTGGGAAAAAAGGACGCCAATTTTGTTTGGGAGCCACATTGCACGACCGCACAATTGTCAGTTAAAGCGACGCAGTGCCAATTTGCAAAAAGGGACCTGGTCCTTTAGCTGCATTTTGATCCGGGGCTTAAGCGGTTAAAAATTATTAAAAATAGATAAAAATCAATCATATAATGTACCTGAAGTTTCAGCTTCATTTTTGCATGCTTTTTCATGCTTCTGTGATGTACAGAGACACAGAGCCAATATAGGGCAGTAATGGTTTGTAAAACAAAAGTGATTGGTTCTGAGGGGTTTTAGACACACAGTAATCACACCTCCTTGATTAGTGACCACAGAGAGAAATCTCCCATGACTTTTTTCATCAGGAAACAGACAACCAGGAAGTGTCCAGAACAGAGAAGGATTACAGCAACATCATAGCAAAAACGAACAATGAGGACATGAAAACACGACTGCAGTAAGGTAAAGGAAGCTATTTAGCTAAAAAAAAAAATTATTTAGTGACCCTTTAACTTTGATACCCCTATCTAAAATCTAGTGGAACTAATTGCCTTCAGAAATCACCTAATTAGTAAATAAAGTCCACCTGTCTGTAACTTAATCTCAGTATAAATACAGCTGTTCTACGAAACCCTCAGAGGCTTGTTAGAGCACCTAAGTGAACAAACAGCATCATGAAGGCCAAGCAACACACCGGGAGGTCAGGAATAATGTTGTGGAGAAGTTTAAAGCAGGGTTAGGTTATAAAAAAAAAAAAATATCCCAAGCTTTAAACATCCCACAGAGCACTCTTCAATCCATCATCTGAAAATGGAAAGAGTATGGCACGACTGCAAACCTACGAATACATGGCTCTCCACCTAAACTGACAGGTCGAGCAAGGAGAGCAATAATCAGAGAAGTAGCCAAGAGGTTACCCATGGTAACTCTGGAGGAACTGCAGACATCCACAGCTCAGGTGGGAGAATCTGTCCACAGGAAAACTATTAGTCGTGCACTCCACAAATCTGGCCTTTATGGAGGAGTGGCCAGGAGAAAGCTATTGTTGAAAGAAAGCCATAAGAAGTCCCATTTGCAGTTTTCGGGAAGCCATGTGGGAGACACAGCAAACATGTGGAAGAAGGTGCTCTGGTCAGATGAGACCAAAATTTAACTGTTTGCCCTAAAAGCAAAATGCTATGTGTGGCAGAAAACTAACACTGCACATCACCCTGAACACACCGTGAAACATGGTGGTGGCAGCATCATGTTGTGGGGATGCTTTTTTTCAGCAGGGACAGGGAAGCTGGTCCGATTTGATAAGAAGATGGTTGGAGCCAAACACGGGGCAATCTTAGAAGAAAACCTGTTATCCCTTGTACACACGAGCGGAATTTCTGAAGGAAAAAGTCAGACGGAAGATTGTCATCTGATATTCCGTCCATGTGTATGCCCCATCAGACTTCTTCAGACAGTATAAGATGAGAGAAAAAGTTAACCGCTCAGAGGTCCCAAGGAGCTAAAGCTGAAAGGTAGGATTCAACCCCTGGGTGCAGGCACTGCAATAGTATGCAAAATTGTATGGAGAAAAACCAGAACGGCCGCACTCCAAAAAATGTTCCTTTATAATAAAACAGATCACAACATCAACATGTCACAGCAAAAAAACAGAAAAAATCTGACGCGTTTCACACCAAAATACAGTGCTTATTCAGAGCTACAATGGAATGGTTTAGATCAAAGCATATTCATGTGTTAGAATGGCCCAGTCAAAGTCCAGATCTAAATCCAATTGAGAGGGGGACTGAATACAAATGCACGCCACACTTTTCAGATAATTATTTGTAAAAACAATTGAAAATCATTTATCATTTTCCTTCCACTTCACAATTATGTGCCACTTTATGTTGGACTATCAGATAAAACCCCAATAAAATACATTTACGTTTTTAGCTGAAACATGACCAAATGTGGAAAATTTCAAGGGGTATAAAGACTTTTTCAAGGCATTGTACCTAACCAGGGAGCTACTGTGCAAGCACCCCACAATGCACCACCTTTTCAAATATTGGTTCCAGCACCTTTACCCTACACATGCCAAACGTAAATTATGACCAATGTCACTATTCACTTTTAGGACCAGTTTTGATGTGTTATTTTCAAGCATATTGACCCACATTTTTCAACACAAAAATAAATATTATGTGGACTGTGAGCATTCACTTTTAATAAGCACCTAATGTGCAATCTAGGACCCAAAAATGTACATGCCTTATATTTTCTAGTGCAACACAAATGTTTTTTACTGAATGTATTGCATTGCACTGAGGGGCAGGTACATTTTTAAGTCTGAGCATGCATGCTGACGTGCCATTGAAAATTGATGGCCACAACCCTACATAATTAAATAGTTAGGTTGAATGAGGACACATGTTTATTGGATTCAACTAATAGACAGCCCCAGAAATCTAGAACCCACAGTTGATCCAGAGGATACCAAAAAGCCCTTGGGCAGCATGGTCCAATTTGCTACAACAGGAAAAAATCCATCCTGATCCACTAAGGCAGTGGTCTCCATCCTCTAGCCTAGGGGCCATATGCTGCCCTTTGCTTGCCTTTATCTGGCCCTTGGTGCACGATTCCTACCACTGACATGGATGATGGGACACTATTCCTACCACTGACACCAACAATGTAGCACTATTCCTCCTCTTAACCGCTAACCACTTCCTGCCCGCCATATAGCAGAATGACGGCCACAAAGTGGTTAGGTTATCCTGACTGGGTATCATGTGACATCCAGCAGGATAAGCCTCAGACGCACAGCTTGGCGATCAGTAGTGCATCTCTGATACCGGTAAAGAGCCTGTGACTTAGGCTATTTACCATGTGATCAGCTGTGTCCATTACATGGTAACTAGGAAGTTCCTTTTAACGTTTTTTTCCTCTACTCACGCTGGCAAGGCGCGAGTAGAGAAGAGCCGATCAGTGTCTCTGCTGATAAGTGGGGTCTGCTCTGATAATCAGGGTATTAATTATGAGTGCAAACCCATCAAGCATGCCCACTAGAGCCCACCAGCGATGCCAACCTGCGCCCACCAGGGATGACAATCAGTGCCCATCAGTAATGCCTGTCAGTGCTAGGGATGAGCCCGATGTTTGAGTCGAACGTAAGTGATCGCTGTAACGAAATGAACCGTGACAGACTGAGATTGTCCTATGTCTAGGGTCACCTTATGTCCACTAGGGCCATAGGGTGACAAAGAATCATAAGTCATTAGATATGTGCATTCCCGTTCGTACGAATGTTATTTTCGTACGAAAATGTTCATTTTCGTACCCGCAAGATAATGTGTACATATGAAAAAATTAAAGCACCAAAATACGAAAACTACGAGATTACGAATGAGCCGCATAACGAACAACCGCAAATACGAACCAATGATCCGACGAAAAAAAACGACAAAACGAAAACGGCAAAAGAACAAAAATGACATCTATAACAAAAGATTTACATTCTGTATTTTGTTTGAATCCTTTTTCTGTTTGTTTTCAGTCCTATGTTCATTGTTCATATGACATCTATAACAAAAGATTTGCATGCTGTATTTTGAATCCAAAATACGAACAGAAAAAAGGAATTTAAAATACAGAATGCAAATCTTTTGTTATAGATGTCATATGAACATACGACTGAAAATAGCAAAAGAAAAGGGTTTCAAGATACTGCAAATCATTGACGAAAATTCACAAAAATTATTGTCTAACAAGTAACGAACATGAATTAAACAGAATAACGAACCATCCCGCATGTACGAAAATAAAACAGTAACGAAAATACGAAACGATCGGAATACGAAAAAATCGCGTCATACGAAAAATGAACGGGAACAAACAGGAAAACGGGCGTATTACGAAAAACGAACGAAAACGAAAAAACGGAACGATACGAAACAGAACAAAAAAAAACAATTTTTTTTTCTGTGCACATGTCTATAAGTCATATATTACATGAGATGGGACATTAATAATAATTCATATTGCAGGACTGGAAAATTACAAAGTGGATGTCTTGAGATATCACAAGCTGTTGCCTATTCAATATAGACACAATTGCATCAGAAAGACCTTTTGATGGTGTGATTCATTGTGCCTAAAACAATGTGTTAAATTCTCCATTCAGATGTACTGAATTAGCATGTCATTGTCTACAGGAATGTCATGCTCTCTGAGTTACTGTAACTCTATTGATGATGCGGTGCCGACCTGTCTACATAATTAGCTTACCTGAATGCCTTTTAAGGTGATTGAAGCCCCCCATGGTGGAGACTACATTGTCCTGTGATTAACTGCATTATGCTTCAAACTGTATAAGAAGCTGAGAAAATATCAATAAAAGGGGTCATATCTTTGGAAGCAAGTACAGAGCTCTGCCTCGTCTTATTCTGGGAATTGATATGGATCGTGTATGCAGTATTGTCGGAGTGTGTCAGATAAGCTTGTCGTGGTTGGATGGAAGGTCGTAAGCGGTGGTGACCGTTACAATAGCTATTTCCTAAATTGCCCCATATTACCACAGCCGTGATCAGGCCTGTATTGTTTGGTAATCAGTAGATCTAGTAATGCCTTGGACACATGTGTGGTTCCCTCCGCCCAGTCTATGTCTGGATAATTAAAATCCCCCATTATGATAACACTTCCCATCCTTGCTGCTAATCCAAATTGTGATAGGAGATATGTCTCCCCCTCCTCCCTCAGGTTAGGGGGCCTATAGCATACCCCATTATTATTTTCCCCTTAGCTTCACCCCTTTGGAGCTCTACCCATAAGGATTCCACCTCCTCCCTAGCTCCCTTATTGATATCATCTCTCACATTCACTTGTACATTATTCCTGATGCATAGGCATACCCCTCCCATTTTTTGACCCCCTCTATCCCTGCAATAAAGGGAATACCCTTGATGTCAGCCAAACATGAGAGCTGTTGAACCAGATCTCTGAAATTACCACAAAATCTAAATCCTCCTCATTCAACAGGATCTCTAATTGTCTGCCAGGCTCCTGGCATTGGTATACATGTCACATAGTTTAGACCGGTCGCATATTGTCCTCTTATTGGGTGTTCCAAGATTTCAAATATGACTTGTTACCATACTTACCTTGGGTTTATGAGCTTTAGTCCCCCTACCACTAATGCCCCCAGTAATACTCTCTGGAATATGTTCATTGCTGACTATCTCTACCTCTGAACCCCCCCCCCCCCGTCGTCTAGTTTAAAAACCCCTCTAACTTTTCGGTCATCTTCACTCCCAGCAGACCTGCACCCTCCTCATTTAGGTGCAGTCCGTACCTTCTATAGAACTGGTGACTGACTAAAAAGCCAGCCCAGTTCTCCAGGAACCCAAACCCCTCCTAACTACACCAGCTCCTCAGCCACTTGTTTATTTCCCTAATCTCCCTTTCTGGTGTGGCTCGAGGTGCCGGCAGTACCAATGAGGGGATTATTCCTCCACTGACACCAATGATGGGGCACTATTCCTCCCACTGATACCAGTAATGGGGCACAATCCTTTCTACTGACAACACTGATGGGGTACTATTCCTCCGATTGATACCAGTGATGGGGCATTTTTCCTCCCACTGATAATAATAATGGAGCACTATTCCTCCAATTAATACCAATGATGGGGCATTGTTTACCTCCACTGAGACCAGCACAATTTCTTGTCCCAATGGCTACAGTCTGGTCCTCTTAAAGCTTTTTTTATTTGCTAATTTTTTCCCACACAAAAGTGGAGTTTTAGGTGGGCAGTCAGAGGGTGGTAAGAACAGGACTCAACCACCTATTTTTATCACCCTCCCATCCACAAGTGTGAACAAGGCCTAAGAGATACACACGTCCCCACTTTCCTTGTCTAAAACAAGAGTTTCGGAAAGGAAATCATGATTTCCAGAGAAAAAAAAATCACAGTTATTTATTTCTCTTCAATTTTTATTTCATATCCATACAAAGGAAGGAAACTGTCAAGTTTGCAGATTGAACCAAACAAAAAAGGAAGTCTTTGTTACCGTGTTATTTGTGATTACGCTGTACCCATGTAGGGCAGACAGCAGTTTTATCAGTGTGAAGGAATGACAGGATGACTTAGTAAATCCTTATATATTGCGGCACGAAAAGGGATTTGTTCTTTTTTTGCATACACTTAATATAGAAAGCTGAACATCAATCACCTTCCCGTGGAGTGTTTTCGGTGGCAGATAAAAAAAAGTTAAAAATGCCGTCCTGAGTTTGACGTAGAACATTAGTCAGAGAATTTATTTTAAGTAGAAAATATTGAAGTTGCTGAGGGAAAGTTCACGGGTGACACACGGCGTGACTCATTCATTTTTTTTAATCATTTCAAGTCTCATTCCTGGCTAATGCTTATTGTGAGATCATTGGTGTTATTTTTGTTGAACAAGGGAAGAAGGATGTCAGCATACCACTATCACTATGAATTTAGTATTCCACGGAAATTATGGAAATAAGGGTTAAAGAATAAATAAATCCAAAGTTTTTTTTTTTATAAAGTATGGATATAATTGATCTTATTTTTTTTGTGTGTTGTTGCTGAGATTTACCTATATTTTCTTTCCTGGAGACAGGGCTATCTTAATAGCATCATGGGCCCCTTGGCAAAGTAATTCTCTGGGGCCCCTACAATGGAGACAGTGCAGGTAAACAGATATCAAGTAGGTAGGAGGCAGACACGTGGAACTTCCCCTTTTGGGTGGAGCTCCGCATTAACTACATGAACTGACATTCTGTACAGCAAAGAAAGTGGGGAAATACTACATACATAAAGTAACAAAGCTGTCCTGTGCATATAATATGTTAGATTGATGCCTCCCCAGCACTATGGCCCCTCTACGCTCTAGATATCCTCCCAGGACTCTGACCCCTCTACATCCCAGATATCTTCAAGCACTTTGACCCCTTTCCCCCCCAGATATCCCTTAGCACTCTGACCCCTCTACACCCCTGATATCCCCCTCATCACTCTGACCCCTCTACACCCCTGATATCCCCCCAGCACTCTGACCCCTCTACACACCAGATATCCCCCCAGTACTATGACCCCTCTACACCCCAGATATGCCCACAGCACTCTGACCTCTCTACATCTTAGATATCCCCACAGCACTCTGACCCCTCTATACCCCATATATCCCCCCAGCACTCTGACCCCTCTATACCCCAGATATCCCCCCAGCACTCTGACCCCTCAACACACCCCAGATGTCAACCCAGCACTGTAACCATACACCATAAGATACCCCTTGAATTGTGACCCCACAACATCCCTAATACCCCCTACACTGTGGCCTCTCTACATCCCTAGAAAAACAAAACCTCCTGCGCTCTGGTTTTTTGCAAAGACTGGGTACAGCAGTATAGTCTCACGGAAAAGTCTGTAGTCTTGCAGCCCACAAGGACCATTTTAGGAAGGGGGTACGCCCCAGAAACGCGTCAGCCGTCCAGATGTTTGATGTCCTACTGGCAGGTGCCGCAAGGTCCAGTCCAGCTGTCTGAAAAGCGTTCACTCAACTTTCCTTTGTGAGTAGGACTATTGCTTTTTTCTTTTTTTAATAATACATTTTAAGTGGTAATACACTAGGTCTGTGCGCCCTCTTTTCTTTTCTCTCTACATCCCTTCCTTTGAGTCCCAAGCATTCAAGCTGCATGGGGCGGGATCAGGTATCATCCTGCACAGCACGGCGCACCGCTGCCACCCAGCCTCCCCATGTATCCATCATTCTCAGTACCATCATGGGGCCCCCAATTTAGGGGCAGCATGGGCTCAAGGACCAGCTGCTTTGTGGAAAGTGCAGGGGCCCCTTAGTTCCAGTGAAGCAAACCAAGACATTTGGACAATTTCATGCTCCCAACATTATGGGAACATTTTGGGACGGCCTCTTCCTGTTCCAACATGACAGCGCACCAGTGCAGCAAGCAAGATCCATAAAGACCTCACTTTTCTCCTCTCTACTTCTCCTACTCTTCTCTTTCTCTTCCATCCCCTCCCTCTCTTCATTTGTCTCTCCTTCTCAATGTATTTCTCTCTCTCTCTCTCTCTCTACTCCCTCTTGTTTTATCCATTTCTCTCCTCTCTTTCTGTAATTTTCCCTCCCTTTCTGTCTCTTTCTGTTCTCCCTCTCATCCTCTTCCCTCTCTCTCTCGCTCTCTCTCTCTCTCTCTCTCTCTCTCTCTCTCTCTTTCTCTCTCTTTACTACTTTCTATCCTTCTCTCTCACTCACCTTTTCCCTCGATACGCTCCCTCTTGTCCTTTCTTCTGCTTTCCCTCATTTTCTCCACACTTCTCTCTCTTTTCCCTCTGTTGCTCTCTCCTTCTTCCTCTTTCACTTCTCCCTCTCATCCAATCTATTTTCCCTCTATCCTTCTCCCTCTCTCCTCCTTTTTGCTTTCTTTTTATCTTTTTTCTTCCTCTCAATCACCCCTCCCCCTCCCCCACATACACACACACACCTTCTCCTGCGCTCTCTCTCTCTTTCTTTTCTTCTCCTCTCCTTCTCTTGCTCTTCACCCTTTCTCCTTTGCATCTCTCTTCTCATCTCCTTCTCTTGTCCTCTCACCCTTTCTCTCCCTCTCTTTCTCTACACTTCATCTTCCTCTGTTTCTCATTTATTTGTTGTCTTTTCCTCTCATCCTCTTCTTTTCTCTTCTATTTCCCCCTCTTTTTGTTCTCCTCTCTTCTCCATCTCTGTCCTTTGTTCTCTTTTTCTTCTCCCTCTCATTCCCACCCCACCACCACCACCACCATCTCCTGCCGACTCTCTCCCTCTCTCTATTTCTCTCTCCTTTTCTTTTCTTATCCTATGCTTTTCCCTCTTTCTCCTTTACCTCTCTCTTCTCTGTCTCTTCTCCTTCTCCCTCTTGTCCTCTCTCATTCTCTTTGTATTGGGCCCCCACTTCCAATGACCATCTATCAGTTTAGCTTTGTGTATTGTTGGCTGCCAGTCCGCTCTTCTCTTCCTCATCTGAACCTCTCTGATTGCTGAAAACATCAAAATAAAACTTCATACAAAAAAAAATGAAGAAATTGACTAAATTAATAAACAGAAAGAATTGCAGCATCCTAAATCGTTCAGCTCTGCTACTGTCATCGGTTTCCTCTTTATATCATTTTATATCTCTTCTTCCCGTACTTCATCAGATGTTTTATTTGTTTTACTTAAGTTTCTGAAGGGCAGCATCTGCCGAGCGCCAAATCTCCGATATTATAATATTTATTCTCCTGCAGAAAGAATAATGTTGAGTCACTTTCACTGTTACTGCGACAACCACTTAACGTGCGCAGGAGTAAATGTTGCGAACGCAGGAAGGCAGAAATAGCCGCAGTCACAGGTGGAAATTAATGCAGAGTTTACTAATTCCTGATTGAATTCGAGGGAACGTGTTAATCACTTAAACGCTGACATGTTGTGTTCTACGTAGGACACACTTGCTACATCCACATCTTGCCTGTCTGACGCCAGATGGGCCTGGGATCTCCTGTGACCCAGATGTGCGTGCTTGGTTAATTACACATTGTATTCCGCCAGCTCCTTGATTCAGCAGGGACAGCAAACAAAATATACAGATTTTTTTGATTTTTTTTTATGCCGCAGATTCAACTTGTTAGATTGTATTAGTAGACTACATTTGGTATAATTTTTCATTCCAAACTCCAACCAAAATGTATTTTGTTCAGGAAAGAGCATGTTATGCCGCATACACACGATCGGAAATTCCGATCGTGTGTAGGCTCCATCGAACATTTGCTGTCGGAATTTTCGACAAGAAAAATTTGAGAGCTGGTTCTCAATTTTTCCGACAGCAAAAGGAAATTCCGATCGTCTGTATGCATGCTTGGAATCAATTTGAAGCATTCTCGGAATCATTGAACTTAATTTTTCTAGGCTTGTCATAATGTTGTACGTCACCGCGTTCTTGATTTTAGGAATTTCCTACAACATTTATGTGACCGTGTGTATGCAAGACAAGTTTGAGACAAAATTCCGTCTCAAAAAAAAACCACGGTTTTGTTGTTGGAATTTCTGTTAATATGTACGCTCGAGTTAAAAACGATTTTTATTGTCTGTGCCCCCACCCAGATAGAAAGGATAACTTGCCAAAATGGGTTTCTCACTTTCAACCCCAAAATGGGCAGTTTTAAAATTGGCAACCCAACATTTAACTGTTGTATATAAAGGGCCACTGTCACCCAAAGTTTTTGACATTTCATTATGAATCTGCTTCGCACCTTTCTCTTGGAGAGACAGCAACTTGATTATGGTTCTATGCTCTTCCACTTCGAATTCTTCTTCTTGAAGCGTCACAAAAGTCCACACCAACACTTGTTTTTTTTTTTTCTTCAAGGGTTTTATTAAACAAGTTCCATTAGAGGGATGGAGGGTTGGGAAGATTTAGGTACCTTGCTTTGTGGATCACGGGTACGATCTTGCATCCAGCGGACAAACTGTTTCCACTCTGGATTCAGCGACCACCCGATAGACCTCTCTCACTGACCTAGCAGCCGTTGCAAAGCTCGTTCAAAAGTCTCTGCCACAGACTGCCGTAGAGTCGTTACATGGTTCTCTGCCACAGGATCATGTAACCACACACGCACTTTGCAAAGTTCCAAAGAAATTACACAGCTCACGGTGCCAGGATCTTTCAGCCAAGCCGGCTGCTCGGTGAGATAAATTAGCCAGGATGCGTCCTCCAATTGAATCCTCAATTGTTCGGCTTCTTCCTGCAGAGAAGACAGCACAGAACCATCCCTGGACCAGTAGCCAGAAACTCCTCCTGGGCCTACCTTCAGTAGCGGAGCTTTGGGCCAGCAGGCCTAAGACCAAAAGGCTGCTAACACATCCCTGAGGCCAGGAGGGCCATCAGGGCAGGATGGGAAGACCCCACCAGAACAGTGTCTGCCCTTAAGTACCCCTCCCAAAAATGCACAGCTGCAGGGACCCATTGCATTTCCTAAACCTTGACTCATGGTGAAAGTGACACCCACAGTCAGGTGGAAGATGCGCAATGCAGCTGAGATAGAACAGAAACCCATAATTTGCCAGCTCAGATAACTAAATTTACAAATAGCGCCTACTCAACAGGAGCGTGGCGCTACACATAGGTAGTTGATTTTTGCACCATTGAATATTGACAAATTGGCCAGTACACTCTGAAGTTTGAAACTTCCTTGCCCAATTTTTTCTGGGTAAGACGCAGCACCCCCTCATATTGCACAACCTAACTAAACCAGAACTTGCAGCAGACCTGCAGAATGTTTGCAACACAAATTGATCTGGAGTCATGCAATGAAGACTTTCTGCAATTATGCAACAAACTTGTGAAGCCTGGCAAGTCTAGCAACAGGGCCGGACTGGGAATAAAAACCAGCCCTGGAAAAAATGTCATACCAGCCCCATAGCATAACGTCATTATTTTCTTATTCACGAAAGGGAAAACTATGCACATTTGAAGAGTGTATTATATATACAGAAGACAGATATAAAAATCACATAGGGCTTTATATATATATATATATATATATATATATATATATATATATATATATATATATATATGCAAATACCAGTTAAAAGTGGTCAATCATCAAGGGGGACCCCAGGAAATCTGGGAACGTGGGGGGCCATTGAAATCAGCAGCAGTGCTTTTTGGGGGCGATTTTAACCGTTTTAACCTTTTCCGGCCACTAGCGGGGGTTAAAAGTGCACCAATGGTGTCTGAAAAGCACTGCAAAAAAGTCGGTAAAGCACCGCTAAAAATTGCAGCGTTTTACTGCCAACCCCCCCAACGCCTCAATGTGAAAGCAGCCTAAGGTAAGGGGTGGGTTACTGATATAAGGGGGGAAACCTTTATATCAGTGTCCCTTTACATTATTGTATTCACTCCCCCTTACATCAGTGACCCCCCCCCCCCACTTAGACTGGCCTTGAGGTGCTTTCACTGACCTCCATTTAGGTGCACCTGGCAGGGATCAGTCAATCGGCTCCAGCTTGGTGGCTCTGGTTTCTCTGACTTCTCTCATGGTCCCCATCCCAGCGACACTCCCACTCTTGACTCCTCTTTAACCACTTAAAGACCCCCGCACGCACATATATGGCCACAACATGGCTCGTACAGGCACAAGGGCGTAAATTTACGTCCCCGCCTGAGTGCGGTTCGGGGGTCCCATCGGGACCCCCTCCGCGGCGTGCGGGGGTCTCCCTACCTCTGGGAGCGATCCGGGATCTGCGGGCGGATGTCCGTGTTTTCCGCCCCCCCCCGGGATCGCTCCCAGCCAATGGGAGCGCGCTCCCAGCCTGTCACTTCCTCCTCCTGTGTTTACACAGGAAGGAGGAAATGATGTATTCTCTCATCGCATCGCTGTTTCCCAGCGCTGCTGATGAGAGAAGACATCACAAGTAAGTGTGCACCAACACAACACTGACACACACTCACATAGGCATATTAACTCCTTGTGATCGCCCCCCCCCCCCCCCCCACCCCCCTGTCACAGTGTTACTGAATGCAGTGATTTAATCACTGCATTTAGTGTCAGTGTGACAGGCACTGTAAAAAACAGTTAGTGTTAGGTTCAGGATAGCCCCCCCACCCCCCCTAATAAAGTTTTAACCCCCTGATCACCGCCCTAGTTAACCCTTTCACTCCCTATTGCCAGCGTCACTAAGCGATCATTTTTCTGATCGCTGTATTAGTGTCGCTGTTCCCGCTAGGTAGCTATTTTTTTTTATTGCGATTTTTTTTTTTACTAAAGACATGTGGCTAAATAAATTTTGGCCTAAATGTTTGACTAAAATTTAGTTTATTTGATTTTTTTTTAACAAAAAGTAAAAAATAGTGTTTTTTTTTCAAAAATGTCGCTCTATTTTTGTATATAGCGCAAAAAATAAAAATCGCAGGTGATCAAATACCACCAAAAGAAAGCTCTATTTGTGGGAAGAAAAGGACGCAAATTTTGTTTGGGAGCCACGTCGCACGACCGCGCAATTGTCTGTTAAAGCGACGCAGTGCCGAATCGCAAAAACACCTTGGGTCATTTACCAGCGTATTGGTCCGGGTCTTAAGTGGTTAAACTCCCTCAGAGACTGCAGACTGAACATGATACAAGAGATGGTCAGAGGCTGCGGACATGATACAAGAGATGGTCAGAGACTGCGGACATGATACAAGAGATGGTCAGAGACAGCGGACATGATACAAGAGATGGTCAGAGACTGCGGACATGATACAAGAGATGGTCAAAGACTGCGGACATGATACAAGAGATAGTCAGAGACTGCGGACACGATACAAGAGATGGTCAGAGACTGCAAACATGATACAAGAGATCAATGCAGAGAGAACAGGCAAAAAATATATAAATGCAAATTTTTTTACCTGAAAAAAAAATTAATTTATTATTATAATAAATACATTCACATTTTATTATTATTTACAGTATATTAATTTATTATAATACATAACTTGGCTTTTTTAAAAAAAGAAAGAAATCCATGAGAGAGGGGCTGAAATGGTGAGAGAGAGGGGCTATAATGGAGAGAGAGAGAGAGAGAAAGGGGCTGCAATGATGAGAGAGAGGGGCTATAATGGTGAGAGAGAGAGAGAGAAAGGGGCTGCAATGATGAGAGATAGAGGGGCTGCAGTGGTGAGAGAGAGGGGCTGCAATAGAGAGAGAGAGGTTGCAATAGAGAGAGAGAGAGAGGCTGCAATAGAGAGAGAGAGAGAGAGAGAGGGGGGGCTGCAATAGAGAGAGAGAGAGAGGGGCTGCAATAGAGCGAGAGAGAGAGAGAGAGGGGGGCTGCAATGGAGAGAGAGAGAGAGAGGGGGCTGCAATAGAGAGAGAGAGAGGCTGCAATAGAGAGAGAGAGGCTGCAATAGAGAGAGAGAGGGGCTGCAATAGAGAGAGAGAGGCTGCAATAGAGAGAGAGAGAGAGAGGCTGCAATAGAGAAAGAGAGAGATAGGGGCTGCAATAGAGAGAGAGAGAGAGAGAGAGAGAGAGAGGCTGCAATAGAGAGAGATAGAGGGGCTGCAATAGAGAGAGAGAGAGAGAGAGAGAGAGAGAGGCTGCAATAGAGAGAGAAAGAGAGGGAGAGAGAGAGGCTGCAATAGAGAGAGGGGCTGCAATAGAGAGAGAGAGGGTCTGCAATGCAATAGAGAGAGAGAGAGGCTGCAATAGAGAGAGAGAGAGGGGCTGCAATGGTTGGAGGGAGCGAGGGGCTGCAATAGTGAGAGAGAGAAAGAGAGAGGAGCTGCAACAGAGAGAGAGAGGGGCTGCAATGGTGGGAGAGAGAGTGAGGCTGCAATGGCGAGAGAGAGAGAGAGAGGCTGCAATAGAGAGAGAGAGGGGCTGCAATAGAGAGAGAGAGAGGCTGCAATAGAGAGAGAGAGAGAGAGAGAGAGAGGGGCTGCAATAGAGAGAGAGAGATAGGGGCTGCAATAGAGAGAGAGAGAGAGGGGCTGCAATATAGAGAGAGAGAGAGAGAAAGAGGCTGCAATAGAGAGAGAGAGAGGGGCTGCAATAGAGAGAGAGAGGCTGCAATAGAGAGAGAAAGAGAGAGAGAGAGAGGCTGCAATAGAGAGAGGGGCTGCAATAGAGAGAGAGAGAGGGTCTGCAATGCAATAGAGAGAGAGAGAGAGAGAGGCTGCAATAGAGAGAGAGAGGGGCTGCAATGGTTGGAGGGAGCGAGGGGCTGCAATAGTGAGAGAGAGAAAGAGAGAGGAGCTGCAACAGAGAGAGAGAGGGGCTGCAATGGTGGGAGAGAGAGGGAGGCTGCAATGGCGAGAGAGAGAGGGGCTGAAATGGTGGGAGGGAGAGAGAGGGGCTGCAATGGTGGGGGGAGAGAGGGGGGCTGCAATGATGGGGGGAGAGAGGGGGGCTGCAATGGTGGGGGGAGAGAGGGGGGGCTGCAATGGTGGGGGAGAGAGGGGGGCTGCAATGGTGGGGGGAGAGAGAGGGGGGCTGCAATGGTGGGGGGAGAGGGGGGGCTGCAATGCTGGGGGAGAGAGGGGGGGCTGCAATGGTGGGGGAGAGAGGGGGGCTGCAATAGTGGGGGAGAGAGGGGGGCTGCAATGGTGGGGGGAGAAAGGGGGGCTGCAATGGTGGGGGGAGAGAGGGGTGCTGCAATGGTGGCGGGAGAGAGAGAGGGGGGCTGTAATGGTGGGTGAGAGAGGGGGGGCTGCAATGGTGGGGGAAAGAGGGGGGCTGCAATTGTGGGGGAGAGAGGGGGCGAGAGGTGTGCAGCAATGGTAGGGGGTGAGAGAGGGGGGCTGCAATGGTAGGTGAGAGAGGGGGGGCTGCAATGGTGGGGGAGAGAGGGGGGCTGCTGCAATGGTGGGTGAGGGAGGGGGGCTGCAATGGTGGGGGGAGAGAGGAGGGCTGCAATGGTGGGGGAGAGAGGGGGGCTGCAATGGTGGGGGAGATAGGGGGCGAGAGGCGTGCTGCAATGGTGGGGGGTGAGAGAGGGGGGGCTGCAATGGTAGGTGAGAGAGGGGGGGCTGCAATGGTGGGGGAGAGAGGGGTGCTGCAATGGTGGGGGAGAGAGAGAGGGGGCTGCAATGGTGGGGGGGGAGAGAGAGAGAGAGAGCGGCTGCAATGGTGGGAAAGAGAAAGAGATTAAAATGCTCTGCAGACCATTTACCGGCAAAATAACATAATTTGTTTGCTTTAAGAGAGAGAGATGCACCTTGCAAATTGTAAACTGTATAATCTCTCTCTCTCACACCACCAATTGCACTCCCCCCCCTCTCTCTGAGATTATACAGACAGTTTACAATTTCCAGGGGCAGCATAGGTAGGTGACCGTGACAGAGAGAGGAGGGGGGTGGGGGGTGCACCGTTATATGGTGAGAGAGAGTCACGATTCAGGATGGAACAGCATGGATGGATTTCTTTAAAATCGATTTGTTTACCTTGTGGCTTGTGCTCCAACTCCAAGGCTGACCGAGGCTGTTCACTTTTTCTCCTCTGCGGTTCTGCCTTCACACTTGATGACTCTGCAGGAGAAACATAGTTTGCGGTGCTGGCGCCGCACGGGATGATGGAACTAGATCTATCATTCGGTTCTCCTGCTCGGCTCCTCCCCCCCTCAGACACATGATCGCTCCAGGCTCCAGTAAACACAGCGCGGGAAGGAAAGTGCAGCGGCGCCGGCGAGCATGGCGGCCGCAGCCCGCCGGCGGCTGGCCGCCGCTGCTTTTTATTTACATAATGTAAACATCAACATGACACTGGTGACTGGTGTGACTGCAGCTAGGCATGGGGCAGGCGTACAATAGCAAAGTGCGGCCACGATGGCGGCCGGCCGGCCGCCGCCGTGGCCCCCACAGCTGATTAGTTTGACTGGCAGCAGGCGGCCCACCGGGAATTTTCCCGGTATCCCACTAGGCCAGTCCGGCCCTGTCTAGCAATAGTTTAGCAAGTCATTTTCAAACTTTCAGCTCAATTGCTTGCTATCTGGGTACTGGAAGGATTCTTCCTTACTTCCTGCCAGGACGGGAAATTATGACAAAACTCTCCAATGGGGACATAGACAGAAAAAACTTTTGACTAGAGATGTGCATTATGAAAAAAATTCAGATTTATTAGTTAAAGTATAACTAAAGGTAAAACATTTTTTTTTTGTCTTGGATAGAGCGGAGAGGGATTAGAATTACAGTATGTCAGTTTTTATTATTGTCTGTGCCCCCATTAAGGAGATTACTTTCTGCTATAAAACACACCCCATTAAAAAAATCAGGTATACGAAGTTGCTTGTCTCTATGTTACTTTTTTATGCCAAAAAGGAAATTCTTAAGTAATGGTCCTCTTCCACGCCTCCCACGGTGGCGGCGCGGGACTCCTCAGTAAATGCACTGTTGCCGCTGTATAAGCTGACTTATATTAATAGAGGCTGCCCCCAGAAATTTGACAGAGTCTGGCTCCCCTGGACACAACAGTTTTAACCTATGTTTCTTTGGGATGTGGGGTGTTCTCTTCCTGATTATTTTTCCTGGCCAGTATGTGGGGTGGGTGGGACTGGTACTGTGACTTGTACATAAATTGTGGTGACCATTGTCTGCTTGTTACTTGTATATGCTTATTTATGTGTTGCTTCCGAATGTTCGGACAAATTTTCCAAGCTGTATACAGATGTTTCGAAAAAATTGTGTTTTCGGACTTCATTTTCGACCGAATGAAAAAAAAAAAAAAAAATGCGAAATCTTTTTTTTTTCTTCCGAAATACCCGCGGAAAATTCGACGGAATTCAAAAAAAAAATAAAAATAAAAAAAAATATTTTCTTTAATTCGAAAAAAATTTATTAGAAAAGAGACTTTTGTTTTCTAATCTGGTTGAAAATTTTCGATTTCGACCGATTTTTTCGAATAATTAAAAAAATCGATTTCGATTTCTTCAAAACGAACGAATTCCGAAAACGAATTAACACATGCCAACAACGAAATATATGACGAATTGAAACGAAACGAAACGAAACGAATTTTTCACTTTTGCACATCACATATCTTTGGTAAAAAAAAATAAAAAAAAATTCCAATGAACATATATTCTGCATACTTTGGTAAAAAAAATTTCCAATGATTGGTTTGCGCAAAAGTATGTGACTACAAACTATGGGAAATATACTGGAATTTTTATTTATGTATTTATTGATTTTTTAATAGTAGTAATGGCAGCAATCAGCGACTTTTAGTGGGATTGCGATATTGCGGCAGGACGTTTCACACTAACTGACACTTTGCAGGAACCAGTGACACTAACACAGTAAACAGGGCTAAAAATATACACTGTCACTATACTAATGATACTGGTTGGGAAGGTGTTAAACATCTTGATCAATGGGTTAAATGTGAACCTAACCAGTGTTTGTGTGTACTATGTGTATTGTTTTTACTAAAGGATGTGATGGATTTTAGTCCCTGCATTGCAGGGAAAGAAAAGCCATCACACCCCTGCTGACAGAATAGAGCTCTGCTTTGCTTACATAGAACAGAGCTCTGCCGATGTAAACATGTAAACACTGCTCTGTGTCTCTCCTCGATGTTCAGCAGGGTATCAGTGGACATCCTTTGGCCAGGACACACTCATCAGCTTCTTCTGTGGCTATGCCACTGTACAATCCTAAACAGAAGATACCCTACTCCCACTGTGTGGCAGTCTGCTCTGTCCATCAGGGATTCTGTTAAAACTACTGCATAAAATCATACTGCTAGCCCACGAACTGACACGTTTTGTCATGGAAATGTTTTTTTAAGAGGAAATATATATACTGTATTTATTGGTGTATAACACTCACTTTTTTACCCTGAAAATAGAGGGTAAACTGTGCCTGCGTGTTATACGCAGGGGGCTTTGGAAAGTTTTTTCCCTGAAACTTCCCTCTTAAAGTTAGGGTGCTTGTTATACGCCTGTGCGTGTTATACGCCGATAAATACGGTACCCTCTAGTGTGCAACTAGTGTAATGACTCATAGTAATTGTGTAATTAAGTCGGGTAACTGGTTGGCCCTACAGGGCAAGTCTCTGGTACCCCCCCTGGATCTAGAGGCTTGAAGGAGCTTTTTAAAGTTAGTGGGCAGGCGTCACGAATTCCTGATCTGCATACTTGAGGAAATCTGGCTAATCCCCAGGCATAAGCCTGGCAGGGTGGTTGGGGCAGCTCTAAAATATGGTGTAACCTGGCCAGCAGGGGAGTCAGGTGGAAAATGGAGTGCTGAGGTTGCTGTGGTGTGGCCTGGGATGGGAAAGAAATCTTCAGGCTGGCATGGGAAGATCAGCTGGAGGCCTGAACAAGAGCACAGTGTGAGTATCTCAGCACACCCAGGAGCATACAAGGAGAAAGACAGCCAGACGCAGTATACTTTCCAAGGACAGCGTTGTCCTAAATCAAGATCCCTCATACTGGGAAGTTCTTCAGAGCAGTCAGGTGAGCTGATAGTCAAACAGCTAGGTGGGCTGGTAGACAAGCAGCTGGGTGGGCTGGTAGTATCTGCAAACATCAGAACTGGATGAAGTTCTACAGAGGAAGCAAGATACTTCTGCATACAATTCTTTAAAAGAGACTGAGAGCTCCTGGTCCATTAAGGATCTTATTACTGAGCCAAAAAGATGTTTATTCTTGATGGAAGCACAGTCCATGATCTTAATTTCTGTACATAGAGAAAGAATTTTTTCCTCATCTGTTGTTCTTTAAGTCAAGTTTTGCACCCCCTAATCCATATACCCTATCCAAAATGTTTTCTCCAATAAAACAACAAAAAGGAAACCCATGGACGGGTTTCTTGTCTCTGGATGCAAGTTTCAAATTCATGTTGCCTGGCTGTACAGGAATAAAGGGAACCAGCAACTACTGTGGGGGTAGCGCTACATATACAGTATACACATATGTGTGTGTGTGTATACTAGTGTTGAGCAGAATATGCCATATTCGATTTCGCGATATATCTCGAATATATAGTCGAATATTCGAGATATATTCGTTAAATGCGAATATTCGCGATATTTTTTGGAAATGAAATGATTGCGAAATTTCGCTATTGCGAAATTTCACTATTGCGAATGCGAATGCGAATTGCGAATTGCGAATGCGAATGAAATTTCGAGAAATGCGGAAGGAGCACTCTGATTGGCTCAGAATATTCGTGATATTTTATAATACAAAATAATTGCGAAATTTCGAGAAATGCGGAATGGAGCACTCTGATTGGCTCAGAATATTCGTGATATATTACAATACAAAATAATTGCGAATATTCGGCAAATGCGGAAGGAGCACTCTGATTGGCTCAGAATATTCGTGATATTTTATAATACAAAATAATTGCGAAATTTCGAGAAATGCGGAATGGAGCACTCTGATTGGCTCAGAATATTCGTGATATTTTATAATACAAAATAATTGCGAAATTTCGAGAAATGCGGAATGGAGCACTCTGATTGGCTCAGAATATTCGTGATATATTACAATACAAAATAATTGCGAATATTCGGCAAAATGCGGAAGGAGCACTCTGATTGGCTCAGAATATTCTTGATATTTTATCGTAATTTCGCAAAAATGCGAATGAGAAATTGATTGCGGAATTTCGACAGTAACACTCTGAAATCGAATATATGTGTTATTTTAGCTAAAAACAATATTGCGAATATCTCGAAAATAATCGCGCGATATCGCTATTGCCGAATAATCGCATTGCGATTTTTCGGCAATATAAAATGATCGCTGCAGCTACTCGGCCCAAGGTCTCTAATCATACCAGCAATGCTTTTAGACGTTGATGGGGATCTCTAGGATGTGATCTGTTCTAAAAAAAATTGAAAAAATACGAATATTCGAAATAGCGAATATTCACCGCGAAATTCGGAATATATCGCGAATACTCGAATATGCCATATTCGAGCCGAATATTCGCAATATGAATATTCGTGAGCAACACTAGTGTATACCCAGAAACTGTGGGCAACAATAGTAAACTGCTAAACATAGGAGCACTTGCCTAATAACCCCTGCATATGGTCTGGATTCTGTAACAGCTCTTCCATGGACAGGACATGTGTCTCTGACTTCCTCTCTCTTCTTTTCTTTCTTCTGGGGTTTCCAACAACCCAGAGACAAGGAGTGCTATACATAATAATTTTGTGATAAGAAGCACAGCTATTTACAAACACAGACAGTAGAAGGCAGCAGACCCTTACACGTGTATATTTTCAAAAAATGTTTATAAGCTTCTAAGTGCACACAGCAGTGTCCCATAACAGAGACTACAGTTCTTAACATTTATCATATACACATTTCTGTCTTATGACACTGTTATGCACTCCTTTGCCCCCCCCCCCCATAATAATGGTTCTTTCAGATTACAGTTGAAATGCCCCAAAAAGAGAATTCATTCCTCTAGGAGTTTTCATGCAGCAAAAGACAAATCAAACAAATACCAAACAATATTGTAAAATTTATTATTTTATTATTCCAAAGATTAAAAACAACATTTAGTTTACAATATGAGCTCTGCTTACACTGGAACCCCAATATGACACAGAAACTACGACAACCCTGAAGGCAGGTGTTAATTTTTATTTGGGAATTTCCTCAACGTTGATCCTGCCAACAGACACCACTGGGGGGACTTAACACCTTCTGTTCTTCAGGGCTTTTCATATGACAATAAAAATATATAAAATGCGGGACCAAAAATTGTAAAACAAGGATAAAATAATGTTCATGAACATTATTTTATCCTTGACATAAAGAATTCTTCTCCACTTCGATGCTGGACCTTCCTGTGGCTACTCAAATGTTGTGTGCCAGGGACCAACAGAGACATCCATGCTACAAACATAAGAAGGAATGTAATACTAATGCCGTCACTATCCAAGTGCATTTCACAGAACAACCACAATACTAGTTCCCGCCCTAAGATTGTTTCTCTAACGCTTCACCCAATAGGTCTTAGTCATAGAGATTCCTGTGACTAAGTTATATTGGGTGAAACGTGTTATTTACTAGACATGTGCACATTGAAATATTTTGTTTCGGAATTTTGTTTTCATCCGAAAAATAAATGTATTTAGTTACTTCCGAAATTTGTTTTTATGTATTTAGTTTAGTTAAAAAAGGCATTAGTCTGAAAATCCGAATTAATTACGGTCAAATCTGTTATTGAAGGCTTTTGGTGTCTGTTGAATGTTCTAAGAAGATTTGACGGCGCAGCTAAACTGTACAATCATACATTTCCGAGTCAATGTTCCGCCTACAAGCTGTAGAAGAATTCTAATGTTGTATGACACTAGTAATTAGGGTTGTCCCGATATCGATACCAGTACTTGTACTCGCGCAAATGTCCCCGAAGCCAGATCCGATACTACCCCCCGCCAACGATGCCGCCGCATACCGCAATGCCGCCTCCGCCTAGTTAATCAGCGCGGGGAACATTACAGCTTTCATTTGAATAGCTGTGTGCTCCATGCCGCGCCGTGTATAGACAGTCCCCCCTGCTCGGGCACTTTGATAGACAGATCACCTGTCCCCAGGATTGGACGGGTGATCTGTCTATCAAAGTGCCCGAGCAAGGGGGAGTGTCTATACACGGCGCCGGGGGAACACACAGCCATTCAAATGAAAGCTGCAATGTTCCCCGCGCTGAATAACTAGGTGGTGGCGGCCGCTGCATCTTCATATACGGTATGGGGAGACATGGCTGCATATGTGGGGGGACATGGCTGCATCTTCGCGGGGGACATGGCTGCATCTGTGGGGGGACATAGCTGCATCTGTGAGGGACATGGCTGCATATGTGGGGGATATGGCTGCATCTGTGTGGGACATGGCTGCATATGTGTGAGACATGGCTGCATATGTGGGGGACATGGCTGCATCTGTGGGGACATGGCTGCATCTGTGGGGGACATGGCTGCATCTGTGGGGGGACATGGCTGCATTTGTGGGGGGACATGGCTGCATTCGTGGGGGGACATGGCTGCATTTGGGGACAAATTTAAAAAAAAGTATCGGTATTCAATATCGGCGAGTACATGAAAAAAAGTATCGGTACTTGTACTCGGTCTTAAACAAGTGGTATCAGGACAACCCTACTAGTAATAATTATATTTATGAATTATTATTAAAGTCAATTAACATTCAAATTCTTTTATAGCCTATAGAAGGGCAGAGCATTAGACCGGAAATGTACGATTGCGGCATCATACAGTTTAGCTGGTCGGCGAATCTTCTTAGAATATTCGACAGACACCATAAGCCTTCAATGACAGATTCGACGTTTGTATATTTTTCGATGCTTTGTTGAATCTTCGTCGTTCATGTTGAATTGTCAAGTTAGTTCTAGCTATTTTACTGCTCCTCCTCTTTGGTTACAATCAGCCAATAACATTCATCATCATCATTATTTTTATTTTACTTCCCCCACCAAATTACAGCAGCGATCTTTTCTTTCGACAATGCCAAATCTTTTCTCTCTCTATAATGTCAAATCTTCTCTCTCTATGTAGAATAATCCTGGACTAATAGAGTTAAGGTTAGGAACAATCGACAAAAAAATAAAAAAAAAATTTGTTTGTCGGATCTTTCAGTTTTCGTATCCTGTGCATTTGTTTTCGTTTGTTAAAACGATAACGAAAATACCTGAAATTCGGATGAAAATGCATTAGGACGAAAACTAATGCACATGTCTATTATTTACTATTTGCTGTTCTGTGGAATAAACTTGAATAATAGTGATGTCGTTGGTGTCTTACATACCTTCATCATTTTATCCTGGTTTCACAATCGGTCATCCATTATTGTCCATATTTATTATCAACATATATTGTAAGCCCTGATGTAGGGAAAGTGTTAAAACATGTTGATTTTTTCCTTTTAATTTATTGTCATGCGATACAAAAATGTAAATTAATTTATACTAGAGCTTTCACTTTCTTCACACCCTTTACACTACTCTGGGAACCCACAGGGATACCTTTGGTGATAGAAAAAGGGCTCTAAATATTGTCCTGTTTTTGTGTCCAGTGCTCTACCAACCCCCTTTTCATCAACTTACACATTATTTAGCATGCATGCACTCTACATGGAAAAATATATTTGCCATTGGGTTCTCTTTAATAAAAGCTAACACAGTATTTGGCTTTTTTACTGGAGTCTTCTGTGTAAAATAACACAACCCAAACTATACAAACCTTTTAAACAAAATCTGCAGGTCATTTGAATAAATGAAATTTCGGTCTGGTGAGCAGAGACCCGTTTCTGGCTATAAACTAATCTTCTTTTCTCACAAAACATTTCGGCTGATTTCATTCCTCAAAGGAAATGAGCAAAACTATATTTAATAGAGACCTTCCCAGATCCTATTTGATGTTATGTCCCAAAGCGCCGGTTAGAACAAAGGTTTATAAGAAAGACCAAGAAGTTAATTGGAAGATAAAAATATTATTTGGACATAATTAATAAAGAACTGGTTCAAATTACTTAAAGCTTATAAACGGTATCCACTGCTGTGCATACAAATTGACCATTAAAGGGAACCTGCAGGGATGATCGTTATCTAACATGGTGAACTTCTCAAGCAGTGTCAGGGGCCATCACTATCCAATCCATTAGAGGTGTGCTAGATCTGGGGTAGGTGCAAAATGGCGTATTTTCCATATATTTTTATTTTATGTGAACCTGTGCCCAGACTATGCACATTAAATTATTTACATATTTTGAGCAAGCAATAAAAGCACTTTAAGCCATGCCCTGGCTCACCTCTATAGATATAGGCACTGTGGTGAAATGAATCATTAAAGTTCACAACAGAGGCACTAAAATCACAATTCCTCTACCCTTTTTTATGTGGCAGGAAAATTTGTCAGCCTGCCAGCCCGCTATTATAAATACACAGTAGATGTTTTTAACCACATCCCATCTGGCCTATTGTACAATGACACCTGAAAAGTAAGACAACTACCATCCTGGGTGGATGACATATGATGTCCTTCAGCGGCACGCCATGGCGCAATGTATCGCCTGCTGTGTACAACAGACACAGCAAAAACTGATTGTCGTACCGTACCAGCTCAGGTACCGTTTGATCACTGTGACCAAAGTAAGCAATCACATTTAACAGTACACAATGGCTTTCATTCATAGCCATTCACTGTGTACTATTGGACTCAGTGACCAGATGGTACAGGGTTGAAAAGGGAGGAAAGAGGAGCCCAAAAGTTGAACCAGATTCAGACTTTAACAACACAGTAAACAATAAGGATGTACACAAAATTTAATTTTAATAGAAAAAAGACACATACATAATGTACAAAAGGACAAGAAAATAATTGAAAATCACACATAGTATGATGGGAGCCCAAATGCGTCTGATTTATCTGCAATTGATGCATTTGGGCTCCCATCATACTATGTGTACTCTATATGTATGATTTTTAATTATTGTCTTGTACTTTTGTAATCACCTTTTGGATCACCTCTGCGGTTATTATTTTTTTGTGCTATAAACAAAAATAGAGCGACAATTTTGAAAAAAAAAAGCAATACTTTTTACTTTTTGCTATAATTTATAAATATTCCCCAAAAATATCTAAAAAAAAGTTTTTTTCCTCAGTTTAGGCTGATACATATTTTTCTACATATTTTTGGGAAAAAAATCGCAATAAATGTTTATTGATTGGGTTGTGCAAAAGTTATAGCGTTTACAAAATAGGGCATAGTTTTATGGCATTTTTATTAATATATTTTTTTACTAGTAATGGCAGTGATTAGCAATTTTTATCGTGACTGCGACATTATAAACACATCGGACACTTTTGACGCCATTTACCATCTCTAGGCTGATGACATCCAAATATATCTCTCTACTCCTATTAAGTCTCCATGGAAATCACTAACTTACCAACTACCATTTCAGTATGGCTACATATGAAAAATAATAGAGGCATCGGACGTGCTGCTAAGTTTCCTTCAGATCCAGGTAGGTATTCGTTTTTGATTATAGCTGCTCAGAAAACAGTGAGGGAGAGGTCCCACAGGAGTCGAAGACGAAGATGTTTACCAGAACAGAAGAGATCAAGCATCAAATAACCAGTTCAAAATCCTGTATCACCCTTATTCTTGACATTAAAGTGGGATGTCTTGCAAAGACCTATGGGGTAGGGAAAAGCAACCAGGGTTTCCACCACCCCAATGACTAAGCTCCGAGGGTCGGAGTGAAACAAATTGGGGGTGTGGCCTGTCCAGGCTGAGGTTGCTATTCATAGACCCAGCATAGGGACATGATGGATGTGCAGCTCCCAGGAGTCCTTTCTTCATTATCAGTGATCATAGGACCTGGGTAGAGCTCCCTTCCTTGTTGACATTCCTAGCAGCGGATGTTTGGGATTTACACACCGCTTCAGCAAGCCTGGGCGGCACACAAAGCATTCCAGGGTCGCAATGGTGACCAACCATCCAGGTTCTCAATGCACATGAGTGGGGTGTGTAATGTCATCATCCACAGCTGCGACGATGCAATAGGCTTCCCAACTGACTAGAATACATCAGCGCCATAGCAAGGGAAGGGCAGGTGCCAGATCAACACCTCTTATGGAGAAAAGCTCAGGAAGCCCAAGTGACCAGGGGGCAAATGCAGGGATACGATTACCGGGCGCATTGTCCCCAGCTCAACACCCCGGACAAGTGGAAAACCCAGACACAACCACCAAAGGAGTCATAAACCAAGGCGTCACCGACACCCCCCCTCCGCCCCCCCATAGTGAAATGACACAAAAATGCCCTGGGTGTACCGGACAAGAGAGAGGAACAGGAAAGCTCTCACCACAGGGGCACAGGGGCACACCAGACCGAAATGCAACAATATAACATATTGTATATAACAAATACAACAACATAACACATAACCAAAACTATTCTGCTTCTAGTTATATTTACGTGTCTTGCTTAGTGAAATCTACTGCACTGATAAGATGTAAGACTGATAAATGCATAAATACCAGATTGACTCAGGAATGAAAACAAATTGATTCACATCTGCTGCATAACAACTAGATAATATTTATAGTACACGCTAGGAAGGCAGTAATATCACAACATAAAGCTCGGCTTGTATGGGCAATTTTTTATCGAATGAAAATTGTTTAGTAAAGGAAAACTTCACAGTTACAGGCTACTCTAAGTGCCTAAACACAAATGTGCCAAAAGATGTATGAAAAATGGACATGCTTTTGTAATCGACTAATCTTTATGTTTTATAGTATAAAAGGTAGCAGTTCTGCAGACTCTGTGTCCTTGCCCTGCTTCCCTTGTGATCATTGGGACAACTGTTAATGCTCATCCTAAGTATGTCCCATGAACCCAACTACAATGATGCATATGTGGTCAGGATCCAGCATGGTATGTTGACGAGTAGTGTTGAGCAGAATATGCCATATTCGATTTCGCGAAATCAGAATATATAGTCGAATATTCCAATATATTCGAAATACGAATATTCATAATTTTGAAATGAAATCAAATTTTCGCTATCGCGAATGCGAATGCGAATGCGAATTGCGAATTGCGATGCGAATGCGAATATTCAGAAATGCGGAATGGAGCACCTGATTGGCTCAGAATATTCGGTATATTACAATACACAATAATTGCGAATATTCACAGCCAGCCAGAATATTCGTGATATATTACAATACACAATAATTGAATATTCGAGAAATGCGGAAGGAGCACTTGATTGGCGAATATTCGTGATTTACAATACACAATAATTGCAATATTCGAGAAATGAAAGCACTCTGATTGGCTCAGAATATTCGTGATATATTACAATACACAATAATTGCGATTTCGGCATGCGGAAGGAGCACTCTGATTGGCAGAATATTCGTGATATATTACAATACACAATAATTGCGAATTTCGAAGCGGAGGAGCACTATTGGAAATGTGATATATTACAATACACAATAATTGGAATATTCTGGGAAGGAGCCAGTCCATATATTACACCAATAATTGAGAATATTCAAATGGGAAGGAGCACTGATTGATTTCAATATAAAATAATTGCGAAATTTCGAGAAATGCAGGAGCCTATTGGCCAGAATATTCTGAGGAAGTCACGTGAGAATATTCGTGATATATTACAATACAAAATAATCGCGCGATATCGCTATGCAATAATCATTGCGTCGGGAATATAAAAGGAGCCTGCAGCTACTCGTGACTTTTACACGTCAGGGGATTTAGGTGGTGTTTTAAAAAATACAATATTCGAAGCGAATATTCGCGGTATTCGATTATTCGGAATACTCGAATATGCGAGCGATGTGTCACTATTGACGAGCAGGGATCAAACAGAGGCCAAGATTACAAAGAACAAAGAAAGTCCCAACGATGTACAACTAGACCTGGTGGGTAGGCACAGCCAGCCAGCCAGAGCCACTTGCGAAAATTTAGCAGAGGAAAGAATACTGAGATTATGCCGACAGCTTCTGCATTAAGGAGTAGGAATGAGGACTGGCCAGTCCACACCCAAATGGTGGATTTCCTACAGCCTATCCCTGAGGAAGTCACGTGACCAGTGATGCAACACGTCGGGTGGAGCCTTGTGACGTCAGTTTAGGTGGTGTTTTACAGAAGTGCGGTGAGGAGGCGAATGTGTCACTACTCCCATTGGTTTTTACTGCAGTTTTTATCCTTACTTGATGTAAGCAGTTTCTTTTAGTAAATAAATGTACTTTTAATTTGGCAATATTGCACTATGGCTGTTCTTTGTTTCCTTTGAGCGCCATTTATACAAGAAGTGTCATTCCTTGGAGCGAGCTGTTTCCTCTATATATAGAATGACCCAAGGTGTTTTGGACGTAGTTCTTTGTCTTCGTCTGGGACATGGATGCCTTAACAGATCCATCAGCAGGATTCCTTATTTGACTATCTGATGAGCCTTGTTTGACCCTTGGGTCATTGTTGGAGGTAAGGGCCAATTCATAAATTTAACAGTCGATGTTTGGATTGATTTATCCGTTTTTTCTTCTATCAAGTTATCCCTATGAGATTTTTACATTTATATGAACGCCATCGGGCTTTAGTTGGACTTTTATTCACATTTATTTATTTATGTGGATTATATGGATACTCATCATATTCATTCTTTGAGTATATTAATTTATGGCACATTATTGAATAAGCGCACCATTCTCATCTTTTTCTTTTACATTTATTATGCAGTGTTTTTTGAATACTAAGTGGTTGCAAATAATTCACGGTCACTATACATGTACTATATTTTTTTTTTCTGAGTTTATTTTCACTATATTCACTGGAGGCTGATGGTTTATATTTGCTTAAAAATTAGAACATAGTAGCGCTCAAGTTTTTCTCTTATAACACAGTGCTATAAATAGCCACTGATTACAGCACCCGCAAACATCGAGTTCATAGAACCCGCAGGCACGCTCCCGTGGCATGCGGCTCAAGGGCGTGTCCCCATGGTACGCCCATTTGCCTATACGAGCCATTCTGCCGACATATATGTGTGTGCGACGGTGTTTGGCAAGTGGTTAAAGTGGTTGTATACCCTCATGGTATACTTGCGCCTACATTAAGGCTTACCTGTAGGTCTTTGCAATATCTCCTTAGCCTACATGGTTAAAGGGGTTGTAAAGGTAAAAAATGTTTCCTCTAAATCGCTTCCTTTACCTTAGTGCAGTCCTCCTTCACTTACCTCATCCTTCCATTTTGCTTTTAAATGTTCTTATTTCTTCTGAGAAATCCTCACTTCCTGTTCTTCTGTCTGTAACTACACACAGTAATGCAACACTTTCTCCCTGGTGTGGAGAAAGCCTCTTAAGGGGGAGGGGGGCGAGCAGGAGGGTCAGGGCGCTCTCTACTTTGTAGATAGAGAAAGGAGTTCTGTGTTAGTGGGCGTCCTGATCCTGCCCCCCCCCCCCCCCCTCAAGAGGCTTTCTCCACACCAGGGAGTAGTTACAGACAGAATAACAGGAAGTAAGGATTTCTCATAAGAAATAAGGACATTTAAAAGCAAAATTGAAGGATGAGGTAAGTGAAGAAGCACTACACTACGGTAAAGGAAGCTATTTAGGGATTTTTTTTTTCATCTTTACAACCCCTTAACCACTTCAGGCCCGCGCTACCGTCGGATGACGGCAACAGCGCGGGCCTGAATATCCAACATGCCGTCATTTGACGGCATGTCCTTTAGGCGTTCCCAGCGCGCGCTGTAGAGCGCGCTGCGGGGAAGCCCTGTGTTGTCCGTGTCCCTTGGACACGGCCAATCACAGATCGCGGCGAACGGCCAATCAGAGTGGCCGTTTGGCGATGCGATCTGTGGGCGAATGAGAGATGATCTCATAGATCATCTCTCATTGCCGTTTTACACAGAGACAGCGTCCTGTCTCTGGAGAGGAGGAGCCCAATCTGTGTTCCTTCCTACATAGGGACACAGATCGGTCACCCCCCCAGTTACTCCCCCCTCCCCCCACAGTTAGAGCACACCTAGGATACACATTTAACCCCTTCCTCACCCCCTAGTGTTAACCCCTTCAATGCCAGTCACATTTATACTGTAATTAGTGCATATTTATAGCACTGATTGCAGTATAAATGTGAATGGCGCCAAAAATGTGTCAAAAGTGTCCGATGTGTCCGCCATAACGTCGCAGTACCAATAAAAATCGCAGATCGCCGCCATTTCTAGTAAAAAAAAAAATAATAAAAAATAATAATTCTCTCCCCTATTTTGTAAGCGCTATAACTTTTGTGCAAACCAGTCGCTTATTGCGATTTTTTTTTTTACCAAAAATATGTAGAAGAATACGTATCGCCCTAAACTGAGAAAAAAAATGTTACATTTTTTTTTAATTGGGATATTTATTATAGCAACAAGTAAAAAATATTGTATTTTTCTTCAAAATTGTCGCACCTTTTTGTTTATAGCGCAAAAAATAAAAACCGCACAGGCGATCAAATACCACCAAAAGAAAGCTCTACTTGTGGGGAAAAAAGGACGTAAATTTTGTTTGGGAGCCACGTCGCACGACAGCGCAATTGTCAGTTAAAGCGACGCAATGCCGGAAGCTGAAATTTTACCTGGGCAGGAGGGGGGTGTAAGTGCCCAGTATGCAAGTGGTTAAAGGAGATATTTGCAGAAAAGCGGGCGCCGATGTCTACGGTACACCCACAGGTGCACTAAGCGTGACGGCTCCTGAAAGTGCCAGAAATGTGCGCATGCGCGGGGATCGTGCCGTTCCGCGCGCATGCGTGGGAGTGATGTCATAGCTGCCAATTCCAGTGCCGGAGCGGCGATACCCAGAAGTCATGGAGGACGTGTCCGAGGACCGCTGTGGGGGCTTCGATCTAAGGTAAGTAATTGATAATGAGCTAGTATGCTAGTCATACTAGCTCATTATGCCTTTGCCTTGCAGGTTTTTTTTTTTTTTAGGGGAAACAACCGCTTCAAACCTTAAAATGGTATAATACCGTTTGTTGTGTATGTGACTGCGTAGCCGAAGACCGTTCAGGGTGCCCATGCTGACCCGTGTCCACAGCCCAAAGTGCCTAAAATGGGCATGTGAGGCTCAGTACTGGACCACGGAGCAATGGAAGAATACATAAATACATAAATACCCAAATAAATGCAAGGTGTGCTGCCAAAGCCAGTATGAACTTAAAACAAATTAGGCAATAACTGAATTTGTTCAATCACTTCTCAGAACGGTTACATCTCAATGTACGCTTTTACTGTGTAGGTAAACAGACAAAGCTTCTGGCGTCATCGCAACGGGCCCCTTTATTGTGAAGAGTGACTATACATGTATATTTTCAATAAATACATAATATAGACCAGTTAGAAGCAATTTCTCTCTCACCAATCTTAAGAATAAGATGTAAATATATTATAGAATAACTAGTGCAATTACCTAGTGATTGCAGAAGGTAAATTCATGTATGGTTGTGGCTGTTTGTCTTCAGCATGAACAAAAGTATGCAATTGTGCGAAAACAAATGCAAAAAATACGGCTAACTTTACAGCCCCCCTACAGGCATTGATCATATAAATCCATCTATGGCAATTGACTCGGCGGGTTCATTTCACTCTGACATAAAAAGGCTGAAGAGCCGGTCCACCGCGGATAATGCTCCACCGATTAAGTTGACTTTGAAATGTTATTTCTACATGGCGTAGCTGTAGAGATGCCAAGATAATCCAATGCAATAATAAAAGCTATGTGTTCTTACCTGATGTGTGAAATTATGTTTCAACGAGGAGCAAGCCACTTGATTTCTGCCTCTGCTAGATACATCTAAATCATCCCATATAGATAAACAATTAAGACAATCACACTACTGGCGCATAAACTGTATTACACATCTTGGTGGTTTTATTTTATATTTTATATCCATTCGCAGAAGCTTTACATGTATTGCAAGAGAGATGGAAGATATTCCTTAAAGTGGATGTAAACCCAATTCATGAAATTTGAGCTGGGCATATATATCTGTGGTATTTTGTTATCTCTATTTTAAGCACTAAATCCCATAGCTCTCTCCTGAACCGTTCCTCTGTTATCAGCCTGATAACTCAGATTCTCAGAGACACCAGATAAAAGAAACCTGACATTTCTGTCTGGGGAGGTTGCTATGAATAGATTAGCAGGGAGCTGGCCCTATTACAAAACACCTATGAAAGTCTCTGCCTATGAAGAGAGGGAGTGTGTGCCTTTCCTCCAATCAGCAATTTTTGCTAGCTTGTCTGTATGCCCAGACATCACACTCTGTGTTAAACAGGAAGAGAAAATCTCCTTACATGATCTGAACATTCCAAACAGTATATAAATGTGAAGACAGCAGATCTACATGTAAAACCTATGTAGGGAGATTTGGTTCACCCCTGTGTATCATCTGTGGCTGTTCACTTCACTGGGTGTATGCAGGGTTTACATCCACTTTAACCACCTCAATACCGCACACCGTCATATGATGTCCTGGTATTGAGGTGGGAATATCTGAATAACGATGGCAGCTACAGGCATCGTTCAGACGTTATGACGTCACACCGGGGTATCCGGAAGTAAACAAAGCTGCAATTGCGGCTGTCGGCATGAGATCAGTGATTTTTTTTTCACGATCTCATGCTTTCAAGCCTGGAGGAGAGATGCTGGGTCTTAATAACCCTGCATCTCTCCAATAAAGAGGACTTGTCACACACTATTCTTATTACAAGGGATGTTTACATTCCTTGTAATAGGAAAAAAAAGTGAAAAAAAAATGTTAAGAAAAAAAAAATGTAAACGCCCCTGTTCCCGGTAGCTCGCGCTCAGGAGCGAACACAACCGTAAGTCCCGCCCACATATGTAAACGCCATTCAAACCACACATGTGAGGTATCACCACGTGCGCTAGAGCGTGTGCAACCATTCTAGCACTAGACCTTCTCCGTAACTCTAAACTGCTAAACTGTAAAAAAAATAAAATTAGGCGTTACCTTTGGAGATTTTTAAGTACTGAAATTTGGCGCCGTTCCATGAGTGTGCACAATTTTAAAGCGTGACAAGTTAGGTATCTATTTACTCGGCGTAACATCATCTTTAACATTATACAAAAAAATTGGGCTAACTTTACAGTTTTGTTATTTTTTAATTCATGCAACTGTTTTTTCTTCCAAAAAAAAAAGGCGTTTGAAAAGTTATTGCTCAAATACCGTGCGAGATAAAAAGTTTCAATGACCGTCACTTTACTCCCTAGGGTATGTGCTAACAAAATATATATAATGTTTGGGGGTTCTGAGTAATTTTCTAGGGCTCCCTCATACACACCTTCTGGGACTGCACACACCTCGGAGATACATGGCAACAACTCAGTATCAAAATAGAACAGATAACAGGTAGAAGAATATAACTAACACCTAAATTGTGTCTCCTTTTTTATCCTATCCCTGACATTCCTATAGCCCACACTAGTTAATACACACCTTGCCAGGGCTGTAATGGCGTTCTGCTACTGGCCATGGTCCCAAATTATTGGTATTGATCAAACTAGGAACGCATGCTGATGGAGCGCACAATGTTTTTTTTTTAGGTACATACCTACTTATAAAATAAATGGAAGGTTATCTGCGCTTGGAATAATATATATTTAATAATGTTATTATACAGAATTAATATATCACATTTATATATCACCAACAGTTTACGCAGCACTTTACAATATAAAAGGGAGACAATACAGTTATAATACAATAAAATACAAAAAGATTAAAAGGGCCCTGCGCAGAAGAACTTACAATCTAATAGGGTGGGGCAGGTGGTACAAAAGGTTGTAACTGTGGGGAATGAGCTGATGGAAGTGGTAAAAGATTAATTGGAGGCCTGTTAGGCTATCCTGAAGAGATGAGTTTTCAGGGATCGCCTAAAGGTAGCAAGAGAAGGGGATAGCCCGGACAGGTTGAGGTAGTGAGTTCCAGAGTATGGGAGAGGCTCTGGAGAAATACTGGAGATGAGCATGGGAGGAGATACGAGGGAGCCTGGGAGCAGGAGGTCTTGGGAGGAGCGGAGAGGACGGTTTGGGTGATATTTGGAGATAAGGTTGGTGATGTAGCTTGGGGCAGAGTTGTGAATGGCTTTGTATGTTGTGGTTAATATTTTGAATTGACCTCACTGGGCGATTGGGAGCCAGTATAGGGATTGGAGGAGAGGGTTGGCAGATGCTAAGCGGTTGGTAAGGTGGATAAGTCTAGCAGCAGCATTCATGATAAACTGAAGATGGGATAGCCTATGGAGAGGCAGGCTGGAACTATAACCTTGATACTAGGCAAACATCATAAAAATGACAAAGTGGGGAGCTAAAAATACACTGTGTGTATGAATCAATTTTAGTGGCAAATGGTGAACATGTGAATCAAGACACATACAAAACAAACATAGTCCATAAAAACGTGAATAAATGAATCTAAAGTCTCAAAAAAATCTGTGCTCAAGAAAGAAACAATTCTGATAGACCAACGGTTGACATCCACATTAAGATCACACTGGAGGAGGAGCCGCACAGCAGAAGCCTCTTTGATGCAGAAGAGGAGAGTAGCAGACAGGAGCCTCTGCCCCCAGCCAACCATAGGAACCTGCAACCGGCCCGCTGCCCGCCGCCTGTAGAAGCTTAAACCCGCCCACTGCCGGTAGGAGTTCACAACCTGCCCACTGCCCGCCGCCCTTAACCCGCATGTAGGAGCCCGCAACCTGACCGCTGCCTACCCATCCCATAAGTGCCTCCAATCTGCCTACCGAAGGCCCATAAGATGGTTTAAATGCTAGGGGGATGTGCCACTGACCGATCAACCACCTGACCAACTGGGGGGTGGTTGTTTGGCACCCCTCCCCCCAAAAAAAAACACCAGCCGCCACTGAGCTATAGTATTTGTAGCTGATGATTTTAATTGTTTTTTAAACTTTGTACCTTATGACTATATTTTCTCTTTAACCACTTCAGGACCGAGCCTGTTTTTCAGACTTTCAGTGTTTACAAGTTAAAAACTATTTTTTTGCTAGAAAGTTACTTGGAACCCCCAAACATTATACATTTTTTTCTAACACCCTAGAGAATAAAAAGGCTGTCATTGCAATACTTTTTGTCACACTGTATTTGCGCAGCGGTCTTACAAGCATACTTTTTTGTAAAAAAAAAAAACTTAGCCCAATTTTTTTCATATTGTGAAAGATAATGTTACGCCAAGTAAATTGATACCCAACATGTCATGCTTCAAAATTGCGTCCACTCGTGGAATGGCGTCAAACTTTTACCCTTATAAATCTCCATAGGCGATGTTTAAAAAATTCTACAGGTTGCTTGTTTTGAGTTACAGAGGGGGTCCAGGGATTGAATTATTGCTCTTGCTCTGACGATTGCGTCCATACCTCACATGTGTGATTTGAACATCATTTTCATATACTTTATTTTTTTTTATTTTAACACTGTTTTTTTTAAAAATTAGGTCACATGTAAACATCCCTTGTCATAGAAAAAAGCATTGCAGGTCCTCTTAAATATGAGATTTGGGGTCAAAAAGACCTCAGATTTCATATTTGGACTTAAAGTAAATGCAATAATAAAAAAAAAATGGCATTTGAAAAAATTACAACAAAAAAATTTCCCTTTCAGGCCTCGTACACACGACCAAGGAACTCATCGGGGGAAACACATCGTTTTCCTCGTCGAGTTCCTTGTTAGGCTTGTTGAGGAACTCGACGAGCTTGCTTTGCGTACACACGTTAAAGACCAAATCTCCTCGTTCTCAAATGCGGTGACTTCAACACATACAACGGCAGGGGCTGCTTTTGCTAATCTCATGTTACTGCATGTTAGGAAAAAGTTTGGTAAGAGACGATTTGCACTTTTCAGTCTGTTACAGCATGACAAATGTGCTATCTCCATTACAAACGCTACTTTTACCGAAGGTGCGCGGGTTTCTTAGCATACACATGCTCGAGTTTCTCGTCGAAAAGCAGCCCGACGAGGAACACGACGAGCCAATTTGACTCCCGTCGAGGAGAAAGAGAACTTGCTCTCTTTTTTGCTCGTCGAGTTCCTCGACAGTTTCCTCGATGAAAAACATACACATGACCGGTTTCCTCGGC